>OZ026596.1:35293033-35340533 GCA_964020085.1 Micromussa lordhowensis | reverse complement strand
GGCATTTAATTTTAGGAAATCAGTACGCTGTTCAAGCGTACTAAGGAGAAAATTAAGGAAACGTTGTCCTATTCCAGGCACGGCATATCATTTCTGTTGTTCAAGCTTTCTCTCTATTAAGTGTTCAACTAATGGCAGTTTGGAACAGAGAGCATCCACTCGTTCCCATCGTTTGTCGTCTGTAGCTTTTTTTGCGTGTTCAATACTACTTAGATGTTTTTGAAAGTCATTAAAATAAACCTCACAAAGTTCGCAAATTGTTATTTTTCTTTCTCTGCCAATAGGCCGTGTCTCCAACATGTGTGGTCCCCGGGAAAACATAGTCAAGGCGTCTGGCCATTCTTTCATTTCCAAAACTAAAGGCCTGTAGCACTCACTACGGTCAACAACCTTGATGAATGGTTGTCGTAACTTTGCACTTTGACTGATGGAGCATCGTTGGGCAAGCTTTTGTTACATACACAACGGGGTGGAGGCGTTCTTTTTAAGAGTGCAAGGTTCATTTCCTCGAGAGAATGACATTAAAGCCAAAGTTTTTACCTTTTTCAACAATATTTCCATTGTCTTGTTTCTTAGTTGTTCTTGCAGGAATCATTGCACCATGCGATGATGGATCTGTTAAGAATTTCTTTGATGTTGAGCTTTTATCTCTTTCTAATTCTAAACATCTGTTTGACGTGATCAAGCGAGTTATTTTCCAGTGAAAAAATTCACTAAAGCCTGCTCCACATTCCGTGAGAAGATTGATAATCTTCCTCAAATTACTTTGCGATAAGCCAGGCAAATGTACAAACACTAATGCTCCTCATAACTGACTGAATTCAAAGCTTGGGTCTCTTTGATAACCGAATCTGCAAATTGGTATAAGAACAATATATGTCCGGCATTTTGATGCATTATTACAAAAGGAAAAAAAAGAGTATTGCTAGCTTAATTTATCTCAATTGAATGAACCAAAGTAAGCTAAAGTAAATAAGTAATGGTCCGGCTAAGAAGCAGGCAGAAAAGCGATAGCCCGCGGCAATAGCGTCAGTTAGTTAAAAGGTGCTAAAATTTTTAATTGAATTAAATTCGGCTGTTCTCATTGGTGTAAGCAACCAAAAGCGCGAAATTTGAATTTCAATGAAAAATTTGATCGACTTGCTGTCTAACAAAATAAGATCTTGTTTCGTAGACAAAATCATCATGGCTTCAAAAACTATGTATGTAAATATCGTCAAGATTCTATGCGCCATTTGCCATAAAATTGAGATTTTAGGCTCATTGCGTGCAGTAGGGCGTCTCACAGTGACCTGCGATCCAAATACACCGCTCAGACTGTCAAATTTCTGATTGAACACAGACTAGCCACGCCGCCGACAAAAGTCGCAAACCAAGCAGACATTTTGCCGGACTGTGTGATTTGCTTACCTCTCTATCATGGCTTCATCAGAACGGAAGTTTCTAGACCAGAACTCTGAAGCCGGGTCATCGGCAAAGAAATGTATTTATCATGGGTTATGTAACCTTTTCTTTGGGGTGTTACATGGCATGCTGTTCTGTCGCTTCATTAGCGGTAGGCTATATATATTCGAGTTGTTCTCATTTATATTCATTCGCGTCTTACGACCGTCCCTACGCCCTCAAAATTATGTCTGATGTTGAAGACGTTACTCCAGCGAACACAGATTTTCCTAGCAGCGACGTTTTGCTGCCTTCGCTTCCTAAACAACCTTTGTCTCAATCTCTCGGAGCTTCAGTACTAATCCAGTCTTCAGAATCCAGTGATATTGCGTCCGCGTTTGCTCTATTTAAGGATTATTTCGACAAGAAGTTGGGCACCTTGAAGCGCGATATTCAAGATGAGTCGTGCAGTAATACCGATTCTGTGGCCAAAAAGCTTAAAGAAGAATCCAAGATCACGTTTAGATTCGAAGGTAATAAGAAACAGTTTCAATTCAACTCCGATCTTGCAGAGAAGGTGAAGTCGGCGTCAGTTGCTCTCGGGAAGAGAAAATTAGACCTTGTTAAAACTCACCTGGAAGAGCTAGACTCTGACATCAAGAAGCGCAACAAACTTATCAGACTGGCAGACAAGTCCGCCGCCGGTTGGGATTTGGTGAACGAGTATTTATCAGACGAGCTGGCTAGCGGGTCGGAGGACGAAAAGCTGGCCAACATTCATCATCCTCCAGACCTATTTCCCGTACCTTTGGCGCTTTCAGCAAACCAAGACCAAGTGATATTTGTTTCGCCTGCGGCCAGCAAGGTCATTGGAGATCTCAGTGTCAAGTTAATCCTCAAGCCAGATCTTCAAGCTCGGGGCAGTCCTTTCCTAGTTCTTCTGGTCTTTCGGGCATTGGAGGTAAATAGGACCACAGAATTACAAACTTGTTCTCCAAGGTTAGATATTAGCTTTAGTCAATTTATCAGACATGTATCCTTCTTATTGGGAGTATTTCAGGGAAAGGGACTCTAGTTTATTAGTCGATTTCAATTACGATCGCAATCTATTTGAATTTGAACAGAATTCCGCATTGCCAGTACTTAAGGGTAAACTTAGATCCTGTTTAAGTTATTGGCATACTATTGGTGCCAATAGTTTTGTTATCGATACTATTAAATTCGGTTATCGGATCCCATTCATTAGCACACCTTGTCAGGCGCGTTTTTCTAACAATCAGTCAGCTCTTTATAATGCGTCTTTCGTGGAGTCGGCTATCGCTGAATTAGTCCACACTCACGCCGTTGTTGAGGTGCCCTTTATTACACATGTCGTTAATCCACTCTCTGTCTCGATACAGTCTTCAGGCAAGAAGAGGCTTATTCTGGACTTACGTCATGTCAATCATTTCGTTTGGAAACAGAAGTTTATGTGCGAAGATTGGAGAGTTTTATTATCATATGTTAATAAGGGTGACTACCTTTTCAGTTTTGATCTCAAGTCTGGATATCACCATATCGATATTTTTCCGGATCACCAAACTTTTCTGGGTTTCTCCTGTTTTTTTTCTGGTACCGTTCGGTATTTTTGTTTTGCATCACTTTCGTTCGGTCTAAGCTCAGCCCCATACGTCTTTACCAAGTGTCTCAGACCACTCGTTAAGTTTTGGAGGTCTAACGGGATTAAAATTGTTGTGTTCCTCGACGATGGGTGCGGAAAAGGGGATTCACTGCCTATGGCCAAGGAAAATTCATTGTTAGTGCAATCATCCTTAATCAGTGCGGGGTTTGTTGCTAACTCCGCCAAATCACTATGGAACCCCACTCAGGTGCTTGTTTGGTTGGGTTTAAACTGGGACTTAGTCATCGGTACCATTTCTATTACCGATGGACGTATTTGCAAATTTGTCGCTCTCATTGACAAATTTCTTCTATCCGCACCTTATGCTACGGCTCGGGATTGTGCCATTATCGCAGGTCATGTCATGTCCATGTCACCAGTTTTGGGTAACCTGACTTGTCTCAAAACCCGTTTCCTTTACAAGGTCATAGAATCCCGCCGTAGTTGGGATTCCCGTTTTAATATCGGGCTTCATAATGATTGCCTCTCTGAAATATTTTTCTGGAAAAACAATATCGTTAGTCTTAATACGAGAGCTATTTTGCCTTATAATGCTCCCCTTTTGTTTAGCTATTCGGACACTAGCAACGTCGCCTGCAGGGCTTTTGTTGTGGGCACTAATGAGGTGTCCCATCGTATGTGGACTGCTTGCGAAGCAGCTAAGAGCTCTACCTGGAGAGAACTTAAGGCTATACAATTTGCCTTAAGTCCGTTCAAAGCCTCGGTTCGGGGTAAGTGTGTAAAGTGGCATTCTGACAGCCAAGGGGCCGTTCGTGTTGTGGAGATAGGGAGTCCTAGTGCAGAATTGCATTCTATTACGCTCGACATTTTCTATTTTTGTCGAACTTACAATATTACATTTATTCCCCAGTGGGTTTCCAGGGAACTTAATGCTTGTGCTGATGCGATTAGCCACATTGTAGACTTCGATGACTGGTATACAACCCCCGAATTCTTTACACACTTGGACCGCCTTTGGGGCCCACATACAGTTGACAGGTTCGCGAATGCTGCCAATACCTATCTTCCCAGATTCAATTCTAGGTTTCACGTACCTGGCACTGAAGCTGTTGACGCATTTTCAATCTCGTGGAATGGAGAGAACAATTGGTAGTCCCTCCCGTCCACTGCATTACTAGGGCGGTTCAGCATCTCCTTGTATGCGGTGCGGTTGGTACTTTAGTCATCCCTTATTGGCCGTCTAGTGTGTTTTGGCCTTTCTTGTTCACAAATGCAATTCAATTTCAACCGTACGTCCTTGAGTACATTCATTTTCCCGACCCCTCAGGGATTTTTGCCCTCGGGTGTTACAAAGATTCACTCATCGGTTCAGACAGGTTTAACAGCGCGGTGCTGGCAGTCAGAAATGGCGCTAAGGGGCCATCGTTTTTTCAGGCCGAGTGGCTCTACGTTGGCCCACGTGTTTTTAATTCCGCTCGTTGGTTCATTTGTCCTCGTTTCGCATAAAATTAGCTCGCCAAGTGGCTCGTTTACCGCGGTTTTTGAGTTGGCCCATTCGGTCTTAAATAGTTTTCCACCCGGTCAGAAGCATTACCAAGCGTCCATTTTTTATTATATATAGATATGCAAGTAAGAAGTATTAAGAATTTAAAAAAATTTTGCAGGTGTAAAAAAAAAAATAAAAATTCGTAAAAAGCTAATTAAAAACTTTTGCACGAATTGAGTCAGATTGTACATTGAGAGTAGGTTTCAGTTCGTTAATGAAAAACATTTCATAAACGAGGCAATCAAATTTGTTCGCGCACTTCATTAAAACGCTGAAGTTCTTTGTGAGATCCTTTGGAACGAAAGAATGTTTGTCGCGAAAATGCTTGCCAATTGATGATGAACAGCTTTTGTGTTCGTCAGCACATTGGTGAAGGTGACGGCGTGTGTATTAACCCCCAGTGCTTGTATTGAGGAACTTTGCCATATATTTTTGTTCTTATCCTCGTAGAAGTTCTCAAAGATGCCTTTCAGCCTAATTTTCAACAGGTTGAAGACGGGCGACTCCGGGCACTGGTTCAAGATCTTCCCGCAGTTCTTCTTAAATCCAAAGCCGACAGTACCGCGAGGAAGTACGAAAAGGGCTTCAATACGTGGAGAAAATGGGCTTCTCAGTTTAAAGAAATTGTTATATTTCCCGCCTCTAGTGTGCACGTTTCATTGTTCTTTCTTAGCTTGATTCAAGAATCTGCTTCTTGCAGTGCTATTGACAAAGTCCATTATGGGCTCAAGTGGGTGCATGATTTGGCAGGTCTACCCGACCCCTGTAATTCCTCGTTAGTTTTACCTTTAATAGAATCTGCTAAGAGGCTTCTCAGAATCCCTGTTAAAAAGAAAGAGTCTGTGACCCCGAGGCTATTCAGCTTT
The DNA here is from genome assembly GCA_964020085.1 of Micromussa lordhowensis. Lineage (NCBI taxonomy): Eukaryota > Metazoa > Cnidaria > Anthozoa > Scleractinia > Lobophylliidae > Micromussa > Micromussa lordhowensis. The sequence continues at coordinate 35,335,117 of OZ026596.1, read as the reverse complement.
TATTTTCTAAGTATGGATCGTCTTCAGCTAGTTTGTCTGATTTACGAGTGCTTATTTTGTGCGTTTTAGGTTATGCAGGGTTTTTTCGCTTTAACGAGTTGATTCAGTTACGCAGGTGTGATTTTCAGTTTGAAGACTCTTTTATGAGAATCTTTGTTCATCGAAGTAACACTGACGTTTACAGGGATGGGGCTTGGGTTGTTATCGCTAAAACTTTCAAGCATACATGTCCTTATTTATTAGTTCAACGATATTTTGTGGCCGCTTCTTTTTCAGCAGACAGCGAAGAGTTCATTTTTCGCTCTGTTGTTTTTCTTCGCAGTACCGGAACTTATAAATTGCGCGGGTCTGTTCCTTTGTCTTATACTAGAGCGCGGGAGATAGTGCTTAGCGCTTTCGATTCCATCGGCCTTCCCAAGCAAGACTATGGTCTCCATAGCCTCAGGGCCGGAGGCGCCTCCGCTGCTGCTAATGCTCGAGTGCCTGACAGATTGTTTAAAAGACACAGCTGTTGGAAATCAGACAAGGCAAAAGACGGTTACATTAAGGATAGTGTTCATTCATTGTTGTCAGTTTCGTTATCACTGGGTATTTAATTTTCCGTATTTCCCGTTCTTTTAGTTTGCATACGGCTCGTGTTGACACACCCCAATTGAGGTTGCTTGTTACATGATAAATGTTTTATATTCGTTTGAGCGGGGTAGCGAATTAGAATATGTATTTATCATGGGTTATGTAACCTTTTCTTTGGAGTGTTACATGGCATGCTGTTCTGTTGCTTCATTAGCGGTAGGCTATATATATCTGAGTTGTTCTCATTTATATTCATTCGCGTCTTACGACCGTCCCTACGCCCTCAAAATTAAATACCCAGTGATCAGGGGTTCCTCTTAGACGTAGTTTTTCGCACGCTGCTTTATGAAAGGTTTAGCACGTTTTGTATGTTTACTGAATGATTGTTATACGAGCATAGTTTAGATCATTTTGTTGGGTTGTTTTTCTTGCCGTAATTTTGTACATTTCCGAGTTTTCATTCTGTTTGTTGTATTATTTCCATCCATTCTGTTGATGAAAGCATAATAAAGAGGGTCGCATATGGCTCGTGTTGACACACCCCAATTGAGGTTGCTTGTTACATGATAAATGTTTTATATTCGTTTGAGCGGGGTAGCGAATGAGAATATAAAAGGGCTTCTTCTGTAAGTGCTTATTTCGGTACATTTTGTTTGCGATCAAATTGTGGATGTGTTTCACGCAGTACCATAATCATTCCCCACTATTTGATCAAGATTTAGTGATGGAACGTCCATTCATTCTTTTCCTACATAGAATCACAAGTTGCTCTTGTTTGAGGTCCAAAAATCTGATTCGACTGTCAAGATGGCAAAAGCCATTTTGAGGTGAAAAATTAAGTCTGCAAGCCATTCCCCGCGGTTCCCAGCACACACAAAATACGAGAAAAATTGCCTCTTCACAGTGGGGAAATTTCAACTGGAAGTTGACCGATGCACTGAAGCTATGAGTACTTTTGCGAGCGAAAACGGCTGAAAGTTCACTTTGTTCGCCATTTTGAACTATATTTTTTATCTGCCTTAGCAGCCACTCTTTCTAAAGAGCATAGGATCATGGGCACAAGTGGGAAAAGTGCGGTAAATTTAATGTCAACAAGCAAAATGTCTGACGAGCAAGGCAAATGTATGTGGGAATATGCTAATAAGGTAGCAATATGCGATTCTGAACTCAGGTATGCATCAAAGCTTTTAGAGCAGAAGCCATTATTTGCCTTGGCAATACCTTGTTCCCTTCTATTACAATGGAACAAAGCCTTGTCAGAACAAGACTCTAGAGGGGTAGAACAACTGGTGGATTATACATTCCTGCTAGAAGTGTCAATTAGGGGTAATATACTGCGCTTTACAGATGACAAGGCCAAGAGGCATGAAATAAACCAGAATTTAGCAAAAATTGCTGGATCAGTGGCAACACTATTCAGGAAAACAAAAGGCAGAGCAAGGAAGCAATTGGAAAACAAAGTTAAAAAATTCCATGTTTTTGAAGGTCATTTGAAATCATGGCAGTCAGTGGAAAGCCAAGTGAAGAAACTGGAGACTGAAAATGAAGAATGGAAAAGGAAGTATAAGAACCTTGAAAAAGAAAAGGAAGACTTGTTCAATGAAATGACACAAATCATCCATGAAAAGGATGTGGTTATTAACCAGCTACAGAAAACAAACAGTGAACTTGAAGACTATGTGATCAGTCTTGAGAAACTGAATGGTGGCCAGGGAAAATATAAAGGAAAACCTCTTTCAGCCAGCCAAAACAAAACAAGGACTTTAAAAAACTTCTTGACAAGAGCTGACATTGCTCTTTGGTTCAGCAAATCCTTTGGCTTAAATATTGAACGCATTATTGTCAGAGAAAGTAACACTTCTGTCAAGCATACCTTAAATATGGCATCAGAGTCAGGGCCCTCTGAACTGATTGAACCTCAAGAGCCTGGACAAAACACACACTACAGCAAACTTTCTGAAGAAGACAAAATCCAAATAGAAGAAATTCTCTACCTGCTTGACAAATTTTGTGTTGGTGATTCCTTCTATCATGAATTGACTATGGTCACTGATGGACTTCCTCGGTCTTACCTGATTCAGCAGTGTAGAATGGTTACCTGGAAAAGCTGGATCGAGGATCAAGGATCGAGGATCAAGGATCAAGGATCGAGGATCAAGGATGCAGTGTCCTATTGAAACAGTAATAGACCCTTTGCATAAATGGCGCCTAAATTTGAATAACAATACTTATACATCCTTAGCCTCACATGCATGTGAAAAATCCGTTGTCTGAAAACATGAGTACGAGGCTAAGGATGTATAAAGTATTGTTCTTCAAATTTAGGCGCCATTTATGCAAAGGGTCTATGTGAAATAAAATAGGTTGGAGGGCCAAAATTAACAGAATAGGTTGGGAAAACGCCACAAATTGTACGAGCCATAAGCGTTATGTGGGCCTGCCTATTATTTCCATCAGTGACATTTCCGGCCACCTGAATCATCGCAATAATTAAATTACGAATTTGAGAGGAACATAGACTAGACTCGAGAAAGCGGCAGAAATCGAGCCTACAGCAGGTGGGAACGATAAAAATAGAAAACAGAAAGTGAAACAGCAAAGTGTTTCAAGATAAGCCAATATATACATGTCAATGTTGCAGCGTTAGCCAATTGGCAGTCTGGAGATGTTGGCTCCAAGGTTTTGCGGCACGAAGAATATTTTCTGGTACCCAGTGTGCGGTACAAGCGACAGCCGGAAACTGACGCCTATGTTGTCTGTGTTTAAATTGTTCACAAAGAGCTGGCATTGTGACATGAAATGAAACGAAAAATCGATTAAAATTTTAAAATTCCTCTTCCGCGTTTTCACTAGACCGAATGATTAACTGAACAATCTTTCTGGGTGTTTGTTCAGTTTCGCATACTGAACCATGATAAGATCATCTGGTAAATACTATTGCAGGATTCTTTGGTACACGTCTGTCACTACACAAAATGTGATTGGCTACCCCAACTTGGCATGAATTTCCGGCCATATTGGCGAGAAAAATATGTGTATTTTTACCTTGCTAAACTTACGACGAGCTGTTTTCACTACATTTCCAGACTCTTCCGACTCTATCTAGCTAAAATTGTCCTAGTGGAAACACACCCCTCGTCCATTGAAATAGCCATGTCATTTCCTAAATCATAAAATAAATTCAATATTGAAAAAAAGAAAAAAGAAAAACAGACAACTGTTACAAGATAAGCCAATATATAGATGACAATGTTGCAATGTTATACGCTTGGCAGTCTTGCGGCACGAGAATACAGTCGAAGCTCTCTTAACCGACACTCTCGTAAGCGGACAGGTCTACTTAAGGCCGCTTTGTTTGAAACCCTGTTTTAACTCCCATAAAAACTCTGTATTTTTACATTCTCATAAGCGGACATTCCCGTAAGTGGCCGCAGACACTTTCAGAGATTATGGCTTAGACATTTTCTTTGTTTTTAAGCTCCTGTAAGCGGGCACCCCAAAGAAACTGACCAGACTAATAGAACTAACCAACCAGACTAATATAAACTGAAGCCTGACTGAAAGACCCACGGGTCGTAAACATTTTAAACCGTATCACTACTTTTTGTTGAGGCTGTTAATGTTGAATATGATGATGTTGGCTGCAATTATGATTTGTTGTTTTTAAAAAATCGCTAAGTGAAAGTCATATTACTGCAGTTGGTTTTAAAAAATCACTAAGGGAAAGTCCTATTACTGCAGTATACACTTGGCGTCATTATATCGTAGGCTTGTACAGTATAGGGCACAATAACACAAAAATGTGATTTCATATGGCAGTAGTTTTTTGTACAATATGTATTTCCACTACGGTACTGTATTTATTGTTAGCTGGGCAAGCTCCCGTAAGCGGCCATCTATACCCTACACGTCTAGTGGCCGCCTATGAGAACCATTCTCGTAAGCGGCCAGCTCCAGTTACGGATACTTTTTTTGCGTCCCGAGGGTGTCCACTTACGAGAGCTTCGACTGTATAAAACCTCTGGTACCCAGAGGGTGGTACAAGCGACAGCTGGAAACACCCCTATGGTATCTGCTAATCGGTGTATGCTGGCACAAAAAAACGCTTAAAATTTTCAAAGTTCTTTTCCTTCATTGAAACAGTCACGTCGTTTTGATCGCGCGCAATAGAAGTGATGACATAAAGCGATTCGTCGTTGCTAAAAATTATGTTAAAAGTTATTTTTTGTCAATCGATCCCCGATCCCCGATCCTTCATCCTCGATCCTCGATCCTCTATCCCCGATCCTCGATCCTTAACCCTTGATCCTCGATCCTTGATCCTCGATCCAGCTTTTCCAGGTAACCAGTGTAGAACTGAATTAAATAAGGTATGCCACATAGACTGCCTGCCAGGAAGCCAGCCTGGTGCAAAAGTTCATGCCGTCAAAGATGTGATCAAGGAATATGTAGCAGAATATTTGCAAGACAATCCCAACACCACAAAACTGCAAATCAAAATAAATGGTGATGGTGCACGTATGACTCGAAATTCTACTTTTGTTCTGTTATCGTTTTCCATCTTGCAAACTGGTGAACAGGTTATGACGGCCAAAGGGAACAGAACTATAGCTATCCTCAATGGCACAGAAGACTACATTTCTTTGAAACAAGCATTTGGGAACATTTTTAATGAGATTAACAATTTGATTGCTGAAGAAAAAATTACTGTAAATGGCAAAGAACCTGAAACAGAATTTTTCCTTGGGGGGGATTACAAATACATTCTCATTATGCTTGGGTTGAATGGGGCCACAAGTAATTATGCATGTGCATGGTGCAAGATCCACAAGGATGATAGATGGAAAATGGATCACCATTTTAATGATTTCAATTCTCCACCCCTTGCCAGGACTCTACAGGAAGTGAAAGAAATGTTAAAGAAATCAAAAGACATTTATGGATGTTGCAAAGCGCCTCTCCTTAACATTGAATTGGACCATATTATTGTTGACGAGCTTCACCTTTTGTTAAGAATAACTGATGTTTTAACTGCTAATTTAATAACAGAGGTCATAGAGTGGGATATAGAGACAAACTTGGATAACAAACAGAACAAAGACACACACCTAAACAAGCTAGTCAGCTGCATAAGATCTTGTGGGGTGTCTTTTTCAGTATGGAAAAAAAAGAATGCTGATGGGAAGGAGAGTAACATACATGAATGGACAAGTCTAATGGGAAATGACAAAAAAATACTTTTAAACAAAATTCCAGAAAAAAATGAAAGACTTTCTGAGGCCTGAAACTGCCTCAAAAGTCATTAAAATCTGGGAGGACTTTGCAGCCCTGTATAAGCATGTGAGTAATTGGCAACCAAACACTAGTCCCACTGAATTTTGGATGCAAGCTAAACAATGGATCACAGATTTTACTTCCCTGACAGGCTTGAGGAAAGGATATGAGCGAAAAAGGGTTACACCTTACATGCATATTATGGTTGGTCACATCCCATGGTTCTTTCAAATGTATAAAACAGTGAAGATATTCACAGGCCAAGGCGTTGAAAGAAACAATGATGTTGCTCGGTCAATTGTTTTGAGGAAATCAAACAAGTGGGACTCTATTGGGGATGTGTTTCATCAAGAATCAAGACAGTGGCGGTTGAAAAACAGGGAACGCACACCAAGAAATTATTGCAAACGTAAGGCAAATTACTGGGAGGAGGGCATACATAATAAAAAGAGAAAGGAAAATGTTTCACAGGAACCAGATGAAATTTTGCACGACTCATCTGATAGCTTAAATGATATTAGTCCACAGCCTTCTGTCCCTACACCTTCCCAATCTGTTAATTTCACCAGGATGACAGTTCCACAACTGAGAAAAGAGAAAAAGCGCAAAGGAGTCAAAGGCTTTTCTAAGAAAACAAGGCAACAACTAATAGAATTGCTGATGGCTACTACCACAGCAGAATGATTTCTCATTCGATTTTTTCTAACAAGAGATAAATTAATTTATAACAATAACATACTTTATTCAAGTGTCATTTAACTTTACATGTGGCTCTAAAAAGCTAAATTGGGACACTGAAATGAAATAATATTAATATTAATAAACCCAACAAGATGTCATAATAAAAAAAAAGACAAGAAACAAAAAAAAGTTAAAAGGGGCCACAACAATATTGCCCTATCCAGGCTAAAAGGACTTACTTATTATATACAATGTCATTATGCATTCATAAAGCAATAGGCTTGACTGAAACCTAGGTGTTTAGGATAGAAAATGGCTGGCGTACAAAGTCTATGGTAAGTTTCTCAAGGGGCATCCTTGGAGGGTTTACCAGAGTACCATTTTCGACTGCAGAAATGTTTGGTGACCATGATAAATTCACGTGAACTTTTATAGGGAATTTAATCCTAACACCATCTCCATTTTTGTCTAAACATTGATCCCATGAATTGTGAAAATTACAATGGTCAAAGTCATGCTTCTCTAACATAGTAGATTTGCCATCTTCGCTGGCTCGTCCTTTCCCTAGAAAGAGGAAACGGTAACAGTCATGGTGGAAAAACAGAGTTAATGGTCCTCTTGATTTACTTTTTAATTTAGATGTAATTGCCAGGCGTAACTGGTCTATATTTTCCTGCAGTCGAGCTTGTGGTATCACTGGTCTTTCAAATGTCCTAAATAGAAACATGGCAGCGTAAGCTTTCTTGGTCAGGCACAAACTTTTTATTATCTTATCAAGTATATTACAGAATGTGGTATTTCTACAATTCAGAGAACACAGAGATCACTAAACTAAGTTAACTTAATTTTGTAACATAGTGTTATTCTCCTCTCATTGGTTAAGGTGGCCGAACACAGTTTTAGCGTGCGCATTTGCTGATGCAATTCAGCACGTGCACAAGGATTTCAATAAACAAACATGCCGTCAATAGAGCGATCATTTTGTTTACTCAACAACCGCACTATCTGTGTTATTTTTCACTATAATTGAAAGCAGTGTATTGATGGCTTTAGTCTTTTATTACAAAGATTTGTTAGGAAAGGAAATAATGCTAAGAACCCAGCAATTTTCAGCTTTTGTTTGTTACCGAAAGAACCCAGTTAAATGCAACGCATGCGCAGTTGTTCGAAAAATTGAGACCGATTGCTTTAGCAGAAACCTGCTGATTTCTAATGATCGAGTCGTTAGAATTCCAATAAACTTGGCAAAAAAATAGAGCAGAGACCCCTTGAATGATCTATCACGAAAAATCTGGATTTTGACATAGGGAATTTTTAATAATACAGAAAACGATTAACGGCGAATTGCAAAAATCGCCTATGTCAAAATTTTATTAGAACAGTGTTAACAGAAGGGATTTTATGTCAATTCGTAGTGTGCAAAAAATGAAAACAATCTAACGACTGGATTTTTTTTTAAATAAGCAAAAAGCATTATTTAAGCCTTGTATTTAATCAGACCCGTTGCCACGGCAACAGCACACACCCTAGTCAAAATGCAAGAATAAACACTTCTGCGATTAATCTTTACTCTTGCAAAAATCGGGCGCCAAAGCATAAATAGTTCAAAAGTTATGGTGAATTACGCATAGGCACTTGAAAACTGTGTTCGGCCACCTTAAGAGCTACCGGAGAACCTTACAAGTTGTTTCAATTGTAGAAGAATTGGAGGTCTCTCAACTCCCGTAAGTCACGCTTGTAAACCTTATATATAGTTTGTTATTCCTTCTTTTTTTTTTTGCACGAAGTACTATCGTAATTTTTGCTCCTTCTGACGTAAAACTCGCACATTTCCTTTTAGTTTTCACTGGAAGTGCTGTAATAGACGGACTAGTTTGATTTTAATAAACGCGTTGAATCTTGCTGAACCGCCTAGTACTTCACTGTGGTTGACCTGGCGAACTCCAGTGCCTCACACCACGCGTCTACAACACTGGGAACGCAACAAAAATCGTCTAAAACAACTACAGATGTTGAAGCTGAGGAGTTTTATATTGAAACTGTTTATCAGGTGGTGATACACAAGCTGTACCAGAATCTACACCAGAAGCTGTTGAGAACACTTCCCCAGTTGATCCAGAAGAGGACACAATTCAATCACTGCTTGAGAGGATTGGACTTTTCGCAAGTCTCCTCTCATGAGGAAGAAATTGCCCAACTAGAAAAAAAATGCTGTTTTGTTTGAGCATCGATTTTCTCTTGGCAAGATAAAAGATGATAATGCGGCAATTCTATTTTACGCTGCTTTTCCAACCTATGAATCTTTAATGAGCTTTTATCACTATGTAGAACCGAAACAAAAAAATACAATCTTAAAGGAAAATGAGCCTGGTCCTTCCAGGAAACTTCCATACCTTGATGAATTTCTTCTTGTCTTAATGAGACTGAAAGCAGGACTATTTGTCCAAGATGTGGCAGAAAGATTTGGAATCAGCAACAGTTTTGTGTAATGCATTTGCATCACATGGATAAATTTTCTTTATCCAGAACTAAATGACATACTTTCCTTCCCATCTCAGGAACATTTTTGTAAGAACTGGCCTCAAGAGTTTGCGCAATACCCTACGACAAGAATTATTGTAGATTGCAGCAAAATATTCATTCAAAGGCCATCTGCGATGCTTGCACAATCTGAAACATGGTCAGAGTGTTCGTTGGAATTACCCCAATGGTCAGGGATCTTACCTGTCAGACTTGTGGGGTGGGAGGGTATTTGAGAAGCAAATTACTCAGGAAAGTGGTGTTTTGGGCTTGCGGGATGCAGGGGACAATGTAATGGTTGACCGAAGTTTTGACATTTCAAACATAGTGCCTGACCATGTGACTGTTAACATGCCACCCTTCTTGGCTTGAAGGGACCAAATGACTGTGGCTGAAACAGAGGAAACCATGAGTATTGCTTCTGTTCGCATTCATGTTGAACATGCAATTGGGAGAATGAAAACATACCACATACTAGATGGCACACTTCCGAACACATTAAGTCGATATGCTACGCAGATAGTCACAGTTTGTGGTTTATTGACAAACTTCCCTCCTCCTTTGTTAAAACCAACTAACCCTTAGGGACATTGCATTCTACTGTAGATGATACTATTTGGTCAATGATACTTGGAAAATTTGCTTTATTTTTATTTTTTAACCATGAATTATGCTATTATTCCTCACCAAAAAACTATTAATATTATGGCATGTGGCAGGTTCTACTGAAGCTTAACTTCAATCCATTTATTGAACAGGAGTATTGCCCATATAGCAGCCATCCACCATGCAGATACAAAATTTTTCCCCTCTCAACTCTGTTTAGGGACCATAACATCCAACAACGGCGGATGTCTACGACGGCAAGTGGAAGTTTAAAATATTTGCTTGCACATTTCCGGTAGCCGTTGTGCGAAATTTCCCACCATAGCTGTGCTGTCTGCAACGTCAAAGCAAATTAGTAAATTTCTCTTATTTTTTTAAGGCCATTTCAAAGGAATTAATTTTATCAAACATTTTCGATTTGTAGTGAAGTGACAATTTTTTCCTTGCTTGTGACAATTGTAAATAGTTGTAGAACTCATTTAAAGGTAAAAACTGACTGAAGTTTCTTTCTCCTCCCATAAGGATATAATTATGATTTTTCAGATCAAATATGGAGTGGACGGAGGAGCATGACAACTACTTGTATCAAGAAATTTTAGTACTTGAACCTTTTAAGTACAAAAAAGGAAGTATTTCTAGAGGCCAGATCTGGGAAAAAATTGCAAACAATCTGAACGGCCTTAAGCTCCCCCGATTCAAAGTCAGTAAGCATGCTGTTAGACAGAGATACCATCTGCTGAGCGAGAAATTTAAAGCAAAGATGAAAGACGAAGAAAAGGCAAGTGTGATCCGTATGATGCGGATTATGTCGGCTACACCTGCAGACAACTGTATCAACGCATTGAAGAACATGAGATGCTTTGTATAAAAGAACTAAAGCCAACTTTGAAAAGGCAGTCTGACTCCATCCACGCAAAGTTATTTTTATATCACAGAGTATTTTATATCTTCTTTTGTAAAATTTTTAGTCCTATTGTTATCTAACCTTTTGTATTTTAGTTTTTATCACTTACCTTTTGTAACACTTAGTACATATTTCCATATTTTTATCGCTATTCATATTCTCACATGTGATTTTATCTCTTATATGCAAGGTTTTACTATTTTTTTATACTAGAAAATGATCTCAGTGAGATCAAAACATTGAACAATTTTTTTGCTATTTTTTATTTTAAAATGTGTTTTGAAGAAACTACTTATTGGCATTACATTGCTCTTTAAAACATTGCAAATAAATAACTGCACCATGAGGTCAAAGTTCCTTGCACAAGTGACAGGATCTTTTTTAATAAGATCAGATTTTTGTTCCCAAGTCATTTGCTGGATATTATAATCCGTGTTCTCTTTTTTCTCAACAATTCTACCTAAAGTTTTGAGAAGATGAGCCCACCTTGTTTAAGCAACTGAAAAAGAGCAAAACCATGTTGGGTTGCCCAGTTGACGAATCATAGCAAACACGTCTTTCATAATAAGGTGGTGATTCTCCAAGATTTTTTAGAACTCTAAAACCTTCATCAAGATGTACCAGCTTATTAAGACAATGCTCTGACTTCAGTTCACCAGCAGTGTACTTTTTCCCTTTTGTCTTACATTTTCTGAGAGGATACAGGCACTATCTTGAATTAGTAGCTTTTTTTAACTTATAAAAAATGTTTGGTACAGACATTCCAGCTCTTCTATCTTCTATCTTAGCTCCCGCTTGCAAATGAGAACCATTCTCGTAAGCGGCCAGCTCCAGTTACGGATACTTTTTTTGCGTCCCGAGGGTGTCCACTTACGAGAGCTTCGACTGTATAAAACCTCTGGTACCCAGAGGGTGGTACAAGCGACAGCTGGAAACACCCCTATGGTATCTGCTAATCGGTGTATGCTGGCACAAAAAAACGCTTAAAATTTTCAAAGTTCTTTTCCTTCATTGAAACAGTCACGTCGTTTTGATCGCGCGCAATAGAAGTGATGACATAAAGCGATTCGTCGTTGCTAAAAATTATGTTAAAAGTTATTTTTTGTCAATCGATCCCCGATCCCCGATCCTTCATCCTCGATCCTCGATCCTCTATCCCCGATCCTCGATCCTTAACCCTTGATCCTCGATCCTTGATCCTCGATCCAGCTTTTCCAGGTAACCAGTGTAGAACTGAATTAAATAAGGTATGCCACATAGACTGCCTGCCAGGAAGCCAGCCTGGTGCAAAAGTTCATGCCGTCAAAGATGTGATCAAGGAATATGTAGCAGAATATTTGCAAGACAATCCCAACACCACAAAACTGCAAATCAAAATAAATGGTGATGGTGCACGTATGACTCGAAATTCTACTTTTGTTCTGTTATCGTTTTCCATCTTGCAAACTGGTGAACAGGTTATGACGGCCAAAGGGAACAGAACTATAGCTATCCTCAATGGCACAGAAGACTACATTTCTTTGAAACAAGCATTTGGGAACATTTTTAATGAGATTAACAATTTGATTGCTGAAGAAAAAATTACTGTAAATGGCAAAGAACCTGAAACAGAATTTTTCCTTGGGGGGGATTACAAATACATTCTCATTATGCTTGGGTTGAATGGGGCCACAAGTAATTATGCATGTGCATGGTGCAAGATCCACAAGGATGATAGATGGAAAATGGATCACCATTTTAATGATTTCAATTCTCCACCCCTTGCCAGGACTCTACAGGAAGTGAAAGAAATGTTAAAGAAATCAAAAGACATTTATGGATGTTGCAAAGCGCCTCTCCTTAACATTGAATTGGACCATATTATTGTTGACGAGCTTCACCTTTTGTTAAGAATAACTGATGTTTTAACTGCTAATTTAATAACAGAGGTCATAGAGTGGGATATAGAGACAAACTTGGATAACAAACAGAACAAAGACACACACCTAAACAAGCTAGTCAGCTGCATAAGATCTTGTGGGGTGTCTTTTTCAGTATGGAAAAAAAAGAATGCTGATGGGAAGGAGAGTAACATACATGAATGGACAAGTCTAATGGGAAATGACAAAAAAATACTTTTAAACAAAATTCCAGAAAAAAATGAAAGACTTTCTGAGGCCTGAAACTGCCTCAAAAGTCATTAAAATCTGGGAGGACTTTGCAGCCCTGTATAAGCATGTGAGTAATTGGCAACCAAACACTAGTCCCACTGAATTTTGGATGCAAGCTAAACAATGGATCACAGATTTTACTTCCCTGACAGGCTTGAGGAAAGGATATGAGCGAAAAAGGGTTACACCTTACATGCATATTATGGTTGGTCACATCCCATGGTTCTTTCAAATGTATAAAACAGTGAAGATATTCACAGGCCAAGGCGTTGAAAGAAACAATGATGTTGCTCGGTCAATTGTTTTGAGGAAATCAAACAAGTGGGACTCTATTGGGGATGTGTTTCATCAAGAATCAAGACAGTGGCGGTTGAAAAACAGGGAACGCACACCAAGAAATTATTGCAAACGTAAGGCAAATTACTGGGAGGAGGGCATACATAATAAAAAGAGAAAGGAAAATGTTTCACAGGAACCAGATGAAATTTTGCACGACTCATCTGATAGCTTAAATGATATTAGTCCACAGCCTTCTGTCCCTACACCTTCCCAATCTGTTAATTTCACCAGGATGACAGTTCCACAACTGAGAAAAGAGAAAAAGCGCAAAGGAGTCAAAGGCTTTTCTAAGAAAACAAGGCAACAACTAATAGAATTGCTGATGGCTACTACCACAGCAGAATGATTTCTCATTCGATTTTTTCTAACAAGAGATAAATTAATTTATAACAATAACATACTTTATTCAAGTGTCATTTAACTTTACATGTGGCTCTAAAAAGCTAAATTGGGACACTGAAATGAAATAATATTAATATTAATAAACCCAACAAGATGTCATAATAAAAAAAAAGACAAGAAACAAAAAAAAGTTAAAAGGGGCCACAACAATATTGCCCTATCCAGGCTAAAAGGACTTACTTATTATATACAATGTCATTATGCATTCATAAAGCAATAGGCTTGACTGAAACCTAGGTGTTTAGGATAGAAAATGGCTGGCGTACAAAGTCTATGGTAAGTTTCTCAAGGGGCATCCTTGGAGGGTTTACCAGAGTACCATTTTCGACTGCAGAAATGTTTGGTGACCATGATAAATTCACGTGAACTTTTATAGGGAATTTAATCCTAACACCATCTCCATTTTTGTCTAAACATTGATCCCATGAATTGTGAAAATTACAATGGTCAAAGTCATGCTTCTCTAACATAGTAGATTTGCCATCTTCGCTGGCTCGTCCTTTCCCTAGAAAGAGGAAACGGTAACAGTCATGGTGGAAAAACAGAGTTAATGGTCCTCTTGATTTACTTTTTAATTTAGATGTAATTGCCAGGCGTAACTGGTCTATATTTTCCTGCAGTCGAGCTTGTGGTATCACTGGTCTTTCAAATGTCCTAAATAGAAACATGGCAGCGTAAGCTTTCTTGGTCAGGCACAAACTTTTTATTATCTTATCAAGTATATTACAGAATGTGGTATTTCTACAATTCAGAGAACACAGAGATCACTAAACTAAGTTAACTTAATTTTGTAACATAGTGTTATTCTCCTCTCATTGGTTAAGGTGGCCGAACACAGTTTTAGCGTGCGCATTTGCTGATGCAATTCAGCACGTGCACAAGGATTTCAATAAACAAACATGCCGTCAATAGAGCGATCATTTTGTTTACTCAACAACCGCACTATCTGTGTTATTTTTCACTATAATTGAAAGCAGTGTATTGATGGCTTTAGTCTTTTATTACAAAGATTTGTTAGGAAAGGAAATAATGCTAAGAACCCAGCAATTTTCAGCTTTTGTTTGTTACCGAAAGAACCCAGTTAAATGCAACGCATGCGCAGTTGTTCGAAAAATTGAGACCGATTGCTTTAGCAGAAACCTGCTGATTTCTAATGATCGAGTCGTTAGAATTCCAATAAACTTGGCAAAAAAATAGAGCAGAGACCCCTTGAATGATCTATCACGAAAAATCTGGATTTTGACATAGGGAATTTTTAATAATACAGAAAACGATTAACGGCGAATTGCAAAAATCGCCTATGTCAAAATTTTATTAGAACAGTGTTAACAGAAGGGATTTTATGTCAATTCGTAGTGTGCAAAAAATGAAAACAATCTAACGACTGGATTTTTTTTTAAATAAGCAAAAAGCATTATTTAAGCCTTGTATTTAATCAGACCCGTTGCCACGGCAACAGCACACACCCTAGTCAAAATGCAAGAATAAACACTTCTGCGATTAATCTTTACTCTTGCAAAAATCGGGCGCCAAAGCATAAATAGTTCAAAAGTTATGGTGAATTACGCATAGGCACTTGAAAACTGTGTTCGGCCACCTTAAGAGCTACCGGAGAACCTTACAAGTTGTTTCAATTGTAGAAGAATTGGAGGTCTCTCAACTCCCGTAAGTCACGCTTGTAAACCTTATATATAGTTTGTTATTCCTTCTTTTTTTTTTTGCACGAAGTACTATCGTAATTTTTGCTCCTTCTGACGTAAAACTCGCACATTTCCTTTTAGTTTTCACTGGAAGTGCTGTAATAGACGGACTAGTTTGATTTTAATAAACGCGTTGAATCTTGCTGAACCGCCTAGTACTTCACTGTGGTTGACCTGGCGAACTCCAGTGCCTCACACCACGCGTCTACAACACTGGGAACGCAACAAAAATCGTCTAAAACAACTACAGATGTTGAAGCTGAGGAGTTTTATATTGAAACTGTTTATCAGGTGGTGATACACAAGCTGTACCAGAATCTACACCAGAAGCTGTTGAGAACACTTCCCCAGTTGATCCAGAAGAGGACACAATTCAATCACTGCTTGAGAGGATTGGACTTTTCGCAAGTCTCCTCTCATGAGGAAGAAATTGCCCAACTAGAAAAAAAATGCTGTTTTGTTTGAGCATCGATTTTCTCTTGGCAAGATAAAAGATGATAATGCGGCAATTCTATTTTACGCTGCTTTTCCAACCTATGAATCTTTAATGAGCTTTTATCACTATGTAGAACCGAAACAAAAAAATACAATCTTAAAGGAAAATGAGCCTGGTCCTTCCAGGAAACTTCCATACCTTGATGAATTTCTTCTTGTCTTAATGAGACTGAAAGCAGGACTATTTGTCCAAGATGTGGCAGAAAGATTTGGAATCAGCAACAGTTTTGTGTAATGCATTTGCATCACATGGATAAATTTTCTTTATCCAGAACTAAATGACATACTTTCCTTCCCATCTCAGGAACATTTTTGTAAGAACTGGCCTCAAGAGTTTGCGCAATACCCTACGACAAGAATTATTGTAGATTGCAGCAAAATATTCATTCAAAGGCCATCTGCGATGCTTGCACAATCTGAAACATGGTCAGAGTGTTCGTTGGAATTACCCCAATGGTCAGGGATCTTACCTGTCAGACTTGTGGGGTGGGAGGGTATTTGAGAAGCAAATTACTCAGGAAAGTGGTGTTTTGGGCTTGCGGGATGCAGGGGACAATGTAATGGTTGACCGAAGTTTTGACATTTCAAACATAGTGCCTGACCATGTGACTGTTAACATGCCACCCTTCTTGGCTTGAAGGGACCAAATGACTGTGGCTGAAACAGAGGAAACCATGAGTATTGCTTCTGTTCGCATTCATGTTGAACATGCAATTGGGAGAATGAAAACATACCACATACTAGATGGCACACTTCCGAACACATTAAGTCGATATGCTACGCAGATAGTCACAGTTTGTGGTTTATTGACAAACTTCCCTCCTCCTTTGTTAAAACCAACTAACCCTTAGGGACATTGCATTCTACTGTAGATGATACTATTTGGTCAATGATACTTGGAAAATTTGCTTTATTTTTATTTTTTAACCATGAATTATGCTATTATTCCTCACCAAAAAACTATTAATATTATGGCATGTGGCAGGTTCTACTGAAGCTTAACTTCAATCCATTTATTGAACAGGAGTATTGCCCATATAGCAGCCATCCACCATGCAGATACAAAATTTTTCCCCTCTCAACTCTGTTTAGGGACCATAACATCCAACAACGGCGGATGTCTACGACGGCAAGTGGAAGTTTAAAATATTTGCTTGCACATTTCCGGTAGCCGTTGTGCGAAATTTCCCACCATAGCTGTGCTGTCTGCAACGTCAAAGCAAATTAGTAAATTTCTCTTATTTTTTTAAGGCCATTTCAAAGGAATTAATTTTATCAAACATTTTCGATTTGTAGTGAAGTGACAATTTTTTCCTTGCTTGTGACAATTGTAAATAGTTGTAGAACTCATTTAAAGGTAAAAACTGACTGAAGTTTCTTTCTCCTCCCATAAGGATATAATTATGATTTTTCAGATCAAATATGGAGTGGACGGAGGAGCATGACAACTACTTGTATCAAGAAATTTTAGTACTTGAACCTTTTAAGTACAAAAAAGGAAGTATTTCTAGAGGCCAGATCTGGGAAAAAATTGCAAACAATCTGAACGGCCTTAAGCTCCCCCGATTCAAAGTCAGTAAGCATGCTGTTAGACAGAGATACCATCTGCTGAGCGAGAAATTTAAAGCAAAGATGAAAGACGAAGAAAAGGCAAGTGTGATCCGTATGATGCGGATTATGTCGGCTACACCTGCAGACAACTGTATCAACGCATTGAAGAACATGAGATGCTTTGTATAAAAGAACTAAAGCCAACTTTGAAAAGGCAGTCTGACTCCATCCACGCAAAGTTATTTTTATATCACAGAGTATTTTATATCTTCTTTTGTAAAATTTTTAGTCCTATTGTTATCTAACCTTTTGTATTTTAGTTTTTATCACTTACCTTTTGTAACACTTAGTACATATTTCCATATTTTTATCGCTATTCATATTCTCACATGTGATTTTATCTCTTATATGCAAGGTTTTACTATTTTTTTATACTAGAAAATGATCTCAGTGAGATCAAAACATTGAACAATTTTTTTGCTATTTTTTATTTTAAAATGTGTTTTGAAGAAACTACTTATTGGCATTACATTGCTCTTTAAAACATTGCAAATAAATAACTGCACCATGAGGTCAAAGTTCCTTGCACAAGTGACAGGATCTTTTTTAATAAGATCAGATTTTTGTTCCCAAGTCATTTGCTGGATATTATAATCCGTGTTCTCTTTTTTCTCAACAATTCTACCTAAAGTTTTGAGAAGATGAGCCCACCTTGTTTAAGCAACTGAAAAAGAGCAAAACCATGTTGGGTTGCCCAGTTGACGAATCATAGCAAACACGTCTTTCATAATAAGGTGGTGATTCTCCAAGATTTTTTAGAACTCTAAAACCTTCATCAAGATGTACCAGCTTATTAAGACAATGCTCTGACTTCAGTTCACCAGCAGTGTACTTTTTCCCTTTTGTCTTACATTTTCTGAGAGGATACAGGCACTATCTTGAATTAGTAGCTTTTTTTAACTTATAAAAAATGTTTGGTACAGACATTCCAGCTCTTCTATCTTCTATCTTAGCTCCCGCTTGCAAATGAGAACCATTCTCGTAAGCGGCCAGCTCCAGTTACGGATACTTTTTTTGCGTCCCGAGGGTGTCCACTTACGAGAGCTTCGACTGTATAAAACCTCTGGTACCCAGAGGGTGGTACAAGCGACAGCTGGAAACACCCCTATGGTATCTGCTAATCGGTGTATGCTGGCACAAAAAAACGCTTAAAATTTTCAAAGTTCTTTTCCTTCATTGAAACAGTCACGTCGTTTTGATCGCGCGCAATAGAAGTGATGACATAAAGCGATTCGTCGTTGCTAAAAATTATGTTAAAAGTTATTTTTTGTCAATCGATCCCCGATCCCCGATCCTTCATCCTCGATCCTCGATCCTCTATCCCCGATCCTCGATCCTTAACCCTTGATCCTCGATCCTTGATCCTCGATCCAGCTTTTCCAGGTAACCAGTGTAGAACTGAATTAAATAAGGTATGCCACATAGACTGCCTGCCAGGAAGCCAGCCTGGTGCAAAAGTTCATGCCGTCAAAGATGTGATCAAGGAATATGTAGCAGAATATTTGCAAGACAATCCCAACACCACAAAACTGCAAATCAAAATAAATGGTGATGGTGCACGTATGACTCGAAATTCTACTTTTGTTCTGTTATCGTTTTCCATCTTGCAAACTGGTGAACAGGTTATGACGGCCAAAGGGAACAGAACTATAGCTATCCTCAATGGCACAGAAGACTACATTTCTTTGAAACAAGCATTTGGGAACATTTTTAATGAGATTAACAATTTGATTGCTGAAGAAAAAATTACTGTAAATGGCAAAGAACCTGAAACAGAATTTTTCCTTGGGGGGGATTACAAATACATTCTCATTATGCTTGGGTTGAATGGGGCCACAAGTAATTATGCATGTGCATGGTGCAAGATCCACAAGGATGATAGATGGAAAATGGATCACCATTTTAATGATTTCAATTCTCCACCCCTTGCCAGGACTCTACAGGAAGTGAAAGAAATGTTAAAGAAATCAAAAGACATTTATGGATGTTGCAAAGCGCCTCTCCTTAACATTGAATTGGACCATATTATTGTTGACGAGCTTCACCTTTTGTTAAGAATAACTGATGTTTTAACTGCTAATTTAATAACAGAGGTCATAGAGTGGGATATAGAGACAAACTTGGATAACAAACAGAACAAAGACACACACCTAAACAAGCTAGTCAGCTGCATAAGATCTTGTGGGGTGTCTTTTTCAGTATGGAAAAAAAAGAATGCTGATGGGAAGGAGAGTAACATACATGAATGGACAAGTCTAATGGGAAATGACAAAAAAATACTTTTAAACAAAATTCCAGAAAAAAATGAAAGACTTTCTGAGGCCTGAAACTGCCTCAAAAGTCATTAAAATCTGGGAGGACTTTGCAGCCCTGTATAAGCATGTGAGTAATTGGCAACCAAACACTAGTCCCACTGAATTTTGGATGCAAGCTAAACAATGGATCACAGATTTTACTTCCCTGACAGGCTTGAGGAAAGGATATGAGCGAAAAAGGGTTACACCTTACATGCATATTATGGTTGGTCACATCCCATGGTTCTTTCAAATGTATAAAACAGTGAAGATATTCACAGGCCAAGGCGTTGAAAGAAACAATGATGTTGCTCGGTCAATTGTTTTGAGGAAATCAAACAAGTGGGACTCTATTGGGGATGTGTTTCATCAAGAATCAAGACAGTGGCGGTTGAAAAACAGGGAACGCACACCAAGAAATTATTGCAAACGTAAGGCAAATTACTGGGAGGAGGGCATACATAATAAAAAGAGAAAGGAAAATGTTTCACAGGAACCAGATGAAATTTTGCACGACTCATCTGATAGCTTAAATGATATTAGTCCACAGCCTTCTGTCCCTACACCTTCCCAATCTGTTAATTTCACCAGGATGACAGTTCCACAACTGAGAAAAGAGAAAAAGCGCAAAGGAGTCAAAGGCTTTTCTAAGAAAACAAGGCAACAACTAATAGAATTGCTGATGGCTACTACCACAGCAGAATGATTTCTCATTCGATTTTTTCTAACAAGAGATAAATTAATTTATAACAATAACATACTTTATTCAAGTGTCATTTAACTTTACATGTGGCTCTAAAAAGCTAAATTGGGACACTGAAATGAAATAATATTAATATTAATAAACCCAACAAGATGTCATAATAAAAAAAAAGACAAGAAACAAAAAAAAGTTAAAAGGGGCCACAACAATATTGCCCTATCCAGGCTAAAAGGACTTACTTATTATATACAATGTCATTATGCATTCATAAAGCAATAGGCTTGACTGAAACCTAGGTGTTTAGGATAGAAAATGGCTGGCGTACAAAGTCTATGGTAAGTTTCTCAAGGGGCATCCTTGGAGGGTTTACCAGAGTACCATTTTCGACTGCAGAAATGTTTGGTGACCATGATAAATTCACGTGAACTTTTATAGGGAATTTAATCCTAACACCATCTCCATTTTTGTCTAAACATTGATCCCATGAATTGTGAAAATTACAATGGTCAAAGTCATGCTTCTCTAACATAGTAGATTTGCCATCTTCGCTGGCTCGTCCTTTCCCTAGAAAGAGGAAACGGTAACAGTCATGGTGGAAAAACAGAGTTAATGGTCCTCTTGATTTACTTTTTAATTTAGATGTAATTGCCAGGCGTAACTGGTCTATATTTTCCTGCAGTCGAGCTTGTGGTATCACTGGTCTTTCAAATGTCCTAAATAGAAACATGGCAGCGTAAGCTTTCTTGGTCAGGCACAAACTTTTTATTATCTTATCAAGTATATTACAGAATGTGGTATTTCTACAATTCAGAGAACACAGAGATCACTAAACTAAGTTAACTTAATTTTGTAACATAGTGTTATTCTCCTCTCATTGGTTAAGGTGGCCGAACACAGTTTTAGCGTGCGCATTTGCTGATGCAATTCAGCACGTGCACAAGGATTTCAATAAACAAACATGCCGTCAATAGAGCGATCATTTTGTTTACTCAACAACCGCACTATCTGTGTTATTTTTCACTATAATTGAAAGCAGTGTATTGATGGCTTTAGTCTTTTATTACAAAGATTTGTTAGGAAAGGAAATAATGCTAAGAACCCAGCAATTTTCAGCTTTTGTTTGTTACCGAAAGAACCCAGTTAAATGCAACGCATGCGCAGTTGTTCGAAAAATTGAGACCGATTGCTTTAGCAGAAACCTGCTGATTTCTAATGATCGAGTCGTTAGAATTCCAATAAACTTGGCAAAAAAATAGAGCAGAGACCCCTTGAATGATCTATCACGAAAAATCTGGATTTTGACATAGGGAATTTTTAATAATACAGAAAACGATTAACGGCGAATTGCAAAAATCGCCTATGTCAAAATTTTATTAGAACAGTGTTAACAGAAGGGATTTTATGTCAATTCGTAGTGTGCAAAAAATGAAAACAATCTAACGACTGGATTTTTTTTTAAATAAGCAAAAAGCATTATTTAAGCCTTGTATTTAATCAGACCCGTTGCCACGGCAACAGCACACACCCTAGTCAAAATGCAAGAATAAACACTTCTGCGATTAATCTTTACTCTTGCAAAAATCGGGCGCCAAAGCATAAATAGTTCAAAAGTTATGGTGAATTACGCATAGGCACTTGAAAACTGTGTTCGGCCACCTTAAGAGCTACCGGAGAACCTTACAAGTTGTTTCAATTGTAGAAGAATTGGAGGTCTCTCAACTCCCGTAAGTCACGCTTGTAAACCTTATATATAGTTTGTTATTCCTTCTTTTTTTTTTTGCACGAAGTACTATCGTAATTTTTGCTCCTTCTGACGTAAAACTCGCACATTTCCTTTTAGTTTTCACTGGAAGTGCTGTAATAGACGGACTAGTTTGATTTTAATAAACGCGTTGAATCTTGCTGAACCGCCTAGTACTTCACTGTGGTTGACCTGGCGAACTCCAGTGCCTCACACCACGCGTCTACAACACTGGGAACGCAACAAAAATCGTCTAAAACAACTACAGATGTTGAAGCTGAGGAGTTTTATATTGAAACTGTTTATCAGGTGGTGATACACAAGCTGTACCAGAATCTACACCAGAAGCTGTTGAGAACACTTCCCCAGTTGATCCAGAAGAGGACACAATTCAATCACTGCTTGAGAGGATTGGACTTTTCGCAAGTCTCCTCTCATGAGGAAGAAATTGCCCAACTAGAAAAAAAATGCTGTTTTGTTTGAGCATCGATTTTCTCTTGGCAAGATAAAAGATGATAATGCGGCAATTCTATTTTACGCTGCTTTTCCAACCTATGAATCTTTAATGAGCTTTTATCACTATGTAGAACCGAAACAAAAAAATACAATCTTAAAGGAAAATGAGCCTGGTCCTTCCAGGAAACTTCCATACCTTGATGAATTTCTTCTTGTCTTAATGAGACTGAAAGCAGGACTATTTGTCCAAGATGTGGCAGAAAGATTTGGAATCAGCAACAGTTTTGTGTAATGCATTTGCATCACATGGATAAATTTTCTTTATCCAGAACTAAATGACATACTTTCCTTCCCATCTCAGGAACATTTTTGTAAGAACTGGCCTCAAGAGTTTGCGCAATACCCTACGACAAGAATTATTGTAGATTGCAGCAAAATATTCATTCAAAGGCCATCTGCGATGCTTGCACAATCTGAAACATGGTCAGAGTGTTCGTTGGAATTACCCCAATGGTCAGGGATCTTACCTGTCAGACTTGTGGGGTGGGAGGGTATTTGAGAAGCAAATTACTCAGGAAAGTGGTGTTTTGGGCTTGCGGGATGCAGGGGACAATGTAATGGTTGACCGAAGTTTTGACATTTCAAACATAGTGCCTGACCATGTGACTGTTAACATGCCACCCTTCTTGGCTTGAAGGGACCAAATGACTGTGGCTGAAACAGAGGAAACCATGAGTATTGCTTCTGTTCGCATTCATGTTGAACATGCAATTGGGAGAATGAAAACATACCACATACTAGATGGCACACTTCCGAACACATTAAGTCGATATGCTACGCAGATAGTCACAGTTTGTGGTTTATTGACAAACTTCCCTCCTCCTTTGTTAAAACCAACTAACCCTTAGGGACATTGCATTCTACTGTAGATGATACTATTTGGTCAATGATACTTGGAAAATTTGCTTTATTTTTATTTTTTAACCATGAATTATGCTATTATTCCTCACCAAAAAACTATTAATATTATGGCATGTGGCAGGTTCTACTGAAGCTTAACTTCAATCCATTTATTGAACAGGAGTATTGCCCATATAGCAGCCATCCACCATGCAGATACAAAATTTTTCCCCTCTCAACTCTGTTTAGGGACCATAACATCCAACAACGGCGGATGTCTACGACGGCAAGTGGAAGTTTAAAATATTTGCTTGCACATTTCCGGTAGCCGTTGTGCGAAATTTCCCACCATAGCTGTGCTGTCTGCAACGTCAAAGCAAATTAGTAAATTTCTCTTATTTTTTTAAGGCCATTTCAAAGGAATTAATTTTATCAAACATTTTCGATTTGTAGTGAAGTGACAATTTTTTCCTTGCTTGTGACAATTGTAAATAGTTGTAGAACTCATTTAAAGGTAAAAACTGACTGAAGTTTCTTTCTCCTCCCATAAGGATATAATTATGATTTTTCAGATCAAATATGGAGTGGACGGAGGAGCATGACAACTACTTGTATCAAGAAATTTTAGTACTTGAACCTTTTAAGTACAAAAAAGGAAGTATTTCTAGAGGCCAGATCTGGGAAAAAATTGCAAACAATCTGAACGGCCTTAAGCTCCCCCGATTCAAAGTCAGTAAGCATGCTGTTAGACAGAGATACCATCTGCTGAGCGAGAAATTTAAAGCAAAGATGAAAGACGAAGAAAAGGCAAGTGTGATCCGTATGATGCGGATTATGTCGGCTACACCTGCAGACAACTGTATCAACGCATTGAAGAACATGAGATGCTTTGTATAAAAGAACTAAAGCCAACTTTGAAAAGGCAGTCTGACTCCATCCACGCAAAGTTATTTTTATATCACAGAGTATTTTATATCTTCTTTTGTAAAATTTTTAGTCCTATTGTTATCTAACCTTTTGTATTTTAGTTTTTATCACTTACCTTTTGTAACACTTAGTACATATTTCCATATTTTTATCGCTATTCATATTCTCACATGTGATTTTATCTCTTATATGCAAGGTTTTACTATTTTTTTATACTAGAAAATGATCTCAGTGAGATCAAAACATTGAACAATTTTTTTGCTATTTTTTATTTTAAAATGTGTTTTGAAGAAACTACTTATTGGCATTACATTGCTCTTTAAAACATTGCAAATAAATAACTGCACCATGAGGTCAAAGTTCCTTGCACAAGTGACAGGATCTTTTTTAATAAGATCAGATTTTTGTTCCCAAGTCATTTGCTGGATATTATAATCCGTGTTCTCTTTTTTCTCAACAATTCTACCTAAAGTTTTGAGAAGATGAGCCCACCTTGTTTAAGCAACTGAAAAAGAGCAAAACCATGTT
Source organism: Micromussa lordhowensis (assembly GCA_964020085.1). Taxonomy (NCBI): domain Eukaryota; kingdom Metazoa; phylum Cnidaria; class Anthozoa; order Scleractinia; family Lobophylliidae; genus Micromussa; species Micromussa lordhowensis. The sequence continues at coordinate 35,310,313 of OZ026596.1, read as the reverse complement.
GGGTTGCCCAGTTGACGAATCATAGCAAACACGTCTTTCATAATAAGGTGGTGATTCTCCAAGATTTTTTAGAACTCTAAAACCTTCATCAAGATGTACCAGCTTATTAAGACAATGCTCTGACTTCAGTTCACCAGCAGTGTACTTTTTCCCTTTTGTCTTACATTTTCTGAGAGGATACAGGCACTATCTTGAATTAGTAGCTTTTTTTAACTTATAAAAAATGTTTGGTACAGACATTCCAGCTCTTCTATCTTCTATCTTAGCTCCCGCTTGCAAATTGTACTGTATGATACAGGTCCTTTCTTTCATTGTTGGCAGGTCTCTGTTTTCAACAAAATATTGTGGAAATGATAAATATTCAGAATCTTTGCCCATGAATATTCCTAATGGCCTATTCCATTCTCGTGGAGCAAAAGAAATTATTCTGTCTACATTTTCTACTACATCTGGTTCCTGTAATAATGTATCTGTAACTCCTCATGGGCATTCATCAACTTCACACCAGTTATTACTGTCTTCTTTTTCACAACCTGGATTTTCATCATCTGCATTGGAAATACTCTTTTGGCAATCTTGTGTTTTATCATCTGGAACAATTTCATCTGCGTGTGTATGTAAATCATTATTACTCGGAATATCAGAGTTTTCAACAAATTCACTCCCTCTTCATGGGCACTAGATTGCAAACTTATGTTATCTAACCAAGCATTTCGTACCTCTTTACCTTCTCTCTCTCTCGGATAAATCACTTGTGTCTACAAGATATTTTGCTGCATCTAATACTTTCTTAGGTCTAACATTCTGAAACTAGTAATGATGCTTATAGCTCAGACGCCTTTCAAGTTTTATTGGAATGGTTTGTGATTCATTGATGGGCCTTGGCAGACAGTGAACAATTGAATTTACATCACTAGGTACATTGACAATGTTTCCATGAATTGACAACTGGCCACCTCTTGGTAACTCACAAATTTGCATAAATGGAATACAAGGTGATATAAGCCATTCTTCCAATGGTGTTAAATTTAACAAGTCAGGATCACTTTATTGGCTTTCGAGAGACTGGGAAGCTTGCCTGTCTTTACAAAATTGCTGCATCCTTTAGTTACATGTTGGCGCTCGCTCAATGAGCCACTGTTGCTTTGTTTTCTTAGATGACGGGATCTCAGGACACCCCGAGAGGGTTTCTGTATCTACAGCCAGTTTCTTGCATCAGAAGGATTTGAAGCTGGGTGGTTTAAAGCTGAACAGAGAGAAATCTATGTTAGAGCCAATGCAAGTCGGTCAAATGGCTGGGCTTTGTGATTGACACAATTAAGATGCAGCTTCGAGTCCTGCCTAAGAAAATTGCCAAGCTCAAGAACAACCTCAATTCCATGATTTCCTCCATGAGCGCTACTTTTAGGGGTCTTGCTCATGTAGCCGGCTTCATCAATTCGCTGTATTTGGCATTCAGTCCTATTGCTAAGTTATTCACAAGGCAGATGCATGCAACTATTCAAGCCCGTTTGTTCTGGGATTGTCCATTTTCTCTTTCTCTGCGTTTATCGAAAGAATTGCATTTCTGGTTTGCTAATATTGAAGCCTTTAACAGGTATGGAATTCAACCTAAGTTTACTACAGGTGCAGTAATCTTTTGCGATGCTAGCGATTACGCCTTTGGAGGATATTGAATCAAATTGAATGATCAGCCTGTCAGTGGCAGGTTTAGCCATTTTGAGAGTCAACAGAGTTCTACTTTCAGAGAGCGTAAAGCAATTTTCTATGTTATCAAGGTGCATGTTGCATCTCTCAGGCACAAGACAGTGAAAGTTTTTACGGATAATGAGAATGCCTTTAGGATTGTTTCAGTTGGCAGCTCAAAGCAGCATCTTCAGTGTTTAGCGCTTGATATTTGTCAGCTTTGCCTGGTGAACGATATTCAGATTGACACACAGTGGATTCCTCGCGATGCGAATGTTAGAGCTGATCTTTTAAGTTGCTTTGTGGACAAAGATGACTGGTCTTTAAATTGTGAGATTTTTGCCCAGTTAGATTCCAGGTGGGGACCGCATTCTGTTGATCGATTTGCCTCTCATTACAACGCTCAATTGAGAAGAGTTGATTCAAGATTTCTGTCGCCGGGCTGTTGTGCAGTCGATGGCTTGTCTCAGGATAGGCATGATGAAAACAATTAGCTCTGTCCACCAGTGTCTATTATTGTGGATGTTATTAGCCATGCGGGTGCATGCCATGCCGTCGGCACCCTCATCGTTCCTGAATGGCCGTTGCTGAAGCCTCGCCCTTCCAAATTTGCGTCATTTATTGTAGATGTCATATCCTTGCCCAGAAGATCTGATTTGATGATCAATGGTCATGGAAAGATTTTTATCGCAGCAAGCCCTCACTTTCTTTGGTTGCCCAAAATTCACCATGCTGGCCTTATGCATAGATTTTCGGTTAGCATCGCCGACCTGTCTATTTTTGTTTATATGTTTGTCTTTGTCTTTACCTTTAATATCCTTTAGGCTTTGCATGCATTGTTCATGCATTCGCTACCAGTTATTATAAACAAATCAATGGTGTGGCCATGGGCACCAAAATGGGACCCAGCTACGCCAATCTTTTCGTAGGCTACATTGAACACAAATTTTTTAATCAATACAACGGCCAAATAAACTGACAAACTGCTTCATAGCAACTGTTGACTTGACCACGGGTTGCGTGCTACTGAAAGTAGATAATTAGTTCTCGTTAGTAAAGTCAGAAATAAACCTTATGTATGCAACCGCGCTAACAACAAATTTTTCTCATGCAGCTTTTTCAAGATTTACACACACTCATACCCAGTGATTGAAATGATAATAAAGTACTTCACCTAGACATTGTTTCGTCCAGCGCCAATAAAGAGATAGAGAAACAAGTATGCTTGCCGAATAAAATGACTGTGAAATAACTTTAAATATTACAGTTGAAGGGTCGCAGTTCAGATTTGATTTCTCGGGTTGCTATGACAATCAACACTCAAATGTCCGTACGGAAACTGGATCCTAGTGATTGTATTGTTTTGATCAAAAGGCCATCTGAAACACGAGTAGCAACTTATTTTTCCTGGCTTTTGATTATCTCGCCCACCTACACTTCTACAGTCATACGGTTGCCTTCTCTGTTATGAAATCTGTAATAGGATTTCACGAGTAATAGAGTCGATGTTTCTTATGGAGCCAAGACAGGTAGGTTAGATAGATTTATACATGCTTTTAATGAAGACTTTATTAGCTAACACTAAAAACATTGAACACGACATTCGCCATCTCAAAAAGCTGACTTCGTAACGATGAAGATTCATCATTATCGTAAATGATCTTTGGAGAAGTGAACATGTATTTCACCATGCCGCGACAATAACTTGTTGGGCAGAAAATATGTAGCGAAAAACTGGAACGATTTCTCGCTAAACGAAAACGATAAATCGCAAAGCCGGAACGATATATCGCAAAGCGAAAACGACATATCGCTGGCAGGAAACTATATATTACTGGCAGGAAACGATATTTCACAAAGCAACAACGATATCTCGCTGAGAAATAAAACAATAGCTCTAACGATATATCGCTCGATATATCGTTCAAGGTAAAATCTCGTTAAATATGGCCGACATATTGCGATATTCGCGATAGTCATCGATTGTCGTTTGCATTACTTTTGCACAGTACTGTATTTGACACAAATCGTTTATTCAAACGGTAAAATGTTTTCTTTATCCAAATAATTGTGAATCAGAGTTTCTATGGCGCGTCACTCAGATTAAGTTATTTTTTACTTCAAACAAGCACGCGTCGGCAAGTCACTTGTAGAAAAAATTGTATCTCTGCTTACATTTGACACAAAACGTTCATTCAAACGGTAAAATGCCCGTTCTCTAACCAACTAATTTTTTATCAAGGTTTCTATGGTGCGCTGCTCACATTAAGTTATTTTTTACTTCAAAGAAATGTTCTGTTTCGGCACGCGTCGGCAAGTCACTCTCGAGATGTTTATTGGCTAAAGCATTTCTTGTAGAAACAATTGTATCTCTGGTTATATTTGGCACAAATCGTTCATTCAAATGGTAATCTTTGTTTTTCTAATTTTGGTATTGATTTCTATGTTTTGGTAATGATTATAGATTTATTTTATGATGATGACTTACGGCTGTAGAATAGAAAACATTGCTTTTTACTTATTTTAAAAATACTTTTAAAGCCTTGCATGTAACATTCATTTATTTAATTTGTGGTTTCTCATTGTTGGTCATTAGGTGTCAGGTGGAAAAGAAAACCTTCAGAAAGGCAAAGCAAAAGTGTTACGCCTCATTCCCGGGAGACCACTCCAAACTGCACAAGCAACATCCTAAATGTATTTCAGACTGAGGTGCCAGGAACAATGAACAACGAAGCTGGTACCATGGTTGTTGGAGGTCCAGGAAGTCCCCATTCAGATGAAGATGCTGAGGATACATGTCAATTGTCAAATCCACCAACAGGATATCTGGATGACCTCTTTGAGGACTTAGAAGTTCCCTTGATTGATTCAGAGACATTAGCTGACAAGCTAAACAAGGTATTGGAGAATCAGAAAACTCTTTTTTCCAATCAGAAAGTAATTTTTTCCTTTATGTCACAGTTGGTTAGCAGTGTAAATAACATTTCTAAATGTTTAAGTGGTATGGGGTAAGTTTTTCTGTGGGTGAACAAGAGGGTGGGTTGGGGAGGGTTGGTTGAGGGAGGGTTGGTGGGGAAGGGCAGGACTTAGTTCAAGTTTACCACTTGGTTCTGGACAAGAGATTTCTGTGGGTAGGGACAAGGGAGGTTATGTTAATGACAACAATAGTCCAAGTGTGTCAACAGGTTCTGGGGTGGATTTTTCGTTCAGAAGGGAAGAGGGAAGTTGGTTCATCAGGATCACAGTCCAAGTTTGTCATTGAGCTCTGGGTTAGATTTTTCTGTGGGTATGGATGAGGGTGGCTTTGGGTTAGGGGACACTGTTCAGCAATGTAGTGGAGAGGAAGGGGGATGGTTTTCTGTTAGAGACCATGAAAATTAAATCAACGAGTTGTTCTATGGGGAACTTTGCTGTTAAGCTTCTGCAAAACTTTTTTACACCAGATCAGTTAGTAAACTGGAATTGTAGGGGATCACAGAGAAAGGAAGGGCTTGACTCAGTCAAACTTGCTGCAGTCAAAAAGTATACTTTCAAGTTTTTTCCAACTCCAGTGGGATTTAAAGATCAAAAATGGGGGAATGTATAATAGCAATTGATAGGTTAATTCGTCGAAAGAGGAAGGACACTGTCACCACCGAAAGGGGGGACTGATATATAATATATGGAGGTGAAAATGGGACATGGGTAATTTGTAATTTATCTTAACCACAATATCTGTGAAACGCTTATTGTCGTTTGGGTATGTAACTAGGGAGTTTGCTGGTACAAACTGTAACTGACCATAAGAAAACTGAGGGGATCTTTTCAACACGCTTTGCCAATGTACAGGAACCCCTTTCCCCAATTTTGATTTGAGTTTCTCCGAGTTATTTTCATATTTTTTCTTTCTATTTTTTTCAACTTCTCTCCCCTTATTTTCCTAGTGGTCAGACTTCGTTTTTTCTTTTCAAACCTTAACTTAAAGATTTATTCTATGCATGTAAGGAATACTTAAGTTATAGCTAAGTGTCAATAACTGACTGCTGTAAAGAATTAGTTACTTATTTTTGCTGTTGTATAAATAAATTCTTGTAAATTTGATGAATGTGTTATGCGAATCATATTTTGTTGCCCAGTTTCAAATATCTTGTTTAAATTTTTGGCCAAACGTAGAAAAATATATACCAGTACCATGTTTTTACTTAGGGCGCTTTCCATTTGTTAGAACTGGCCGGTCGGACTAGTCCGTCCGTAAATGGAATGCGCGAGTTCTGAGAACTGCCAGAACTGGTTCTGGCCAAAGTGGCCCTGCTTATGGAGGAGGGCCGCTCAGTTCTCCCGGTCCGGCGCGCAACGCAACGCGGACATTGCGCGGGAATCCTACGAGTTGAAAATGGCGGCAGGTTCATCGCAGACTTGTGGTGCGTATAATAGATTTGTACCTAAATTGTCCATTGTTTTGATGGAGAACAAGATTGCTTTTAGTGAAGTGCCTTACGAAGGTCTTCACAAGCAAATTTTATCTCATTACAGGACTCGAGAACGATGAAAAGCTTGTAACGTGGTCGTCAAAGAGCACTAAATTATTGATTTCGCTACGACGGGAAAAAACCGACCTCTTCGACAATGGCAAAGTACGAAGAAAAGTTGCATGGGATAAAGTTGCAGAGCTATTTAACGCTAACTCGTCGGTGAGAGTTACAGGAGAACAGTGCTCAAATAAATGGAAAAAATTAGAGGAGAAATACAAAAAGGTAAGAGAGCACAACGCCAAAACAGGGAGTGACAAGAAGGAGTGCGAGTTTGAAGACGAGCTAGCAGAGTTTTTCCGGAGTGACCCAAAAGTTATTCCCCCGGCCACTGTTTCCTCGTTGCCTACAGTAAGTGCAGGCTCTCAATCCACGGATGAAGACGAGGAATTACCCTTGGCAAAAGCGGTTCCAAAGAAAAAAAGGAAACGAAAGTCGAAGTCGTCGGCAGCGGAGATAATTGAATGACAGAATTCAAAGAAGAAAAGAGGAAAGAAGAACAACAGAAGTTCGACCTTGCTGAAAGGATGCACGAGGAGAAAATGGGTATTATGGCTCGATTCCTGGACATTCTGTCAAAAAAGAAAGCCTAAACTGTATAGTATAAAAAGCTGAAGCGTTTTTCTGTTGTCAATCAGCAAACACGCACGCATTAGAAAAATAATCAACTTTTGTTTTCCACATTTTCTGATTTGTAATTGTTGGTCGGTTGTTAGTAAAACGCGTAACGGCGTAACGGTCAACGGCGTAACGGCGTAACGAGAAACCGCGTAACGGGATTTTTTTCCCATTTTTTTTTTTTGCTGTTGTTTCTGAATTTGTTTGTTCGTTTGCCTTTTTTATCCTTTCTTAGTTTTTCTCAGTGAAAAAAAAAATTGAACATATGATTATTCGTGTTTGGCGATGTTTTTCCCGCCCTTTGGCCGATTTACCGCATTTTCGGAGTCACTTTTTCCGCGGACGCACTTTCTCACGCTTCCAGGATCAGCGGAGAAGAATGATGACGGTAAGTTTTCGACTTTCATTTTCAGTCACCTTAGTTTCCTCTCTTTCTGCTTGATCTTTTCAGTTGCAATTTGTTTAGTGTAGTTGCAGGTTTCGGTAATTCTGAGTAATTTCTGAACCGGCGCATTATTTTTAAGTTATAACAACTTGCGTTTACAATTTTCTGCAGAGGTTATTTTCCTTGGGGAGAGAAGGCTTTCTGGTAAGTGAAAGTTTAATAACCTTACTTAATGTCATGGTATATTAAATTTTGTATTAAATATGTAGGTCATCTTTAACACCTATTAATAGTGGTCTCTGTAGTATCTTTTAATGTAGATTAGAAGATTTCACGGTCGCCGACATCATCTTGGTTGTGGGGCAAACACAGCAAAATTTACAGTGAATGTATGGGAAAAATAGCGATTTTGATGCTCGATAACCCGAGGAAAGTTGATATTCTGAAATTTCTGTGAATTGCAAACTAAAAATATTAGCTAAAAGAGTTAACCTATTAAATTCGAAGGGCATCGGTTTGCTGAGAAGCGAGAAATCGTCTTTTTAGTTTCATACAAATGCTTCTAAATTTTTCCGCGAACGGCGGCTCCATTTTACAGACAAATATATGAGGAAAAAAACAACATTTGCGGCTTTCTTTGTAAGAGTACAATTCTCAAATTTTGATCTCGGTTATCTCTTTTAGCTAGTATTAGTAGTTTGTAATTCATAGAAATTGTAGGATGTCAACCCTCTTCACTATATCGAGCATCAAAATCACGATGTTTTCCCATACATTCATTGTAAATTTTGCCTTTCGGCGACCGTGAAACGTTCTAATCTACATTAAAAAATACTACAGAGACCCGGCACTATTAATAGGCGTTAAAGATGACCTACATATTTAATACAAAATTTAATATACCATGACATTAAGTAAGGTTATTAAACTTTCACTTACCAGAAAGCCTTCTCTCCCCAAGGAAAATAACCTCTGCAGAAAATCGTAAATGCAAGTTGTTATAACTTAAAAATAATGCGCCGGTTCAGAAATTACTCAGAATTACCGAAACCTGCAACTACACTAAACAAATTGCAACTGAAAAGATCAAGCAGAAAGAGAGGAAACTAAGGTGACTGAAAATGAAAGTCGAAAACTTACAGTCATCATTCTCCTCCATCCTGATCCTGGAAGCGTGAGAAAGTGCGTCCGCGGAAAAAAGTGGCTCCGAAAATGCGGTAAATTGGCCAAAGGGCGGGAAAAACATCGCCAAACACGAATAATAATATGTTCAATTTTTTTTTTCACTGAGAAAAACTAAGAAAGAATAAAAAAGGCAAACGAACAAACAAATTCAGAAACAACAGCAAAAAAAAAAAGAAATGGGAAAAAATCCTGTTACGCGGTTTCTCGTTACGCCGTTACCCGTTACGCCGTTACGCGTTTTACTAACAACCTTGTTGGTCATGTTTTTTGGTATTCATGGCAAAACCCGCTTCGTACACTGTTTCCACCGTTGGGAAGTTTCTCTTTAATATCTTGACTATTTTCCGGACACAAGTTTGATAGCTGAAACCACGCGGCGCGATCTGTCGATCTCCCAATTTTGAGCATTTCGTCTCGGTTTACATGGCTTGTTGATCCAAGTGTACAATAACCATGTTCTTGCTTATATTTCTTGCTTGTACTTACCTGGCCACTGGTCGATGCAAGCTTATTAAAAATATAAATGTACACTTTTTGAGCTTTTATGCTGTGTTATAGCTTGTGTCCAGGAGATTGGGCTTTCTGAAATGCTTTTCAAAATTTATTACTTTCTGTCTTCATCTACTAGAGAGCTTGTGTTTGCTTGCCTCCTGTTTCACAGAAAGCATTCATGACACAAAAGTGGGTGTGCATTTTCCTCTGAAGATTTTTAAACATTTTTTCTGGGAGCAATTCTAGGTATCCCAGGTGTGATCTACTCTGCACGTTTTTTCGGTGACCTCTTTCACTGGCTTGTGATTTGAAAGAAAGGCTTTTGTGTTTACATGTCACATCCTTATGTACATTCCTTTGGTTTTGCCTTGGCTATGAATATACAGGATTTTTGTTAAGTTTGTTGATATCTACACTGTATTTCATTCATATTTATGTCTCTATATTGAAACTGGAAATGGAAAAGTAATCAATTGACTTAACAGGAATTCTCTGCAGTAGTGATAGAAGCCTACATACACACAACTTACGGGAATTTTTCATATAAACATCACTGTGTATCATGCAAGCATGTCTTGTTCTTAGTTGATAGTGACAAGAAAGATTTGGCGAATGAGGAGGCTTTGTTGAACAACAATTTGTCTGCACACAGTTTGCATTTAATTACTCATTAAGCTGTCTCAAGGGTCTACAACATCTTTCAGTAAAATAGCTCTATTCTATACTTTCCTGCCATTCCTTAGTTAACAAGCTTCAAACCCATATCAAACAAGGTAATCTGTTGATAGCTTTTGGAACAAATTCTCATTTTCATTTCATCTTTGTGTGGTGTCACCATTCACCAAAGGGGGAATAAGATTTTATTAAAAATATCATTGAGTACATTGCCTGGACAACTATTTGCCGGTCACCATACCACTACTCCCTTTATCAGTAAAATGTTTTTGATTTTGCTTCTGTTTTCTTCTTTACATAGTACTGTTTTCAGTCTAGCAGCAAGCTAACAGTTTCAACAAACTTGAAACATTGCAAAAAAAAAAAAAAAAAAAAATAGGAATAAGATCTGAGAAGTAGGAAAATTCAACTATTTTTCCAGTGGATTGTTTATTGATCAGTAAAATAAGAACTATCTTAAGTGCCCAAGAAAAATGACCATTTGATTTCTCTTGGCCACTGCTGCTGGTCTAGGAACTGGATAATGGAATTCATATTGGTCATCATCATCATCATCCTCATCATCACCATTATCCAGATCAAGGAATTCTTCAATGCTTCCTTCATCGGCAATCAGGCAAAAATTGTGTAAAACACATGCTGCAGAAATGACTGATGGAACCTCCTGGACATTTTCCATCTCGATATACTTTAGCCTTCGCCACCTGCCCTTCAGTAACCCAAATGCCCTTTCAATTGGTTGGCGTGTTTTGGTGTGCTTTTCATTATAACCAATTTGTGCCCTTGTTAAATGACCATTATCACGGAACGGTGACAGCAACCACCTGTCGGAAAAAATAAATGATACTGTGATATAGGAATCACCAGATAGTCATGGTTTGTGAGCTAAATTGCAGGTATTGCTTTTTGATTTTTGTATACTGTAACACATTATTAGCTATTGTAAATACAATGGCAAATACACAATAAGGAATTACTTATCAATAAAAACAACTAACACAAAATCCACTAGAATTATGTACTGGTAGATAAATATGCACCTTTGAAGCGGATACGCTGAATCCCCAAGAAGATGGGTGTCACCTTGAAATAATTCATGTTCTGCTGACTGATACAGTGGCGAATTTCTGAACACTCTCGCATCATGCACTGAACCAGGCCACCCCACATATATATCTGTGAAACAGAGGGTGTGATCACATGTCCCCTGAAATTAAGAGATTATAGGTTTTAGTACACAAAGAGAACAAAACAGTCTTTGTTGGACACTCTTTCTCAAGTCTATGATGACGCTTTGAAAAAACAAATGCATGAAACTGTTTTTTGTGATTCAACCTAGTGGTGTGTACAAAAATTCAAACAATTCACACTCATTGGAAAACAACATAAGTGCTACTGCTAGCCATATTGATGGCTGATAAAATAGATGTTGGCTGTTAAAAGGTGTTAAAACAGTTGCAAAGTAGGAAAGATTCTGGGCATTAATGTCATGACCACTGCACCCAGGTGGTGGTAGTACTCCCTTATACAAGCTATGAAGATATGTGCAGCAGCAAGGAATTTCTGAAATGTTTTGGTCCAAAATACCAAAGAGATTTGGACCGCTTTCTTCTGAAGTAAGGTATGGTTTGTGGAGTCTGGTCAACAACAATTTTCATCATGGAAAACTTTTGAAAGAATGGTTTGTTATGATTATTATTATTTATCACAGGTGTACAGGCACCTTTAGACTTTGGGGAGGGGGGGGGGGAGGAGGGAGGGAAGTTGGTGCCAGTTTTGCCCGAAAAAAAAAATTGTGCAATGCCCAAATGTGAGAGTGCTCAAATCGGGATTCAAACACACTCAAATTGCATGAAAAACAAAAATATCCACAATTTCCACATTTAATGAACTGCTATAATTCCGAAACTAGTTATATTCAAAGGTTGCATAATCAATCAATCATACTCTATCAACAGTTTCAATCTGATTAAAATCTGAAACTTATTAGATGAGGGTGGTAAAGGGGGTTCAAGATCACATTTCACAGAAAATAAACATTTCACACCAAAAACAGCATTTGTTGATACGAACTTATGATATTTGAAAAACCGTTACCCCCAAAGCACAGCCTTGTTAAATGTCTTATCATCAATCCACTTCTTGTTCTGCACGTAGCAAAAAGAAATCCAAGCAAGAACACAAGGGATGATTGTCCTGTCACGGTCACACGATATTGTAAATTACCATTGAAAGTAACAAGACTACCACAATCATGGTTCCCGATGAACAAATACTCCTTTCTCATTTCATGGATAATTATTATTTAATTAATATGATGGTTCATGGCTTCTAATGAAATTACAACTCACAAGAAAAACCAAGCCATTACAAATTTTATGAGAAAAAAAATTAGGCCTTATTATGGATCAGAAAAATACCACCCTCTTAAAATAAAAAAAATTCTCAAAAAGTAGCTATATGCAACTTATTATAATAAGAGTCTTGGCAATCTCACAAGCAGCATTATTTTGTTAGTAATGTTTCCTCTTAAGTGTCGCTCAAATCATTAGCATTTGCCCAAAAAAATCACATAATAGACCTTTTTCGCTTGTACATTTTGTTTTCCCAATACAGATCATGTGATGATACTCAGGAGATTTGATCCTTTGTCTTGTTCATCAAAAAGAGTAAATGCAAACATATTCATGCATGCATGTACTCTTTTTAATGAGCAAGACAAAGGATCAAATCTCCTGAGTATCATCACATGATCTGTACTGGGAAAACAAAATGTACAAGCGAAAAAGGTCTATTTCCTGAGCTGGGGGGCTGCAGTCCCCTTGCTCGCCTAACACCCCTCCCCCTCCTGTCCCCAGCTCATATGCCTATGCTATTTATCCCTTGTGAAGATCAATTAAGGACTTTGAGAACCAATTTGAAACCCTTGTCTGCCTGGTCAATTGATCACACAGAATTATCTGAAGCAGTTCTTGGGCACAACCTGGTATGAATTCGGGTATAGGTTGTGGTATCGGATAGCAAAAAAAAAAAAAAGAAATTAAAATATTCTACATTCTGTGAAAAAAGAGAACCCAGTTTTACAATATCAACCAACAACAATAATAATAATAATAATAATAATAATAATAATAATAATAATAATAATAATAATAATAGTACCGGTAACTATTTCTATAGCGCTCTTATCCTATGTTCAAGATGCTTTACAATCATGTGAACAACAGCAATATTGAGTTAAGTCATCCACATCAGCACATGAACAAACATTTCTAGTAGCCATAATATTAACTTGACACTATTCCATTGTAGCGCTACAACTTTCATTAGAATATTCTATTAATTTACCTGAAGGATAATTGAATGACCTTTCAGTCGATTAAGATATGATTGCGGATGCTGGGAAGGCGTCTTGATAGGGATGTGGCAGCCATCAATGGCACCAACAACTCGTGGAAAACCACTCAAACGTTCAAAACCCTCTGCTACCTCTACAGCTTTAGCACCTTATTCAAAAGAAGAAAAGACTTGTATTTGTTACATTCTAGCATGATTTTTATAAGACTTGAACTAAAAGAATTTGGAAAAGAAATATTTGTTTCAGATTAGCGTTGTTCAACCTCAGTTCGTACTTCTATGTTGACATATTTTGATTCGTGACTGTACGGGAAAACAGTTGCACGCACACAATAATGTAACAGTTTCATAATTAATTAATTTGCGTATTCTCGACAAACATTCACTGTAGATCATCTGTGGTTTTCTCGTAGTATAAAAACCAATATTGCAGTGTTACCTTTTGGCCACTGAATAAGGTCTGCCCGAACATCCACAAGAGCTCTTACAACCCTTCCAATGCACCGCGACACACTTGACATTGTAATGTCGAAACGATCGGATATTTGACGGCAGGTCTCTTGGTTCGCCAGGGCCCAAACAGTCACAGCTTTCTTGCTTCAATGGGTCGCCTGCCAAATACATTTCCCTTTGGGATATGTTCACTTGGTGATAACAATTGAGCAAGTAATTCAAATGTCGAGGATGTCATCCGAAAATGGCTCCTGAAGCCATCGCAGTGATAGCGGGGAACCGTGATTTCGAAATAGTGAGCAATTCTCGCTAATTTGCGCCGAGACAAAATACAAATAACTGAACAAAATACAAATTCGTCTTCTGCATCGTTCATAAAAAGAGCATCCTCCTCCTCCGACGAGAGAAAGTCGAGAAAAATTGTCGGCGGAATGTTGCAAATTTGCGTCGCTAAGTCTGCCATATTGTTTACATCAGCTCTTGAGTGTCCTGCGTGTATGTCACGCAAGGATCGCGTGGGTAATTACGCGAACCGGCCTTGGCCTTTCCATTTAGACCGGTAAGAACCAGTTCTTTAGGGCCGGCCAGTTCTAACAAATGGAAAGCGCCCTTAGTTTCATGGTGAAAGATAAGCTTCAACCTCCTCTCTTTGTGGGTGCACTTCCATAACAGTTTCCTGGGTGTCAGCTGTTAATTTGGTGGTAGATCGGTGAAGGGGGAAAGGGGGTTGGATTTTGAACAGCCTCTTGCCTCTGTGATAAACACCATTTTAATTGAATGTACAAATATAAAGTATTTCACCAGTACCTTTTAGACAACAGCCTAGTTTCACCCTCACTATTTGCCTTTCAATCATTATTAATATTGTTATCATGTACTGTGTTAGGTACAGATTCTACAAGGCAAGAAAACAACTTGCAACTATTGATTGGAACTACCATCGTGATAGATCAGCTGCTGTGGGATCTAAGGGGGTGACTCAAGTGTAACTGTCTAGGTTAGATATTAGTGACGTTTCCTTCAGATTGTATTTCAGAACCTCGTGGTTTTAACTAGTCGTCTGTGTGTGTGGGCTGTGTTCCACGTTTGGGTAGTTTATTGCGAAGATTTAATTTTCGATCCTGCGTTAATAACTACTCAGGCGTACAGAGAGGACAGTCGGTAAGCACGATTTACCTTTCTTAGTTTCATTTCGTTGGTTTGATTTGTAGTTCAGTTTTTTTTGCCTTTCAATCATTATTAATATTGTTATCATGTACTGTGTTAAGTACAGATTTTACAAGGCAAGAAAACAACTTGCAGCTATTGATTGGAACTACCATCGTGATAGATCAGCTGCTGTGGGATCTAAGGGGGTGACTCAAGTGTAACTTTCTAGGTTAGATATTAGTGACGTTTCCGTCAGATTGTATTTCAGAAGCTCGTGGTTTTTACTAGTCGTCTGTGTGCGTGGGCCGTGTTCCGCGTTTGGGAAGTTTATTGCGTTTTTTTGCGAAGATTTAATTTTCGATCCTGCGTTAATAACTACTCAGGCGTACAGAGAGGACAATCGGTACGCACGATTTACCTTTCTTCATTTCGTTGGTTTGATTTGTAGTTCAGTTATTTTTGCCGTTTCATGTGTTCGTGTTATCATATCTGATTATTGTTCCGCTTTGTGCTTTCGTGTCACTTAGACTAGATATTTTGATTGTATTTTAGTTTGACGGTTTTGAGCATTGGTGTTATATTAAAGATAAATCATTGGAAATCAACACAAAGTCCAGTGCTCTTGATCAGTACTTTGACGTCCTTTATATTCAGTTCTGAACTTGCGGTAAATTATCGCGCCTGGAGTCAGTTACAGTCAAACGATTCCTTTGAACAGAATGATTAAATTTTTGGAAAAGAATTATTATATTTTACACTAAGCAGTTTGGTTTCAGATCAAAACATAGTACAGATCATGAAATTCTTTGTATAATAGACAGAATACAGAAAGCAATTGATAACCGTAGCTTCTCGTGTGGTATATTTTTAGATTTTAGCAAAGCTTTTGACACTGTTAACCATGAAATTTTGATTAATAAGCTTGAAAATACACTGAGCATTTGCTGTTGGTCTAACTTTCACTGGCAACGTCTTGCCGCGGCATCTCTTCAGATTGCCTGAAGCCTCCACTCTCAAGAAGCCTATATTGATACTTACTTTGGTTTCCTTGGCCTTCGACTTTGTACTTAAGACCTTAAGCTTTTTCTTAGGCTGAAATCGGGTTGATCGCTCCGTTTCTTTCCTTTTTTTAAAGTCATCGAACCCTATGGTCTTATTGCAGTTGGTTGGTTTGTTTGAAGGATATTGTGCTCCACAATTTGAGCAGTATTTCGCATTTGCAAGGCAAGACTTTGCTCCGCAACTACTGCAAAACATGGCGGCTTCTGAGAAACAGCGAGGACTGGAGCTCAGGCCCTTCGCGTTTTTCCTGTTAACTTCCGTTTTGCTTTGCACTTCCGTTTTCTTTTTTTTATTTGCATTCTGCTTTTTTGTTTGCGTTTTCATTTTTTTGTTTGCATTTTCTTTTTTTAATTTGCTTTTTCTTTTTGTCATCTTGCGTTTCCTTTTTTTTGTTTGCGTTTTCTTTTTGTCATTTTGCGTTTCCTTTTTTTTGTTTGCGTTTTCTTTTTCGAATTTGCGTTCTTTTTTTTTTGTTTGTTAGCAGTAGCACAACTTGTCCTCTTTGAAACCTACAAAGTCAGCAGCATTTGGACTTCTCCTTCTGTCTGGCGTTGTGTTACGTTCTTATTAATATAGTAATTTAGAAATACATTGTTTTATTTTCACTCGACGTCTTTAGTTAGAATTACTAGTAAATCTGATTAAAATGTACTCTGTATGAATAGAAATACAGTAAACATCGTTTTTTCCTTATTCCTGGTCCTTTGTTCTCAACTTCCGATAACTTGAACCTTTTTCAATTTCCCTTAGAAGTTGACTGTAAGACATTTCAGTTCATATGCTCTGAAAGAATCGAGGAATGTTTAACAGTAGGGTGGGATACATACATCGCCCACCTCTCTGGACCGGCTGAAATTTTGCCTTTTTACCTGATTTGCTGGACCCTAACAACTACATAGATGTGTTAAAGCTCTCCTCTGATTATAATGTCAGTGATTGTTCATTTGTCAAGTATGCATAGGGATGGCCGCTTTCTATCGACTCCACATGAAGGCAGGTAACATTCAAAGGACTTGTCATCTGTAGTTGTTAGCCGAAAACTATTTGTAAAACTATTTTTTTCAATTATCAAAGTTTAACTCGTTAAGTCTACTTCCTATTGAATGAGAGGGCTTTTGGAGGAAATATACGTTTACGTGCACTCTTAGGAGTTCATCACTTTTCAAAATCAAAACTGCTGAATATGGAACAATTGGCAGTCTCCCCATATCATGTCATGTTGATTGAAAACTTTGCTTAGTTGAACTTGATCGAATGCAGATTCTTACGTTAGTTGCTCTATATTCGAGAAGAAAGAGTTTAAATATTGCTGAGACTCGACTATGGTGCTGCAACCACCAAAAATCAGCAACAACAGCCTTTCAAATATATCCTTTAATGGAAAAAATCTGAGCAAAATGCACTAATCCTGTGGAAAATATCACACCTAACATCATCCTAAACAGTCTAAAGTATTGACTGATTTCTTACACTGTAAACGTTTTCTAAAAGTGTTAAAATCCGATGACGTTCTAAAGACATCAGGTAAGCTATTCCAAAGCTTGGACGCCTAATAACGCCAGGATTAGTGGTGTTAGACTTCGGCAATGTCAGAATGTCCTTTGCTCTCAAGGCGAGGCATATATCGTTCCTCTTGGTGATATTAACTCACTCAGACTCTCCGGGTTCGTGTCGTGATTTAATTACGAGTTTGTAAACCGTACAAAAAAT
>OZ026596.1:35275533-35288033 GCA_964020085.1 Micromussa lordhowensis | reverse complement strand
CACCCGTTCCATTGAGCGAGGAACACTTTCCACATGTGAATATCCCTGGAAAATTCCTTGTTCAAGCGGATATGATGAAAACGATTCTTTACCCCCCGGGTGAGGTTGATTATGCGCTGAAAGAAGGTTCTACCCGGGACTACTACTTTGCAGGCGAATTGCAAAGTGCCGATAAGGGATTGAAGATCCACAAGGCGGGCTGAACGGCGTTTGGTAAAGGAGATCAATAATTGCCGTATCCTGGTGAGCTTGTCCCCGGGCAAACGTGCTTCCATACGGTTACTGTCTAGTACAACGCCCATGAACTCTAGGACTTGTGAGGGACCCAGGGTCTTAGCGGTGACCCGAAGAGACATGAACACCTTAAGAAGGGTAGCAAAGCTCCCCAGGCAATCAATTTTTGTATGCTCCGCTATGAAAAAATCATCTAAAATGTGGATAACATGGCGGAGGCCGTAATTGTGCTTAAGAATCCATTCCAAAGCATCAGAAATTTGGTTAAAAAGGAAAGGGGCACTGCGAAGCCCAAATGGCAGGTAAAGGTCTATGTAGTACTGAGACTGCCAGTATATGCCCAAAAGGCGCCAGTCCCCGGGGTGGATTGGCATAAGGCGGAAGGCAGATTTTAAGTCCGTTTTTGCCATAAAACTCCCAGGGCCCAGAGACTGCAGTATCGCGATTGCGTCGTTGACACGAACATACTGCAACAAATAGGGATCCTTAGTGATGTGGTCATTTATACTATCTCCTTCGGGGTATGAGAGGTGATAAATAGTACGCCATTCTACAGAGTGCTTTTTAGGGACTACGCCTATAGGGTGACACTGCAAGTTAGGTAGGGGCAGGTAGGGGAAGGGACCTGCAATTCTCCCCAACTGCATTTCCTTGTTAAGGTTTCCAGACACGACTTCGGGTTGTAGAGAGGCTGATATCACATTATGCAACACACGTGTTTTGTGGGGGCCAAGGTAGCCAATGCGAGTACCATACCGCAGGGCACTGATTAAGTTGCTAACAAAAGAGCTATTAGGGTGAATAACTAATTCAAGCGCTAATTTATCTACATTAAGAGGGGTGGATACAGTAGGGTTGCAGTTCAGCTGGCGCTGCTCCACCTTATTTCTTGCTGCGATCGCTGGGGTTGGCTGGTCTGCTGCTGTTTCCGGACGGTTTGGGACCAGAGCAGTTGAACTGGGCATGGCTGCCTTAGCCACAGCGACGGCAGTTATGCGGGAAATAGCAGGAACGGCGTTGACATCCGGAGGGTTTGTTGAAGTCAAAGCAGACCAGGGCTTGGCGGCAAGGTTTTCTGCTTGGGTCCTGGTTGGGGCAATACTCTGCCTGATGGTACGGGCTAGAGCACACAGAACAATGCGGCTTAGCTAGGCCAGAGAAGGTGACTGTCCAGAGTTCGAGATCGATTTTGTCCCAGGCCTTTGAGAGGTCGTAAGCAGCGCGGCGTCTAAACTGTTCGTCGTAGGTAAGCCAGGCGAGGCCCTTAAACTTAGTGACTGCTTTGCTGATAGTTTGCTGGTATTTGATTAATTCTAAGGCACGCGTAGGATGGACCGCGACGATCACCAGCATGTAGGCGGTAAAAGCGTCTAGCCACTTTTGAAAAGTGTCAATTACGGGCTTTTTCCTTCTAACCAGCGTTAGCGGGGACCCCTGGGAGCCCGGGGATGAGTCCTCGTAGAGTAACTGTAGAGCGGGGGCCTGGGAGCGATACATGGAGTCAGGCAACAACAAACAAAAGTCAATGTACTCACCGCGGAGTATTTTGTCCTCGAGGCTTTTATCCAGAGGACGGTCCAGGCCCAGAGGAGTCACCGTGTTCAGGTGCGTGGACTAGGCGTGCGAAGATCGTCTGCGAAATGCGCTGGGGTCTCCTGGTTGTTGAAGACACGCAAAGCTTCGTTAACGGAGGTCGACACTGTCTCCCGGATGGCCGACATCTGAGCGGGCGAAAATACCGCATCCTGGAGAACTTCTGGCTCAAAGTCCTCCAACAGTTCTTCTTCGACGGCTGAGTCGACGTCCGATCGCCCATCTTCGTCAGAGCTGTGGGTCTCCGCGTCGGCCTGTTCTGTCGGGACATTTGGCTGCGTACGCGGGCGTACGCGTTTATTTGAAGCTGAAGAGTTGGTTTTGTGTACCTGTCCAGTTTGAAGGCGACCTCTGGAGTGGCGTTGGGTGGCTGCCGGTGCTGAATTTGTTGCCAGCCTCAGCCGTTCAAGCAGGCGACCACAACTTCCATTGATTGGAAGATTTAGATTTTGAAGACGAAGGCGAAGAACTTCACTGGAAAGGTTCTTTAGTTCGTCTGCTCGTGTGGTTTTCGAAGGCTTGGAACGTGGGCGTGCCATAATTTTAAAGCTAAATTGTTACAAACTGTGTACTCTCGTGCAAGCTGCCAGGATAATGCCCTCTGACAGTGTATTGAGATTTATATAGCAAGACAGTGTCTCAAAGAACGACCAATAGGTACAACTGTACCAGAAACTAAATAGACGCAACGTGGCGAGCCTGTTAGCAATGAATGAACCTAACAAATATATGAGCCAATCTACGAGAAGCTAAGATATATTTGCTAGATTATACCACGAGATAGAAGCTAAAATACAGACATGAATAGTGCTTGTTCTAACTACTAGAATAAGGGAACGTTCACTCATGAATTGAGCTTTCTGCATTGTCCTATTGTTTATCCTACTGGACTGCGTGACAAGCGTAAACAGCCTGACCCTCAAGTGGTGTCATGTTCCATTAACTGCGTTTTACCAACCGGTAAAAGCGGTATAAGAATATGTTAAAACAAATAAAAACTAACCTGTGGATGGTGAAAACAGTTTAAATCAAGACTCTTCAGTTCTCAGTCCAAGCCTGACGGCTGAATTCCATATACGTTGTACAAGCAAGAGCTTTTCACAAGTTTGAGCTGTAAAGACAGATTATATACTAGATCAACATCCTGTTGCTTTAATCTTTAATAAACTACTGTCAAACGTCTAAGAGTTATTTGTTTGTACTGTACTCTTTGGCGTAATCAATTCTTTTTTAACGATTTATCGTTACAAGCAAATTTCGACGAGACAAGGTTGCTAAATGGTCCAAAACAAACAAAAAATGAACAAAGAAAATATCTGCGTTAGTCTTTATTAAATTTGAGATTGTGACAGCATGTATGATATAACGAACGTTTGAACCTCTGCGGAGGAGAGCATCAGACTTTGGATCGTTAGCGCCTTTGAGGTTTGTTCTCTGGTTTCCTGGTTTTGTTAGATTGTAACAGGCCTTTTGGCCACTTTTTACTTCCAGATTATAAGTGGCATCACTTCGTCCTAGCTGTTTAATTTCGAAGTTTGGATAATGGAAAGTTCTGTTGAAAGCGAAGTCGTTACGAATTTGAATATGGAAGTTCTGTTGGCGCCAAAACTGTCCCGGAGGGTACTGATGGTGCTGTGGATAATGTCCCTGGAGAGAGTCTTGAGAGTGTTAATGATGTAAACATGACTTCCACTGATGATAATGGGGCTTCACAATTTGCTGATGGCCCGAATGAAACCCGATCATATGTAAATGCAGATTCCTATGCCTCGAAAGCGGCCAGAATGGCTGGTTGTGTTTCTTCTGATAAACCAACCTGGCGGCGTCCTACTCATTCCGCGGCTAATGATATGCCGAAACGCCCCAGAACAGCTTTATTTACGCCATCACGTTCCACATCGGCGAGATCTGTCTTTGAAGCCTTGAGTATGGCACATATTGACGCCTCGGATATTCAGTGCACGCAACGAAAGATGAACAGTGAGCTGGATGTTAAGGAAAAATTTCTTCGTTTAAACACTCTCACCGGCTGTAAAAAACACGACAACAACAAATAACCACCCGCGACTAATTTTCAGTACGGACGACGACACTTCGACGGAGCAGACATAACTAAACAAACGAACGAACCGAAAAAACTCGCCTTTTTTAACGTACCATCGAGCTTCTTGGAACCACCATGAAATAAACCCCTGGCGCTATAAAACAGACGTTCATCCCGAACAGAAAAAACAAATAAGAGCCTCCTGTCACTTCAACATTATCACTGCACGAAGGGAAAACCAGACAGCCAAGGGCAAAAGGGGTCACGTGATTCCCTCTCATGGAACGGCAGGAAAATCTTTTCCTCAGAGAAGGGAGGGATAACAACATAATCAACAAGAGTCGAGACCTTTTTTTGTGTGTATCACTTTAATTCTCGATTTCGCGCACAATTGACGAAAAAAAAATCCCTTTCGTCCCGTTTTTTTTTTCAGTTCCATCAGATAAAAGACTCTTCTCCATTGGGGATCTGTGTGTGCTAAGGGCTCACGTCATACTAGGAGGGGTTTTTGTGATACCACCCCTCGAGTGCATTGGGTCTCACTCTTTAGGCTCCGCCATGGTTCCAATTATCACCTAAGAATTCTTAACCAAGTTGTTTCTGCCAGATCACCTCGCTAATATTCA
Organism: Micromussa lordhowensis; assembly: GCA_964020085.1. Taxonomy (NCBI): domain Eukaryota; kingdom Metazoa; phylum Cnidaria; class Anthozoa; order Scleractinia; family Lobophylliidae; genus Micromussa; species Micromussa lordhowensis. Next base: position 35,283,536 of record OZ026596.1, on the reverse strand, counting down.
CTAGACATGAGTGCCCTCGTGAAAGATGAAGGAATGAGAAACAAGCTTATTCCATGTCCTGAAGAAGTCAACACTGTGTGGCGGCTGGACTCTTAGCGTTTTTTTTTTTGTACATTCTTTAAAAAAACCGATGTCTGTCTTTAGCGCGCTAGAGCATGGATGATTGATTTGTTGCAATCAAGCGCAGAGGTAACATCCGTTGTTGCACACATTGAGTATGAGGTCTACTTTAAGAGATGAAGGGGTCGAGAAAACTCCCTTAACTTTGTGAGAAACCCATTGACAGGAAGTGAAATAGGTCGAGGTGAGTTTTTTTGGTTCTGTTACGCTCACAAGATCTAATCATAATTATTTGAGTGTTTTTCACCACTACAATGAGTCATGTCTCTCTGCAACTTGTTGTGGCAGAGAAATCATATACATCATCAACGTGTACCTCCAAGAGGTAAAAAACCCGCCACACACAAAAAAAAACACCACCAAGGATGTCAATACACATCTGCTAGTTTTCATTCAAATTAAATGCCATCCATCAACTCATAGCTTCAAGCCTATTGTAACACGCTTTTTTAAATAAAGATTTAAAGCAACCTCCATAAAAACTTTTTATAAATATAATCCCAAAACAAAATGGGGAAACTTGCTACTTGGTTTAAAACAAGCTACAAATCAGAGTATGGAATGCAATGACTGCATTTTGCTTCAAAAAATACAAAACAAGACAAACCAGTATGTTGGTATGTTTGTTTTTCAAGTGTCTTTCCCATTATTGATAATGAATTTTTCCAATTGACAATGGTACAACAAAATTCATTGTCAATAACAGCATCACATAAATTATAAATTCATATCTCTGTCCGCCATAGTCAAACCAGGCTGTATTCTAGGAATGCAAAATGATACTTTTTCATGTTGTTTTACTAACCTGCATGATCTTTGCTGGTTTCAAAATTAAGCCTCGTCCAGCAGTCTCTGTACACATGTCGGTAACATAGCTGTGGTATGCGTCTCATTTTACCAGCCCTCACTCGTGTCATTTCTCTCCTACACAGATCTTTTATGGCTTGCCAACCAAACTTAACTTCATACAATTCAAATTCTTTTCTTTGGTGACCATCTGCTTGACGAGAGGCATGCAATGCTGCTACAAGGCTTTTCAACTTAATTATGATAATTGAAAAAAAATCGGTCCACTATTTACTACCCCTCCCGAACATCCATAGACGGTAAGATGAACTTGAAAACAAGACCTGGCAAAATTGTAATTCAAAATAATACACAAGGTGAGGTAGTAGCAATCATCAAAGTTATGTAAGAATTACAAAAGTAGTAAGCTTCACAACTACAAGAAGGAAAACTGAATTAAGTCTCCTTTGTTTAAAGATTGTACTCAACTCATTGAAATTACATCAAGAAAACCTACATAAATTGATAAGAACCTGATATGATGGACAGGGAATGAAAAAAAACTTTTCATTGGCCCAAGGATTTAGCATCCATGTCTTAACATGATGAGGGTCATACACATGGGGATCTTCGTTGATCCCATAAGCTCCACTTTTCCCCATGGTGAGGTACTTAATTCCCTTTAAATTAGCACTTGCACCATCGCAAACAACAGCTATGGTATGAAAACCATAAATATGGAATGCCTGAATAGTTGTAAGGAAGCACGACATGATGAATTTGCACTCCAATCCTTTGCCAATGCTGAAATATGGCCCGATAACATCAAAACCACATGTCAGATCACGCCACAGAAACTGCATGATATAAGAAGCTTTTACTGCTTTAGGGGCTTTCAGCTCTTTATAAACATCATGCAGTGACACCATGTCATCTGCTGTCATTACATGCCCCACGAACCTAAATTGAAATAACATATACAGAAGAGAATAAATACCTTAGTACAAATATATATTTTCTATTGTTACGATAACTTAATTCTCTCGGGGGAGTCTTTGGTACGCAAGCACTGATTGAAGTATTTATTTGAATTGTTAATGTCATTTGGAAGAGTTTTTCATTGGTCCGTGCGATATACATTTAGGCAGATTTTAACGAACGTCAGTCATCTCACTCCAGCAATCTATACAACTTGCAACCTATCTGCTTGACTAGAATATGGTCGAAGAAGATTCTCAAGGAATTACGGATTCATCGCTTACTGGTGCTGGTAGTGTTGCTGGTGCTTCGACATTGGGGACCACACAAACCTCTGATCCCAACCAACCTGGACCTTCGAGAGCTTTAGAGAGTCAAGCTCAATCAAATTCGGAGTTGGTTCAGCAAGTTTTTGGCCTTTTCAAGACCTACTTGACTTCACGGCTCGATGAGAACAGCAAGCAACTGAAGACACAGTCAAAGGTTGAAAAAGAAGCCTGCGAGTTCAAATCCAAAGGAAATAGAAAACAGTTCCAGTTTAACACATCAGTTGACGCGATTCTCACTGATATTGCCAGTAAGGCTGATAGTCCGGACGAAGTGAAGAGGTTGGCGAACGAAGGAAAGGAGAAGATCAGAAAGATGCAGAAGCTCGTTAAGTTAGCCGACAGCAACAAAGACGGTTGGCTTGTGGTGCAAGAATATGAATCGGACGATCTAGCGTCAAACTCTGAAGACGAAAAGAAAATCAAGAAGGACAAGACTGTGGCAAAAAAGAAGGCAAAAGATGCTAGACCACATGGCAGCTCGGGTAATTCTTTTTAAGAGAAGCAAAATTAGTGGTGATAATCAGCTTTTTCGCGGTAAGACCTTTCCAAAGTGTTTATGCAGGGCATGCTCGTCGCCTAAGATACTTTGTTAATTTCTCACGGATGTTTGATTGCCTGAGCAACCAACCCATCAAATTCTGTGTTATCTTTATAGAATTAGTGTTAGTATAAAGAGAAAATAATTTACGTTCCGTTGAGCGAAGCGAATTAGAACGTAAATATATTTTCTATTGTTACGAGAATTTTAATTCTGTCGGGGGAGTCTTTGGTACACAAGCACTGATTGAAGTATTTATTTGAATTGTTAATGTCATTTGGAAGAGTTTTTCATTGGTCCGTGCGATATACATTTAGGCAGATTTTAACGAGCGTCAGTCATCTCACTCTAGCAATCTATACAACTTGCAACCTGTCTGCCCGCCCTCCTGCCCCTGCATATATTGCACTCGGCAGTTGGCAGACTAGAGAGATCAATAATATTTTCAATTGCATTTACAGTAAACACTTTATAATTACATTCGCAACTCTATTTTCGATTTATCTGTTAATTGGCGAAAGTAGTGGTATGGGCTCGATCGGGGCTGATTTTATCGATTTTTTATGCAAATGAGTAAATATAGATTATCGATTTTTTATGGAGATGAACCCTAGCCCTCAAACCTTGATGGTGTTTTTAACCCTAATGACGTCACCCTGATGACGTGACTTAACCCTAATTAACATATCCAAGATGGCGGCCTAAGAAGGTGATATCAAACCCTATTAGTTACCAGACGGAATGATTGTTATATATTGAACCCTGGAGCGGTTTGCTGACCCATGCGGGAGGAGCAACTCTGTCCCCTCTTGAGTGCGCATGCGTAGTGACACAAACATAACAGATTTAGGGTGAAACAACATTTTATTGAGAAAAAGATAAAAGATTACAATTTCAAATGTTTCTTGGCTTGCATAATTTTACGAATCGAGCGTTCGGTCAAGGTTTTCTTGCCTGGCAACTTGTTAATGGATTGGATCATCCTGGTATCAGCTATCCATTTGTCCTGTAAGTTCTTGGCACGAGCATAATCGATATCGTGCTGTTTGGCGATACGATCCAGTCGATTTTTCCCAGGATCTCCTCGAGCTAGCCGTTTCTTTAACTTAGTACCTGGCCCTAAGTATTGGTACCCAGGCATGTGATATTCGATACCAGTCTTTCCCAACCATTTCTGAATATCGAGACCTTTTCCCCTCTGTTGTCGCCGTTTAATCTTCCTCGTCTGTGCCATAATCAAGGGGTCCTCTCTTTGTTGGTTTTGTCCAAGGTTCCCAACCCTCTGAGTTTTTCTGCTTTGGTTTTCCTTATTTTCTTTTTCCCTTTACCACCGCCTTTAGGACTGTCGTCGCCTTCTTTCCACCCGAGATCTTTTAAAGCCTGTTTAGCTGCCGGACTAAGTCGTTTTGGTATCACACTCGACGCCGGTGTTTTATAACCGCTGGTTGAAGGTTTAGGTTTTTTCTCGGGTCTGGGAGAATATGGCTGCTTTTTTACAGTCAATTTTTTAAGCTACTTTTTCTTTACTGACGTCTTCTTTGTGGGGGCGTCCGATTCGACTTCAATGACTTCTGGCGTTTGCTTTTTTATAATGTCTTTGAGCAAACGTTCTATTGGCGCGTCCACCATCCCTTCCGGTTCTTTGATGCCTTCATAGCTTGCAGGTTGAGCTGCTTGACCAATCGACCTTGTTCTAAAGCCATGGGTTTCACCATGCGCACGGCTAAACTATCGGGAATACCCTTATCTTCTAAAATCAATTGTTGTTCAGCCGCCAATCGCCCAGCCTTGTTAAGTAACGCACTCTCCGTGATTTTGCCCTGATAATAATTAGACAGTCGATTTAATTCCTCAGACGGAACCATGACCACTTCATTCATGATGTAAAAGTGTTTCATAACAGTCTTGCCAGTAACGGATTTCCTTTTCTTTTGCTTCCAAAATTTCCACAAGTCTCTTGACTGTATATCCCTTATAAGTGCAGTGGTGACAAAGCGTGAAGGTTTCCCTGGGATCTGTTTCCTTTTTAACTTGTTTACAGTCTGAACAGAGATCTTCGAATTGAAGCGCTATATAGGCTTTGTTGAGTCGATGATGCGCTCGATGCCAATAATTAGCACTTTCGTGTTCTTTTTGTCTGCTCTTTGATTTGCTTCTTGCAATAATGTCATTAGTGTTGACAGTTTAGGACGTTCGGGCACAATGTCGATTCCGTCGGTCGGATGGCCGTTTTCATCCCTTCCTAAGCACAACATGCTGCGTAGCATTCGTTTAAACCTTGCCAGAATCCTCGCCCTGTTTGTTTCTTGAGTTGTTCTCGCTTTCGTTTTAGCGACATATGACGAAGTCTTAGTGCTTGCAACACATTCTTATCGCGTTTTAATTTTTGAATGGTTTTCGGTTGAACGGACACGTTTTGTTTCATGACATTCAACACCATTTTGCTGAGCGCATTTAATTGGTTTTTGTTGGCGAGATCGAGCATTACATTTCGCCGTTTTGCATTGGCTTCCCGTAAGAGGCTTTGCAAAAATCCTTGGTGACGTTGAAACAAACTCATGATGACAATGACAACAACAAAGGAGGGTAACTGCCTTTTATTTTAAAACTTGTCGTAATACAAACGTGTAAAACGTTCAAAGACCGGTGGTGCAAAATAAGTTAGAATGTCGTCGAGTGTTTGCATTTTAACCAAGAAGGTGTTGATATCAAATTCATGGGTCCTTGCATAATTCTTGAGTTCGATTAAAGTCTTTTCGTAGGTTGTGTAAGCAAATCGAGACATCTTGTGTGAATATTTCTTAAAACCGCTCCATCCTTTGACTAAGGCTGCTGCCGCTGTAAAGCCCACCATGGCAAAACTTTCTTTCCACACGCTGCCCACGACAATACTTAGTGCCAAAATCACAAGCGTGACCACGTTACACAAGGTGTGACAACGTTTAAAGTAAAGTAACATTTGTAAGCGACACCACCACTGTTTATGATAGCAGGCGTGTAATCCTTCCAGCTGCTCCATCTTTTCTGACATTCTATCGGCGACGTCAATGTTTTTAGTATTTCACATTATCCGTGATTCCTTTAAGTGCTTCTCCAGCTAATTTAGCTCCTAAGGTCGTAAAGGTAGGTGCGGGTCCTGATAACACCATGCTAGCCCCTTTGGCGATTTTATCTACGAGTCTTGGTTTTCTGTGAAACAAAGCGCCGCCTCTCAGTCTCTTTCTTCTCTTACGTTTCACGACTGTTCTCTTTCGACGCACCATGTTGAATTAACGTTTACGTTTTTTCGCTTTCTTAAATAGGGCTTGCATGGCTTTTTGACCGCCGTAGCTTGCAGCTCCTCCTGCCGCACCTAAGCCTATTGCTTTTCCGACCGCAATGAGCGCTGGGACCGCCGCTGCTAAAGGTACCACGTAGGGGCCAAACCACCCCCCAAATGTTTCATGAAGGCTCTATTTGCTTCTTTCATATATTTCTAAACCAAGTTTGGCAAATGAGCTTTGATTGTTGTCCAGTTCATTTTCAATTGGAAGTTGTGACAAAATGTCAGATTATGACGTCATAATTGATGACGTCACTTAAACGCGTGTTAATTTTTTTAGAATCTCATAGTGAAAGTTATGTCATTGGAAAGGCCTTGACTTGAGGAGTAAAATACCGAAAACCGTTCTTTGCTACGACTTTTATTTCTCGAGTTATGGTAAATTAAATATTTTTTGTTGTCCCCCCCCGGAATTTGCTTAACCATACTGTTCCTCTATGAAGTCAATCTCTGGTTTACTTTCTACAGGCTTTTTCTAGGAAGGCTAATAATTTAGTCAAATGGAAAGCTTAATGTTGCCAAAAATCGTATGGTTTTAGATTTTTAATTCTTGGCTTTATTAAGAAGATATTAACGGTTAAAAAACTGGTGACGTCACAGGTTTATGACGTAACAAAACTAGTTTTAACGTAAAAATACTACAGCTAAAGTTTTTATTCCCTTTTTCTTCTTTTATTCTTGCTATGGTCATCTGTTACATCAGATATGCAACATAACTGGATTTGCTGGAACAAAATTACTGGTTGAATTTGGGGATTTTTCTCAAGGGGGGGAACTCACAGTCTGCATCAATATTTTTCAAAATTAAAAGTACCATATCTCATTCAATTTTTGTGATATCGACAAAATTTTTTCAGGTTTCAACTCCCCTTGACGTGCTCTTTCCAACACATAATAAAAAATATGCATACTTAAAACTTCAAAAGTGGCGAAAAACATGACGTCATCATTGTGACGTCACACATTTAACATTTCTTGACATTTTTCATGCAAAAATAATTAGCATCTTCTCTTCTTTCTATTCACCAAGTTTGGTATAGATAGAGTCAATACTTTCGAAGTAATGCAAAATAAAGTGAAATACCCAAGAAATCGTGAAACATTTGGGGGGTGGTTTGGCCCCTACGTGACAACGCCACCTTTCTGTTTTCTCCGTTTTCTCTGTTTTATCATGAGAGCAGGTGCGTAGCCTTAACCGCCTCGTTGTTGTCTTCTCCTTCTTCTTCTTCTATGCATGTTTAAAAATAGAGTAGTGGTAGTCAGGAGCTGACATTGTAAGATAATGGTTTGACACTGACTAGTTTTTTGATGTTCGTTCAAGACGTTTCGGCTGGTGCTTAAGCCTTCATCAGTTGGAAAAATAACGTTAGCACGCGTGATTCAAAAACGGCACGTCGAGCGCGCGCTGAGGAAACATTCCGCGTGAAGTTTCTTGAAAAACGTAGCGCGAGACTAAAGTTATGCGCGTGCCAGAGACTTGTAAACTTCTGGGACAGCGATGTGGTCATTTCCAGATTGTGGATCCCTTATAGAAAACCAGGCTTCCAAGAAGAGGCGTTCATGGAAATTAGCCTCATGTCCAACAACTCTGGCACTTCCAAAATCCATTATGTGGTTGTTTTCGTGGACATGGCAGGAGATCTTGGAGTCATGGTCAAACGTAGCAACAGCCCTTTTGTGTTCTGTAATCCGGGTTCTCAGTGGTCGTTCAGTTTGACCGTAGTATACAAAACTGCAGTTGGTGCAACTGATTTTGTACACTATGCCAGATTGTGGCCGGTCTACCTTTTCCTGTGCTTTCGGTCGAGGGAACAAACTGTTCACAGTTCGCAATGGTTTGAAGGCGACCTTGATTTGTTGCTTCCTTAAGATTCGACCAATCCTTTCAGAAATGCCCTGCACATAGGGTAGTACCACGAAGCCACTGGAC
>OZ026596.1:35267333-35275333 GCA_964020085.1 Micromussa lordhowensis | reverse complement strand
CTTCGTGGTACTACCCTATGTGCAGGGCATTTCTGAAAGGATTGGTCGAATCTTAAGGAAGCAACAAATCAAGGTCGCCTTCAAACCATTGCGAACTGTGAACAGTTTGTTCCCTCGACCGAAAGCACAGGAAAAGGTAGACCGGCCACAATCTGGCATAGTGTACAAAATCAGTTGCACCAACTGCAGTTTTGTATACTACGGTCAAACTGAACGACCACTGAGAACCCGGATTACAGAACACAAAAGGGCTGTTGCTACGTTTGACCATGACTCCAAGATCTCCTGCCATGTCCACGAAAACAACCACATAATGGATTTTGGAAGTGCCAGAGTTGTTGGACATGAGGCTAATTTCCATGAACGCCTCTTCTTGGAAGCCTGGTTTTCTATAAGGGATCCACAATCTGGAAATGACCACATCGCCGTCCCAGAAGTTTACAAGTCTCTGGCACGCGCATAACTTTAGTCTCGCGCTACGTTTTTCAAGAAACTTCACGCGGAATGTTTCCTCAGCGCGCGCTCGACGTGCCGTTTTTGAATCACGCGTGCTAACGTTATTTTTCCAACTGATGAAGGCTTAAGCACCAGCCGAAACGTCTTGAACGAACATCAAAAAACTAGTCAGTGTCAAACCATTATCTTCTATGCATGTTTGTTTGTATTTTTGTAAGAAACTTGTTCTTTTATAGACAAAACTGATAACAACGCATAAAGCCTTCATCTTTTAAAACATGACTCAGGATACGTTGATCGTCTTGATTAGCGGGATGTAGATCTAATAACATATAGGCAAACAGTCGATCATTGGTCACTTTGCGAAATGTGTCCAAGACTTCTCTAAATTGAGTGGGAAACGATTGTTGCAGTAAATTGCGTAAACCCAACTGGTCACGCGGGTTCTTAAACGCGATGATGTAATGGGCATTGCGTGAAATAGTTTTGGCAAATTTTCCAACAGGAAACAAATCCTGACACAGGTAAATAACTGTAATTTGTTGATGATGGGAATGTTTGGTAAATAAATCCAAAACATTTTTATCGCTACCCCCTTCATTCATTAAATCGTCTAGAACTAAAATGCCGCCTTCCGGAAACCATTGTGTAAGACGTTGCTGTCGGGCACACCTTCGTGAAATTGGACACCGCATTGCTTCAAAAGTTCAAAGCCTTGTTGCCAAGAACCGTAACAGTAATGAATGGTATTGGGAGGAGTTCTAAACAGGTCCAGGTTGTCTAGTAAAAGTCGTGTTGTGAACACAGTTTTTCCACAACCTGTGGGGCCCGAAATCATTACACTGGTAGGGGTTTTAAATGTAAAGGCTTCCCTTCTTTCCATGACAACACACAGTTTCAAAGTAAACAATTTTTATTTCAACTTGACTCTTATAACAACAAATCGCGTAGACCGCATTTAGTGGTCGTTTGATCTGCAGGTTTAAGTTGCTGCCACCCTACTTCGTCGACAACGCGACCTCTTAACCAACTACCGACTTTACGGTCATTGCTTACAAAGTCTTTGCTTGAAAATAAACTTAAAAAATCATGCATGCTAGCTCCTCTGGCTTTGAGGACTAAAAACATTAAAGCATAATCGCTGCAACTTTGACTAAACACGGACTGCAATGTCTTATCGCTGTTGACTTGATACTTGTAATGACGATGTAACCATTTGATTAGTGGGTCTGTGGTTTTGTAAACTTGTAAAGGTAAGGCGTAACGGTCTAAGATTTCGCACACATTGTCGTGAGTCCATAACGCAATCCAATGTTTGCCTGGTTCATCGTGAGGGTCTGTGTTCACGATGTAAGCCGTTGGACCTTCTCGGTTGACAACCGCTGGTAATCGATCGCAGGCGGCCATTCCGTAAAACATTTGACAAAGTTTTGGGTCGGCTAGTGCTAAGTAATCTAATTGATGGTTGTTCAAAGCTACTTTTTCCATTCTTAGGTTCTGTAGACGTCATACAGCACAGTACGATTGCCGTCAATTTCCAACAGATTTTCAAATTCACTGTACACAAGCACAGTGAGATTGACTCCTAGGTTAGCTCCAAAACGAATCACAATATGGACTTTGCCTGTCTGGGGTGGGTTCAGAACAGAACTGCTCAAGGCTTCACTCGGTACATTGTTAAATACAAACAGAGTGCAACCCTTGTCTCGTCCCCAGTCTTCTGCTCTTACCATGTTGCCTTTTCTTTTGGTCAAATGGCTTGTAGAAACTGGTGATACCCTCTCAAATCTTGACTTGCATTTTTGATGATCCAATTCTAGTATCCTGTAGGGATATTCTTCACCTCTCACTAACTGTTTGATGCTTGTAATGTTAAAGGTCTTGTAGCCATAAGCATACTTGGTCTCGCTACCGTTGAACGCTGTCTGATCCAGGAACGCGACAATCACTCTGTTAGGGAGCTGATTGTGAAAGACATTATTGGCTTCAAAGTACACGCTGTCATTAGGGTGGTTGAAAGTCCTGATTTCACTCCTTGTGGTGGGGTACACGGCTTTTTTAGAACCTTTTTGAAACTGATTGAGAAGCCCTCTGGACACAGAAGGTAAGACTTTTTTCTGGTTTAGGAAGAAGGTCATTTTTAGGTCGTCGGCAGTAATGTCTCTGATATGTCTTGCCCCGCCATGTTTTTGACTCCAAATTTCACGGCTGTTTAAGTACATTTGAATTTGTATTTGCACGCCTGGTACGAGCAGTTTGCTCAGTTGAAACACTTCTAGGTAAGGTTTGAACCTCAACACCACTTTTTTACCGCCGTTAAACGGTTTAATGGATTTCACCCAGTTTCGCTCGTCTTCTGATAACGCTTTATGATCATCATGCCCCACGTTGAGCTGGTTAGCTGTTAATGCTGTACCGCTGGCATCCCGACATGTTAACCCGTTAAACCAATCTTCTGGTTTGAGTATCGTTTCCCCATCTTCACGGTCATTATGAATCACAGCATCCATATACGCTTTGTGGTGATACGTGTCTGTTTGAGGACTGATGAGTGTTCCATTTAGACGTACATTGATTTGTTTGAACAACGAGTGCATCAAGTTGTTTCATGTAGTAACTAACGTGTCATTGGTTATGTTACCACCATTGTCGAGTTTCAATTGTAATTCACCTTCAAAGTAACTTTTGGACAGATCTACAAAACTGTCCTGGGGATCGATTTGAAAATCGATAGGGTGAATACCCGTCGTGAAAGGGTTGATGGGTACATAGCGGGATTCCGCTAGACTGTAATCGGTTGGGGGAACATCAAATAAATTTAAGCTAGGACTTTGCACAGCCACTGATTTTGACAAACTCATTTTCCTCTCCTTCTCTTTCTGCGCCGGCGTAAGCGAGCTTCAAATGCACTCTTTACCCAATGATAGTCAGGTAAATTTGATCTTGTCCTAAGTATAGTACCGCCTTTATACGTTCCTTTGTAATAGGGGAGCCGTTTGACACGTCGCGAATAAATCGGAATCATTTTTAGAAACCAAAAATACTTTTGCGGGCTTTTTTCTTGAAAGTTTGGTCAGTTCTTGTGTTGCTTTACGTTTAGCGCCTTGTTTAGCCGCTTTAAGACCACCAATCCAATTAACTTGATTGCCCTTGACACCTGTTTTTAAACCTTTCAAACCGGCTTCAGCTGAAGCTGTAATGACATCTCTCAAAAGCACAGGGCCCACTTCTTTGATTGTTTTCCAGGCGGTATCGGTTAAACCGTGACCGTCTTGAGGTCGTTCCACAGAAGGGTGAAATCGTATAAGGCCACTTCCGATCATACTTGCTTGAAATGAAACGTGACTGTGGTAATACCTAGTCCGAATGTAGTCAGAGCACCTGTTGCTTCTGCAATCTGTATTTGAATAATGTCTAACAGCTGTTTACGAAGTGGTATATATTGGAGATGGGTCGGTTCAAAATAGTAGCTTTCTTTGCCTTGTCTTTTATAATTTACTTCGCGAATAAAATCAGTAATTTGATCACCCAACACGCTACTGCCTCCTACATCTGAGTACACAAATAACGAACGACTAGTATTCCCAAACACGTGTTCAAATGCATAATTAAGGTTCGTGAAACGCCAGTTTACATCCAAACTCAGCCGTATGTAATCCGTTAATTTACCATTGGAATCTCTTGGAATGATCCAATAGGCTGATGATTTGTAGGGTGAACTTACATCTTCACCGTTTCCACTCCATCTTGTTTTAATATCTGTTGTAAACGGTTTAAAATAACTGTGCGGTTCCATTACTAGGTTGGGACCTAATCGAATAGCTACTTGGGAATTAGAATTGTAGTTTTCCACAAACCACCCCATTTGAAACGCCAGCTGTTTGTTGACTGCAAAGCCGGGAGCCATCCAACCCAGGGGCGTTGTATCATGTCCACAACCAAAATTGTGTTTTTCGACCTTACTACTATCTAGTATCACATCTTCGCCTTCCACTCTCATTTCTGGATAATAGGTCTTTTCTGTGTCCGTATTTCCATATTGTCTGTTGGCTTTACCATCTTTAACATATATTTTCTTTTTAAAGTAATAAAACACGTTTTTCAAAAACTCAGCGCCTGTCAACATGTTAATGTCGACATGTTCGTTGATATCTCTAAGAAGAAACGAGGCCTCTAAATAATGTTTATTCAAATGATTGGTGTCTGCGTTGTACCATGTCATGTACACCAAAGGCAAACTGTCCGTTAACCAATTAGGTAAAGTGTTTTGAGGGTCTGGAACGGAAATACTGGCCAAGGCAACCTTCCAATCTCCCTGTAATCGTAATGGTGTTGGCAATCTGACCTTGAAATTATTGCTGCTGTTGTTAGGATAATCGGTCAAGCTACTGTTGCTCGGGAGGGTCACATAAAAGTCTTCTTTCATTCTTGAAATGAAATGTCACGGTTGTTATGCCTTGACCAAAGTTGACTAACTGTCCTGTGGCTTCTGCAATCTGTACTTGAATAATGTCTAACAGCTGTTTACGAAGCGGTTTATATTGGAGATGGGTCGGCTCAAAATAATAGCTTCCATTGCCTTCTCTTTTATAATTTACTTCGCGAATAAAATCAGTAATTTGATCGCCCAATACAGTACTTGCATTTACATCTGAATAGACATACAAGGGGCGCATACTGTGACCAAATACGTTTTCAAAGGCATAATCCAAATTTATAAATCGCCAACTGACATCTAAACTGATTTTTATCGTATCCATTAAACTTCCGTCGGCCCATCGGGGTCTAATCCAATATTTGTTGGAATGTGCGACATGTTGCACGCCCCCATTTGCTGTAAAAAACGAAACTATGTCTGTGGTGGAAGGAATTTCATAACCGTTGAGTTGAATACTTAAATTGGGTCCTAGTTTATAAGCAAACTGCGGGTTGTCTTTGTCTTCATCTTCTTCAAACCATCCTAGTTCCAGAGCTAACGTGAGGTTGATCCATATTGCAGGGTATATTAAACCGGTCATGTCCGTCAATGCTATCTTGGATGTGTCTAAAATAATTTCGTCCTCCTTAATAATAAACTCGGGGTGATAAAGTTTTGTCGTAGAACCAGTCAGCCATCCCGGATACAAATTGTCTTGAAGATAAAGTTTTTGTGTATGTTCAATTAACCCCTTGAGAAAACCATGTCCTGTCATTAACGATACATCCACATGTTTTTTAATATGAGGTAATTTGACGTCGGTCTGAAAACCGATTTTATTGGATGTATTGTTCTTTTCAGCGTAATAAGACGTATAGCTGAACATCGTTAAATTGTCGTGTAACCACGTGGGTAACGCATTCTTGGAATCTTGGACCGAGATACTGGCCAGTGCCACTTTCCAATGTCCTTCGGACAGTCGAATGAGTTTCGGGAGTCGGACTTTGAAATTATTGTTGGCATTCTGTGGAAATTCCTGTAAACTGCTATGACTGGGTAAAGTCAAGTAAAATTCGTCTTCGATCATAGTTTTGTTATTTGACCTTTCTCGATCCAGCTGTTATATTTCTGAGGCCAACCCTTCCACTGTACCAAGACTTTATTGCCTTTTCGTTTGACAATTTTTTCAATGCGAAAAATATCATTGTCTTTAACATTGACTTTTTGTAAATCTTGTTCATAAAACGTCCCTCTTAAAGGGCTCCCGTCAAATTCTTGAACTTTGTATGTAGCAACAGGTCCAGGGATACTGTCTCGAATGACAAAGACTTACCCGTGTTACAATGATTGTAACACGGGTACAAACTTCAAGGTATTGTTGGCGGTAAAATAGGAAACATACGCTGTTTGAGTGTCCGATTAAATCGTTCGACGACACTGGCTTTCGTATCGCCACTCGTACTAAAATGATGAATCTTATAATGATTCAGTAACTGTTGAAAAGTTTTATTATAAAATTCTTTTCCATCGTCCGTTTGCAACTGTATTGGTTTCCTGCCTTGTTTTTTATTGGCTCGACCCACGTGTATTTAGAAAATACATCCCCGACAGTGAGTAAATACTTAAACCCTTTGTTTTGTTTTGAAATGTTAATCACTTCAATCAAATCGCCCGCCCACTGCTCGTTCATCGTAAACACCTTGACGGGAAGCGTAGGAAATTTGCGTTGGCGTGGTTTGTGAAGCGTATATCCCAAATCGTTTCCCAAAATGGCTTTGGCCCGTTTAAGACTGATGCCTTGACTCTTTGCAAAGCGTGACATGCCTCCATAACTCGCAGGGTTTTCTGGATCATGATACTGTTCCAATAAGACTTTATTTGTTTTCTTTTCTTTCATAACATCCAAACTTTAAAAGTACAATATTCCCAGAGATCACTTCTAAACATGTAGGTATACACAGCTTTCGCAAATGCATCGGATTGACTTTTTAACCACAATATATAGACCACAAATCGAAACACATTTTCAGCCACGTCCGTTTGATCAAATATTTCTACAGGGTCAGCAACGCCTGAGGGAATCGGTACGCCTAACCCGTGTCTCTGATAGATACTTTTACACTTTTCTACTAGCATGGACCAAATGCACTCGTCAAACATCGTTGTAGAATGAAACAACTTTTATTGTAACTTGACTTTTATTTGCTCAAACTAATTGTCATAAAATTAAAAAAAACAATGCAACTAGTTTTCAAAATAAGGTAATCCAAAAGCAGTTATGAAAAACCTATCTTTCCACAAATCTTTCTGATGTTCAAGTCCGAGCGTGACTTGTTCTAAGTTTAAACACAGTTTTTCGTAATCTCCTTCAACGCTAGTCACTTAAGAGGAATCGTCAATAACGTTTGCTTCCTTTAACCGTTTGGCTAGCTGCTCTCCAAAGATCACTGGCTGTAGTAAGGCTTGGAGAGCTTGTTTTTCGTCATTGGACATCAAAACAGGATAAGACAGGATACAACTGTGTCTGGCCCTTAAGTTAGGTGTGTCGCACAGTTTAAGCTTGAAGAATTTGGTGTCAGGATTGTACAGGATATGGTACCGACATCGGTTAAACAGATGGACATGTTCATTATATTTCATCATTTCCAGTATCATACCGCCCCAATCCGGTCTGTGCCTTAGCAACGTGGTTTCGTACAGACATGCTTTGTCCTCCCGGTAACGGTCTTGTAATTGTAAGAGGTGGTCGTCCAGTAGAAACACATCGACCTCTTTGCTTTCGGGCACGTGATTGTCAAAACAATAGTCAACACATTGTCTGCCAACGGACACATTGACACAATGACCTACCAGTGGCTTAATTCAGGCCAAAACGCACCGAGAATACCAGAATTCTACACGCTGACCAAAATACATAAACCCACTCCAGTCGGCAGACCTATCGTTTCTGGTAGCGGTGGCCCAACAGAAGGTATTTCAAGTTTTGTTGATTCACTTTTACAACCGATCGCCAAAAAACAAGAGTCATATATCAAAGACACCACTCATTTCATAAACTTCATTGAAAACACAACACTTCCAGATAACGCAATTCTAGTTTCACTAGATGTGTGTTCACTCTACACCA
>OZ026596.1:35232333-35254833 GCA_964020085.1 Micromussa lordhowensis | reverse complement strand
TTGGTGGGTTTTGCATTGACTGTTACTATACGTTGTAGTCACGCAAAACCCACCAAATCGCTCAAATTTGCCATTTAGAGCAACAGAAACAACAATACACAACAACTGAGGTAGGTTTACATTTATTTTAAGCTTTAACTTAGACATTCCTCGATATAAGTTTACAATATTAAGACTCTTCAATATCCTTCCATACATTTCTTTATAATTATTTCGAACATAAAGAGACACCTGCTTGTATGGGATCCCTGTGATAATCATTGGATGATTGTGTGGGTGTTCAAATACAGGTGTCTAATTTGAATACCTGTAATTGGATACCTGTGTGATTCACACATCTATTACACACCCTTTATTGGCTAACTTCTCAATGTTTTCAGTTTTTAATTTTATAAAAAGGGCTACAAATTTTTTCACTCAAATGATGTTCTCGAAGGACTTTTTTATTCCCAAAATGTGTTATAGATTGATACAATTACTCTCTGATCTGTGCTCTACTTGATCCAATTACTACTACTCAGGTTGCAAGATTGCATGAACAAGATACATGCATACTGGTAACTTTTTAGCATGTGAGAGACAAACAGTCTCAAGTCAGCTCTCACTGTCTTTATATGTGATTGTTCATGTACATACATGTAGGCTGCATGAAAAGTAACAAATTGACGTCAGTTTTTTATGCATCTGTCCTGTTATTGACAATGAATTTCATCATAACATTGTCAAAGTAGCTGCGGATCCACAAGGCGATAGCCGAGTGGATCTAAAGACTACTTTGACAATGTTATGATGAAATTCATTGTCAATAACGGGACAGACGCATAAAAAACTGATGTCAATTTCTTTTTTGCGATAACAAATTGTCAAATCGCTTGCTGATGCCTCGCCATTTTGTTCTTCTTCGGCTTCTCAGACGTGAATAGTACTTGGCTAAGGGAAAGTTCATTTAATATGAAAAGCAGGGGGGGATGAAGATATTGAAACTTGAAGCTTGAAATTTTAGCAGCCCCCCTCACTAGCAGTTCATTTTTTTAGGAGCCCCCCCCCCTCCTGTTGGTTTTTAAGTATACAAATCTTCAGAGCACCCCCTAATTTTTTCCAGAGCCCCCCTTTTAGGTGTCTAAAAATTCCCCCCCCCTTGTAATATTAAATGAACTTTCCCTAATCACCTCTGAGCTAGCCAATCACCATGCGCAAAAACTATTATTCCCTTGTGTAGTATATACTGACAAACAATACAAGTATTTTGCAACCCAGCAATAGTGAGATGTATAAGAAAAAACCTTGATATAACAAAACCTCATATAGTGAACATATTTTTCCAGTCCCATGGCCCCTGGTTATATCAGAGTTCCACTGTATGGCATTGACATTGGCGTTTCTTAGAGAATAAAGATCCTTTTAATATGACTGGCATGCTACTAGCAATTTTGTTTAGTTAAACTTTACATCATTGAAGTATGAATTTCCTCCATCTTTGATCATCCCTTCCCGTTTATTGCGCACGCCTTATTATAATAAGACCCAAGAATAGTTTTTGTCTATTGCAAACTTCCGGGAAATCTGAAGACGAAAATCGCGAGGTTACGTATTTGCTGGTCAGCAGTCGTTTTGGCGCCTTGAAACAAAATCGGGGGGAGAAGCGGGAATGAATGAAGCGAACAAGCGAAGGGCAAGATCACAGTAATTCCCAACATTTTTATTGTCTTCATGGATAGAAAAAGCCGTGAAAACACAAGGGAGGAGATAAGATGAATGAAAAGAGAAAGGAAAAAATGGAAACGACTACAAAGAAACCTTAACAAAGAGAAGACACTTGCGTCTGGATTACAGATCGAGAAGGCTCGCCTTGAGGAACAACGAAAGATATGCGACTATATAGCGAGAAAATATTATGATAGGTGGCACTCGCTTCTTAAGCGAGAGGAGGCTTCAAGGAAGGCTTTGACATCGTTTCCGAGGCAATCTGTAACGCAAAGGAAGGTTATGTACAATTTTTTAAATCTAAGCCGAAACGAGCTAGAAAGTGGTCGCCTAATCATGTTTACTTAAAAACTTTTGTATAACGTGACGCAATAGTAAGCACCATAGCAACCATGTGTTTTTATTTAACCGCCAGCATTTAAATTTACCGGTCATTCGTTGATGTTGCCTGATGAGTGTGGTCAATCTTTGACCATATGAAACAGGACTGTAGCAATAAAACATGAATCACTCCTGAAGTCCTGAACTGGTTTCAATTAGTACACATTGCTCCTTCACGAGTTGAGTGCTCTTTGAAATCCATTCACTGCAAAAGAAAATATTTCGGAAAAGATTTCGGAATTTGTTGATTACCATCTTCAGTAAACTCTGGTCACAACTATTCCCTCTTTTGTAAAAGATACGAGCGATTTCCTTCACAAACTGACAAATATTGATACACTCCCACAAAATACTATTCTGGTAACAATTGATGTGGTGGGATTATATCCAGACACACCACACAACGAGGGTCTAGATGCTATAAGGAGAGCACTTGACAAACGAGATAACCAAGAAACACCCACAAATTTGATAGTTGATCTTGCAGAGTTGGTCTTCAGAAACAACAATTTTGAGTTTCACGGTAAGCACTTTCTGCAGATACTCGGAACTGCGATTGGCACAAAAATGGCACCTGCTTATGCGAATTTGTTTATGGATGAATTAGAAAGAAGGTTGATATCGCAAGCAAGGGTCAAGCCATACGTCTCTTTCTTTCTTTTCTTTCTTTATTTTTTTAGCACTTCATTTTCTTTTGTTTACAATCATGTTAGCATTAAAAAAAAAAACAGGAAATGATACATATGTAAAAACAAATAATAATAAAGATATTAGAGGTTGATAGTTCGTGCATGGAGGCTAAAAAAACCGCGAGGTTATCGAGTTAGCCTCCATCTTGTTAGAATGAACATAGAAGAAACTAGGAGTAGAGGGACAGATAACTAAATTAGAAAGCTAGAAGAATTGTAGAAAACTTACGTTTGATATTACTTGGATAAGAGATAGTTTTAGCAATTACCATATGGCGTAATGGAGGATCAGCTGGTATGATATGGACAGGGACTGAGGAGGAGTTGATGTGATGTGATGCGGTCGTGATCAATTTACGGCCATGAATACTCGATGAAAGGTTTTTGCATGGGTGAAAACAAATGTTTATCGAAAAGTAACTTCTGTATGAAGCGAATAACTCTTGACCGGATACCTTTGAGACGATTTCGCAGACCGTTCGAGCAATTATTAATATTATTTTTTAGTCATCCGTTCGAAGAGCAAACCAAACCGTTCAAATGATTTAGTCATCCGTTCGAACGGTTTGGTAAACCATTCGAATGGTTTATCAAGCCGTTTGAACGGTTTACCAATCCGTTTGATAATCCATTCGAATGGCCAACCAAGCCGTTCAAATAATTATTCATGGCGTTCGAACGGTCAACCAAACCGTTCGAAAGGTTTATGAACCGTTCGATAACCGTTCATCATCAGTGTGTTTTTGCCGTTCAAACGGTTTTCTGTTGTGTCCGTTCTGCCTTTCACGGAGAGAGAGAGAGAGAGAGAAAGAAGTGTAGCTTTTTGATTGCTCTCCAAACTTCCCACGTGCTCCATAACTTGATAGTGCACAGTTAAAAGCATGAACCAATTGTTTTATAACATAGCTGGTGGAATTGTGCATCAGATCCGATGCGAAAAACGGACAACAATATCACTATTGATTGTTTGCGTTAAGTGAAATATTAAGCAAAATAGTTGTTTTTCTCTTTTTCTGCCTCATTTGAGAACTCTAGCCCAAGAGAAAAGGTCGCAAAATTGCTTTTGTTTTAGGACTGGTAGGCCGAGTCTTTGTTTATATCCATTATTGTTGTGAAATATATTTTTCCCCGCGCTAACAATGCCCGCTCGTGCGAAAAATTTCTTGTGAAGTGATTTGCTCGCGCTATCAGCATGCACTATCGGGATTTTGTGCACGCTTAACATATACTGAATTTGATTGCACAGCTCTGCTAGCTATGTTATAAATCAATTAATTGTAATCAAGTTTTTATTATTGTTTTGTCCTGGCTTTGCATCATCTTGAAGAATATCAACCCTGCAAATTGGTCAAAACTCTTTGGCTTATGACAACAGGTGTCACCTAGATTGTCTGCGAGCTGCTAAGAACCTGTTACCGTGGTACTCCCCCTGGGACAGAGCATGGATTTCTGTTATTAAACTTGTAAACTGTCTGCATATTTCCAATCACAAGGACAAACAAAATGCGAGGAGAAATATGATCCTAGTAGTTTGAAAGAGGAAATCCCTTATGGTCACACCATGGCTGCTGAAAAGACATTTGTTTGGCTTTCACGTTTTAAAAAAACTTTATGTGCAATGCTTAAGGTGCATCACCTGTTCTTCCTCCACCGTTTGGATAAAGCATTGCATAACTACACAGTTTGCTGCTATAACAATGGCATATAACCTCTACTTCCAAAGGCCCATGGAAAACTCTGTTGAAGTTGTAAGATTGTAGAATTTCAACGTTTAATGGTTAATTTTTGTTTTTTGAACTTACTAAATAGTTTTGTGTCTGAATCACACTGAACTTTATCAACAATGATTCAATGTGGAAACTTTTGACTGAGTTAGGCACAGTAATGCATAGTTATATTGTCAAGAGGGAGTTGCACCGGTCCTGAAAAACGGAATGCCAGAAAAGGTCCTAAAACCACAGACAATACACTTTCCTTGGCTTCATACATGTATTATTAGCCAGCTGGCCAATATGCCGCATTATTTTTCCATCATGGGAGTGGGTCGCTTTTTTGATGTGTTGCTATCCGCTGATCACTTGCATTTCTTTGTTGGTAATATCCTCTACTTGATAACTTTTCTTTCATGTCTGTTTGTAAGTACATTAGTATTGCAAGGAGAATTTACATACCAATCACTCGTTGGGAGTCAGAGGGTTCTGTTTCGAATGGATAAAACATTTTATTCTGGTTGTCTTAAATAGACAATAACCCAGTTAAGAAGCAAAAAAGTCAACAAAAAACACATGTTTCCTTGCATGTGGGGCAGTACCTAAAACAGGAAGAATTGTCATCAGTAGTAATATCATTTCTAGTCAAGTTTATCATCTCTATCATTGTTTGTTTTGACACTGCTGACCTAGGACTACGTGGCATCCCTGAGGCATATACCAGTTTAGACCTAGCTCACCATTTAGCCTCTGTAACAGTGTAACTTAGAGTTGGTAGAGCATGACTGAAATACTGGCATGTCAGACATGTCAGTATTCACCAGGAAATCATTTTTTTTTAAGTTTTTGTTAGTACTTATTAATCGTTAGTCCTTATTAATAATGTGCTGGCCTGTGACAGACCCTATGAGATGAAAGTTAATTTCCCTTGAGAGCAGATAAGAGTGACATATTTCCATTGTCCGTTCAGCATGTCTATAATCATGCACCTTTGATTTCCCATTTTGTATATAAAAAAAGATAAATCCCAATATGTTTTGCACTCCGATGTGCTAATCTATATTAATGTTTTCATACTCTTGTTTCCTTGCCATGTTTTGTGAATCTGTCAAACTGTATCTCTTCTTTCCTTTTACACTTGGCTTTCTATAGCTTAAAATTCCAGTGACATAGTTTTGTACTCACCAAGGGCCGGCTTGTGGAACTTTTTTCAACTTTAAACACTTCAGGTGGAAATACCTGTTTCCGCGGCACTGATAGGAAAGAGTGCTGTAATTAAGTTTCGATTAAATTGGGTCACTTTGGCGCCGAGATTGAATTGTTTTCCCAGCATACTATAAGTGAAAGCAAGCAATTTGCTAATCCGTACAATTAACTAATGATACAAGGTTGTTAAAAGTTCATACCCGTTTGTCCTCAAACAACACGCAGAAGTCTATTGTTTATTTTTTGCTGCTGTTTTCATTAAAATGTAACTTTTTCAGCGGCCTCTCAAAATCCACTCGAACAAAAAACCAAGCAGATTTTGATACATGTTTTAGACCATCATAAAGGGTTCATGCTGGCCAAGTTTGAGGGAATTCGGAGTTATGGTACATGTCGAAAAATACCTCTAAAATTTTATTCCTAAACTGGGATAATCAGCTGAGTAAACAAAGGCAATTTTTAAACATTTTGAGGATTTTTCCTTGATGGGTGTTCAAGACAACTTACAGCCTGTTTTTGATAGCTGAATACTTTGTCTTTCAAGAAAAAGTATCGGGAAGTTTTGGTTCTTTTTGGCATACGAACGCAAATGAGTTTAGATTTCTAATTTTCAGCCATTGCGTTCGACCAATTTGGCCATAGTGGAGGCAAAATTCGTTTTCTTGATTTTTTCAAATTTAAAGCGTTTCAAGCCGGAAAAAACTATATCACATTTCATATCTACCTAAGGGCTATACGTGGAGGAAAATAGAGAAAAATCAATTTTTCGACTTCTGCCGTCGTCAGTTTGGTGATAGGTGAAATTCACTCTCAAGTCTCCATGTAAATCTTGAATATGTCTATGAACAGACCTTGCATTAAGGTAACACAGTTTTAGGAAGGTTCCTGTTATGTTATAGAGAGGGAATATACAAAGCTCGAGTTTTCTACTTGTTCTTAATTCTTCCATTTCATTCTTAACTCCTGGATGAACAGCAATTTTGGCTTCACATAGGTCAGTAATGTATAGACCATCCAAAGAAGTCACTCTACTCAGTCCTATATAATGTATATGTGGAATAGTTCTCCTAGTACTAAAGTTTGCAACAATTTTGGTTTCAGTATCACCCTGTGACCTGTGAATTGTTTTTGCTGCTGCAGGACGTAACGGGAACTGTTTTCTAACAACTTGCACTGCTTTGTTCCTCCCAACAGCAAATTGTGTAGCAACAGGTTTAACTGGAGTCCACGCATGGTCTATTCCTTGGACATAAAGATGTCTGTTTTCATTTCTTGTTTTATGACCAACGTCTGGGTGGTCAAAACTGCACCCATATAACACCAGATGGTTTGCACTTATGATGTAACTGGATTAACTTTACTACATTACCAGCAGCATTAGTCATCCCATCTTCTGTTCGTATATTCATTACAAGTTCAGTTCTTTGACCTTCAGCAAGACATAGGTTTAAAGTTAACTGTTTTGTTTTCCTTGGATCATTAGGTATTTGTCTTAATATTTTTTCTCTTAGTTCTGAAGAGTTAGCTCCAATGACACTATCTTGGGCATTGTTTCCTGTAGCTGCATTATAAATTCTCTGATTAAATTCATCTACCTGTGCATTTTGTACAAGTAAGTGGGGTGCATCTATTGGATTGTTAATGTCTTCTTGTAAAACTCTTTCTTTCAGTTTTGCAATATCACTTGGTGTGTGTTTACCCTCGCGTAGTCTATTAAGCAATTCAGCAAACAACTTGGTATCTCTTTGACGCATGATTTCAGTGCGTTCAAACATTTTAAAGTGTTGGTGCTATAGACTGGGAGCAAGAACTGCGTAATCTAGATTTTTCAAGTCTTTAAATATGTAACTGTCCATAACAGGTTGTAGCTAGAACAAATCACCAATAGCAATAATGCTAACACCTCCAAAATCCTCCCTACAACCTTTTATATCTTTAAGCCTATTGTTGACCTGTATCGCAAACATGCTGTTTCCTACCATAGATTTCTCATCTGTAAAAATTAGCTCTACGCCTCAAAATTGAGTTCTCAAGGTGTTCAATCTACTTGAATCAAGCTGTTTGTAATTTGCTAGTGACTGAGAGGCAGGAATAGCTAGTGCAGTGTGGACTGTGTTGCCTTTAATAGTATAAGCAGCTTTTCCAGTGGGACCTAAAGCGATGACTTTGATCTGATGAAAATCATGGCCAGCTCTGGTATTGTAGTATTTAAGTGCTGCCTGATAGAGGGCCTTTGTTAGATGTGATTTACCAACACCGGCTCCACCACTAAGAAAGCAGTAAAGGGTGTTTCTGATGTTTTAATCTGGTGCAGAACATGATCAAAAAATTATCTCTGCTCTTTATTTAATGTCTGGACTATGGAGCGATATTCATCATCTGGCAATTCACTTAACATAACTGGCTCATTATTAAATGATGCTGATGGGATACCTAGATCATCTGAGAGATCATAATTTTCATTATATTCAGGATGTAAATCTTCACTACCCTCAGCTTCATCTTGGAGTGAAAATAGGCGTTGTTACAATATTTTGGCTGGCCAACACCAGCCTTCTTCAGGTTTATTGAATGGATAAATGCTTGTTACAAGATCTTTATATTTACCAGAAATGACATAAAAAGGCTACGTGATGTGTAACATTAATAAAAAAATGCATAAAAGATAATAATACATGATAACAAGGTAAAATAGGCAAAAGAAAATTAAAAGGTAGCTACAGAGTAGGGGAATCAGTAAGAAGGGTGTGGCTTACTGGGGTTTATTTTGATAAGAGAGACCGGGTTTAGTACAGAGTAGGGGCATTAGTAAGAAGGGTATTGCTACAAGAGAGGCAGGGGTTACTACAGAGTAGGGGCATTAGTAAGAAAGGTGTGGCTTACTAGGGTTTATTTTGATAAGAGAGACATGGATTACTACAGAGTAGCAGGTTGATAAGAGCTGTGGCTTACTAGGGTTTAATGCTATAAGAGAGACAGGGGTTACTACAGAGTAAGGGCATTAGTAAGAAGGGTGTGGCTTACTGGGGTATATTGTTATAAGAGAAACAGGGTTTACTACAGAGTGGGGGCATTAGTAAGGAGGGTGTGGCTTACTGTGGTTTACTGCTATAAGAGAGTCAGGGGTAACTACAGAGTAGGGGCATTAGTAAGAAGGGTGTGGCCTACTGGGGTTTATTGCAATAAAAGAGACAGGGGCGACTACAAAGTAGGGGCATTAGCAAGAAGGGTATTGCTATAAGAGAGGCAGTGGTTACTACAGAGTAGGGGCATTAGTAAGAAGGGTGTGGCTTACTGGGGTTTATTGCTATAAGAGAGACAGGGGTTACTACAGAGTAGGGGCATTAGTAAGAAGGGTGTGGCTTACTAGGGTTTATTTTCATAAGAGAGACATGGGTTACTACAGAGTAGGGGAATTAGTAAGAAGGGTGTGGCTTACTGGGGTATATTGGTATAAGAGAAACAGGGTTTACTACAGAGTAGGGGCATTAGTAAGGAGGGTGTGGCTTACTGGGGTTTATTGCTATAAGAGAGACAGGGGTTACTACAGAGTATTAGTAAGGAGGGTGCGGCTTACTGGGGTTTATTGCTATAAGAGAGGCAGGGTTTACTACAGAGTAGAGGCATTAGTAAGGAGGGTGTGGCTTACTGGGGTTTATTGGTATAAGAGAGACATGTGTTACTACAGAGTAGGGGGTTGATAAGAGCTGTGGCTTACTAGGGTTTATTGCTATAAGAGTGGCAGGGGTTACTACACGGTAGGGGCATTAGTAAAAAGGGTATTGCTATAAGAGAGGACAAATTTTTCCGCGTTTTGAATAATTAGTGGAAAAATATGCTCACGTCGTTATGAACTATCAGGGGATTCGGTAAGAGTATTTAAGGAAGTGTTTTATGTAGGTTAGTCATCTTGGTGTTCTCACTGGAGGCACTCACTCTTACTTGAAGTTTCCTTTCTGTTCTTTTGCAGCTCATGGGCGATGAAGACTCTTCATCAACTCCTTCTATTCCCTCCGACTTGCATGCCATTTTGGAGGCACAGAAGAATGTTATTTTATCCGCAGTAAATACCCAGATTCAGGATTTACAAAGCAATTTGCTTAAAGCGCAGTAGTCTGATTTGGCGTCACAAATAGCTTCAGAGGTGCAGCCAGAAACCTACGTTTTCAAGAAGAAAGGGAATGAACAACAGTTCAACTTCAACCGCAAGGTGATCAAGAGGAGTTCTGCCGAGGTAACAGCCTTGGAGAGTGGGAACATTAGCAAGGCGAAGGAGGAGTTGAATGAAGGTATTTCCTTGCTTAATTACAGACAGAAGATAGTTAAATTAGCAGATAAATCCGAGTTTGGTTGGGCCACGGTTCAAGAATACGTATGCGATGATTTGGCCGACGATGAAGCGGGCGCCTCGCAGCCAAGCTCAAGACACTGCAAGAGAAAAAGAAGAAATCTAGCGTTAAATTTTCGTTTTCTGCACCTTCCCCGAATAGCGCTTCTAGATTTGGTAGTGCATCCGGTTCTTTTCCTCCTGCTGGTAGTTATTTTCGTCCCCAAGGTCGATACTCCGGAAACATTTTCAGAGGCTCCGATTTGTGTTTTCGATGCGGAAAGAGAGGTCACTGGGCCAGTTCTTGCTTCTCCAAAGATAAAATCTTGTTGTCAGGATCAAAATCATGACTTTTCAGTTTTGGATCAGTGTGAATTTGAGCAGATAGAGCAGGGCGTCGAAGATTCTTCTTGTATTCAAGGAAAGTTGCGTGCAAATTTTCCGTTTTGGCGTGATGTAGTTAGAGCTTCAGAGTTTGTTCTTGATATTATTCTGAATGGTTACAAAATTCTTTTTCGGGAATCGCCTTTACCGTTTTCGATTGAGAATCGATATTCTGCTTTGCATCCAAGAAGTTTTGTTCAGGGAGCGATTTCAGAGTTGTTTACCCATGGCTGTATTAGAGAGGCGCCGGTTTACCCTCAGTTTTGCAACCCATTACACGTCGCTGTGCAGTCGTCAGGCAAACTTAGACTTATTTTGGATTTATCTCATCTTAACAAATTTATCATTAAGAAGTCTGTCAAGTACGAAGATCTGAGAACAGTTCTTTAAATGTTTCTCCCGGTGATGTCTGTTTTCTTGTTTGATTTTAAGTCAGCTTATCACCACATCAATATTGGTGAAGACCACAGGAAATTTTTGTCGTTTAAGTGGCCTTCTTCCGATGGAATTATCAAATTTTACGAATTTAAGGTTTTGCCTTTTGGTTTGACTTCAGCTCCTTATGTCTTTGCCAAAGTGGTTCGTCAGTTGGTTAAATATTGGAGAGGTCGTGGCAATCTTATTTTAATGTATCTCGATGACGGTCAGTTGGAGGCGATATGTGTGTAGAGCGTTCCAGAATTCTCAGCGATTCAGTTCGTCAAGATCTCGCTTCGTCTGGTTTCACAGCTAACAACGACAAATCAGTTTGGGAACCGACTCAGAAGTTAATTTGGTTTTATCAACTGGGTTGATAAAACCAAATTATCTTGTAATACTCCCACCGACGCAGCACCACAGTTTCTTTAGAAACTTGCCCCCTTTACTCAGAAGTTAGCTAGTTTTCCTGGGATCCATTTTAGATTTTGGTGAAGGTTTAATTCAAATTCCTGAGTTTCGCATTCTCAAACTCAAATCTTCCCTCGTTTCCTGTCTCCAAGATAACCAAATTATAGCCAGAGATCTTGCTTCAGTTACAGGACAAATTATTTCTATGGCTTGTGCAGTGGGCAATGTTACCAGGCTGTTTACAAGAAACTGTTATGCAGCAATTGAATGTAGATCCTCCCTGGGATCAGCTCTTGCATGTTTCCTCTGAGATTCGTTATGAACTTTCTTTTTGGTTGAACAATATTGACTTTGTTAATGGAAAGATTACGTCACCTAAATCAAGCGCAGTTGGTGTTGTTTACTCCGATGCCAGTGACTCTGGTTTTGGCGGTTATTACATGCAGTGTGGCCTGGATCTAGTGCCAGGTGTTTGGTCTCATGAGGAAATGCAGCGGACTAGCTCTACTTTTAGAGAGATTTTGGCAGTTAAATTTGTTCTGCTTTCTTTTGTAAAACAGCTATCAGGTTTAACCGTTAAATGGTTTAGGGACAATCAAAATGTACCTCGGATTATTTCGTCTGGTAGTAGTAAAGAAAAATTGCAGTCCGAAGCTTTGTCCACATTTAATATCTGCTGTAGTCATGGCATTTCAATCGAAATGGAATGGATCTCCCAAGATCCCAGAATGATCAGGCTGATTTTCTCAGTCGTATTTTTGATTCGAACGACTGCAGCCTTTCTCCACTATCGTTTCACCACATTGACTTAGTTTGGGGTCCCCATTCTGTGGATCGTTTCGCAAATCATGTGAATGCCAAACTCCCTCGTTTCAATTCAAGATTTTAGAATCCAGGTTCTGAAGGCATAGATGCTTTTGTTATTGATTGTTAGGTATTGTTTCTTTTTTATTTTGTATGCTGTATTTTTTAGCGGGCCGGTGTTTTTTCTTTCTTTGTACTCTTGGGGCCGTGCGGCCTCCAGTTAGCACACGATAGCAAATAGTGTGTCATGTTTCCTGTTGTTGTTTCGCACGGGTTAGGTGGTGTTAGGGAATTTAGACGAGAGACGAATTTTTCCGCATTTTGAATAATTAGCGGAAAAATATGCTCTTGTCATTGTGAACTATCAGGGGATTTGGTAAGAGTATTTAAGGAGGTGTTTTATTTAGATTAGTCATCTTGGTGTTCTCGCTGGAGGCACTTACTCTTACTTTTATTTGTTATGCTAATTTGTTTGTTTTTTTTTTCTCTTAGTCCATGATGTTTCAGTGAATTGGCCTATTTGTGCCAGGACAGTTTTGGGACCATCTATGCCCAGGGATATGGGACCATCCGTGCCCAGGAATATGGGACCATCTGTGCCCAAGAGCATGGGACCATCTGTGCCCACGGGCATGGGACCTTCTGTGCCCACTAGCATGGGACCATTTGTGTCCAGCTTACATGGAATTGCGAGTTAATTCAAGGTGTCATTTAAGAATAGTTTGTGTTTATTTAACATGTTTCTTACATTTGCAATTAAGGGACAACCTGTGCCCTCTACCGGACTTGGGACTATCTGTGCCCAGCATTTATGGAGTTGCGTGTTGAATTGATATTCTTGATTAGTTTGTGTTTATTTAACATGTTTTGAATTTGTGATTTAGGGACCATCTGTGCCCTTTTCCGGATTTGGGGCTATCTTTGCCCATGAGTGTTGGATTTACTATTTACTGTTACTGCTGTTTATCAGTTTCTTATCTCTGTTTATTAAATAATAAAGACGGATGGCCTATCTTATTTGTCTTTCGTTTCTTCTCGGTTAGTGTTTATCTCTTTGCAGATGTGTTCCGGTCGGAAATGTGGTCGGAATTTCTCTCCTCAACCCCCGAGCATCTCCAACCCACTGCTTCCCTTGTGAAGAGCACAGTTCTTGGATCTAAAGCGGATGGTACTGTACGTACCTACCTGGGAGGTTTTAGAAGATGGAAACGTTGGGCTTCATCCA
Organism: Micromussa lordhowensis; assembly: GCA_964020085.1. NCBI lineage: Eukaryota > Metazoa > Cnidaria > Anthozoa > Scleractinia > Lobophylliidae > Micromussa > Micromussa lordhowensis. The sequence goes on along the minus strand of OZ026596.1, from coordinate 35,241,576 downwards.
ATCATGTCTGCCCCTTTCCTGCTAATCCCTTTCAGGTTGCAATTTATTTACAGTGCTTGCTTCAGGATGCTAATACTCCTTCTCCAGTCCTTAACGCCGTTTATAGCATTGACTGGGCGCAGCAGATGGCTGGCTTGCCTAAAATCTCCGATCATCCTCTGGTTTCCCTAATGTTTAGTGCGTCTTAGAGGCTTCTGGGAACGCCCAAGGTTAAAAAAGATCCTGTGACTCCTGAAATGTTAAAGGCCTTCGTGGAATCCGAGATTACAGATAAGTCTCCTTCTATTTCAGATCTCAGATCGGTTGCTCCATGCCTTATAGGTTACGCGGGTTTTTTTCCGTTTTAGCAAGTTAAGCCATATAAAGGCCTGTGATGAAGACTTTTCCTGTCAAGGCCTTGGAAGAATATATCTCAGCTGTGCAGATCGATCTCTCCGAAGATCTGCCTCTCTTCAGAGCCCTTACTACTTCTCAGTCGAAAGAGATGGTCCGAAGCTAGGGGATTAGCTATACGAGAGCTCGCGAACTTGTTAAGGATGATTTTAGAAGCTTTCAAAGCTCAGTCTTCATAGCCTTAGAGCTGGAGTCTTCATAGCCTTATAGCTGATAGGCTATTCAAGCGTCATGGTCGCCTGGCGAGCGAAAACGCCAAGGATGGCTATGTTAAAGACGATTTAAATTCTCGTCTATTGGTCACACAATCTTTAGGGATCTAAACTATATGTATTATTTTTCTTTAACACCGTGCCCGGCAGGTCGGGGAAGTTCTATCCATAGGGCCGGGGTTTTTCCTCAGTTTTTGCTGCAACAAGCACGGTGAGGTTTTTTCATCCTATGGATGCTCGTTGGTTCTTCCCCGGGTTTTATTTATTTGTTAGCTGTTTTTCGACGTATCCACCTATATAACTGTTGCTTTGGCGTGACTCAATAAACGTGCGGCCTCCAGTTAGCACATGAGAGCAAATACTGTATCATGTTTCCTGTTGTTGTTTCGCACGGGTTAGGTGTTGTTAGGGAATTTACATGAGAGCAAGGGTTACTACAGAGTAGGGGCATTAGTAAGAAGATAATTGCTATAAGAGAGGCAGGGGTTACTACAGAGTAGGGGCATTAGTAACCCTCATTATTAGTAATAATAATAACGAGGGTGTGGCTTACTGGGGTTATTTCTATAAGAGAGCAGGAGTCCATGATCCGGAGCCTCCATATCTACTTCACCCTTGAGTCAACCCTTTCCCGTATCTTGTTATTTTTAGACCTGTCATATCTACAGGGTTTCTAAATTTCCCGTGAAAACTATAGTGTTTCTTTTGATGTTCGCGTAACACAAAAAAAAATAGCGGCCATAGGGGAAGACTAGTCTCCGTCTGTTCACCCATTTTCCTTTTCGTTTTTGACCTCTGTTCCAATCTTACAGCCGAGAAAAGCTGGGGTCTATGTTACTAAATGTAATAAGCAACTCGAAAGAAATGGAATTCATGCATGTTGAGACAGTGCTATCCTTGTTACCCCACGTCTTCGTCGGTTGCCGATTGTCGCTTGTGTTTTCCTGCCTTTGCAGTGGTTTATCGTTTTTCGCTCTTTTTTTGCCAGGTAAAGTTTTAGAAAATGAAGCGTTCTTTAGAGGATTCGGACCTTACTGAGAGCCACGGCGGCACAAAACCAAGGAAATCTCTGCAGTTCGATAGTGAAGATGGAGGTGCTGCTGGCACTGTCGATAGCGCCAGCAGCTTTGGCGGCCAAAAAGAAGTTGAAACTGCGAAAGAAATCATGCGAAGAAAACTCCTAGAGAAGCAAGAGAAACAAAAAAGAATAAAGCCGAAATGTGTAAGGAGTTAGATCAGCTACAGAGTTGGCACAAGGAACTTTCAGCCGCCGGTTTTAGTTGCGAGATTTTAATCAGGGCGTATCTAATCGGTATTTTCGATACTCGATAGGAATCGATCATAATCGATACTAATTAATCGAGTAATATCGGAAATCGATAGAAATCGATCACTCGCATCTTTGTGATTATGGATTTTGATAGATTTCGGTAATTAGCTATCGATTTTATCGATTTGTTTGACAACTATGGAAAACAAATGGACAAAAATTCTCTTTCATAAAGTTTGCAGTGTTGCGCTAGAATAAGTCACAACACACTCGAACTAATACAGAGTAGTCCAAACAGAACTGATAAACATTCCCTTTACACTTTATTTAAGATTAACTATAGGATTTTTATTACTGAAAATTTGAAACTGAAAAGGATTCAAACATAAACACCGCAACTGCTACGAAACTGTCGTTTCTGCGTTCACAATTAAAGTCATGTTTGTTTTTTTTCAATATCTCGAGTCCTCTTCTCGTTCTCTTTCATAATACAACATTAACATATTCCAAGCTATAAACAAGGCAACTGTAACACAACTATCATTTCCGACTTCGCAAAGTAACCTGAAGTAACTCGTCCTGCAATACATTATTCAAGAGTCATATTATCGTCCTGTTTCAAATGTAAACATTAATAACCTCCAAACTGTAATGTCAAACAAAGCTATCTACATCGCATTTGAAGCTTTGGCAAGGCAAATTTTCAAAGGGAAGGCCAGAAAGCATTTCTGAATTTACTTTGGCAAATAACCAGCAGGATAATAACTCAATCCAAAGATGAAAGAACTCAGTAACAAAGCATCTGACCAAACCTACATATAAACTATAAACCATAAAAATAAAACAAATGATTTCTTGATAGAGAAGCTGTTCTAAGTATAAGGCTAAAAGCTCAAAAAGAAAGATCAACTGAAATAGAAGAAGTAGAAGACGTTCTTTTCTGTCATCATAATAAATCAACGGGAACAATGAGGCCTTGAATGTGCAGCTGTTATGCCAGTGTGATTGATCATCCATATAGTCATTGTTACGATACAATCCAAATTGACTGGGTGCGTATTGTTGACAATGACTTTCTTGCAACCTTTCTCGGGCTTGGCGAACTTTGGCAATAAAGTCAAGTTTTCTTTCACTCGCTTTATAAGTGACATTAAGGTCGTCAAGGACTTCTTTGAGAAGACGTATAGACATATCTTCTGGTTCTCCCATTTTCTTTTTCTCGTTCTCTTCTTCTATGCGTCTCTCTTCTTCAAGTAAACGTTCTCTTTGAGCTATTTCGAGCTCAGGTAAAATATCCTCTAGATGTTCAGCGTTTACAGAAGCTGGCCAAAGTCGAACTTCGGGTACTTCGCGAAACGTTAACAAGTGCGAGCTACATTCAGTCCATAAAATCTCCTTTGTTTTAGACAATGACCACTTCCCTACTTCTATCTTGGTTACTGAAAGCACCAAGAGGCAAACAAAAGATTTCAGTGTTTGTTCTTTTTTATTTTGTTTTTTTTTTCCACTCGAATACTGGAACTTCGGACTTAGCTGAGGTCCTACGCAGCATTCGCAAGACTAGGCCGCACTTTAGACCAATGCGTGGAACCCAGAACGCCGCAATATCTTTAAGATAGAGCCCAGAATTGGTCCTATTTGGCGAGACAATTTTTTCCACTCGTTCATAGAAGTCGCTTCTCGAAACTGTCATCCAGCGAGACATTCTAGACGTTGAAGGTTGGTATACCTTACCTTGCTGAAGGGATAAAAATTCAGCAATGTGATAATATTCCCCTTCATACTCTACGTAATTTGGGCGCACCGTTTGATCATTAAACAGAGAGGAACCTTCCTTGTATTGCATAACACACAGAAAAGCACGCGCATTGATGCAATCACCTCAGTTTCTTTTTCATTAATCAATATTACAACACTATGACTAAAGGTAATTTACAATAGGACAAGCGTTCCTTTTCAAATTTAAAATCTCTTATTTAGTTATTGCTAACATTAAGTGGTCAAAAACAACGAAATAGTCGGCCATTTACCTCGCGAGTACTCGCGAATTTTGTGGTATTTCATCGCACGTGGCGGAAAGGTATGCGTGGAAGTAAATAACTGGCCGCAGACGTCACTGCAAACAGCTGTGTGGAGGAATGGAGATTCCTTGTAGGTTGGTGTTTAGTTATTCGAGAAAAGTGAAAATTAATCGCTTGAAAGAACTCTTGGAGAGCAAGATTCGCTGATAAACATTGAAAGACACAAACGGCTCCTTTAGGAGCCACCACTCACGAAAAAAGTCAGTGAACAACAGCAACAAACTCTCAGTTTCTTTTATGTTTATTTCTTGACAACTTAAGAAGTTTTATGAATATTAATTAGGCTTTTGCGATCTCCAAACACAGATGTATCCGTGGATAAGCCGCACCCTTGATTTTGGGCTTCAATTTTGTGAAAAAAAGTGCGGCTTATACATGGACGTTTACGGTAAATATTAATAACCTTGAAACAAAACTGGCTTTACATCACTCCACATACTATTGTTTTCTTCTTGTTTGTGCATTTCTGGCATCTGAAAATGAATTAACTGACTGAAAGCATAAATGCTGATAAGCCCCCATTTTCGAACCGTGTTTAGTGTAGCCACTGAATTCTCTTTAAAAAATATATCTGAAAGCATTGTACATGATGATAAACTTTATCTAAGTGTCAAAACTTCGAGTCAGCCCGGAAAAACAAAGAAAACCAAAACACAGATTGCAATAGAAAGAGGTAATGCCATTATGGCTGAGAAATAAACGTACCTTCTCGAAATTTGAAAGCTTCAGCGGTCCAAAAGCACCAGTCAACATTGCTTGAACAGTCGCCATCTTCTGACGTAAATGAAAAGCGCATGCAGGCAAACTGTTGAATTACCGCTAGGCAAAAAGATAGCCTCCCTCGTGGCTCATCACGCAATCTTTCTTCCCAACGAACGTGACGATCAACAATCAGCTGGTTCAACTAACTCAGAAATGTCTCCCCCGGGCGAGGAACAACGTCAATCGGTAAGAGGATTTCATTCTATCAGCACCGTACTTGTTATCGTAAGATCTAGAACAATTTTATCATTTTATTAAGGCTCGCCAAACGTTCACTTTGCAGCTGACATTCGCTGATGGCCAAGTGGCGTATTCTGTGGAGGAACTTTCGGTCTACCTGGAAGGTCATCTAACATTATTAGACGCTGTAAGTGAACTTCGTTTGAATACCATGCGAAAAACGGTATATGAAGATAGCATAAAACTCATTTGCGAATCACTCTGTGTAAATAAAAACTGTAACTTATCAATATTGCCAGGTAGAAGCAAGATTCGTAAAACAAACTAGCCAAGGTGTGACTGATTTCAAGGAATCGAATCGCAGAAATCGCCACTAAAGATTTCATTATTGTGCTTTTACTTTCAGGCAAATCCGCCAGCTTATTATCTCGTTCGTTGGTAAGTAAGGAGTTTTGTTTTTTCTTTTTTGGCCTATAAGTTATGTGCTTATTGCAAGCTCTGCATTGATTTTGCGGTATTTGTCACCTTTTCAGGGACCGCATGTTAGCACTGGCTCTGCGATTCATTGCAGAGCAACCCGCCATACAGGAATGGCTCCGTCAAAATGGTAAGCTTCGCCTTATGTTCGCAAAAGGGTCTGTCAACAAATCAACAAACAAAAAAATCTTATAAACAAACTATCTCAAAACTTCTGATTACGTTTTTGCTTTCTTTTTGAAATTCTGTCCTTCCGGTTTTGAATTTCTTCCGTAGGCTCACAGACTCAAAGCAACCGAACAAGCCAGGAGAAGAAAACTTGACTTGATGTAAAATCGTTCTTAAAAATGTAATAAACTTTTTGTTGTCTTAACATAGTCATCTTTTTTTTTTCAATCAAACGCAAGAACCAACATGGAAACCGTCATAGAAAGTGCTGGGACTAAGGTGGTTTTCGAGCGCAAGTCGTGATGTTTGTAATATATTTATTTGAATGAAATAAAAAAAATGCTATCTGGATACTGCCTGGACTTTTCTCCTTCTAATTTGCCCTAATATAAACATGAGACCCTTTGCATTGATCATAGACTTTATTAGAGTTGGTGGCTTCTAAAGAAGCCATTTGATTATGCAGCATTTGGCTTACTGCTTGCGTCCGGCGAAATAACTCTTGGAAATCTTGATCTGAACTTTCTCCACTAGGCGAGAAGCTGTTTTGCAGCCTTGCTCATCTAAGAAGGTAGGTGACTTGCCAAGAAACAGCTTCAATTTGACTGGAGTGTCGACGCTACATCCTCCGCCTGTCACCATTAAACATTTCCTCAGGGAAGAACCAAGGCCGGCTGTTATCAGCTCCTCTTCACTGGCGAGGTACGGGCTCCCGCGCAGGTCGGACGGCAAGCCAGGAAACATTGCTCGCAATACATCGTGTCGCATTGTGATAGTTTCGTTGCAGGCCATGGGTGACTTTAAACCCTTCTCGAATAGAAGAGCGAGTCTGATCACAGGTAAGCCCGCTTATTGCGCTACATGTATCGGCCATTTTGTTTTGTGTTTTCCAGTCCGCCGAATTTCGCACTTGGAAAATAATAACGCTCTTATCGCTGGTTAAGCTTTTCAAACTGCCTGTTGTACGTGAAACTATTTCGATAATTCAGAAAACGTTTTTACCAACGGGAGTTAGTTAGTCTTTTAAGTCAAATAAAGTTATCGCTGCATACGAATGTGCTAAACGCTTTGTAAAAAGAATGCGGCCAGCCTTTAATTAGTGCGCTATTGTTAACTGTATTGCACCTTGGGATTTACTTTACGAATTCAACCGTTTGATTGACAGCAGCTGAAATCTGCGAAGAGACTCAAGTATTCCCAAAGCTAAATCAGTTGACCAATGACAATCGACTAGTTCTAGACATGCAAATTGTTATGCCGCGCGTAAATAATCTGAGAGCTGTAAGTATATGTCGCGAAAGACAATGGCATTTTACGCGATGAGAGAGTGGTAAGTAAAAATCCCAATATATCTATGGATTTCTGGTATGGCCTTTGCACCAAATTCATTGAACAGTGGGCTTAATCGCGCAGTGAAGCAAGGCGGCATTCTATGACATCACCTGGCCGAGGTTTTCAATTAGTTTTTCTCATATCGAATAATCTAGGTGAAAATACAACTGATGGAAATGCAGGAGCTTCTGTGAATTGTGATCCAGCACCAAATGTCGAGATTGTTGAAAGTGATGAAGGGGTTGACGACCTGATACCTAAGGAGATCGCCGAAAAGTTAGCCGTTGGCTCCAACGGAACTCAACGTGCCGCAAAAATATTTTGCAGAGAAAGTGCTCAATTGGTCACAAGGATCGTTCTCTGACTATTAAACCAAGGCACCATCAACAATGCCAAAATCACATGGCCGTGGAATTTGGCAACGGCTGCACCAGTTCATTGAGAGTGACAACGAAAAAAAGGAGTTGCGAGAACAATTTAGGGAAGGTAAGCTCAATAAACCATTCATATCTTTTTAATACGGGCTATGTTACATGTTGTATAAAACAAAACAAAACTGTATAAAACACACAAAACAGCATGAAAAGTGACAACTCGGAGCTAAAGCTGAACTAAAAAAAAATGTAACACCTCAACACCACCGGAAATACCAATACCAGTGAGTAAAACGCATTCACCGAATATGCTGGAATATGATATAAGATGTATTCAAATTATTTTTCTTTTCAGTTGGACTGAAAGCAAAAAAAGAAAGCTGTATTAAATGATGAAGATGAAGAAGCCGATACACCCTGCAGAAAGCGAAAAAATACTCCGATCTCGAGTTATCAACTCTGGATACAGTGAAAATCGACGAGCAGCAAGTAAGTTATTGTCGCTTACCTTTTGGCTTACTTGCCACAACGTGGTTGTTCGCATCCAGGCACCATCCGGCTTTAATTTTATGAGAGTTCCCATTTGCATGTCGTTTTACCAGCCACACTGCTTGCGCTTTATCTTGATAACGCAGAGTCACTCCACACAATGAACAAGTAAATGGCGCCTTGAAATTATCAATGGAACAGAGTGGTTTAAATCCACGTTGCTGTAATTCCTTATTGACATCGTGGACATCTCTCTGAGGGGCACTTTCAACTCGCAAAAAACAATAAAACCAAACACTTACTACAAGACACGACAAGAAGAACGTGTACGGCGAGCAAAACATGTTTCCTGAACTAAGAATTGCAGAGAAATGCCAAAGCGACAATCCAAATGATTCTATTCTTTACTAAATGTGCTTACGTCATGCAGCGTCATGAACAGCTGCCCCCTCCTATCAATGTTATCTGTATACGTTTTTTTTTTAAAAATAAGTGTCTTAAGATGTTTTTAATTCTGGTTCATCCATTTTGTGATCAAAACTCAGCTTTCAAACAGTTCCTTTAAAATGGTGTAGTATTTCTTGGATTTCCTGACTGAAGATATTGATATTTCCTCTCCTTAGGTTACAGTTTGGTTTAACAACCACCGCAGGAAGAAGAAAGAAGGCTCGTACGTGCCCAGACAATACAGCAAGAAATAATTTTGCTTCTAATTAGTTTTTCGCTGATTTATTCCTTTGATTTATTCATTATTTCATTTGTGATTTAAATCTTGCTTGCATCAATTAGCTTGTGATGTCTTTTCTAAGGGGAACTCCCTTTCAGTGTTACCACAATTTTTTTAGTACAACACTTATCATGGTGGCTCAAATTAGGAATTTAGCAGCAGAAATTATTACAAACATCACATGTATTAATAATTATCAAACAATTGCTTGATCCTTTTCTGAAAATATACTTTGACTTGTTATCCTTAGTAAGCCATTCCACAATTGTGATCCCCTAAACTCTTTCGGGAAATTAACCATCATTTGTTATTCAATATTGTAGTTATTTAACAATTATCCTGCGAAATCGCGTGGAATATCGTCTGATACTTAGCCGACGAGGCCGCAGGCCGAGTCGGCTAAAATCAGACGATATTCCGCAAGATTGAGCAGGATAATTGTTTTATTATTCAACAAATTGATAACAAAGCTCGTCACATTTTTAAACCTTTCTGTCGACATTTTTTCACTTCACTTTTTCTTCCCGCGTACGAAGCTACGTATATCGCCGGATATCTGTTACCTACGGATGACAGATATTGAGAGCATCATGACCATATTTGGATAGTGTTACAATTTGTTGAATAATAATGGCAGATATTATGTTGTCTGAATAAAAAAGATTGCCGTGTTTGTGGTCAGCGGCTTACAGAAATAGACAAACACTCTGTAAGTCACCATGCGTGCTTCCCCATAAGCGCTCAAAAATTACCCTTCTAAATTCTTGGAAAACCGACG
>OZ026596.1:35217333-35227333 GCA_964020085.1 Micromussa lordhowensis | reverse complement strand
TTATGTTGTCCTTTCTTATGCAGAAATTGAAATATTCACCTTTTTTGGCCGACTTTGGTGGTTGATCAATTCATCAAGTTCCGTAGTGAATTCCTTTTACTGATTTCACTGAGTGATAACCCAACTTGCAAAAACTGCCCGTTAACCCAGGAAATTTATGTCTTGGCTGATATTGAACTCAAGGGAAATAGTGGTTTTCATGTTCCCTTAAGCTCTTTAGCAAGATCTGTGTATAAACTAGTAAAATATTCACATTCAGAGATGATTTTATTTGAATAGGGTAACTCTGTCAGTATTTGTTACCTCGCAGGGGAAAGCGCAACTAGTGTGGACGGATAATAAATGGTTTTCTAGACCATTCCAATGTTACCTAGTGCAATCGAAGGTCGAACAAGGCAAAATTTCAAACGGACGCAAAAACCGTTGCATGATCGTAAGTGTAATTGGTAATTTTGTTCAGTACTGTATTTGTCATCTCAGGAAACCGTTTAAATGCGTGTCAAGAAACCATTTCACTGCATATACACTCTGCTATCTTTTGGGAATTCAGTTGCACACATTATGTTAGAAGGAGCTCTAATTTATGTGCCAAAATCTTATGTAACGTTTGTGGCATCAATAAAGAGTGATTTGCTTGCCTGTTAGGAAATTTTCTTGTCTTTTTCAATTACAATTTGTTTATTGAAAATTTCAACAAAGTCTTTGGCTTTTCTTTGACCCATGCGGTCTAATTGATTGGTAATCAGAGTTTGGCGCCATTGAAACTATAGTACTCCAGTTAGCTGAAGTGGGAGTTTCAAGCCAAAAGTTTAATAGTTGCTGGATGCATTGCTATGAATACTTGTAGAGTAAATTTCTATCGAACGTTTGCTTCCGTGTAAAGAAATAAGTCCCGATTGAGAGTTTATTGTTGATTTTTAAGCCGATTATTTCTTGTGTGTGTAAGTCGTTATTCAATGTGTTCTCTTACATGTGCTCTTGAGTGACCAGTTGTTTGTTTCGGCTTTCCTTTATCATCAATTGATGGTCATTTGGCGTATTCTGATACCTTAATGCCCCTCACCTTTTGATATAATGATATACCCCGATAGTTCTGATCTATATTTAAATGGCAATGGATGTGAGGTAAACGGTTAGCCTTAAACTTCTAGTAAAAGAAGTTAGAAGCAAAAAAGCAAACCTCTTTCGTGTCGCGGTAAATTCCCGTGTGACTAAGAGGCCATGTAAATTATATAACGCCTCATTCTTAACCCATTTTATTATGGAAACTATATTGGTGGAGAGTGATTGTTGTCGGAAGGATGAAAAACACAGGAATTGTTTAACAAAACCTTATTTTTATCTTAGTTATTTGCTAGATATTAATTTTTTTTAGTTGACCGGTGGTGGGGCATAAGGCCAATATCACTCTCTACAATGAATTTACTTTCAGTTTCCCGTGATATTCTGACGAAGATTGAAGCCTGTAGATAGTGGAAGAGGGAAATCTGGGAGATGAGGATGCACTCAAGAATATGGGTCTTGCAGGTTTACAGGAAGTTCCATTTAACTCCATCATGAGCCAGCCTACAATGGAGACCCTCACACAAGGCTGAGTACTCCCCCTGGTATCAGAGCATTGGAGACCTAGACAAAGGGCAACATCGTCACCACATGGGGTGGCTTAATGATTTCATTGACCGAGCAGTAGAGGGTGACTCAGAGGCAATTGTCTTTTTTGGCCTCGACGCAGGCCTAATCATAGCAACTGACATCATGAAGGAAATTCCAAGTGTGACTAAGCTCAAAATGTATTTCCGAAGGGCCAAAGAGTCAGCTGCTGTTGGAAAGTTCATTGGCGATAAACAACTAAAGGCTATAGCCAAGTCCGTGATGACGTATACAGCGTACCTAGCAGAATTTAAGCATAATATGAAGCTAGAAGTACCCATTGATGGCCAGGACATGGCTGAAGCTTATTGGCCCACATCGAAAGCCTTAAAGCATTAGGGGAAAGACTGCAAAGACAACAGATCAGGGATCAGAGTGGCGATGAACACAGCGGCGGAGACAGTGACACTGATGATGGAGAAAAAATAGTGAAGGAAGAGCCTCTGATCCAGATTACGATCCTATGGAAATCGCAAGACCAAAGTCTACAGATCAAGAGCAAAAGAAAAACATCGTCCCTGCACCAAATGAGACAACGACAGACCAACGCCAAACGGAGGAGAAGAGAATCAGCAGCCATCAGGAGGAGGAGAGGCATAATGACACGAAGCCCGGTGAAACAACCAAGGAAGAGAAGTTAAAGAAGAAGAGGGGTCATCACTCTGTCAAGAAGTGCCCACTCCAGACATGCAGGTACGAGGGCCCTAACCTCCTAAGGTACTTGTGTACAAAGCACAAGATGGCGGAGGACAAAGTAGTCAAACTAAATTTGATCGCCGGCCTCGAAGGAAAGAAGAGGGGTCCTAGGAGGAAGAGTAAGCATGGATTAAGACTCGGCCTGAAAGTGAAATGGTGTCCTTTTCAAGGTTGCAACTTCGCAACACATATTCTGAGCAAACATCTCCAAAGAGTATACAAGCTGAAAATGGAGGTACTAGAAAATTACCTGTGCAATGCCAGAGAGTACAAAGGAAAGCTGGAACAGGAAGAAGTGCAGCACTACAGAAACGAAAAACGTAAACGATCAGTCCTGATTAGAAGACCCAGTTTCAGAGCAAGCAGAAAAGATTCCAAAGCAAGACGAAGAAATTCTTGACAATGATTTTGAAGGATTTACCTCACAGCAGGAAGGCAGTGGAGACGACAAAGACAAAAACTATGGTGAAAGGGAATCACTGCTGGAACATTTCACTGCCAAAACGCCTCGCAATGATTGGCAAAAGTGGCTAACAGGGTTCTACAATTACCTGCACTACCCTGATTGTGGTCGAAAGAAGAATCGGAACAGGCTTCAACATGCCAGCCACATAAAGACCATCCTAGAAGATCTTGATTCAGGGGGTAGCGGAATTGACATATTAGCAGAGGAAGAGGGATACATGGTATGGACACAATGGGTTGACCGCAACATGGGCCTTAAGACTTCCAGGACAATAAATGCGTATCTTGGGACATTTGAGAAGTTCTTGGCCTTTCTCACCATAGATCATATTCGCTCTGGTACTTTGCCAACGCTTACTGAGGATGTAACGAAAGTTCTGCACAACACTAGAGAGAGACTGAAAGGCTGGCGCCGGACAGTAGACCTGGAGATGAAACTGCAGAGAAATCAGAGGATGTTGGATGAGTGACACACGCCTGATTGCTGATGTGGAAAAGTTCAAGGGCTCTAGACCGGTGCTATCAGCGAGAAAAACATTCCAAATGGCTGCTGCTGGCAACACGTTGACGAAAGATGAGATCTGTGAGGCTTGTGATCTTCTAATATGCCTAATCACGATCAAAATGGGCACAAGACCAGGTGCTCTAGAAAACGCTCAGCTCCAGCATTACAAGACCATGCGCCGGGATCCAATAAATGGAGACCCAGTAATGCTTATTCCTGAGCACAAGCGGTCTATCGATGGGCCAGCGATGCTAGCTCTGGATGAAGAACTGGTGGACCTACTGGCTATTTACGTGGAACACATTTACCCTAAGTTTCCCAGTCCACAAGACGATTACCTGTTCTTACAAACTTCAGGGAAGCGATTTACTAATGGTACAATGAACAGGAGGTTACCAGAGATGTGGCTTCGCAGTGGCGTGCAAACGGACTTGCGGGTTACAGCCACAAACATTCGAAAATTCATAGTTACTGTCTTACAGGAAAACAAGGTACAAGGAGCGGAATTTGACGAGAGTGGTGCACAGATTGCCGTGTGCCACACCCAAAAGACGGCCATGTATTCCTACTTACGAGAGGACTTGACCCTAGTTGCTTCCCGGGCAGCTTGCACAATAAAGCAATTCACAGACAGGTCGTCAAACTATCAACCTTTGAACGGCCTAGTGAACAAAGTGAACGTGGCTGCAGATAAACAACCAAGCAATTCATCTGGACAAGTTCCAAGCACCTCACATGACCAGCCTCTGAGCAATGCGGTGAACACAGCTGACGCAGCTGCAGGTAAACAATCAAGCAATTCATCTGAAAAAGTTCCAAGGACCTCTTACAAGCAGTCTCTGAGCAATGCGATGAACAGAGCTGAAGCAGCTGCAGATATACAACCAAGCAATGTTGATGAGAAAGGGCCAAGCACTTCTAGCGAACAAAGGTGATATAGCTGTTGATAAGCAAACAAGCGACTCAGTTGAAAAATCTCGAGGTAGTCAGCCAGGAGCCGTTTGGGGATGCTTTTACCCAGCCAGCACAACTTATGAAAGGCTGGTTTTCCCAGCAATTTTTACATTACTTTTGCCAGCCAGGAAGAGCAAAAATAACTTTATTTTTGAATCAATTTTAATTTAATTAGACAAGTATTTAAACAATTAAATAACTATTTTAATAAAGTAAAAGTAAAAAAATTTAACCACCACACAAAGTAAACATTACAATCATCAATGAATGGCAGTTAGATCAGGACACTTCTCTATCGAAGCAAAACTTCAACTAGCAGTAATTAAATAGTTCAGCGCAATCAGTTGTCGCTGAATGTATCATAATTGAACTGAGTCCATGGCCATGGACTAAGCGAACTCGTTGTTCCCTTCAGCTTTTAATAAAAAGTGCAAAATACATCACATTTTTTTTTAATATTTATAGGCTGCCATAGAAATAGCATGGACAAAAATTGAATCAACATGAGTAAGACCTAGAATAGTAAAATTTGCAATAAATTTATTACTTTATTGCTGTTACTGTTCAGTGTTGATGTTTTCTTGCTAGTTCAACTGTTAGAGTATTGACAGAACCACAATGACAGCAAGGGCCAAAGCTATGATGTATTATACTTTTTACTCTAGAACCTGTGGAAAACTAATATCATGATGAACGTAGTAAAATATAATAGCGAAGAACAGTCGTAAATAAAAGCACTTCACGCAAATGGATATAATTGTTTAAAATAATCCATATATATTTAACTGCACTTCTTCTAACAGAAGTCAAGTTAAAAAACTTCAATGATTTGGAATCTTTCAAAAACTACGAAAAAACTACAAAGTTTTGGAACCCTTGCGAGATCACAAACACTTCTCTAAAGTAAGTCAGTTGAGATATTACGAAGTTTCGGAATCCCTTGAGAGATCACAAACACTTCTCTAAAGTAAGTCCAAGCACCTCTTACGAGCAGCCTCTGAGCAATGCGGTGAACAGAGCTGAAGCAGCTGCAGATATACAACCAAGCAATGTTGATGAGAAAGGGCCAAGCACTTCTAGCGAACAAAGGTGATATAGCTGTTGATAAGCAAACAAGCGACTCAGTTGAAAATCTTGAGGTATTTCTACCAAAATCAATTCATCAAAAGATTCAGGTACATTGCCATCTTCCTCAAGTCAAAGAAGGCCACTAGCAGATGACGAGAAAAAACACATCCAGGAGGTGTTCCGTGACGCAATCAAGTCCAATGCCACAGTAACTACCATATTTACCCGTGTATTAGTTGATCCTGTGTATAAGTCGACCCCCAATTTTTGAAGCCAAAAACTAGATTTTCGTAATTTCCAGGTAAGAATTTCTTAGAAAACTTATCTTATATTTCTTAGAAATTTCTTTCAGCTACTACGGATATAAGAACAAATCACAGCAAGTTTCAATGTGAAGTTTTGATAAGCTTTTTACGGCACGTACACGAGTATTTTACCCATTTTAGCAACACGTGTATGCGGGGTTTTTGACGATTATTTCTTAAAAATGCTCACAAAATCAAACAAAACGATTTCGAACAAACCTTTTTAAGTATGTAGAGATAAAAAGTGGCTTAATAAGACAGGCAAAACACCAAAGACGCGCAGGATTCTTTCAAAACGACTCAAAACAACGTGCAAAGCGTGTGTTGGGGAACTTGGTAGCCAAGCCTTGAAATCGGTCGAGTACTGGTAACTGAAATAAACCTAAAGCTACATGACAAGATGTTTTCTCTAAGCGGCTTTACAGCTATATTTACAGGAAAAATATTGGTTCTTTATGGCAAAACTGAGTCAGTGAGTATGACATTCAGGTTAACATTTAGTGGATAAATGTTGATGCATTTTAACTTGAAGCTTTGATATTCTTTGTTTGCAACCACGTGACCAAAATCGCTATGTCAGATGCGGCCGCCATGTTGGGGGATAACCAAGCTTTCAAAATGGCTGCCTCTGGGGGTGTTCCCGATGTGAACATTCAGTATTCGGATTATTTCGCAGGTCTGGAGGGGCCAGCGAAGTTGAGGTACCAGGAAAAAATAGCTGTTTGTGGCTTCGACCCATATGCGTTGAGAAAAAGTGATTTCTCTGAAAACATCGAGCTTTTGCCAAAGGTTCAATATCCAGATATTGTGAACTATTTGGTATTGCAAACCTCGTGGGCTACAAAAACCCAAATGAAGGCCCACAAATCGATGGACGCATACAATTTCTTTGTGTCTGGATGGGTGAATACTCTTTGCATATGATCTGTTGATGCCAATAAAGTTGTTGTGTTCGCCAGGGTAAGTAAGTGTATTTATGATCTCTGATCGAGAGAAGCAAACAGATCAGATCAACTTCAGGTAATGCTCATGTTTTAATAATTGATCTTGACACGACATATCACTTAAGCTTATAGTGCTCACATTTTTGGCGAGTGATATTGCATTTTTGAAGGGATATTAATTTTTTATTTAAAATTAAGACTTATTGTCTGTCCTCAACAGGTGAATCACTCACAGAGAGCCCGGGACACCCCACTTAGAGTATGGTTTCTAGCAGAAAAATGTGGAACTGTTATTGCTGCCCATTGTGATTGCATGGCTGGATTATGTGAAGGATGTTCCCACATGGGGGCAGTGCTTTTTGCTGTGGAGGCTGGTGTTAGAATTAGAGATAGTCATAGTCATAGCAATTTTTCTTGGACAACTCTGTCCAAGGGGGAAAGGTGAATGAGGCTACCACATGCACACAGGAAAAGAACAAATGGCTTCTCCCAAGTCATGTGAGAGAATGTTAGAGGGCTGAACAAGTCCATTAAAAGAAGGTCAATATTCAGATGGCTACATAAACAAAAGGCACATTTCTATTTCTTACAAGAAACTTACAGCGATGAAAAATTAAAAGACGCATGGGAAGCAGAGTGGGGTGGAAAGATTTTCTGTAGCCACGGAACAAAACACAGTAAAGGCATTATGATTTTATTCTCTATTTTCCAATTCCCCATAATGCTTTGCGTCTTGGGGGGCAAGCAGAAATCCAAGATGGCTGGGTAGTGCGGACAATTGATGGTATTCATGGGCAAAAATGACTTTTGTTGCGCGCCGAACTGTTCTAATAGGAGGAATCGAAAAGAAAATATCCATTTCTACCGAATTCCGAAAGAAAAAGAGTTACGGAAAATATGGCTGCTTCGCATAAGACGGAAACAGTTTAAACCAACTGCTAACACTCGCTTGTGTTCAGAGCACTTTGTCGGAGGCTGTCGATCAATGGACCCCAGCAGTGCTTCCTACTTCCCCTCTGTATTTTTCCATAGCCATAATAAGAGCAATGGAGGAAGAAACACACTAACAAGCCAAAGAGCCATTCCAAATGATCAAAGAGGTGACCACAAGCTGAAAGTAAAAAGAAAGCTTAAGATGGTAGGTGCATTTTATTACAATGCGGTGTTTCGAGAAGATTTGATGTTGCTTACAAACGCTAATAACCCTTATACCTTGGTGAAAAAGATTTTAGGGAGCTTTGTGATATGCCAACAACGAATGATAATGATTTCTCGCCGTAATTGATATATAAACACGTTAGTTTTTCATTCAGATTTCTGGAAATATCGCATGTTCATTTCAACTTTACAAAAAGTATTCAATTTTTATCACAAAAGTAATAAGAGCCCATGTCGTTGTAGTTTGAATGTTGCCGGCATATCATGTTGTGTTGAGCCAGCAGGTAGATGCTGTATAATTGTCGTTTTGGCTAATATTTATTTTCCTTTCTATTCTACTATTTCAGAGGCATTCACAAAAGGGTAGACCAGAGGCAAAGTTTGAAATATCAGAAGAATCAAAACTTTGGGAGCAGTGTTTGCCGGAATCCAGTGCACTGAAGAGTCATGATTATCTGAAATGTCAGATCGATCCACAATCACAGCAATTTGGTGAACTTTACCCAGCAGAATGTAATGAATTACAGGAACCTTATACCAAAATTGCTCAGCTGGAAGAAGAAAATTATAAACTCAGAGAGAGATGTATTTCACTTGACCAAATACAACAATCTTCAGATTCGTGCCAATTTTGGACTGGGTTCCCAAACTATGGCACATTCAAAGCACTTTTTGATTTCCTTAACGAGGCTGCCCATCTCAAAACAAATTGGAGAGGACAAGCTACAGTTGAAAGCAGACACTTTTCTGAAGCATACAAGTCAAAACCAGGGCCAACATCAAAAAATTCTAATGAAGAGGAATTTTTAATGGTTATGATAAGACTAAGGGCTGGACTCCCTTTAAGGGATTTGGCCCAGCGATTTGGACTTTCCGTGTCCTCAGTATCAAAGATATGTACTGCTTGGATTAATTTGATGTACTTTGAGCTAAAGACGTTGTGCCAAATGCCAGACTGGGATCAAACTGTGCCAAACAGTTTTCTCAGTTTCCTCATTTGCGAATTGTACTTGATTGCACCAAGACAGGCAAACAAGGAGGTCTACAGCAATTACAAAAGCCATACCACATTCAAGTATCTGGAAGGCATTAGCCCTCATCCAGCTGTGGTTTATGTTTCAAAGGCATGGGGTGGTTGTGCCTCAGATAAAAGAATAACTCAAACAAGTGCAGATTTGCTTGACAAACTGAAACCAAATGATGAGGTCATGGCTGATAGAGGTTTTGAAATCGAAGGGACTCTGACTCCTCTTGGAGTTAAGCTTACCTGGAACATTGAACTTACCATTCCAGGGTCAGGGAAGAGCTCAGCTTAGCAAGTTGGAAGGAAAGCGTTCTGAAAAGATCGCTGAAGCTCGAATCCATGTTGAGCGAGCAATTCAAATAATTAAATGTTATCATATTTTAGACCATGAACTCCGTTTAACCATGGCATCATTGGCTGATCAAATTTTTACTGTTTGTGCATATCTTGTTAACTTTCAAACACCATTTCTTAGGTGAAATGTAAGTTTGTGGACACATTCCCTGTAGATGAGCAATATTTCTCCAGATCTATTGGAATGATATTGTACAGTTCCAGAAAGTATCCATACTCCCGCCGCAGAGGGGATTGGGCTTAACTGGAATTTCCAGATGGATGGGGAGGTCTTACAAGAAATCCCTTCCACAGGGGAGGTATAGATATTTTTGAAACTACACATTTGTCTTTACAATTTAATCGCAAGAATGCAAATACAAGGGAAAAAGAAAATAATTTTTATATTATGTACGTGAAAAGAGAAAAAAGGGACCTGTTAGGAGATCCATAAAAGTCAACTGGAAATCCGTGAATCTAATTGGTTCTTCCACTGTTGACAATTTGCTGATAGAACACAATATTGCGGGCACATTGCTCCTTGAAAGACTACCGTAATTTTAATTTCTTGTTTTGTGGTTTTAAAAGTACATAAAATCTGGTGCACTTGGTTAGTGATATTGTAAGATAGGTCAATGTTTTAAGTGTGTTTATCAGAAACAGTGGCATTTGGGAATATAAATCCTTAAATGTAGAAAAGAAAATTACTGCAGTTTTACTCACATTAAAAATGAATTATTTGTGTTTCAAAGTTCAAAATTTCAAGCCTCATCCAGAATCTTGTGAAAACATCTGTTGGTGTACCTGAGTAACATTTGGTAATATTAAATAAACGTTTTGTGGATGCTGTCTTAAGTCTGACTGTTTTATGCCTTGACTAGTGCCCAAAGGACAGTCA
>OZ026596.1:35044833-35212333 GCA_964020085.1 Micromussa lordhowensis | reverse complement strand
AATTGATAGGATGTCAACAGCTTTGAACCCACGTTGCAGGCTGCTTTACTCCCAAAGGATACATGGCGACTTCTGGCCGAAATTGGACGGATGTTAGACGACGGGACCCTTAAAGGTTTTAAAAAGGAGAAACCTTCAAGAAAAAAGAAGCGGCAGCTCACCCAAAATCAGGCCCGTGAAATTTGCGGCAATAATTACGCGGTTTGGCACATTATGCAGGCTTCAACGTAATTCAAATTTAACCCATTGATTATACCTATCGGAAAGCAAGATGTTAACTCGTGAAAATGTCTCGCTTACTCATCTGCAAATACTACATAACAGCCACCAGCGTTCGGGTGGAAGGTTTTAGTCAATATTGTATCAATTGTGATCATTCTCTGCCTTCCCTGGATTTTGTTAACCGTGAAAATCATTATCGAAAGCGAATAAACCACGCATGCGCCAAACAGTGAAGCCCTCTCGGAAATACGATTTTTCCCCTGGTGGGTTGATTTGCTTTTCAAGGGCTGGAATACGATCAGCCACGCCCGGGGTCAGATCAGGATGGACCAGGAAATGGAAGGGGTGTATCAC
This sequence comes from Micromussa lordhowensis, assembly GCA_964020085.1. NCBI lineage: Eukaryota > Metazoa > Cnidaria > Anthozoa > Scleractinia > Lobophylliidae > Micromussa > Micromussa lordhowensis. Next base: position 35,211,757 of record OZ026596.1, on the reverse strand, counting down.
TACAAGTCTGGATCAGACCACGTAGGTGTATTACTGGAGGGCTCGGCATCCGACTTCTCCTTAGCTTCAGTTGAAGGAGCATGTCCATCTTTTCAAGGATTTGGACTTGTGATTGTCAACTTAGAAAAGGTGAGAAGACATTTTCCTCAATGCTCAATTCACGTCATCGCATTATGCGGCTAGCAGTGAAAAGCAAACAAATTTTTTGACAAAATCTAATTCTGAGCCATTGATCACATATTTGTCTGTGTCCCAAAGTGTGGTCGGTTTGCGGGTCTCGTCGATTAGGTTTCAGCTAGGGTTGTTGTTGGAGGTACGTGGAAAAGCTATTAAAAAGACAATAAAGCTAAGTACTTATTCAAAATTAAGAAGAAATGCTTCTTTTACCAGCACTTGACCTAGCATTACATTTCATTAGGACAGCTTAGAACCGGATGCAGACTATAAAAAGATTCTAAGGGCGATTCACACCATCAACGTGGATAACATGCAGAGGTATAACGTTGTCGCCATCGTTCAGGATGAGTCGCTGAGTGCGATGAAAGAAGCCATGGCTGACAAGTTGAGCGTGGTCCAAAATGCTTTTTGGTACAATAACCAAGAGAAGAAACCAGAAGGTAAATACAGTATGGTACGATTGACGATTTTTATGATAAAGCAATTAGCAGATGAGATATATGGGCACTTCTCTTTATCGGTGCTTCAATTTCAGAACCAACAAAAACCTTGAAGGCCCTGTATGAAGAAATTAAGACAATAAAACGCCTCATCTGAGTCACAGATTACAACGATGTTCTAAAGGTCACTCACACTTAACCACTGGGAATTCAAAAGAAAGGGAAATATACATTATTAAACAACAAATAATTTGTTAACAGGCCACCTCCTTGTGAACAGTTTGACCCCTCTCCTTGTTGGCCACTGGTCCGTTAATGACGAGGTCACGCAGTGCTACAACTTGGAGGGAAAAAGTGCTTCAAACGTTTTCCCTGGTGAGAATCAGCAAGATCTGGTAGCGGTCCTGATCGAATGTTTCAGCTTCCCAGGGCAGTGGGTTTTAGATGCTTCGAAATCGAATGGTAAGTGTGCCGGACGTTTTCTATTGAATGGAAAAACTTAGTAAATGCAGCGTTTTCAAGAACATTTAAGTTGATAAATGCAATTACACGTTTTAGGTGCTGGAATTGTAGCGGGGTTGGCGAATGAAAGAAACGTCGCATGCGTTGTTCCCAAAGAAGAACTGCGGACAACCGCAAATGCGATCGTTCATGGAATGAAAACCCAAGAACAAAGCGATGAAGAGTCAGATCCTGACCAAGGGGAAACGAGAAATAAGGAAGATTGAAGCTCGATTTCTATGGTCTCGGATCAGAATCAGTGATCCAAGATCTATCTGTATTATGGTGCATCAAAGTAACAAGTGAATCCATGCTGGTCATGGATTTATCGATTTCCTTTGATGCACCACGATACAGACAGATCTCGGATCACTGATTCTGATCACCCCAAAGGAATGGCATCTGAGATTTGGTGATACAGTATCGTAGAAATCCGACAGAAACGAACACTCTTTTCTTTATCATAAGAATATATTTGATAAGAATATCGAAGCTAAAATTTGTGAAATTTTTAGAATATTTTGATTAATACGAGCCTGAGATGTTGAAAAGCATATCTTTTTTGTCTTGAAAATCTGTACCACTATTTTCGGGCTACGGTGAACGGGCAAATTATTTCCGCATTGTTCCACGCATAAAACATTCAAGTTTGTCTAGACAAACTGTCGCGTTTGTGCACAAATTAACGTTTAGAGCGTGAACATGCCAAGTTTTGATCGCTCCGCCTGAGTGGTTCTGCATGTTAAACATAGGTTTGAAAACGTTTCGTTGAGGTTTTTCAGTGGTACATGTAACATTCTAAAGTACGTTCGCCACGGCTGTACTGTAAACCATGTCGCTTGTGCAAGTCTAGCTTGTGTATTCATCTCACTTACGGTACGGTGTAGGTGGAGCTGTCAAAACTTGACGTGTTCACGCTCTAATATAAAATGTTAATTGCTTCTATTAAAAAACGCGACAGTTTGTCTAGACAAACTTGAATGTTTTAAGCGTGGAAGTTGGCCATTGACAGGACATTCACGGTAGCTCGAAACAGTTATATGCTTTTAGCTTAAATGACTGTTGGATGAACAGTACAAATCTAGACATGAGCCCTTGTTGTTGATACATTCGGAACATATTTGAAACGGTAGCAAATAAGAATACTTCAGTCTGGGCAGGAAAAACAACATTCTTAAAAAAAGAGTGTACTTTACAACTTATTTTATGCTGATAGGTTTGTTACTTCACTATTTGTTCAAAAAAAAACTGTCACACTGTCATTGCTAAAAAGTCATAACCATTACAGCCTGGCAGTAGGCACACTTTTTGGGGATTTCGCATGATCGTATCTAAGAGCCCTTAAAGGATATGTAGCTTTAATTTTACAGCCTAAACAAAATTACGGAAGTATTCTTGTACGCTGAAACAAATTTGATGCTCAGTTATTTATGAACGTTTCAAAAGCCTGTCTGTTTTACCGGACAAACAGAAGTACAGTAAATTCGTTATTTCAATCCATTTAGAAGTGCGTGGATTTGTTTGCTTCGTTCCTGAGCGTGTTTGTTTTCGATCGATTGACCTGTTGGTCGAACACAAAAGCGATAACAGGACACGGAAAAAAAACAGGTAAGGTTAACAATTTCATTTAAATTGTTTACTTAAACTGTTTTGATTTCAGCCAATTTTGCGTCTGTTATACAAAATGACGTTGAAGTATGATCATCTGCCACTCAGACATTTGTTTGGAAATAAAATTCTTACTACCAGTACGTTTACGGTTAATTTGACCACGAGGAGCGTCACCTCGTCTATTATGCAGACCTTCGAAATTTTCTTTTCTTAGGAAATTTGACATTTTGCAGTAATTATTTCTAAGATAACTTTGTTTGAAAGCGTGCCATTACATGCAGAGATTTACAATTAGCTCGCCGCCCGACATCTTAACGCTTGCTGATTGGCTCGTAGAAAACGATGGCAAGTTAATCCAATATGCATAAAAATTTATTGGTCTCAGTGCATAAAAATGCCAAGTGAAGCGTAAAAAAGAAGAATGTTTTGTTGTGTTACAGTCGGGGTGAAGCGAATGCAGGCTAGGGCCTGACTTTAACAATGAAATGTTGTTAATGAAATATTGCTGCGGACGCAAAATGTTACGAATTTTAGCTTCTTTGCAAGTCTCTATGAATTTTTATTTAAAATTAAATAGCCAATATTTATTTCCCAGTTACGCCACAGAGAAATCATTAAACGAACAATTTCTAGTTTATCTTATTAGGTTTATTATTATACATCAGACTCACTATGAAAAATCTGATTGGTCGAGAGCGTTCAATCAATTGACAATAGCCTGTGAACTTGACATGATAAATGCAATATCTGCTGCAGATATTGCATTTATAATAACGACTAGTTTCTTTACTGTTGATTTCATAACTGATTTATGACTTGTTTGTACAGTAAAAGGAATTTCTTAAATTTGTGTCTGTGTTTGTAGAGCAGAATGATTTCATGTATTTATGGCTTGTTTGTAGAATAGAATGACTTAGTAAATTTATTACTTGGTTGTAGAGCTCAAAGATTTAATAAATTTATGATTTGTTTGTAGAGCAAAAGGATTTAACAAATTTATCACTTGTTTGTAGAGCAAAAGGATTTCATAAATTTATGTCTTGTTTGTAGAGCAAAAGGATTTAATAAATTTATGACTTGTTTGTCGAGTTGAAGGATTTCATAAATTTATGACTTGTTTGTAGAGCTGAAGGATTTCATAAATTTAGGACTTGTTTTTAGAGCTGAAGGATTTCATAAATTTATGACTTGTTTGTAGAGCTGAAGGACTTCATAAATTTATGACTTGTTTGTAGAACTGAAGAATTTCATAAATTTATGACTTGTTTGTAGAGCTGAAGGATTTCATAAATTTAGGACTTGTTTTTAGAGCTGAAGGATTTCATAAATTTATGACTTGTTTGTAGAGCTGAAGGACTTCATAAATTTATGACTTGTTTGTAGAACTGAAGAATTTCATAAATTTATGACTTGTTTGTAGAACTGAAGAATTTCATAAATTTATGACTTGTTTGTAGAGCTGAAGGATTTCATAAATTTATGACTTGTTTGTAGAGCTGAAGGATTTCATAAATTTATGACTTGTTTGCAGAACTGAAGGATTTCATAAATTTATGACTTGTTTGTAGAGCTGAAAGATTTCATAAATTTATGACTTGTTTGTAGAACTGAAGGATTTCATAAACTTATGACTTGTTTGTAGAGCAGAAGGATTTCATAAATTTATGATTTGTTTGTAGAACTGAAGGATTTCATAAATTTATGACTTGTTTGTAGAGCTAAAGGATTTCATAAATTTATGACTTGTTTATAGGTCAAAAATTTCATAATTTTATGACTTCTTTAGGATTTTGTAAGTGTAGGACCTGTTGTGAAGCTGTAACTTGTGCAGGATCCCACAAATACAGAATCAATGCTTTGTATGATCCAAAAGTTACAGTTTGAAGAGACGTGACGGCAAACAAGGGCACATCCTGGTCAGTTATGTACTTTTGTTGTTACATGAGACACAGTTTACATTGCTAAAACCAAATTCAGTGATTTTATTCGATTTACATATAACAACGAATATCAAACAACAAAATTTGAAACAATTTGGGCAAACTACAGTTTCATGACCTCACATTAATAATTTGGTATCAAAGGAATCAATAATTCATTGCTCATTACATTGATTTCATTTGGAATGTATCGGGATTTCATTGCTGAACATTATGTCATATAAAAGTGATGTTTGTTGTAAGAAAATGTTCCAAACTGAGCACAAAATGTGGTTAAAATATACATCCATCTATAACTTAGATAAAAGGGACCAATATTGCCTGAAAAAAAGAAATAGTTCAATTCCGCTGTTTCTGTTTTGCGCAGAACTGGGTATTTTCTTAAACAATAAAGGACTTGAAATACTCGGTACCTCTACAAAATGCAAAAGTGGGCAATATTTACACAGTGTTTTTTCAGACTGAACATTTCTCAATACTAAGATATTATCTCAATTTTTTTTGAAAATTGTGCAAACAGGTCAATTTGTTAACAACATTCTGTAAAATTGGTCAGTATTGGACAAATATGCAGGGGATTTTGAATACTGCAAAAATGCATTTTCACAGTTATACTTGTTCTCCTGCGGCTTCATCTTTGAATTTACCAATTACTTTCTTATTTGTCTTATCAAAATACGGCGAGCTTTCAGGGTAATCACTGTTGTCGAATTTATTTTTATCATTCCAAAAGTCTTGGTATATGTCTTCAGCTTCAATTTCATAAGTCAAACTGTCTGTGTCTCTGAATAGTAACTTGGCTTTGTCTCCATATTTCTTTTAATGTAGTTATAATGAAAATCATACATTAACGTCTTGCTTAGATCCAAGATGCACATTCCCACATATGCCGGCCTATCGAGAGTCAGTGTTTCTTTGATCTTATGAACAGCTACCAGATTTTCATTGAAAATCTTACTACTAACAAATGTTGGTTTACTTGCAAGTTTTAACAGCTTCTTCTCATCAGTGACCAACCTGACATCCACTCGCTTTCTGATATTTTCCATCGTTTTGCCGAATACACTGTTATTCATCAGCTTGAAGAAGTCTTTCTCAAAATCATTCTTGGCATTTTTGCGTTTTTCAGCATTGAAATCAATGTATTGCTTTAACCAAGGGGATTGATTAAACTCAAGTACACAATGAACTTTAGCCACTTTCAAACCGAGATCAATATATAATTGGAGGTTTCTGTAATGCAGAACAAACTTTTCTTTTTTCTCCAAGGTTGGTATGAGTTTATGTACAAGACCAGTTGATTCCATATTTTTCCGCTATTTTTTTACAATAATCAGATAACATGTCTTCCGTTACTTTCACCTTTTCTGGAGCAAGCGGGTAGTCATTATGCAGATTGTGTGACCCTTCAGGATACTCTAAATCTACTTCCAGTATCAAACCCTTCCTCCTGTCTTCTTCATACTTATCCAAGTTTGTTCTGTCAATCTCTTTTTCAGTCATCCATCTGAATCCGCCTGTTGGTAGATACTGACTCATAGCCCAACCGTATAGATTATTGGCATCAAGATACATGATATACTTCGAGGGCGCCTTCTCATCGTATTCTTTCATGTATCTGTTGTTTGCTTTACCATAACCATTGGCTATATAGCTGATACCACCACGCAAACCCTTTTCAATGAATTGAAACATATCAATATCTGTCATGAGCTCTAATTTGATGTTTGTCATCTTCAACATGGCATCCCAAGACAAACCGGGAGATGTGAAATAATGACATGGATCAAGTTTGTAATATTCGAGACATGTTTTTCTGAAGTTTTCAAATACATCAACAAGCAAAAGTACAGCAGATGCAAGGTATAGGTCATGATACTCTCCCATGTTTTTGAGAGAGAATGTATTCCAAACATTTTGAGCATGTTCATAGTCTTCGTCTGATATATGTTCATTATTCAGTATGCTGTAAAATTCTTCTTTTGTTGGAAGCTTTTCACTGAATTTATCGAAACTGTCCATATAGTCATATGGGTATACACCCTTTCCAGCCATCAGATCAAGCTCTTGGCCTTCAAATACTTGAGAGGTATATTTTAATGATTCTCTTGGTATATTACTCACTAATTTTTCCAAACTGGAACTCATGAATTGGAAACTATCAATGAAGGTTAGATGATTGCCAAGCATGAAAGCCATATATTTCTCCATATTAATCGGAATTGCATTGATATTCATCTGTTTCTCCTCTTCTTTCTTATTTTTCGTATGTGAGATTCTTGACAACCCCAGTAAAAAAAATGGCGTGATCACTATGTGACCCGTGATCACAAAGCGTGATCACGGGTAAAAACTTTTTACCAGTGATCACACAGTCATCACGCCGTGATCACGGAATAAGGTGTGATAGGAACAGGTCACGCCTTGGTGGCTGAAAGTCGTGATCACGGTGTAAATCACAGTGGCGTGATCACGGGTGAAACTACTATCATGAGCTGGATTAATACATTAGTAAGTCAGTTTAATAGTTATTGATAGACGATGCAAAAATACATATAACGCTCTAAATATACATGAATTATATAACGTTAGTCATTACAAATGACTTCTACTACATGGGTTCGAACTCTAAGGCATAAAAAGTACAAATAAGGCCCCAAAAATTAGAAATTACAAATAGCAATTTAACGTGGAAAAACCGGCTACAAAAATGACTTATTAAAAGTAACAACGATAGTTAGTTAAGCATTTTGGATATCGAATAGGTTTGTGCTAATTTAAACAGGCCAAAATGTCCCCTGTTAAAAGTCAGAGTCTCTAAGATGCCTTCACTCCAGCCCACATGAAACACCGATTATTTCGGACCATTCGGCACTTTTCATCGATGGCTTTTTTAATTTCTTGCCAAACAAAATCCACGCCAAATCTCTTCTCTGTCTCTTCCCTGATGGCTGTGATCCTATTAGGATAGAGCTGAGACAGCTTTTCTCCCTTTCCTTCCACGCTTCCGACTTTGGCTTCTTCTCTTCTGAACACTAACTCGAACAACTTGAGGGCAAACAGTTTGGGCTGTCCCGTCTTAATTAAGTCGATTTTTGATGTCTGGACATAGACCCCTCGGCTGGGTGATCCTATTAGCATCAACTTAGACGGCAATTCTTCCGCATTTGTTGTTGTAGTCTTCGGAGTCGATGCTTTGAGAGGTTCATCAAGTTTACATGCAGTGATAGTGCTTGGTGGTGTGGGGTGGGTTTCTGCTGCTTCCTTCACTGAAGGTATCGGACGAAGGATTGTGGAGACAGGGGAATTCCCCTCTGGTGTTGCCTTGTAGAGCTTTTTAATGCAACCCTTACAGTTGGAAAAATCTGTAAGGAGTGAATGGATCTTTTTTATTTCCCCTGCCATTACAGACACCTGGCATTGAAGCTCTTTCAATCTGTCTGTCATTTCGCAGCAGCTGCTTGAGCCTGAAAAGTGAAACAAACAAAAAAGTTTAAGAATCTAATACTTCCTAAAGCTAGGGACTTATCACACGCAACAAGAAAGAAGCAGATTACTCGGAACTATTTGTTAAACCATTGTGATAGCCCAACTACGAATGCAAGTTTTCTTTGACAAGCTTTTATTGAAGTTATATTTTGCTATTATGTAACATTTCGCTACATGTGCTAGGCTTGAAAAAGCTAGTGTTTATGCTTTTTTATAAAAGACTTTTAAATGAAACTTGACTTTTTTAAAACGAAGTTTCTTTAATTTAACCGGCTTCAGCACCCTGAGTTTGACATTTTACAGCCGTAGCCGGATGAAATTAATTGAAACTTATAGAACAACTTCAAAGGGAACTTTTCATTATTTAAAGGTCGTCTCGATTTGCCCACTTCAAATTTGTTGGGAATTTTGGCAATGAAGCAATAATAGTGCTAGAGTATGCATCGACCCAAATGTAATCAACACTAATTGTTGAAGGCTATTTGCACGCAAGGCCAATATGCATGCGAGGCCGTTTGAATTGACATAATTAGTTACAGTGCGCTGAGAGTCAAATCACTAAATGACCAGCAGTCCGATATTTTTCTCAAATTTAACGGAGTCGAAGGAAGCCATCCAGTTCAAACTATCCTATGTCGATTAAGAACTGTCAAGCGATCCAGAAGAGCTTTACAGATCGCAAGTCTAATGCTTGGTTTTACGCTCGGCTCACTCAGAAAGCGAAACAATGTCGTGACATTCGGACTTCGTATAGGCAACCCGGGTTTCGGGAATCAAACGAACAGAACATATCCAAACTATTTTATGTTGAATAAGAACTGCGAAGCAATCTTGCAGATTTTTCGGTTCCTTAAAATCGACCTAAACTGAAAAGATCTACAGTAAGTGTCACAAACTATCAGTCATGTTTTGCTCTCTGCAATGAGCCGAACGTAAACCAAGCGTTAGACATGCGATGTCCATGCGATGTATAAAGCTCTTCTGGATCGCTTGACAGCTCTCAATCAACATTTGAAAGTTTGAATTGGATGGCTTCCTTCCAATCCGTAAATTTGAGACTGCCGTTCTGATGATTTATTGACTATAATAGCAGCAGCGAAAAAGTTAAATTGAGCCATACATTTCACTGCTAAAGTTCAAGTTTTTAGAATAGAATTTTTCCGAAACCATTGCGTGTGTTGGGCTCAAATTTTCAGAGATAGCTGAAACTGTTATGCCCTCTCAATATTTAGAGTTTTTCTTTCATTAACGTCATCAGATAGTGATAAGCGATGAGGCAAAAAGTGTAAACAAAGATTCTATTGAACATGCATTGGTATTCCCTAACACTGTGTAACAACTGACTCAGTTTTCTTAAGAAGACCGTTTACGAAATAAAGCGAACAGAAGTACAATGAGCGATTACTAGTGTCAATTTGGCTGTAAGAACCAGTACCTTTCACTTGCATATCTTGGGACAGTTTTGTGTTCAGTTCACTTTCCGTTCAGTTAAATGTATCATCTGTACCTGTCATCCAGTCATCACTCTCCGCTGTAACAGTCACATCTTCTGTAAATATTCACAGCAGAAACTAGTTTATCTAGAGCCAGACTTCTTTCTTTTGCAAAAAGATTTCTTTTACGGGCCGATAAATATAAATTACAAACATTTTAGATCAAGAGTCAAGCAGATATGATCGCCTGCTCCAATCAATGCCCTTACACTTCACGCGTGACAAATTTAAAATGTCAGCACCGTCTCATATCATCGATCTGTTTCAGCTTCTTACCTTCTTCATCAATTATTTCTTGATCCAATCCAGTTTCACTCATGCTGTCTGTCTCTTGATTTTCTCCATCATTAATATTTGTGTTACAAAATCAACAAGGAAAAATTTCATCTAAGTCTGGATAAATGCCGGGAGCTACTGTTGTGCAAGAGAGGATAAATGGTTCATATTTTTATATGATTTAACTTTTAAACAAATTAGTATGTAATTTGTGTATTTTATGTTAATTTTTTTATATATTTTTTCCGTAAACGTTTCAATGCAGAACTTCTAACCGGTGCTAGTGAAAGAAGAAGAACCCATGTAAATTAATTAAATTCAAGTAGACCCACATCAGAATGAACCTATTTCAAGTGTCGTGAGGTAGGTAACTTACCGATACATTTAGCATCTTTCTCAGATATGGCAACTAACTCCTGAGGAGACCATACTTCTGATATCATTTGGTAGTCTTCCATGACCCATTCCACTCCTTTGATTATAAGCAACTGCTTTTCTGGCTGTATTCCTGTCATTTGGGACAATTGTCGACGGAGTTTTCCAAACGTTGAACAGTAAGGGAAATTAATGCTGAATTCCACTGGACCATCACCCCTGTGACGAATCACTTTCATCATATTAAGAGCCAAATTTTGACTAATCTCGCAAGACTGGGAGTACCCCTGGGAGTCTCCCATATACCGGGAACTGAAATTGTTAATCATTACACTCATATATCCAAACCTAAGCACAGAGGAACAGTAGGCACAGAGGAACAGTAGGCACAGAGGAACAGTGGGCTCAGAGGAACAGTAGGCACAGAGGAGCAGTGGGCACAGAGGAACAGTGGGCACAGAGGAACAGTGGGCACAGAGGAACAGTAGGCACAGAGGAACAGTAGGCACAGAGGAACAGTGGGCACAGAGGAACAGTAGGCACAGAGGAACAGTGGGCACAGAGGAACAGTAGGCACAGAGGAACAGTAGGCACAGAGGAGCAGTAGGCACAGAGGAACAGTAGGCACAGAGGAACAGTGGGCACAGAGGAACAGTAGGCACAGAGGAACAGTAGGCACAGAGGAGCAGTAGGCACAGAGGAACAGTAGGCACAGAGGAACAGTGGGCACAGAGGAACAGTAGGCACAGAGGAACAGTAGGCACAGAGGAACAGTGGGCACAGAGGAACAGTAGGCACAGAGGAACAGTAGGCACAGAGGAACATTGGGCACAGAGGAACAGTGGGCACAGAGGAACAGTAGGCACAGAGGAACAGTAGGCACAGAGGAACAGTACACACAAAGGAACAGAGGAACAATGGACACAGAGGAACATAGGAACAGTAGGAAAGGGAAACAGTAGGCACAGAGGAACAGTAAACACAGAGGAACAGTAGACACCGAGGAACAGTAAACACAGAGGAACAGTAGACACAGAGGAACAGTAGGCACAGAGGAACAGTAGGCACAAAGAAACAGTAGGCACAGAGGAACAGTAGACACAGAGGAACAGTAGGCACAGAGGAACAGTAGGCACAGAGGAACAGTGGACACAGAGGAACAGTAGGCACAGAGGAGCAGTGGGCACAGAGGAACAGTAGGCACAAAGGAACAGTGGGCACAGAGGAACAGTAGGCACAGAGGAACAGTGGGCACAGAGGAATAGTAGACTCAGAGGAACAGTAGGCACAGAGGAACAGTAGGCACAGAGGAGCAGTGGGCACAGAGGAACAGTGGGCACAGAGGAATAGTAGACTCAGAGGAACAGAGGAACAGAAGATCAGTAGGAATAAAGGAACGGTAGACACAGAGGAAAGGCGAAACAGTTGACATGGAGGAACAGTAGACACAGAGGAACAGTAGACATGGAGGAACAGTAGGCACAGAGGAACAGTAGGCACAGAGGAACAGTGGACACAGAGGAACAGTAGGCACAGAGGAGCAGTGGGCACAGAGGAACAGTAGGCACAAAGGAACAGTGGGCACAGAGGAACAGTAGGCACAGAGGAACAGTGGGCACAGAGGAATAGTAGACTCAGAGGAACAGAGGAACAGAAGATCAGTAGGAATAAAGGAACGGTAGACACAGAGGAAAGGCGGAACACTTGACACGGAGGAACAGTAGACACAGAGGAACAGTAGACATGGAGGAACAGTAGACACAGAGGAACAGAGGAACAGTAGGCACAAATAGTTTCTTAGTCCATATCAATGTTGACAAAATCCATGCCAGTCTGATTGAAGACTACGTTGCGTGATGGCGCCAGTTTCCGTAGACTCACAACTTTAATAGGACTATAATATTGACATCAGCTTTGAAATTTCGTGCTGAATATTGCACAGTGACTTGTAATCAGTTAAGCGCAAAAGCTAATTTGTAAAAGACTTTTACAATCGCGTGCTCGTTCATCGCGTAAACAAACTCCGTGCAACTGATTCGAGTATTTCCCCTGGCCTGATTATAAACAAAGTACACAGTATTTACATTTCCGTTCCCTGGTTCAGGTTCACTCTTATGGATCTTTTATTCAAAGTACTCTTCCACCGATTCCAAATAATATTCGACCGGATACGACAGACCTTTTCTGTCGCAACTGGAACTAAATCAACAAATGCAATCAAATACAGCCCGCGAATTACAGCTGTTTTAGGCGATCGTGCTCATGAACGAATAAAACAAGCAAGCTCCTGGTAAGCCCGAACGAAGGTTAAAATAATATCGCACTCAAAAGGACTATTCAATATTCAATATAATGTTACTCGGCCTCAAAATTCCACGGCAAAAAATAATCCAAGGCTTCCCCTGAGATCGAGAGCACATTTATTGTCACATGTCTCACTTATGTTACCAGTTTACTGGCCGGGGCCATAGTTAGTAACTTTGCCATGACATGCCCCTGTAAAAATTAAGCGAGGTGGCCATTTTTGCGCCCTTACAGGAAGGTTAATGGAATGTGGATTTTCCAGCTTATAACCTTACACAGGGCACCTAACTCTCAATAGTCACGACACAAATTAGGCTTGCGTTCCACTTCGTCGAACGCAATAAGGGAGTACCCCCTCCCCGGGGGCTGTTAGTCCTTTCTAATAATTACTGGAATTGTGCAATGCCATGTGATAACCATGTGATTACCATGTCATTAAGTGTAATCCGGTCACGCAGCCTGCTAACCTCGGGTGATCGCAACTCGGGGAGCCTTAAAGTCGTCTTGTGCCAACAAAAAGACTTATTGTTGTCATCACGATATATAATCGTCTCCAGTTGCAGTCCCTATTTCTCCTCTTACTACATTACTTTTGAACAGAGACTTGTGTGCATCGACATATCACGCGCTTCCTAATTCTTTACAATCATCTTTGTGGACTACTTTCCGACGGTGCTTCTTGTTTGGTATGTATGAGCTGGATTACGATTAGTGTTCTTTTCTCCGATACCAAAGATTTATGAATTTTATTACTGAGCCATTGGTTATCATTACACTTTATTGCAGATCGACCATTCACCTTGAGTACCGGGCGTAGGGAAAAATCAAGACAAAGCTTTTGGTAAGTTGCTGATTTCCCTATTCTTGAAGTGCTATTTAGTGATGCCTAAAAGTCGAGTCGCACGAAAAGCACAATTGCGTCCACTGCATGTCGAGTGCACTCACTCATGAAGCGACCACCCTGTGAAATGGGCGGGCGCTTAGTGGAAGTTGGCCGTATAGAATAAACCATCGGGAGAAAAAGCTTTCAAACTATTTGATATAAGGGAAAGACAATGAAGTACTTTGATTTTTGCAAATTAAGCTTTGAAAACTATCTGTTTCGTGCTTTATGTACAAGTGGACTTTGGAAGCGTCATATTCCAGGAAGAGTAATATTTCAGCATTGCAAAACATCGTGTCGTACACGATTGGTTAAATCTGGTCGTGTTTGTGGAGTGTAGACTTACTTAATGTAGCATTCTTTTTTATTTTTGTGTTAAAAGAAGTAAATTCTTTCCTTTATTTATTTATTTTATACACCATGATAACGTTACGTGATTAACATTGTTGTGCAATTATGTGATGCCGTTAGAAATTAACTACTTAGTGATTTTAATTGGTTGTCTTTGATCACTCTTTTCGTGTTACATCGTAACCAAACCACATGTAACAAAATTATTTTACTGACAAAATAGGAAAGAAAAACCCCTTTTATATACCTTTTATTGAGAAAAGGTACCCCTTTCACATGCCTACTTTAGAAAACTGCACCCTCCTTCTAAGCCCTAACGAACAATATTATGGGAAAATTTCAAGCATTATCAGAAGAAATGCTAAGCAAAGGACAAGTGTTATACATTCACTTCACGCTGAGAAACGACCGATTCCCCTACCCTTTTATATACCTCAACATGTGAAATCCCTACCAATTTAAAAAACCTGAAGCCTGAAAAAGGAACCACTTTCGGGCGGAGGCTCCCCGTATAGGCCAATGTAGGAATTCCCCCCCCCCCCCCGGGACAGGCTGAATCAAGCATTTGCTGTAATTACGCTGACCTCGCCTCCTACTTTAAACAGCAGTTGATACAGTTGAAACACCCATGTTTCTGGCTTCTGAAAGCTTGTCATCGATAGAGCTTTGTACATGCTGGCCAGACAACTGACGCGGGAGCCTATTTCATCTGCAATAACGAAGAGTTGGAAAATTATACTTTTCCCGAGACCTGTGGGCAAGACAGCAAGAAAATGGTGTCTTTCTAGTGTGGAGGCCAGCCCATTGCGTTGCTCGACTTTCAAATTCAAATGAAATTAAAGATTCTGGAATTTTGGCACAAATGGCTCTCAACTTCATTGTCGCTATCATTTTGCCTTTTCTTAAAAGCCGATCACAGTTGGATAACATCACCGTACCAACGCATTAAGCTCAGCCAATCAGTATTTTGCGTCCAGGTGTGTAGGTTTTGTTTTGTTTAGATTGTTTAATTAACAAGAGACACATCGATGACCTGTACGAATTTTCGAATTATAAATCAAGCCGCCATTAAGAACTTTGGACGATCAACACTGTCAATTGGAACAACGCGTTTCGCTATTATTTATACTTCAAATATGAATACGGGCATGGCGAAATTATGTGAACTAATAGTTTATAAGTAATGGTGACAGGACAGAGTGGAGTGTAGGAAAGGAGCCTGCGCTCCTCTCTGAACTCACAACTGGATTCGTGGACTTGACAATGTTAATTTCGACCGATAACATACCGCCTGCCAGAAAGAAAAAAAAACAGGCTGCAAAAATTATCTTTCTCGCAGCAGCAAAGAAGTTGTATGATATGAAGAGCGATCGTGTTAGTGGGACACCTTACCAAATACCTCCAACTGATGAAATAATGCCTGATCTAAACCATAGCGACATATATGTAACACACAAAATAGTCAAAAGGCTTTGTGCGTGAGAATCTGTATTTGAATCGTGTGGTGCGAGAATGTCAGATAACGAATAAAGTCAACAAAGAGAGACAACGCAGACATCGGTCTCAATAAAAATAATATACTCAAGCAAGTTGATTTTGTAATCCTGGCAATTCAGTGCCAAAACAACATACATCGCCGTAAGTGCAAGACCATGTGGGACGCATTGTAAAACTGCGAAAGAATTGGAAAGCATATTTGCAAGCATACAAGGTTCTGTGTCTGGAAAATAATTTTACCACATTGTTTGGCAGGCATCTGTCACCACACGCGATGCGATTGGCTGCGGTATTTGTGTGGACAAGTTCAACCATCTTGCGAGGTAGTATAACTCTGCATGAGTTTCCTGTCATAAAGGCAAGAAAACTCGTTGTTTTTCCTTGTGAAAACACAACCAGATAATAGAGAGGAAATTGGATAATAAGGCGTTGTCGCTTTATTGCATTCATATCACAAGTAGTTTAAAGGACGGAAATTTTTCAGTGGGAAGTTCCGGTTATTTTCTTGAAATTGATAGAAAAGAAAGACACTACTCAGGATTGGAAGTTCAGCAGTGACTCAGTAATATCACCTTGGAAAGGAAAGAAAAAAAATAACAAGATAATTACAACATGGGGTATTCGTATTTTGGCCACCCATACAAGCAGCAACCCAACCAAACAGCGCTTACTTCGTTGAGAGAACGAGACACGGTATTGTCCTTGTTCAAATCGTAACACAGAAAAAAAAAAATTACTGATGTGGCCAGGGAAAATAAAGAACACCGAAAAACAAAATTGAAAATGGGAGTCCAATTATAACAACCTCGATCTCCTCGTGTATTCTCTTACCGTTGCGTTTTGCCAATGGGCTTTAACTTAACCTAGGGATTAAAACCTCGACTCAGTGGCTTCAAAAGTTTCCTTGTTTACAGACCATCAATTTTCGAAGTCGAGGGGCTCATAGCCTCTATAAATAAGTTCGCAGTATACATTAAAAACCTGCCACTGAGAACTTGAAAATTACGAACCTGTTAGCCTAAAAATTGAACTGTATACACCCTATAAAAAAATCTATTTAGCCTCCAAATTGAAAACAACAACAACATGATATAGAATTATGGAGAGCTCGGAAAAAAATCTGCGTCTATATCATGTTGTTGTTGTTTCATCTTTAATATACTCACTTTGGAGGTTGGTTGGCTGCATCGTTGATATGCTTTAGTGTGACAGCGTGATGCTGTTAGTGAGTTCATGTGTGCCAGTCGTTGCATGGCTGTGTGGCCGCGTGATGAGGTTCCAGTCGAGACCCACAAATTGACCCTTGCTCACCATAGAGTCTCCAGTAGCTCAGTGGTTAGATCATCCGACTAGATCACGGAGGGTCGTGGGTTCAAATTCCATCTGGAACTCGGAATTTTTTTCCGAGCTCTCCATAATTCTATATCATGAAATTGAAAACAGGTTCTCATTTTATAAAATCAAATTAGTACATAACAGCTCCTGTGCAAGAATCTTATTGGAAGAAAAAGCGGATTCTCATTACTGTAAAAATGATTTTTTTTAACAACAAAAATTGTAATAAACTGTAAATTTACCGCGAAAAGGTTTAGTACAACTAGTTTTCGAACGCAATTTGCTAGTTAGCTTTTGGGCTCTGTTCTGAAAATGCTCAATGACTGTCAAAGACCAGAGGCCGAACTTTTTTCGTTACAGGTAAAACTTAGTACACCTGGAGTCAAAAGAGCTGAATAGAAAATAGGCAAATAACCAGTTTTTTTGCAGCTGAGCTTTATTTGCTTTTCTCCAGAATATTAAGAACCTATTGTAAGAACCTAAGTAGCCTAAAATTGTGTTAACTACCATTTATATAAGAATCTGTTTAGCCTACTTCCCAAAAATGCAGGGTCTTAGTTGTGGGTTTTTACTATATTACAACGGTTTTCATTGATACACGATGTTCAAAATCGAAACACCCGCCGAAACATTTCCAAGATTTTCCTCGATCATAGTTTTGAAGGGAACCAAAGTGTCCTCCAAAATAAAGTCCCAGCCAGACAAAAAGAAAAGTTTCATAGCTAAAACTGAGTAGCGTGGCACTGTAGTTGTGTGAGGAAATTTCCAGTGTTTATATAGAACTACCCTAGTGTTCTTCAATAGCAATCTCTTCATATTATAAATAATTTAAATATTTGTAAATTGTTACTTGATAAATATTGTTCCTGAAAAGCCCCATTGGAAAGGTTCAGTAAAATATGTATGTATGTAATTAGTTTCATGATTTAATTTATATATCTTCTTCTTTAGATCGTAACAATGGCAAATGCATACCCAACAAAACGAAAGCGGGTTTCTGATGTTTCCTCACTGGCAACAAGGGTGAAGAAGTTAGCAACTGTTGAGCCAATACCATGGGACAAGATTGCACCTGCAGCCGTGGCGGAGTGGCTAGATGTATATGCGCAAGCTAACAATACATCAAGAGACATTGTGTTGGCGAGCATTCTTCCTACGATAGCTTCCCTTATGGGGCCAACAACAATTAAAGTTGATTGCAAGATGTGCGCCGAAAAAGTAAATTTGTTCTTAATTTGCTTGTGTCCTCCGGGATCTGGGAAATCACCAGCTTTTCAAAACGGCTGTTCCCAGCCTATTCGTCTTCATGTAGAGGAACAATCGAAGAATCCTCTATTCGTGGACGAATTTACTGAGGCAGGCCTTTTTAGACAGCTTAACACAAGCTCCGGACAGAAGGCCATCATTGGCAAAGAGGAGGTCTCCCAATTCTTCGAACAAATTTTGGGGGTTAAAGACAAGTCAAAGCTGGATGTAGAACGCCTGATCCAGCTCTACGATGGTGCGACTTGGGTAAACACCAAGGGGGCGACAAGTCAGCAAGACAGGTATTAGTGAAAGGCATTAACGTAACCCTCAGCAGTCATACCTTTTCCCCTATAATTCTGAGACCATGTGTATGCTGCCTATAACTTTCTCAAATCAGCTATTAATAACCATTTGTTCTATGCAGGTGATTCACAATCCTGGGGTGTCAATCGTCGGTTATAGTCAACCGGAAAGATTTTACCCAATTTACTCAAGGCTGAAGGAACGAAGAGATGGGGCTGTTGATCGGATGTTGCTGTACCAACCCAAACCAAAGCGCTTAACTGCCAGCCAGACCAAAAGCTACATCGATAAACTAAACCAGTCACCGGGTGAGGAAATGTAACTGATGAAAAAAAATTGAATGTCCCGGACGGATAGTTCGCCTCGCGTGCAATGATCAGAGGAATAATTTTAACTATAGACAGACATCTAAAGACCCTCTGAAGTCTTTAAGTCTTTCGCAGTTCGCAATAGTCCAGTTTCGATATTTTAAATTAGAATTTGGCTTTTCGGCTTAGGAGAATAAAACAATAGAAATGAATTAATCATTTATCAATCTCGACGTGATTTACTTTGTTTTATACTTAAGTTTCCACTAACGTGCGCCCTGATTGGCTGAAACAGCGTGCTTTATCAGAGATTAGGGAACAGGTTGATGACATCAAGCTGGCTTTCAAATTTTTGCTTCGGAATCTAGACAAATTTGACCGAAATCAAAGCCGCTATTTACATTTCTTTTTGTTAGAAAAAATTGTTAAAATTCTCTTTTAACAACGAGCGAACGAACAACGAGAGAACGTATAGGCTGCTCGTACGTTCCCGCCGTTAAAGTTTCCAAGTGTGACATGTAATCATCCAAGAGAAAATAAGGGGACAGAGAGGGAAGCTCTCGGTCCAGCCCTTGGGGTATGTCAATTGCACTAAAGTTATTTATAGAGGGGCTCTCGAACGGAAGTCTGTTTTCCGGGACGTCCCCTCAAGGCCAATCTCGATCTGATGTTCTCAGTGAAAGCAAAATAATGGCGGATAGCGTGGAGATACAGTTTGTTGATGAAAGTGAGTTTCAAAATGAAGGAATCAAGAATTCGCAGTTGGAACTCGTGCGGACGTCTCGGAAAACATATTTCCATTTCCGTCTGAGACTAAAAATAACTTTAGAGGAATCGACATATCCCAGCCAACGTCCTTAATGTCCCTCTCTGTCCCCTTATTTTCTCTTGAATCATCTGATCTGATCCTAAATTGTTTTTTCCAGGGTACTAAAAACGGCAAAGAAACCACTATTTTTATTGTGTATAATATTTAGAAAGATTTTTCTATTTTTTAAATCCTAGATTACTATATGAAAGCATCTATAATTTTTGTCATGACGAGAATGACGTCCTGGCATTAACTTTAGATGCTCCTGGCAATACCGCTTATGAGGCGTTTCTCGACAACATAACAGATACGCTGAACAAGCAGTGGGAAGACCACAGCAAGAACGTTGACGTCTCCAAGGACGACAGACACGTTCTGCGTCTTGCAGCTGTGCTTCACTTATTTTACGATCAGCTGAAAAAAAGTCTTGCTCGTGAACCATTGTCACCACCACAAGTTGTGGTTAAGAGGGAAACGTTAGCTCAAGCAGTCCATCTCACCCGCTATTTTGCTGTTCAGCGAAAAATACTAGATCAGGTAACTTGTGGAATACGTAGCGGTTTATGAGGCATCAATCATAGTGTGCCAGGTACCAAAAAATCCAAAGTAATGCAGTGCTTAAGATAGATACATTTCATAAAATTTTATAATCGGATTTTTATTTTAGGACGTTTTTACTTTTCTGTTCGACTTTTTTTAGGCGCGGAAGTAAAATATTAAGTCAGCTCGGATCAAATAACTGATGTCATAATTCTTCCGTTTAGTCAAAGCAGACAAAACTTCAGCCGAAAAGTATCATATTTCCTGGTTTGACCAATGTTTAAAATATTATTAAAAACGGGAAAAAACATTAATAAAAACGGGAAAATGAATAACTTGATATCTAAACAACTTTCGTGTCAATTTCAAAAGGCCTTAATTAGCGAAAGTTTGGTATATCAGCAAGAGAAATACACATTTATCAGGACTAAAACATGATGATATCATATCATAAGATTAGAAAGTAATGTATTGTATTCAAAGGTTTTCCACTGGGAACTACAGAATCTTAATGGAGGTTATAACTTTTTTTTAGCTCGAAAGTGAGGACAATGTTGCTTGTGATGATAACTCGTTAGCGGGGATCATCCTGTCATGTTGTGGGCCTTTCGACACTGTGCGTGTAGCACAATCATCCTTAAGTGGAAGCAAGAGGCCGATAGCGTCTACAGTGTTGGATGTGATGCGAAATCTAGAGAAGGACGAGCTGGGGAAGGTAGATACAGTGGACACCACTACCGTGTTCTACAAGTGCCTCCCTTGCAAAATCGTGGAAGGGGCACTCACCAACTACTGAGTCTGTGAAGAAGACTATCGTCGGAAATTTACTGAAAGGGTAGATGAGAAATTGATTTCTAAGGATCTATTTAATAAATTGCTCCACAAAGCCCCTGCCAAGAAGGAGCTGAATGATGTTTACTGCATATATCCCGATGAATGAAAATGTTGGCCTTTTGGTATATGTACGGATTTCGAATATTTTCGCGTTTCTTTTTGTGAAACTACTCAACAAACTTAACACTGTTTTAGTTTCGCACCCATTTAAAGCAAATGTATAGCTGTACTCTGCTCAAATGCTATTTTCTCTGTGAAGTGAATATACATCATAACTTTACACACGATCAATTAATCACACATATCATACAATTAACTACTAGTTTACTACGAGCAGTCTCTCTTTCCGCTCAGGGATAGGCGGAGAAAACGAACAAGCAAGCTAATGTGATCAATCACCTGCTGCGATGAAAGGTGTCGAGTCGCTATTGCAGTGAGCCGACCCACTACACTAGCGGCTGGACACGCGTTTCACGTTTCCACGACGAGGGCGAAATCCCCCCCACGCTTGTTTGTTTTCCTCCACTATCCCTGAGCGAAAAGAGAGACTGCTCGTAGTCTACCTAAGTACTGTCATTAAACTTATGACCTCAATGTTAAGAGTGCCTGCCGGTAAAAATCAGACAAATTCTTAATTTCGCTCATATTTTTATGGTAGATAGCCTAGGGCATGACAAAAACTACTGGATAGTTTTTTTGGCAAAATATCCTTTTATTTCAAAGAAATATGCAAATTACCAAATTCCGTTAAAATCGTCATTTGAAGCGCCATTTTGTTAAACAACTTTGAAAGCCTCGCATGCAAAACCACATCATTCTTCCGTCTTTAAAACACTCAAATATTTCTGTGCAATATTTAAATGTGTACTGGGTCAATTTTAAGGAATGTTGCGGGTTCCTTTGGGTGCAAAATAATTAAATTTCGAAGACGTGTATTTCATTCACTTAAAAGTACTTCGTAAAAATAATTGATTTTCACCATGTGCGAAACCTTCAAATGGGTTAAGCTTCTGGTGGTTGAATTGTAAAAGGATGGTCTACAGAACCCTGTAAAAATTTCTTTGGGCAAATGATTGTGAGCGACGCGAGAGCTTTTCAAAGTACGTGAAAAAATGCAAATATTTGCCATTTCAATTTTCGGGTTAGACATATTTTAATTAGCAGGCGCCACATGTCTGGACCTATATTAAGTTGAAATAGACTTAAAGCTGAGAATTTCGAAATTTTCTTACCTTATTTGCTGTAAAGGCAGGTTCAAAAGCGGATTTGACGTGTTTCTTTCATCATTCGTCGCATTTTTAAGCGGTTAAGTTTGCTTCTGTTTACACAACGTCCGATGACGGATGTACATTGCAAACTGTCAAGGTATTCACTGGTCGAATACCAGGAATCTGTGATCATCTTTCGGCGCATACGATCACATACGGTCATTCGTGGATAGTTGCTTGCTTTTTACGTACTACACCAAAATATTACATTTGATTGCTGGCCATTGCTCCCAAAGCGTGTCGGCGCTCACAGCACAATCTTACTACGTT
This sequence comes from Micromussa lordhowensis, assembly GCA_964020085.1. Classification (NCBI taxonomy): domain Eukaryota; kingdom Metazoa; phylum Cnidaria; class Anthozoa; order Scleractinia; family Lobophylliidae; genus Micromussa; species Micromussa lordhowensis. Next base: position 35,189,503 of record OZ026596.1, on the reverse strand, counting down.
CGTCATTTGCTCGTCACGCAATGCTGTCACGGCATCTCATTTTAGCGGGTAGAGGTATATATTAAATTAAAAAAAAATGAAGGCGCCACAAGTCTTGACCTAGAAGAAGTGCTCAGAAGACCCGGGCAGAAATGCTCTGACAACCTCTGGCTAGCAGATTGGCCCGTCACCCATGCACGTGGCATAGGCCTCTCCAGCTGGGTGCCAAATCAACGCAGAACCAACAGCAAAAAATATCAAGATTATTTGGCTCTGGAAACTCTACGTCATACTAAGCGGAGGTGTAAGTAAAAGACACCTTCCCTTTTCCCCAGCAAACCACCAGCAGATGATAAAGTGCCTGTACTCACTACAATTTTAAAAAACCACTATGAACAAATTGCAGATCAAAGAAGCAAGAACTAGCCGAAATAAAAAATACGAAATCACAACGTGACTAATTCGTGAGAAAAAGACTAAATTGAATTAGTAGTTACCTGAGTAAACAAACCCTGGCCATGCCACAATATTTGGCGCCTTTTGTTTGCTCAGGTGCGGGGTATTGGTATGTTTTTTAGTTCTGTTTTGTGACAGAAAATGGAGGGTTGTTGTTCTTTTAAAGTTATTGTTGGTGGAGTTTGTGGTTTTAACCCTAAAGATCGGAAGCGAAATTCTGACATTGTTCCATTACTTTCGTGCAAGAAGAATATCGACAGTCATAAGTCTACTTATAAATTTACTGGGCCTGAAGATGAAGTGGAGCTGATTTTATGCCGAGCGGCGAAATTCAGCAAAAGCGAAAGTTTGCGCACCATGACGATATGTCCTAACCATCGCACAAAACTTGGGATAGGCTGGAGCAGAGGATCGAGCACCAGATGCAGAGTTCCGGAAGAAATTTCCGGCCATGGTAAAGGCAAAGGACCATGGCCAAAGGGTGAAAGATGGTGAGGATGAGTGAGTCAGAGGCAATACTACTCAAAACTGGTTTATTCGTGCAAGTTGGGTCAGGTAAGTCTTGGTTTTCATCTTGTGACTTGATAATAGGTTGCATACCAGCTAACTGTGTTTCTTTAACTTCTCAATTCAGGTGTGTGCAGGGCATGTCGACAGAGATTAAAAGAGATAATTGGCACTGAAATGCATGATCCTCCAGTCTTTGCAGAAATGGGAGTTGATTTCAACATAACTGATCAAATGGAAAGAATGACGTTAGTGAGTATACCACGCTTTTCATGAGCTAAATTGTTAGCTACTTAGTATTGGCATTAATCAGCTACTTGCTGTGTGACAGACCTGTCGTCTCTTCCTTTTTATAAGGAACTTTTAACGATAGTGCAGACGTCACGTGACACTGCACACGTTGCAAGCCTTAAAGGGATCTTCGCGTGGTTTTAATACAGGCGCGAAATGACCGAAACATTTACGTATACGGCTAGAGCATTCCAAGCACGATTTTAGAAATGCAGATGAGTCTGATGAGATTTGCTATTAACTCTCTTGACCCGTAGATAAGGCTATCCAAACATTCAGAACTTAAACGAGGCCAGACTGAAACATGGGTTATTCACCAAGTGTGAGGTCAAGATGGCAAGTTCTGAATTTTTTTTTTTTTGAGTATTTATTGACCGAGGCGGAGTCGAGGTCCATAAACACACACAGAAAAAGGAACAAAGCCAATATCCAGCCATCTTGACCGAATCAGCCTTTCCACAAATATCGGTTATTTTTGGGATATTTAGAAGTTTTCGAGATATTTAGAAATTATGAAAATTTAGGGATATTTAGAAATATTCATTATTTTTTTAGCTGAACCCTTGGTTTTCCACGCCATTTTTATGTGGCATAGAGCAACGTTTTTATTGCGGGACACAGCGGGTAATCCCGAGCTGATTGGGCAAGATAACCTCATGTTGCCCACTCTGTTAACCAATCGCAGCACTGGGTCTGAGTCATTATATAATAATAACAAAAAATACTTGCTGCTATGTTGTTTGCATTCTTGCCCCTTAAGTTCGCACCATGTTACCATATGTCCCATGTTGCCATCGTGCTTTGTGGTTGCAAACTACTCCTCAATTTTACCTTGCTGTAATTGTGAAGGTAATAAAAGTTTCTATTTGCAGGATGATGATGAGGTAACCTTCAACCCTGAGAACGTAAGTCCAATATTACAGACACCCCAAGGTCCAATGAGAGATGCTGAAACACCAAGAAGTCTCTATCAGCCACCTGAAAGTTATACAACTCCATCTGGAGATAATTTTGGGACGAGTACCTCAAGAGAGAAACTTAATTTATTTTTGGCCTCCAGAGACATTAGTCCCATCCGCCATGTAATGGTTACACCTTGGGAAGAAGCTGCAGAAAGAACAAAACGGTTCCACAGACGCAAAGCAAGGCAGGTCGTATTTGCAGCTTTAGAAGAAATTGCGCCTAATAGTGCAGAGACGTTACTTGATTGCTTACAATCGTCTAACGAAGACGCGGGTGACATTGACTCTACGTTGTTGGGGGTCCTTGTCGAATGTTATCAGAACGCGGGGCACTGGAGTACACGCAGACAGTTATTGTCGATTATGGCTGATAAGGTCAGCTTCAAAGTACTGAACACGTGGCTAGCAAATCTGTCTAGATACAGATTCAACATCGCTCGGCATCATATCCTACTTCATGGTAGAGGCGCCACCGCTCCTCTAGCTGAAAACAAAAGGATGAAAGTGTTGCCGCCACAACTTGACCACTTCTTAGCATTCATTACTAGTTCATATGTGATGCAAGACTTGCCATTCGGTGAGAAAACCCTCAAGTTGTCATCGAACATTGAGATAAAAATCCCAAACGTGGTGAGAACAATGATTCCGGAGCAGATTGTCCAACAGTACCAGAGTTACTGCCATGAGACTGGCTTTGTCCCAATGAGCCGCTCTACTCTGTGTAGGATTCTTAAAGTATGTTCTGCCTCTGTGCGCAAGTCTTTGCAAGGACTTGACTATGTCTCAGCTGAGGGTGCAAAAGCTTTTGATGACTTGGCAGCTGTCATTGAGAATCTGGGCGACTATGGTAAAGGTCTCTCCTGGGCAAAAAGTCAATCTGAAAAACTAAGGCAGACAAAACGCTATCTTAAAGGCGATTTTAAGGTAGGACTGCTAAAGATATGGTATATTATTAAGCTAAACACATTGCATATAACGAATGTTTATGAGTCCCCTCGGTTATACATGTTATGGATGACATCAACATATTATATCATTACATAATGTATAACTAAGAGCAACACCTTTAGGACTAAGACGCCAGTTTTTACCCTTGGAGAAGCAGAAGGGGTTGGCAGGGTGGGAGAGGGAGGCAAGGCGGAGCAAACTCTTCCAAGTTTTTTCTACTTTTTTTAGAAGGAATAGATCAATACGAGGTGCTTAAAATTTCTGTAACTTTCATTTGTCGCCCAAGGACAATTTGACATTACTGGTAATCCATGATTCTTCATACTGCCATAAATAACCGTGTTTTGACGCAAAGAATTAGACGAAATTTCCAAATTGTAGGCACGAGTCCTCAATGGAAATAAGTAGAATAAATTTTATTTCGATATGGCTTGTTTGTAGGTGCATGTGTCGCCAAGTTCCAGGATTCCAGATCATTGTAGGGCCTATGCCCTTAGCTATCAGGCTGATCTTGATTACGTCAGCTCCTGTGATCATGAGCACGACCTGGCATGTGATCGATGTGAGGTGTTTCCGAATGTAGTCCACGAAATTGAGTCTGCCTTGGAAAATGCTGAAATCTCAAGCGATGAGAAAGATGAGATGAAATATGTAGTTTCTCTGGCTAAGAAAAGAATCGAAGCATGGAAGGCTCATTTACTCAGATCAATCAACCAAGATGAGGTGCGACTGGATGTCTTAAGGAATTTAGATGCTTATTCGGTGCTTTTGGTCTTGGATTGGGCAATGAAATACCTCCCAAGAAAATATCGCGAAAGCCAAACTGATTGGTTTGGAAAGCGAGGTATTTCATGGCACATAACCACGGCGACGAGAATAGTCGAAGGTCAACCTCAAATGCTGTCATTTGTTCACGTTTTTCAAAGCTGTAACCAAGACAGCGTCACCGTTTTGGCCATCGTCGATGACGTCCTGAAACAACTCAAGAGCACAATGCCCAATGTAAATAGTGTTCATTTCAGGCAGGACAATGCCGGATGCTACCACAGTGCTTCCACACTACTAGAAATTCAGCAGGTAGCGAAGAAGTACGACATCAGGGTCGGACTAGATTTCTCGGATCCACAAGGGGGCAAAGGGTCTTGCGACCGCAAAGCAGCCGCAGTTAAGAACCATATCAGAATATATCTAAATTCTGGCCAAGATGTCGAAACTCCAGAGCAAATGAAGAATGCCGTAGAGTCCTCAGGTGGCATGCCTGGAGTGAGAGTTATGCTATGCGACACACAGAATATTCCCAAGTCAGTCCCTGTGAAATGGGAAGGTGTTAGCTTTATCCATAACATTAAATATGGAAATGAGGGAATGAGAGTTTGGAGGTCATATGCGGTTGGTCCAGGTAAATTCCTGCCGTGGAGTCAGTTTGATTTCCCAGACACCTGCTCTGTACCAATGCTAACCATATTAAAGGAGGCCAGAGATCCAAAGGCTACATTTACTGCGATTACAGCGAGGAGAAAATCACCCCAAACCCAGCAAGGAGAGGAGCAATTGGCATCGGGTGTTGGGGAAGCTTCGGATGAACAAAGTGAGGACGACATGGAGTGTCACTGTAAACTGTTTGCATGTCCTGAAGAGGGTTGCGTAAAATCATTTCAAAGATTTTCGTCCCTTGAACATCATCTTGACGTTGGAAGGCACAAGTATGTTCTTGAGAGCCTAATGCTTCTCGATAAGGCAATGATGTCCTATGCATCAAAACTAGAACAGGGTGTTGCCACTGTTGATAATCCTGTAGAGGATACTAGTACAGCTAAGGCACCGGATTCCCGTTCATCTTTGTCAATGGGCTGGGCGTTGAAATCCTCCGGCACTCAGAGAACCCGGCTGACTGAAAACCAGAAACAATACCTTACAGAAGTATTCAAAATCGGCGAACAGACTGGAAAGAAAGCTGATGCCTCCAATGTTTCCAAGTCAATGAGAAAAGTCAGAAACGCAGATGGCTCTTCTAGATTTGATGCTTCGAGTTATCTAACTTCTCAGCAAGTTGCAAGTTTTTTCTCACGTCTCGCTTCAAAGAAAGTTGTTCAAGCTGATGAATCTGAGGACGAAGAAGATGAACACGCAGAAGAGCTGAATAAAATTCATGAACAGAACATACAAGATTTGAGTAACGAAGTCATGGCACAAATATCACTTCAGCATCCGATCATGTACGATACGCATAACATTTGTGAAATCGCAGCTTGCTCTAAACTCGCAAAGTTTTCTGTGCAGATGCTTCAAGACATATGTAACTTTTACCAGCTTGACATCTCAACAATCAGCGTTAAACGAAAGAAGCCCTACATAGATCTTCTGACGAAATTAGTTGATAGCTGCAGGTGTAACGCGTCACTTTGAAACGCAAACTCAAATACTGTCTTCAACATAAACAGTTGGGGCCTACAGGCCTCATCCATGATGCAGCGGCAAGTTTTCCTCGACGAGCCTCGATTATCACTCAGGAATAGAGAATCTCCTTTGTGTTTAATGCGGAGAGACTTGCCTAAATAATGAGACGAAGATCCCCGAAAGAGGTGTAACTCAGGCCCCCGCGGCTACACTAATGCAGTTCATCTCGAACAAAACAAAGTACATCATTTTCGCCCACATTACTGTATAATTTTCCAACTAGTTTCGCCTGTCCACACTAAAAAGTTGGAAAACGATAAAAACGAGTTGGACCTGGCATTGTGCATGTGTGAAATAAATGTTCAGGTAGTACCACTTCATTCACAAAGTAGTCCCTCCATGCGCTTGTTCCTCCCAGTCTAGTCCAATATCTCCTTTGTCCTTCGTCAGTGGCTTCCTTTACTCAGCTCTCTGTTGTTATGGCGGAATCGCACAAAACGCTTCAGGCAAAAATGTGCGACATTTTGTTTCCGTGCAGAGATCAGGCCACTTCGGACACGCAAGAAAAACTGCGGACCGGTGTGTGTGTGTGTGTGGGTGGGGGGGGGGGGTGTAAAGATTTGTCGTGTCAAAAAAAAAAACGCTTGGGAGCGCGGGAGGAGTACGATCACGGGCAAGACCGAGGTAACGGTACGATCATGTTGCAAAAAAACAATTTGAGAAAAAAAAACTTTGCCACAGGGGCTAAAATTCTCCGACTGTCGTGAAAGTATTCGGAGACAAATTCAGCCAAGTTATAAAAAAATCTTAGATCTTCGTTAAGTGTTTGCATTGTTAGGTTTCGTGGAAGTTGCGAAATTTCGAGACTCGGGTGTATTTTCGGATCGAGTTCACAATGTTTGAGAAAAGTAACCAAAACGCTGGTGAGCTCACACTGTTAGAGAAAAGTAACCAAAAAAAATGGCACAGCGTGAAAAGACCTAGTACGAGTTTAGGGCCACAGTGTTACGCAATGCAGGTAGATGATGACAACAGGAGACAAAGGTAAACTTGTCATTCTTTCTTTTCTTTTATGTACTCTCTTCCTACTCAACAAGATTGTGTGCTCCAAGTGGTCGCGTATCAGGATAGAAATTACCCTACCCCTACCCCCTAAAATGGAACGACCGCATTGCGTGACGAACAAATAACGCACCACTGCAAGGATTTCAGGATTCACTGAGCAGCAATCGTTTAAAATGTAATAGTATTTTGGTGTAGCGGAAGGCAAGCAATTATTTACAAATGACTTAGTCGTGGTCGACTTTATGCAGTGGCGATCATATGCGCCGAAAGATGGTCAAAGATTCAGGGTATTTGACCTATAAATACGATGACAGCTGGTGATGTTCATCAGACAGAAGGAAACTTTGCTATATCTCTACGAATGGTAAGAGAAACATGTTAAATCTGCTTTTGGACCTGCCTTTTGCAGCAAATAAGGTTAGGACATTTCGAAATTATCAGCTCTGTGTCTATTTTATCTTAATATACGTCAAGACATGTGGCGCATGCTAAAATATGTGTCTAACCCGTAAATTGAAATTTGACGACGGAAGGTTGAATATTTGCATTTTTAACGTACTTTGAAAAGCTCTCGCGTCGCTCACAATCATTTGCCCAAAGAAATTTTTACAGGGTTCTGTAGACCATCCTTTTACGATTCAACCACCAGAAGCTTAATCCATTTGAAGGTTTCGCACATGGTGAAAATCAATTATTTTTACGAAGTACTTTTAAGTGAATGAAATACATGTCTTCGAAATTTAATTATTTTGCACCCAAAGGAACCCGCAACATTCCCTAAAATTGACCCAGTACACATTTAAACATTGCACAAAAATATTTGAGTGTTTTAAAGACGGAAGAATGATGTGGTTCTGCATGCGAGGCTCTCAAAGTTGTTTAATAAAATGGCGCGTCAAATGACGATTTTAACGGAATTTGGTAATTTGCATATTTCTTTGAAATAAAAGGATATTTTGCCAAAAAAACTATCCAGTAGTTTTTGTCATGCCCTAGGCTATCTACCATAAAAATATGAGCGAAATCGAATTTTCGACCCTTGCCGAGTTATGTTCCATATTTATGGACAGGGACTCTTAATATAATCAAGCAAAAGCAATGTCAGTTCTCGAGTGTTTTGTTGGGGGTTTTGATTAGTGATGGGTGATTGGAATTTAAATCTAATTAATCACCATTGTCATAAAGTGACAAGTGATTTCTTGGATTTGTTGTACTCTAGGATGTTTTTCCCACTCATTACACGTCCCACTAGAATTACGGCAAACAAAGCTTCATTGATAGATAACATTTTCACGAACGATCCACTTTGTCCTTCAATAAACGGTCTTTTTCTTAATGACATTTCTGATCATTTGCCAATTTTTTCACTTCTATTGAATAATCATAGTACTGTTGACAAGGACAAATATGTTATCTTTCGTGAAAAAAATGCGCATAGTCTGAGTGCATTTAAAGATGACTTAGGTAAGATAAACTGGGCTGAATTACCTGGTTTAGATGATCTATCCTGTGCTTATAAAATCTTTATTGATAAGTATGTTGCAATTTATGATCGGTGTTTTCCTCTCAAAAAGAAGAAAGCAAAACGATTCAATATTCGTAAGCCTTGGTTTACTAAAGGTCTTGCTAAATCCGTAAAAAAGAAAAATATGTTGTACAAGTGTCTCCTTAATAACCCGAACTCTTCCAATGAAATTGCATACAAATCTTATAAAAACAAACTTACCCATTCTCTTCGAGTTGCTAAGCGTTTATATTATGAAAAACAAATTGAGAAGATAAAATCAAATGTTAAGGCCACGTGGAAAGTTCTCAGTGAAATCCTAAATAGAAATAAAGGTAAGCGTGGTTTACCATCTGTATTTAGGGAAGGTTCTCGCGAAATTCCGATCCAAAGGAAATAGCGAATCTTTTTTGTAAATATTTTACTAACATTGGCCCTAATTTAGCTAGCAAAATTCCTGCATCTGAAAAATCGCATAGTACTTTTTTACCCCCAAAACTAGTCAATTCAATATTTCTAGAAGTTGCAAGTGAGGAAGAAATAATTGAAATATGTGGTACTTGTCGTGCAGGAACAGCTGTAGGTCATGACAATATTTCTATGAGCCTAATTAAAGATTCTATAGATAAAATAATTTTCCCTATTACTAGCATTATTAACTTATCCATCACCTCTGGTATTGTACCAAATCAATTGAAAATTGCTCGAGTTATTCCTTTGTTTAAGTCTGGTGAACAGGATATATTTACAAATTACAGACCAGTGTCTGTTTTACCTGCATTCTCTAAAATTCTAGAGAGAGTAATGTACAATCGTCTTTTAAGGTTTCTCAATGCTTTTAAGATTCTCTCTGATAATCAGTATGGTTTTCGCAAACATCACTCCACCACTTACGCTTTAGCTTGTTTATATGATAAAATCTCTTCTGCTATTGAAAATAAGGAATATACTGTTGGTATTTTTATGGACTTGTCTAAAGCCTTTGACACCGTTGATCATCATATTCTAATATCAAAACTAGAGCATTATGGTGTTCGAGGAACCGCACTTAGATGGTTTGAAAGCTATCTAAGTGGTAGACAACAATATGTGGAACTTAATGGTATCTGTTCGGAGTCTTGCCAAATTAAGTGTGGGGTGCCCCAGGGCTCTATATTGGGCCCCCTCCTCTTTCTGCTCTATATAAATGATCTGTGCAATGTGTCAAAGGTGGTGGACTTTATTCTTTTTGCTGACGACACAAATATCTTTTTTTCTCACAATGATTTTAATTCACTTTCTGAAACTCTAAACACTGAAATATCTAAATTAACGCAGTGGTGTCGAGCTAATAAGCTGTCAATTAACTTTAAAAAATCGAATTTTATGGTCTTAAGACCACGCCAAAGGAGGCAAACACTTGATCTATCTCTTCAGATTGACAACAATCATATTGATTGTGTGAAAGAGACAGTATTTTTAGGTGTTATCCTTGATGAACATTTATCATGGAAGCCTCACATTCTTAGCGTCTCGAGAAAAATATCAAAATCTATAGGTATCATTCACAAGTCAAGTTTTTGCCTTCCCAAAACTTCCTTGCACTGTTTGTACTATAGTCTAGTTTATCCTTATTTACTATATTGTGTCTCAGTGTGGGGATCAACCTATCAGAGTAATTTAAGACGCATTTTTAATTTGCAAAAAAAGATAATAAGAATAATTTCCAAAGTTTCTCTTGATTCTCACACTGATGCTCTTTTCAAAGAACACGGGATTTTGAAATTCTTTGACATTTATTTTTACCAGATAGGTACATTTATGTATCTGTTTAAAAAAGGTTTACTTCCTAATTATTTTTGTAATATGTTTACTTTTGCAAGCCAGTTACATTCGCATTATACTAGAAAATGCAACCATTTATTACATACCTCCCTGTCAAACTAATATTAGAAACTTCTCAATTCGGTTTCAAGGACCTAAGTTTTTCAATTCGTTAAGCCCTGAAATTCAAAACAGTGAAAGCATCCGTTCGTTTGGCAATAGACTTAAAACATTGAGAAAAAGAAAAAATTGAGCTTCTTACTTCTTTTCTTCCTTTTCTTTTTTCTTTTGTTTATTTATTTATTTTTTGCTTTTGTTGTTGTTGTTGTTTTTTTTTTATACATAATGCATTTTAATATTTCATGCTGTCCCCACAATTTGTATGATTTACCCTTAGATTGTCAGGAAGCCTATAGTTCATAAGCCCCTGGCTTCTATATAGGCTTCCTTACCATTACCACCTTCAAAATTGTTAAGTTGCCGTCTTTAAGTTCTCTTAAATTTCTAGTGTATTGCGTTATTTATTTATTTTTATCTTTCTTGTGGTTAATGGAAAATAAAATGGAAAAATGGAAAATGGGTACGTCGACAAATCTTTTTCAACAAATAAATTATTAGGCAAATGTGCTACAAGAGACAATAGCTGTTTGATTTTAAAATATTTAATTACCACTTCTCCTCCTTTGCAAAACGTTGAGGAACGAACTCTATAATTGCAACTACAAGATGATTATTGAGTCATTATTAGAATGACTTTTATAGGACATGGTTTAGGATGTTTTTTTTTATTTGTGATAACGGACACCTAGAGATGTCACGTTATATCGTCTTAATAAAATCGAAGGCACAGTAAGCTGAACAATAAAACGTTACTGTTGTAAGGACTGTATGTCAAATAACATTGCTGGAATTCATAGCTAATGTTAGAGGGATTAATTATAGAAATTCGAATCACACTACTATTGAAAATAAAGTATGTTATCATTGATAAGTGGCAGGGTTGAGGCCGGAGGCCAGACGTTTCATCCGGTTGTTTTCCATTCAATGTCCGATACTTTGTTTTCATTATTTGAGGGTTTTTCTATTATTTTATTATTGCAAGAGATTAGCTATGAAAGAGAGTGATTCCTCCACATTGGTCCTCTAACTAAGGTAAACCCTCTTAAGCTATTCTTAGACATTGTACCCAGTTCTTCCCCTGGATATTACTCGCGCGTTGCGTGGATGCTTTCGTGTAGGATCAGTTTATGTTTCGTTTCAAAGCAAAGCGATAAAACCTCCAACACTGTGGAGATGTCGTCTTTGATATTTGATTATAAGCAAAGGAGTTTCGACTCTCGGTATGCTCTAATACATTTCAAAACTTTAAAGGGAGTTTACTTGAAATAAAAGACGGATGTACCTGTATAACAACTGAATGAACGGATGAGAAATGTTTAGACAAAAGAGTGAAAAGGAAACCAACGCGCAAACACAAGCTAGGTAAGCGATGGTCGAAAGAGTGCAGGCAGACGCTCGCCGCCTAAGCAGCAAAAAGCTGTTTAAGCAGCAACGGTAACCACCCCAAATACAACGACAATTGAAAAAAGCGACTTATTGTTTAACTTGCGAATCTCGCGATAATTTGAATTCATTCACTTTGTCTATACTGTGAGGAATATCCCAAGTAGAATATGTAAGACATCTCAGTTTAAAATGCGATAAAGAAATTTTAAAAATTAGCCGTCGCATAGTTCACATTCTCTCGCATATGCAGAATGTGGCAAAGAAATGAACAAAGAATTATGACGAACGCTTACACAGCCATTGTACTCGTTGCCGTTGCCAGTGCAGTTGAAGTTTGCTTTGAACTCCCTGAAACCGAAGAAACTGTTAACAGCCAAACGAGCAGAAAAACAAACGGAAGCTGAGATTGCAAGGAACATCTCTGGCATAAAACACACCAGTTTTTAACTTTCTTTTCCGTCAGGTGGCCAAGATTTAATTCCAAACCATGGCAAAGTAAACATTTTTAGAATGCCTTAAGACCAAAAAGTTATGGAAAAATACTTTTGTGCCCGAACTCGTTTTGAGAAAACGAGCTTTAAACTTATGGAAGTAGAAATTGTCAAAATAGAACTTTATTATCTTAACATTCCAATTTCGTGGAAAACCAAACCTCGATTTCTTCTTCAGAATTCCCACCTTAAGCATCTCATGAAATTACTGACTAGAGGATAACAGAATACTGTAATTAAATTCTGCAAAACTGCCACATTACTTTTTTTATTTGCTTATCGAGTGAAATATTTCATTGGCTTCCCGTTTCATTTCAACGAAATTGAAAACGTGAAGCTGAGAAAGAGTAACATCAGTTACCGTATGTCTTTCTTGAAATTCCATAAAAAATAAATTCGCAATGTTAAACAACAAAAAAGTTTGTTATCGCCTTTCCCCTCCCCCCTCCCCCCTCCCCCATCTCCTACCATTTGTCCAATTTCATTAAATACTTTACTTTTTAAAGAGAATTTTAGTGAATTCCAGACTTCCTTGGGAAAATGATATTTGGTTTCCAAAAACGCTGGAAACAACGTTTCTGAGTGTTCTTGTTAAAAAATTTCCTGAGGGAGCTAGCCCCCAGACTCCCCTACGTAGCTCGCGCTAAGCGCTCGAAAGGCGGGCGCCAAAAAAACGTCACGTCTAGTGCTTTCACGAATATGTCTGCTACTTTACAAAACTATCGAAAACCCTGTAAGTGGTGTTCTTTGTTTATCCAGATGTTGGGTTCTTCATTTTTTTCACTGAATACCTAGCTTCATTATTTTTTTTAAAGGCCATCACCTTAATCGTACCATGTCGAAGCGTACGTGACATGACCAGTAAAATGCTAACAACGTCATGTTAATCAGAGATCAATTTTTTTCCCCACTGAAATGGTACCGGCATAATCAGGATGACATGTTATGAGTATGCAAAACTGATCACCAAGGAAAATTTATTTAAGCTTTGAACAAATACTCCAAACTAAAACTGTACGAAAACATCTACTACTACAGGATTGATGAGGGGGTTTAAAAGGTTAACAGAACCTAGGATTTTGTAAATATACTTGCTTGGATTTCGAATTCAGTGAATGCTTTTGGGGTTTTGACGGATTCAATGATCATTTCACGGTTGTATGATTACGGATTTTTTCAATTCTTTTGCATGTGATTTTGGATTTGGCTGTTTAAACGATAGCGGTACATTGATTCTCCAATTAGCTTGAAAAATGATGACTGAGATAATTTTATTCCAGCAATGACAACTATCATGTAATTTCAGGGTTGTTAGATTATCGAGTGCATTCTCCTAAAATGTCTTGATTTGCCAATTAGCGCTACAGAGTATTTCCACTAACAGGAAAGATTCTACGAGTTTATTAAGGAATAAAATTTTTTAATAAAATATCACAGTCGCCGTATGATTTCCGCCATAGTAATGTGCGAACATTTTAATATGTCATCGAACAATGCACCAAATATGTTGTCTTTCATCAAAACCGGATGTACTTTAGCAAGACAACGTCCAAGAACCCATCGTCTGTTGTCACGTTCGGCGACGGCCGAAGTTTATCTTTATAATACCGTTTTTCTTATAATTTTGCTATTTACCTGTTTTGATGAGTGTTGTGGAAGATTAAAATTTTCATTCGACGTTAAAACAAGCAATTCGACAACTTCTACAAAGACATGATGCTTCTACCAGTGGTGCGGTTGAGCAAAGGCTAAGTGTGCCGCAAGATGGTATTCCTGATCCAAATTCCTACGTACTTCCAACTGCTATACTGTGGGAGCCGCATCAACAGCTGCCACAGTTTTTTCTGCCTGAATTTCTATGCCCCATCTGCAATGAAAACGGTAAAATGATCTCTTTGAAACCCAATGGGTGGAAGGATGGTCGACTACGCCGTCAAATGCCGAGACAAATTTTCGGTATATCTGGAAGGGTTCTGCTCATAAGTCGCGTGTACAGTTGTTCTGCTGGACATGAAATCAGTGGACATGATCCGTCTCTATTGGCCTTGATTACAAGTCATGGAAGAATACCTTTCTTACTTTCTCACAAAACTGGAGTTACAAGACAGCTACTTGAAATGTTTGTCTCAATGGTGCGAAATGGACTGTCTTTTTCACAAATTTATGACATTTCGCTTGAGCGGCTACACATGCGTCACTTGGAAAAGGAAAGCAGGTTTTTAGAAGATCTCCTTGTTATATGGCTAGGCATCTAATCATCTTAAATTCTACTTTCCCAGAGATTACTCAGCGGCGGGAATGCCCCAGTAGAAATACAATTTCTGAGTTTTTCCTTCATTACTTTAATTTGAATGAAGATTTGTTTGTCAAACAAATGACATCAATTTCAGTCGAGCATGAATGGCTTTCCTGCGACCATACTTTCGATATTACCAGTAGTATAGGATATGAGAGAACAGAAAATAAAAAGTGGATACGACAGTATGATTCACTGTTCTGTGTGATGAACGAACGAGGACAAATCGTGACCTGGCAACTAACTCAAACGCAAGGATTTGAAAACATCCGTCTACTCCTGGAACAACTATCTAGGAGATTGTCCAGCCAAGGAAAGAGTGTCAAAGAATTTTACATTGATAACTGCTGTCATTGGAGAAAGAAATTACAAGAGGTGTTTGGCTCAGATCTGGCTGTAAAATTTGATCTTTTTCACGCATTTCAACGAATAAGTACCAAAATTTCAAAACGACACCCGTTCTACGGTAAATGCTTGCAAGACCTACGATTGATGTTTAGAGATCCATCTGATCTCGGCGAATCTCGTACAAAAGAAACTCCGGATCAAGACACCCTTTTAAAAAACGCTGAAATGTTCTTAAAGAAATGGGAAAACATTCAAAGTAACAAAGACAAGCCCGTATTATCAGAGCAAGCTGTACAAGAAGTACGCAAAATCCAGGAGCACATGAGGAAAGGCTGCTTGTCGGGTAAGCGCTGACATACCAAAAATTGTTTAACTTGTATCAAGCGTGAGTTATAATCTCTTGCTCAAAGTGCCCCTGAGATCAAATTTTTGATTGTCGTGTTTTTACATTTTCATGTACTATTAGAATCGAGACAAAACTTTGCAAAAGTTGCTAAAATTCTCCATTCGACCTCATTTTGTGTTTGTTTGGTTTCATGAAAGCAACGAAATTTAGAGATTGTAGCGAATATTCGCAGTACGTTCAAAATGTTTTGGCAAAGAGTTGCCTCCCTTGTCAAATTCTATACAAACCAAAAAAATTTTTTGCTGAGCTCGGGAAGGCCTAGGTACGAGTTAAGCGCTACAAGGTTACGCAGGATTTGTAAGCAGTGGTTTTCCCAGTAAAATCGCATAAGATGGAAGAGATCAAATGAGGAGACAAACGCAAACTGTTCATCCTTTTCGTTCCTTTATTTACTCTTTCCCTACTCAGCAAGATTGCGTGCTCCCTATGGTTTACGCGTATAACTAGCCCACGAGCGGATTTAATTCATCCACACTGCGCGAAATTAAAGAAATCCTCGACCTAAAAAACTCACCTTTTCCATTAAATCAGAAGAGAAGTGCCCTGGTTCTTCTTCTCTGCTTTATTCCCTGCCATCGCTGTGAAAAATCGGCAAGAGAATCTCGCAAATCTCACTATTTCATCAAACAAGTGACACAGCGTGACAACATCCACGCGAGAGCCCACGACACGTGCGTGGATCAGCCCGGATATATGACGTCAGGATGTCACAATATGTTCTAAAAATAGAATAATTGAATAATTGTCCCATATCATGGGTCTCCGTCCCTGATTATGGCTCGTGATTTGGTTTAGGGCCTGTTTACAAGGAGGGAGGGTTACACTAGCAAGCGGGTAAAGCCTAGCTGACGGGCAAAAGATAGCCCAGCAGTTACAAACAAAATTTCTCAGGTCGGGTAACCCTACAACCCGGGAAAATTTAATGGAATTAAAAACTGTATAGCCACAGCAACAAACCGATGGGAGTGCCGGATCTCAAGTAGACCTGGTTCAGTAGAAATTTTAGAATACAAAATATAGATGGCACACAGTGATCCCAACGGCGGATATGACCAAAACGAAATAAAACGGAGTTTCGTTTTGGTCATATCCGCCCTTGGGATCAGTGTGCCGTCTAAAATTTAATGCGCAGTCACACTTTAAGGATCTGGTATCAATTAGAAGGTTAATCCGGATGGGTGGGAGTGTTTTCAAGGGAACGAGTTCACAGGCCTGCCAGGGTAACCCTAGCACACAGATACCCCACCGTACCCTACCCAGGTAACCCTATCTCCCTTGTAAACGCAACGACTAAAAAAGAGGAAATGTGCGCGTGCTAGGGTAACCCTCTCTCCTTGTAAACAGGCTTGATTATTTTTTTGAGTCATTTTCCAAAAGAGAAACGGCTTTCCTTTCTTTTACCTGCTTCTCGTACTTTTTCAGTGCCTCAAAAATATTTTTTGTACCTTTTCCTTCGCTCAGTTACGTAAAATACTATCTAGATTCTCAACACTTTCCGCCATTTTAGAACACAGAGGGAAGAAAGTTTGACTTAAATCGCGTGTCTGTCCTCTAAAAGATCATAGGCGCGAACCAATCAAAAAGAGAAAGTAACTTGTGTTATTATATAAACTGTTTTCGAATCTTACGTTCTGGTGTTTTCAGACAGAATTAAGGGGTAATTAAAACAGGGAAGAAGTGGGTATTAAAACAATCTGGCTTCCGATAATAAACACACTAGAAAAACAGCGTGTCAATAAACACACTAGTAAAACCGCTAAGGGCAAAAATTGCTGGATTTCTGAACGTAGTGACAGGTCTTCATTTCACCTAGAAACTAACAAATATACTATTATTTAAATCAAAACGTTTCACCCGTTGTAGCTTCACATTGTTGAGCAGTACGATTAGAGTTTTCGCTTTCTTTCTTGGCCACGTGATTAGTTACAACACCCTGCTTCGATGCGCACGGCCATCACAAAAAATGAAAGGTTATTACGCCAACTAGCCACTAGATTTCTAACAAGTTCTCTGTTTATGTATTTTTTAAACAGGAATCCGTCCGGGAAGAGATACTAATAGGAATGAAGCTCTACACAGGTGGATAGGCCATCTGCTTAGTGGTAGCAAAGTGGGGGTACGTCTCGCTTATGCCTTATTAATGATCGTATTCGATCGCATAAACAGCAAAGAAAATAAGTCAAAGTGCATACTTCCAGAAGAAACCCGTGTACATGACGAGAGAAGCAAGTTGACAGAACTTGATCATTCTGCCACGAGCCAGATTTGTGAAACATCAACGGAAGTATTTGGAATTGGGTTGGAATATTCAGAGGAAGTCGAAACAACTAAAGCAACGACAAATCCCCATGACGATGGCAGCAATGAGACTTCCTCTTTGCACCAATCCACGGCGATCGATATTATAAACAGAGCGCAATTGAGTATGGCAACGTTCCAAAGTCTAGTGAATCTAAACAAGTCAGGCTCAGAAATCTCTCATCGTCACTTCCCCTATATAAATACTTCTATTACCTTGTTTTATAACAGTAAATTTAGTATGGACAGAGACACCAACGAACACGATGAACGAATAGACAACATTTTGAAGGGCTGGTCAATGTCCAGAGAGCATATTGCGAAAGATGGAGATTGCTGTTTTCGAGCAGTGGCGAGGAACGTTTACAAATTAACAGAAACAAGAGGAATAAATACTCACGCGTACGAGCATCTAGCCCATCTTGGTCTTGTTAACTTAAGAGAAGAAAGTTTGAGCATAAGGCTAAGGGCGCTAACTGTTTCAGAGTGGTCCGGAGAGAACAGGCAACAGTATGAAAGCTTCCTGACAACTGATAACTTTGACGAGGAAATTACGCGCTTTACGCACAAGGGGTATTTTACTGGTGAGCTGGGAAATCTCATGGTATTAGCGATGGCCAATGTGTTGAAAATGCCAATTGTCATTTTTTCTTCGTTGGAACATTATCCCACTATCCCAATTCTACCGCGTCGGCAACTAAATGACATGCCTACGTTGTTTGTTTCTTTTAATGCCGCTTTCGATTCTAATTCAGACCCTATTTTCAAAGAACTGGAGCTACTAAAACTTAACGATGTTAGACAACTAGAATTGGGTAAACTTATGTTTTCTTTCAACCGTTCTCTTTTGCCTTCAAAGTTCAACAATTACTTTTCTTTAAACAAACAAGTCCATAGCTACGCCACTAGATACGCGAACGATTTTCACCTTCCTTTTTGTAGAACTAACCTTCGAAAATTTTCTGTCAGTTTCCAAGGACCAACTTTTTATAGCTCTTTAAATAATGATATTAAAGAGTCTAACTCTCTCCATTCATTCAGAACAAAATTGAAAAAAACTATTTATATGAATTATTAGCTTGAAAATCTTATAGTAACTACGTACCTTTCTTCACATATTTGATATTATCTTTGCTATACATTTTGTCATACTTAACCTTAGTTTGTTTGTTTTTGTTTTTAACTCACTCTTTGTAACTAGTTAATCTACACTTTCATTCATTGTATTTTACCTTCGATCCTGGCCTTACTGTTACTGTTAAGTTTATTTTTTACTCTGAGGGAGCCCAATATCTATAAGCCCCATGGTTTCTTTTTGGGCTTCCTCACCACTTTTATTTACTTTTGTGTGATCGCCTTGTTTTTTAGTATTACTTGTATTTTGTGGTAAATAAAATAAACATAAAAAAAACTATGATTACGTCTCTATGGAGAATGTGCAATCTATGCCAGAAAAACAGCAAGAAAAAGACGAATTCTAAACGCCCCGAAGTTTCTTGCTCTTGTGGTGTCAGTAGGAAAAGTCAGGGTTTATTACCAAATATTTGCAACAACGTCCTTGGCTCATACTCTAGCAGGTGCAAGTGTCTTAAGGCTCGAGTTAGTTGCGATGGCAATTGTACATGCAGAGGATGCTCAAATCCATTTGGGCAAAGTCAAACTGCTGCTGCCGAGATGGAGTGTGCACCACGAAAACGGCGAAAGTTTGATATTCAAAACTCCAGCAAACTTAACTCCCAAGCCTATCTGGATGCAAAGGGAGAACCGCTACGAGATGAAGCATTGACAAAGGAGGAGTTTTTTGTTCTGGAAGAGCTTATACAACTGTTTCATGAAAGGGGGAAAGAACTGAATAGTACCTCTTTGCTGGCCTACTATAATTTTATTCACTCCACCATTTGCACACTTGACCCTAAGCCCTTACTGCTTCGACCTAAAACACATGAACAGATCAAAAGAGCCATTGCAGCTCATAATCACGACGCAGCCATTATGGCAGCATTGTTTAAAAAGCAAGTAGAACTGTGTTACTCCAAGACATGAACACAATCAACTCGCACTAGGCTAAGGCGTTCACTTTCTGGAACTTTGTTTATAGTATTGTTCCAATATGTACTAGTTTTGTTTCGTGCAGATTGTTCCAGTTTCTATCTCACCTTAGGGCCACCCTAGGGTGAGTAAAAGTTTTGTCGATAGAGTTTAATGCATGACTCATTGTTTGATTCATATATATTTTTATACTTACATATGTGCATATATTTTATATTTTATTAATAATTGGTGAAAAATAAGTTTTCACCATATTTTTATACTTACATATGTGCATATATTTTATATTTTATTAATAATTGGTGAAAAATAAGTTTTCAGAGAAAGACGTTATGAGGTTCGGGGTTATTTTTTTAGAACAAAGTGACATGCGCTTTTGTCGACAACTTCGGCTGTAAGAACAAGTCAGAAGCATCGCGGAAAGTATTTATACAAATAATTAATACTTATTAATAATCACTACCGCGCAGTTTCTACAAAGAAAATATTAAACTGCGCCTACAGCTACAACATTGTTAAATCCACAATTGGCTGAATTTGCTTTTGTTTGTTTGTTCCGTTTTGTTAAAAAAAATTTCATAGGAAATAAATATCTTACAAAATATCATTGATTGAAGGAAAGTATTAAAATTGATATCTGACACATTGTGCTTGAAAATGAAAGTTCTTTTAATATCGGGCCTCGTCTTTAAAAGATCAGTTCCTCTGTGTCTACTGTTCCTCTGGACCCTTGTGTTTACGGTGTCTAATGTTCCTCTGTGTCTACTGCTCCTCTCTGTCTACTGTTCCTCTGTTCCTCTGTGCCTACTGTTCCTATGTTCCTCTGTGTCTACTGTTCCTGTGTTCCTCTGTGTCTACTGTTCCTATGTTCCTCTGTGTCTACTGTTCCTATGTTCCTCTCTGTCTACTGTTCCTCTGTGCCTACTGTTCCTATGTTCCTCTGTGTCTACTGTTCCTCTGTGTCTACTGCTCCTATCTGTCCACTGTTCCTCTATTCCTCTGTGCCTACTGTTCTTCTGTTCCTCTGTTCCTCTGTGTGTGCTTACTGTTCCTCTGTGTCTACTGTTCCTATGTTCTTCTGTGCCTACTGTTCCTCTGTGCCTACTGTTCCTCTGTGCCCACTGTTTCTCTGTGCCCACTGTTCCTCTGTGCCCACTGTTCCTCTGTGCCCACTGTTCCTCTGTGCCCACTGTTCCTCTGTGCCTACTGTTCCTCTGTGCCCACTGTTCCTCTGTGCCCACTGTTCCTCTGTGCCCACTGTTCCTCTGTGCCTACTGTTCCTCTGTGCCTACTGTTCCTCTGTGCCCACTGTTCCTCTGTGCCTACTGCTCCTCTGTGCCTACTGTTCCTCTGTGCCCACTGTTCCTCTGTGCCCACTGTTCCTCTGTGCCTACTGTTCCTCTGTGCCCACTGTTCCTCTGTGCCCACTGTTCCTCTGTGCCCACTGTTCCTCTGTGCCTACTGTTCCTCTGTGCCCACTGTTCCTCTGTGCCTACTGCTCCTCTGTGCCTACTGTTCCTCTGTGACCACTGTTCCTCTGTGCCCACTGTTCCTCTGTGCCCACTGTTCCTCTGTGCCTACTGTTCCTCTGTGCTTAGGTTTGGATATATGAGTGTAATGATTAACAATTTCAGTTCCCGGTATATGAGAGACTACCCAGTTTCTTCCCTTGCTTTTTTCACTGCACTTTTTCTCGTACACCCCTCTGATTTCGTCTTGTTTGCCTTCAATGGTTTAACAACCTTTTTGATCTTGGAACTTGGGTCGATTTCATTTGGGTGGGAAAAACCGTTGGATTTTTTCTTGGCGGCAACATTTTGCTTCCAGCGAGCTAAAACATCGCTTTCATCCAAATCCTCATTATTCTCATCTTCTTCCTCATCAACTACGCTGTTTTGGAGGAAGTTTTTCAAATCTTTAGATGGGTTTTTTGAGTTCAACTGAACTTCGAATAGAGCCTTTCTGGGCTTTTTCACTGGCAGTTTATTCATTAGAGAAGTGGTGTTACTTGGATCTTCATAATCGTCCAGTTTTGCTGGCTTCTTTCGACTTCGCCCATCCTTATTTCTGATTTCAACTTTCTCGCGCGAGTTTTTGAGATGATCAATAAACTCTCCACACTCCTTCTTGGAACCTTTCTTAAGGTTTGTGGCCTCGAAATATTGCTCCATAACGTCACCGTTTTCAACAACAACACTCCAAAGAACCAATGTTTTACCGCTTTCTATTTTCACCTTGTTTTCGGGTACAGTGTAAGGCCCCTAGACTTGGAATCTTCAGAGGGAAACTCTACAGCGTAGTAAACGGCCATTGCAAAGCAGTCAGTAAACGAACGTTGCTGTGAACTCCTCACTCGGTATAAGAGACTGTACAGATTTCCCGCTCCAACAGATTGACCTCTCGGATATTTGCGCGATATGAAGTTCATGTATGTCAACAAAGACAACCAAGAGCACCATTAGTCAATTACGGAAATCTGATATGTAGCACTCGGTATCGGTGGGTTATTTTAAATGATGACAGGGTTCATGTTATGCATCCTAAATGCATTAATCTTAACACTTATACAAACGTAAAAATCATACTTATTTCTTAGTTATGTAGTTAAAGGCGTTCATAAAGTTTCAAAGTAATTAAGTCTCGCCCTTAACATTTGTGTCTTTTTTGTGACTAATTTGCGAAATACCCGGTACGTGTCCTATGGATTATCATGCGACACTTATCAATCATAAATCACTGTTGGTCCCCGGGTGCACCAACGACACTCCAAAGAACAAATGTCTGGCTATTTTCTATTTTAACTCCTGTCTTGGGAACACTATGAGGACTCTTTGACAGTTAGAATCTTCCAAGGGAAACTCAACAGCATAGTGTACTGACATTTTCAGTGTTAGAAAACGAACCTGCTTACAAGTCTCCCATTATTCAGGTTGACTAAATTTGAACGATATATGAGGGGGTATCCAATGAAATTGTGCTGCTATTTCAAGTATGTAAAACAATCCATCAGAGTTCGGATCAGATCTGATGTATTTGTCTTGGTATGTATGCAGCAAAGGATGTGTTTCAACAAATTCATCAAAAAACGTTTCTAGTCGGAAATAATTTCATACTGCTAAGACTGGGAGAAAAGTGTCCACACACTCCTATATTCGGTGCTTCCAGTTGGCCACTACAGGTCATTTTAATTGTTCATTCCGTGACAGTCCAGTTATTTCCCTTGCGTGCATTAGGACCATTAGGGCGGATGTGCTGATGACAAACAAACAGACTTCTTAATGGATCACGTGTCACTGACTATCATTCACTCGTGAGTAAATCAGTTTGACGATTGTGTATCACCCTATAGCTAAACTGAATTTCATTTCTTTATAATAGTCCATTGAAATTAAAAAGCTAAAATGGATGATCAGGAAGATTCTTCCAGCTACACGGATTCATCCTTAAGTTCGGATACTGAAGGTGAGCAGCAGAGCGATGCGGGCACCAGCACTCCAGTAGAACAAGGGATGAAAGCAAAGTCTAAACAGCTTTGGTACTACTACAGAAAAACGGAAGATACGAAGAAACGAAAATACACACCATTCGCGGATCAAGAAAAGCCTAGCAAGCAGCTTAGATCTTATCATGCCAAAAAAGAAAAAACTGGACGAGTTATTCCAAATGAACAGGAGGAGGGAGATGATATCCTTACGACAGACCACATGGATACTGATGACGAATATGGCAAAGTAATGTCTGACTCTGGGTCAGAATTTGAAGAACTTAACAGCACAACTTCGTCTCGTGACTTAAGTGCCTCAACGGACCTGTCTTCTGACACCATGAGCGAAAGTGAAGATACTGATGAGGATGAACAGGAGCAGGTACACGAAGAGATAACAGACGAAACTAATTGCAGCCATGAGGAAGAAGAGCCCCTTTATAAAGGCAGCAAAATTTCAAGAGTGTTGTCGTTCGTTCTAATAGTTTCATTTGTTGTCAAGCACAATTTGAGTAACTCTGCTTGGGCAGATCTACTTCGCTTGTTAACTGCTTTGCTCGGGGAACCATGCAAGAAATCTTTCCAGTCCGTTTACAAGGTGAAAAGTTTCATGAAGTAATATTTTGGTTCAAAGGAGCCAACTAAGATCGATTACTGTGCATCCTGTTCAAACCAAGTGAAAGACAGATGCCTTAAGGCTGGTTGTAGAGGTGCCACCGTTTCCAGGTTTTTGGATCTGCATTTTGAGGAAAAAGTCAAAGATCTCTTCAAAGATTCAGAATTCTTAAACTTACTGAAGAAAGGGAAAGAACAGTTCAAAAGCACGGCCTCCAATGTAATTCATGACATTTACCACGGACTCGATTACAAGAATTTTCAAGGGTTCTTCTCTAAGCCTTACAGTTCCTAGTTCCTGTCCCCTGGCGCCAAGGTGGCGCATAGGGCCTCTCTAAGCCTTACAACATCTCTTTTACTGTCAACACTGACGGGGTGAACAAATTTTCTTCCTCAACGGCTGGGCATTTATGGCCCGTTTATTTGATGATTAATGAGCTTCCAAAGGAATACAGGTTTAGAAAGAAATATATTATTCCTGCATACATCTATTGTGACAAACACGATCCAAATATGCTAACGTTTCTAAACCCACTAGTTAAAAAGCTCAACACTCTTAATGAGTTCGGAATTCAAGTACAAGGCAGCGAAGGTGAAAACGTAACAGTGCGATGCATGTTATTTGTGGCCACGGCAGATTTGCCCGCCCGAGCTGCCCTTAGGAACATGTAACAGCTCAATGGCAAATGTTCTTGCCATCTGTGCAAGTCAGAGGGAACTGCCTATGGACAACATAATCTACACAGATGTTGGCCTTATCAGCAGAACCCCGAGAAAAGAACACATCAAGACCAGATCAATTTTGCGACAAATGCGACTGAAAAGCAAGCTGTGATGGGTGTTAAGGGATACTCAATTTTTGCAAAACTCACATATCCATTCGACCTGATTAGATCATTTGCAATTGACTGGATGCACTGTGTGTGTCTGGGCATTGTAAAGTACATCATGCAACTGCAGTTGTCCGAGGAAAACAAAGACAAAGACTTCTACATAGGAGACAGAAAGCCATGTCTGTCACACAGACTTCTTTCCATAAAGCCTCCAGACATCGTTGGAAGGCTGCCGAGAGCACTAGATGATCTAAAGCACTGGAAAGCCACTGGGTTAAAGAACTGGCTACTGCATTATTCTGTGGCAGTTCTCAGCAACATTTTGAACCCATTATACTTGTTTCACTGGACCCTCCTTGTTGGAGGTGTAGGACAATTGTGTAATGATTCAATTTCAAATAATGATCTCCGTAATGCAGATAACATGCTACAAGATTTTGTTCTCCTAATGGGAATACTGTATGGGCCAACAAAATGTACTATGAATGTTCACCTTTTACAGCACTTTGCTTACTATGTTTTACATAGAGGACCACTGTGGGCCTATAGCTGTTTTGACTTTGAAGGCATGGATGCATTCATAAAACCCCTCGTGCATGGAACACATCACGCAATGGAGCAAATCGGCTGTGCCATTGGACTTTTTGGTTTGTCTAATTTCACTAAAAAAGTTTTGGACAATGCAAATGTTGCTACAGACAGCAAATGTTTGTTGCAAAATCTAACCGGCTATTCCGACCATCATTCCAAAACATTTTCCAGGGTAGAGGGGGGCTACTTGTGCGGGAAACTAAAGAACATGGATCTTGACAATAACACACGGACCTTGGTGAGGCTGTACGTGGTTGTCAACAGATGGTCAGAAGATTATGAACTAGAATCTTATTGTCGTTTTGAAAACCATGAAGGACAGAAATTTTATACAACCGGTGTAAAAACGTGGAAGACTGATTCAACAGTTATTGAATACACAGAAAACAATATGGTTCATTATGGAAGAGTAAGGATGTTTCTGAAGCTTCATAACAAAGGAATCTGCATTTGCGATACTCTGGAGGAAAGTTCAGAAAATTCCACATTTAATATGCCTGACTGTGACAGTCTGTTGTCCTTGTCTGTCAGCGATAGTGACCGAAATATAATCTGTGATGTTTTGCAAAAGTATCATGATCAGCAGCTCGTAAAACATCACGTTTACGTTAAACCAAATTTTGAAGGATCCCGTGTAATATTGGTTGAACAAATTTGATGGAAATGCGTCTTGATAAACATTTCAAGCAACTCGTGGATCATTTCTCGTTTTCCTAATGTTATTGAACACAACTAAGATGTTTTCTTAATTGTTTGAATGCAGTTATTATTTTAACCTATGTATCTCAAATTCGCACTTAAGCAGGATCGATATTTATTATTCTGTCATCGCATGGTCGGGACAATCTTGCCTAATGGCCTAAAAAAATACTTTTTTTATTCTTCTTTTGTTGCAAAGTCAATCAATTCTAAAATTCTGTGATAAATTATATTTCGCAACACAAGCACGCCTCGTGTACAGAGCTCTTGCTTCAACATTTTCCCAATAATTTGTCACAAAACATTTTATAGCTGTAATTCTACAGTATGGCCAACCACAGTTTAATCCATACCTGGGAATTTAATCCCGCCATACGAATTTCAACGCTTTCAGTTTTCACATTACTGGTAATTATAGGAAATGACTCGCAGCCGATTTGTTTTTAGCAGCAACACGCACGGCCCGTCGTCATTATCTCAGTCGAAGCACAAAAAATGAATCCTCGGGAGAGAAAACATTAAAAAAGAAAACGTCTAGCTAAAGGGAACAATGGTGCTTGGACGATGAGAAAATCCTTTTAAGCTTTGGGCCGATAATAATTGATAATTACTATCAGAATGGTTTCATAATCTTTATGTTGCAAACGTGTGACCCCTGAGGTTATTATACCCATCATGGTTGTAATTCTTTGCGCGATTCAGCGTTTGCGGTTTTAAAGTTTGGCTATCCTGCTGGCACATGAATGCTGAGATCATTAAGTTTATAAAGAGTTGGACAGAAGTAAATATTAACTTTTTAATGCCCAAAAGTCTGTGATTTTTTCTTTTCGAGAAAGCATAATAACAATTGCTTTAGACCGTTTTGATCACAGCTGCCAGTAAGAGTGATCACGGCTGCTGAGAGTGATCACAGGAGTGATCACTCCTTACATCAATTTATCACGCAATCTCAAGTGTGTGATCATGCTAAAAAGGGTGATCACGGCAGTGATCACGAGCGTGATCTGTGATCACGAGCGTGATCTGTGATCACGAGCGTGATCTGTGATCACGTTGTGATCACGAAATATTTTTGCTGGGGAATGGCTCCAATCTCTTGCATTATAAAATGACTGTCATACCCTCTCAAATTATGGAATATCACAGGTATCTTTACTTCTTCTGGATTTACTCTTAGTTTTAGATTGCATTCTTGATGGGTCGAGCCTCTGTGTTTACCAGTAATGTGGCAATGATCTTGAACTCGAATATCGTTGTCAGTATATTTTTTGTCGCAAATGTGACATTTTTCAGCTTTTTGAAATTCCTCTTCATCTTCTTTTGTCATCCTCAATGGTTTACTGAATTCTTTTTTTTTTGGACTTCCTCTAACATAGCCTCCATGAATTTATTCACAGCCTTTTTACATCTGTACGTTTTGGCAGGTTTACTGTATTTATCATCATAGCAACAGACAACCTTGTAACCGTATCCACAGTCTGTATGCCTCTGGTATGCTTCAGTATATGATTTATCATCATTGAGTTGACAACTAGATATCTTTTCTTTTATAGCCTCAAAGTCTGCATAGATCACAAATGGCACAGGCTGTTGTTTATGAAAATTATTGAATTTCAATATATTGTTATCCTTGTCAGGCATTTTTACTGCTTGTGTACCATTTACTTGAATGCAATTATCTTTATGATTGTTTAAGACTCTTTCAGAGCTGAAACACTGAAGACAATGCTTACAGAAGTGCTTCCTTGCTTTGTGTTTTGTTTGGTTGAACATAAACATATTAAAATCTTTGATGAGTACATAATGTTTATTATCATTTTCGGTTATCAATAATAAATTCATCTGTCTGTCATATTTTTCTTTTGATACAAAGATGGGATATGATTGTTTGTTTTCGTATCCGAATACATTAATATTAATCTCATTTTGCTTTTCAATTTTATTGTACTACTTGGTGGTCACTGGGAATTCAATTCCTGAATAATCTAAAATTTTGACATATTCCTTGTCTGATTTTTTGATTCTCTGTGGGTATTTGTCTTGTGGATTCAAATGTCTGATGTGGCACCATCTGAAGCATTCATTATCCTTATTTTTAATATTGATTAATCCCTTCCCACTGTTTCTTAGTTCTTGTGGGAGTTGAATGTATGATGAGCCTTTCATTGGTTGATATTGTACAATATTGAGATAATGATTGTCGACAGCTTCAATGGTCCAGCCAGACCCTTCGGATATCCAAACTGCTGTCTTATTCAATATTTGCTGTTTTGATAATTCTAGTGATTTGGCGATCTCGAGATTATTTATGATTATTAGAGCTGCACTGTTGAAATATGCTGTCTTATATACTATTTTTCCATCTGACATTTTTTTGAAAGTCACTTTGAGAATTTCAATGACTTTCAGTCCTTTCATAGATGTCAAGACGCTTATGATATGGTATGCAACAGCCTTTCTTGTGTTTTGTAGCTGCATTAATGGGTTTTTGTTATTTTTAATACTGATTTCATGAGACTTCGTGAAGCCTTTCAGAGCTCTATCAACTTGCCCCATCTTTGTCCTTGGAAGTGGAACTGGTTTTTTGGTCCTTGGTAGTGGGATAGGTTTGTAGTCATCCCTAAACTCCAGTGGTGGTTGTATTATATTGTCTTCGTAATCCTGTGCCATCTGCTTCACACCATTACGAGGAGCTGGCACTGGTTTGTAATCATCCCTGAATTCTAATGGCGGTTGAATCACATCATGATCATCATTGTTGGGTTGTTGTTTTCTATTTAGCTGAAACAACTTTATTTTTTGGTTTTGCTTCAACACAAGGTTGATTAGTTGATCCTTGGTAAGATCGTGGAGAGCGCGAGTGTTCATACTGTACATTGACATAATTTTTCTATGTAATTTTACTAACGTGTCAAATCTTTAAGTGTCTTATGTGTTTGAAAAAACATCTTCGACACATAAAGATATGTTTATATTGATTATATATAAATGAGTAAAATTGAAATTAACCAGTGAGTTTACAGTGTCCATCCAATTTATGACTTATATGCTTCAGATGAAAATGGAAACATCATTCATATCATCAAAAAGATACCAACCAAAGGTAATAAAACCCACATCGGTTATATGAACTGTAGTGTAAGGAAATATGGTGGCAGATGAAAAGCTTACCAAGTCCATGGTTTTGTTTGGGAATGTTTTAACGACCTCATACCAGAAGGAAAAGTGATTGATCATATCAATGATGACAAGGAAGATAATTGATTGAGTAATCTACAAAATGTCCCCATTGTCGATCTTTCCAAGGAATAGCATCAAGAGCCTTAACCATCTTACGATCTGCATCATTCTTGCATTTCACTTGGTCACTTTTTGGTTTGTTGCCACAAACTGAATAATCAACATCGTGTTGCATGCTTACAGCATCTGTTCTACCTGTTGGCTGTTGATATATCTCGAGTATCTGACCAGTATTGGGATCATACCTCAGTTGCTGTTCAAGAGGGTTACCAGGGCCCGTATATCTGTGCCCGGGCATCACAAAACCCTTCTTAGGCGCAACCTTTAATATAGCCTTGTGTATATCGATAGCACCACCAGTTGGCGATATCTTTTTAGACAGATTTGATGTGAAACTATCAAGGACTTGATCCAAATATTTGTTTGCGACATTTTTTATCTTCTTCTTTGCATAATCTGATTTGATAGCTTTTGCAACACCCTTTCGAGCAAGGTAAGCCCAAGAATTGCCCAAACCTTTTAAAGCAATCTCACTAAGAGAATGACTATCATGAATATCAAACAAACTGCCCCCAGCTAGTGA
Source organism: Micromussa lordhowensis (assembly GCA_964020085.1). NCBI lineage: Eukaryota > Metazoa > Cnidaria > Anthozoa > Scleractinia > Lobophylliidae > Micromussa > Micromussa lordhowensis. The sequence continues at coordinate 35,160,152 of OZ026596.1, read as the reverse complement.
GGGCTCAATCAGTTTCCCTTGTTCTTGACAAATTTGGTCTTTTTTATCCCGCATTCGGCGCATGTACAAAAAAACATTGGCCTTCCATTCTTGGTTTGTTTCTAACCAGATGGCTCGATGCATTCAGTTTTTTTCTTATCTTTTACACAATATGATTTTACCATTATATATCTAAGTTAGATATTTCTTGCTTCAATTTGATTAATTTTTCTAATGTTTTTTTTGTTTCATTCAATACATCGTTCAGTGTATTATATTCCATTTTGAATATTTCTTCTTCTATTTTGTTCTTATCTTGTATGAATATGTTTTGTAAAATGATGCATTCTGTTTTTTGATTCAATATGTTTATTTCGCATTTTTCTTTTATTTCTGTTTCTGATATATATTTTTTGATTTTTGATACTTTTTTCATTTTTTTGGATTTATTTTCACATTTTTCAATATCTTTAATTAATTTATTTATTTTTTCTTTCATCGCTTCATTTTTATTGTATATTTCCAATGATATTTGATAATTCTTCATGTTTTTTTTTAAATCATTGAAGTATAATATTAAATTGAGATATTATTTTAGATGTTTTTGAACTAGTTAGCGATAAATTTTTCATTATTCATCATATTATTCAGATCGAAGACTTTCAATAGATTATGGTAGTTAGTTCCATTATTCATTTCATTCAAAGAGTATAAACACAAGTAACCACATGTTGAAGTACTTAAATCCTGAATCTGATTATTTTGATGAAGTAGAGTTAAATTCTTTCTTTTTGCATGATTCACCAATTCTTGAAACGGAGGCATACCGAAACTATCAAAATAATTGATAATGTTGTCTTTCACATAAGTTGTTACCCAATGGCTTCCATTCATATGATGGTTCAAGATTGTAAATGAATGCCTGTTTGTGGTTGTGCGGAACTTTTGATCTCTTGACAAAACATCATTGATTGGGATATTTAGATATCTGCACCATTTTATTAGATCATGATTGCTCATCGGGATGTCTTCATAGAATTTCGGTTTTACAGTATTGCCCCTATGAGTGGAATTTGATTGAATGGGCTGTTTGGTCCTAACAGTAGACCTTTTCCTTTCCCTTTTTTTGGTTGGCTTTTTTTTACCCATACCGACTTTATTGTCCCAGGTTACAATTACAGGTGGCGGCCTATATAAACCCATTCTAGGAGCCCCCTTTCCTCCTTTTGAAGGAGGGATGGGAAGTCCAATCTTGGGAGCGCCCCTTCCAGTCAAAGCGTTCAATAACATAGGAATCCCAATACTGGCGAGTAAAGTACCAAGAAAACCACCTGATTGTGTTTTTGTTGGTTTTATAACAACACCCGAACCTGATTGAAGGGCTTCCAATATATCTTTCTTTTGTTTCGTGGATAGAAGATGCTTGTTTGCGATGAGTTTGTCAATTTTGTTTTGTGGAATTAGGAAACCTCCTTTCTGTACCCCTTTTCCAGATATTTTCTTGACAATTTGGCTTGCGCCTTCACTGGCCAACCCTCCCAAAGCTGATAATCCCAAGGTTTTTGCAATGGTTGGTCCGAGTGCGCGTCTGAGGGCTAGAATAGAAGTTAGTAAACTACCTCCGACTTGTTTTCTGATATTGGTCTTAGCTAGCTTAATATCCATCCCCTTCTTCAATCCCCGATTTTTCTCCAATCTCTTCTTCATCATCGCCGGGACATACAGAGTGTCATTCTCGAGCCTTATGAGAATCGTTTCTCTTTTATGGTAAGCAGCACTTAGATTCTTCTTCTGATTTTTTGACAGTTTTACATTTATTTCAAAAAGTTGAGTCATTTGTTGTATATAATATATGTTATATAATTTTCCGATTATATAACATATATGAAATAAAGAATATTTTATCATCATCACCGTCAATACTTTTTATACTATGACCAATTCTTTTCCAATCGCGCTGATGGCGATTTCCTCTTTATACAAGACGATAGCGTGGACCTGAAAAGCAGCTGCACTATTCGCACTTATTTTATACCTGAAGATCAACTGTTTCGGATCTCTTGTGATTTTCTCTGCTTGGTACGACAAATCAAAACATATGATAGAATAAATGGAGTTGTAATTTGATATGTTGAGCTGTGTTCCGGTGTTGAAATCATTCTTTCTCATTTCACATTTCATCAAATCATTGAAGATCCTTACTTTTGATTCTGTATCGTATTCGGTTTCTCGGTAAAATACTCCATTACCATATTCCAATCTACATGTTGTGAGATGGCTAGCATTATCAGCCGCGTTAAGCTTGAAAGTGTCGAATATGTACGGATTCGGATCCCGATTATCCGTTTTGGCTCATTGTAGGTATACGTAGACGGATTCGACATTATCAATACTGGCCGAGATCTGAAAGTAGCCACTGCTTTGTCTTTCTCCGGAAACCTGATACAATTCTCTTTTATACGTCCAATATTTTTCAGTTAAAAAGGTCTCTGTAAACTTTTCACTCATGCTGTCTGTTGGTATCATTTTGGGAACCCACAAATAGAATCTGTTAATTACCACTCTACCATCTGCCACCGCAGCTAGTTTGTGTATTAGTTCTCTGTCATTTTGTAAATTTATTTTAAACTGTAGTTGCATTGGTATTAACAATCTATCCTCCAGTACTTCAAAGAAACCATAACGATTAAGAGGTATGATTGCAGTAACATCACTGTCTGCTGCTGTCAATCTTCGTCTTGCCTTATACCCCAGTTCATCACCATTATTATCAGTAATGACAGTGGAGTCAATCGAGTCCAGATACCAAAAACTATTCTTGGCTACTGAGCAACTGAAATCATCACTATATTGGAGGAGGTTTTTGACAAAGGTGACTTTATGAAGATTACTAGTATCGTATACGATCTTACCAGCACTCTTTATTGTCATTTTATTGATTAATGAATGGGCTCCATTGATAACTGTTGCTCTATTATCATCGCGGACTGCAGCAGCGTAGCACCTGTTCCATCCAATTTATTCAACCTGAATTGCACCTCGAAATAAGCATTGTACCAATCATATATTGCAGACCTGTCATTGACCGTAAACTTATTCCCCCTTTTTTTGTTGGTGTTGATTATTTGCTGGAGCTAAAATAACATTATCCAGTTGAATTCTAACATACTCATATCTTTGTACATATTTATTTGATCTGAAAGTCATTATACAATTATGTTACATAATTTTTACTCAACGCCTTCTTTTCACACTTGATCCTGATATCAATCTGCTTATGATCGCATCAGTACTCTCTTCTTGCTGTCTCCGTTCAATTTGCGGGGTGAGTACTTTTTGTCTCGTATTCCCTATTCTCATATTTCCAAGCTTTTTCATTATCAAGTCTCCTGACTTCTCTGCCATCTTTTTTCCAGCCCTCTCACCTACATGTGAAATACCTGATTTTAACGCCTTCTTACCCAATGGTTTGACAAGCTTATTTACACCAACTGACAAAATTCTTCTCATTGGTTTGAAAATATTATCAACAATAATCCCCAACCCTTTATGCTTGTATACAAATTTACCGAAATCGGGATGATAAATCCTCTTGAATTCATATGGTATCATTAATATATAATATGTTAGATTATTCTATCCGTTTCAGAAGTAATGAAAAAGATGTGTCCGCTCCATTCAGATCAATCAATCTCCTTCTTCCATCAGTAATATACACTCTGATACTACTTATATTATTACTATTGATGGGATTAAATGTGACTCTACGTGGTTCCATAGTAAAAGAGTAACTAGGTCGAAGTACACTAGTTGAGAAGGAATAAAGGATGTCTGAATCTTGACCGTCCACAAGTGAATCATTTATCAGGTCACAGTGAATATTGAGTACGTCAGTGTCTTGACTGAGATTAGGCACTCTCGGTCCTACATTACTTTGGCTTTTCAATATTTCCTTATCAAACCCAATCAATTCATTAAAATTGCTTGATGTTAAATCAAGTTGGTAATTCTGAGCTAATGTGATCGTAACCCTGAATGTTGTATTATCGAATTCAAGAGTGATAGGATACTCATTATTTTCAGCACCATCTTTTACAATCTTTGTTATGTCCCTAATATGTGTATTGAAGTCTGTATAATTCCAAACTCCTGCTGGGAAAGTGATTTCCTTGAACGTTGAACCGTTGTCAGAACTGTACTTGATCAATTGATTCTTATACGAGGAATTTACATTGAACCATGTGAATGACATATTGATGATTCGATTCAGTCCCACTGCGTATTGATAATTACTGTCCAATATAATGGGAACATCGAATTTAGTTGTAAACTCCTGAGGAATGTTGTTTCCTTGACCTTTGACACTGTATGATGATAATACTATCTCACGTTCCATCTATACAATACACTTACATAAATTTTACTTTGAAGTACTGATTATACAATTTATCATATTGTGGTCTATTGATTGTTGACATTCTCAATAATGTGTCCAATATATTGACTCCCATATTTCTCATTTGAATTGATGTATTTTCTGCAAGAACTTCACCAATAATCAATTCTAATTTCTTGAGAAGCTGATTCACATTGTTGAAAAACATTACATTTCCACCTCTCTGTTTTCTTCCTCGGCCTTTGATCCCGGAACCTTTGATTGTTGTCAGTTTATTATCATAATGCGATATGTATTGTTTCAAAGTAACTTGGGCATTGTCTATTCTTTTTTTTCTCTTGCCTTTCAGCTTCCGATATATTCCCCTTATTGTACTCTTTTGTAACATTTGCTTTAAAGCCCCCTAATTGTTTCTGTTTGAATTTGGCATATTTTATAATCTTGTTAAGATATGCTTTAGTTTTTTGGCTTGTCATTTTCGGCTGATTAAGAACCTTATCCACATCTTCATAATTCCTAATAACAATATCATCCAAAATCTCATTACTCATATCTTCATCAGGTATTGCGTAATCAACTTCTTCATCGTCATCGTATTCAGGTGGCAGATCTTGAGGATCTTGGGAAAAATATTCGTGATCGACATATATCTCCTTCTTCCCTTCCAAAATATCCTCTAACGATTGCTCATATGTTGGTGGTTTTGGTACAAGTTGTTTTTCTTGCTGTGGTGGTACATAATCACCAAGATCAATCAGACCTTCTACATCCATATCCTCATATGGATCAATTTCAGGCATATAGTCAATACCAACTTCTTTTTTCTTTAGCAGTTGTTTTTTCCTTGGAAGCCTCCTTGAATTCAAATTACTATCAATTAAATCATCTAGTTTACTTGTCACTGGTTTGAATACCTTCGAAAATGACTCTTGGCTTGTCTGCTGACCGATTTTATGTTGTGTGATTAAATTATGGACGTGATTGATTTTATTCCCTAATTCAGTTTTTCTCCGTGCGAGTTCTTTCCATTTAAGGAAATTCATTTATTCTTATACTATTATGTTAGATAAAAAATGAAAATCATATACAAAAAATAACGTTTAACACCGTGTTGAACACCGTGTTATATTAATATACCAATATTGTATAATGAGAATACCGAATTATGATGCCAAAGATGATACAGTCTTAAACTTCAAACAACTATATGATTTCATGCCTCATCAATGTTTCCAGATGCTGATTTGTGGTCCAAGGGAGACTGGGGCTGGCATGCATAGCGAGTAGACATGTTCTCGAGAGCTCCGCTCTGGTTATTTAGTTAGTTTTCTGGCAGCCTGTATTTCTTGTATATGGAAACCATCCTCTCTTCTTTGAAACGTACAATATCAGTGAGAAGCAATTCTGATTCGTCTGAGTCAAGTTCTCCGCGGGAAAAGCGTTCAAAGAGTTTAGCCGAGGAAGACGAGATTCTCCAAGCCTTAAACATGGCGGGTAACGTTAGCGAAAAACTCTGGAGAAACTCGACGCAATTGAGGCAACATTGAAGGATTTAACAAGCAGATTGGGGAACGTTGAATCAACTATCGACAAGATGAAAGAAAACGCACGTGCTGTGGAAAGTTCGATCAAAGGTATGGACAAGAGTCTTACATATCTAAACAAAGAAGTTGAAGAGCTTCGTGGAACGGTAGAAGACAAGGATAAGCAAATAGAATATTTGCATACGCAACACCTTTATCTCGAGTCGTATAGCAGGAGAGAAAATTTGAAATTTTTTGGCATACCGGAAAACGAAGCCAGTGCTTCGGAGAGATGCGGTTGGCACAATTGATGTTTTGTGTGAGTTTCTTCATGGTGTCCTTGGCTTTGGGGATCCAAAAAGAAATATGGAGTTTCAACGAGTGCATCGGATCGGCAAATCCGTACGTGGGAAGCCCAGGCCGATTATAGCCCGTTTTTTACGCTATCAAGATCGTGAGACAGTGTTTCGTGCTGGGTTTCGATTGAAAGACACTGAGTATATGATTTTGCAAGACTTCCCTCAGGAAATCATAGAGAGAAGGCGCAAGCAAATGCCGAAATTAAAGGAAGCTAAAAAAAGGGGTCAAAAAGTATCCTTCAGCAAATCCGAACCGGATAAACTCTTTATTGACGGCAAGTTTATTTCTGCGTAAGGGTTATCATGATTATCTGTGACCTTTATTTGTTATAGCAAGGCTGTAAGGTGTTATTGTTTGATTATTGTATATTATAACCATGCAGCAAAAGCTCTCTAGGAGAAATGTCGAATTATTTAATTAGTCCCATCTCAAAGAGCAGTGCTAAGGATATTTATCTTGCTGCTCTTTTAAGTTTTGTGTTTTTTAGTATTTCGTTGAAATGTAATTTTTGCGTTTTTGTTTTTGTAGATGTTCTGCTTTGCTTTTTCTATGTTGTTCAAAGCTATTCTGGCGTGTTAACGAGGATATATTCTTTAAAGTTTGAAGGTGCCAATTTCACGCTTAACTTTTCCCACCTAATGAAGTTGTTTTTCCCTTGGCGAAGTAGGGCGTAGTAACGTTGATTTTAGCCTTTTGTCATTAAATGCTCGAGGGATTCGAACTTTTGAAAAGCGGAAAGCAATTTTTAGCTGGCTTTTAAATTCTGGAGCCGACATTTGTTTTCTGCAAGAAACTTACAGTACTCAAGAAGTCAAAAACATTTGGAGAAAACAGTGGAAAGGAAACATGTTCTTTTCGCATGGTAGTAACCACAGTCGAGGTGTACTTGTACTGGTAAGGGATAAATTAGACTTTCAATTACGATCTATTAAGGTTGATTCTCACGATTTACTTGGCGTCAAAAAACTCCGGTTGTGCAGAGGCGTTTAGATTTTTGGCTTATAAGCGACAGTTTGCAAGATGAGATAATTTCAGCGGAGATTAAAACATCAATAAAAACGGATCATTTGGCAATAACCCTTTCAATTTGTGGCTTAGATGAAACTGAGAGAGGACCGAATTTCTGGAAATTCAATTCGAACTTAGTAAATGACTCGGTCTACTGTGAACTTTTAACCACTGAATATGTGAATTGGTTAGAGGAATTTAAAGAGGTTCAGGATAAGCGTGTTTTATGGGATTTAATTAAATATAAAATAAGACAGCGAACAATTACATACAGTAAAGGTAAAGCCCGTGAAAGAAGAGCAAAACTACAAAAGGTGGAGGATAAGCTGAAGGAATGTACAGAAAAATGTGATACCGATCCAAATAGTGGAAATCTCGAGGACCTGGAGTGCCTTCAAACAGAATATGATCAATTGTATGATTACATTACACAAGGGGCAATCATTCGCTCTAGGGCAACCTGGTATGAAATGGGTGAAAAAAACAACAAATATTTTTTGAATTTAGAAAATTCAAACAAAACTAAAAGCAGTGTTCGCAAAATCTTAACAACAGATGGAGCATTAATTAGCGACCCAAAAAAGATTATGAACGAATTGGAATTATATTATTCCAATCTCTATGATGGTAGAAATTCCGCAGACACGCAGACTATTTCTTCGTTTATAAATGATCTCACCGACGTTCCTTTTTTAGCCAAGGAGAAGAGGAACGTGTGCGAGGGTAAACATAGATATGATGAATGCTATAATGTATTGCAGACCTTCCAAAAGAATAAATCGCCAGGGAACGATGGTTTAACAGCCGAGTTTTACTTAGCCTTTTGGCCCTTGCTTGGAAAGTTGGTAGTTGATAGTTTGAACTACGCTTTCGAATACGGTGAATTATCAAACTCACAGAAACAGGCCGTTATCACTTTAATTGAAAAGAAAGGAAAAGACAAAAGGTTGGTGAAGAATTGGCGTCCAATATCTCTTGTAAATGTTGATGCTAAATTGGCGTCTAAAACTTTGGCAAAGCGTTTGGAAAAGGTGCTTCCTGAAGTAATTCATTTTAATCAAAACGCGTTTGTAAAGGGGAGAACAATCTTTGATGCCGTCAGAACGATCAATGATGTGATTGAATATGCTAGGTACAAAGATATACCTGGGATTCTAGTAGCTATAGACTTTGAAAAAGCCTTCGACTCGCTCAATTTAAATTTTCTTTTAAGAGTATTACATGCATTTAACTTTGGTCCTTCTTTTATTCAGTGGATACGAGTCTTATATAGCAACGCCTCCAGCTGTGTAATGAACAATGGTTTTACAACAGGACCTTTTGCACTAAGTAGGGGAGTAAGACAGGGTGATCCCCTCTCTCCCTACCTGTTTATAATAGCTTTGGAGTCTTTAGCTATAAAGATAAGAGAAGATGATGGCATTAAGGGCATTACAATAGGAGAGGAACTTGTCAAACTTTCCCTTTTCGCTGATGACATGACCTGCTTTATCAAAGATAGTAGTTCATATACAAACTTATTCGTTACGCTGAAGAATTTTGGTGAATGTTCTGGTTTAAAAATAAATAATGAAAAAACCGAAGCCTTAGCTTTAGGAAATAGTAGTTCTCTTTGGGAGGGGTATTCTGTTATGCCAACTCTTTGTAACACTATTAAAATTCTAGGTGCCTACTTTGGCTATGACGCTAAACAAAGAGATGAATTGAATTTTAGGAATACTTTGAAATCACTTAAGAAAACGATCAATTTGTGGAAATGGCGTGGTCTTTCTCTCTTTGGTAGAATACAAATTATAAAAACCTTTGCCATCCCTAAGTTAATGTTCAGAGCGTCGGTGTTGCCAATTTCTAAAGACCTTATCAAAGAGGCCGACTCGCTTTTTTACTACTTTATTTGGAATGGGAAAGATAAAGTAAAACGAAATGTGATGATTTCGGAAGTTGAGAAGGGTGGCTTAAATATGCTTGATATTGATTCTATGGTTCGTACCAGACGAGTGATATGTATAAAAAAATATTTGGAAGATTATAAAAGTCCTTGGAAAGCTTTTTTAAATGAGATTCTTATCCCCGTTGGTGGGAAGTTCATATTGCATTGTAATTTTGATACTTCTAAATTAAAAATTTATCTACCAAGTTTCTACAAGCAATGTCTTGATGCGTGGTCAGAAGCAAATGCAAAAACACCCAGCTCGCTACATGAAATTGCAAATGAAGTTATTTGGAATAACAAGTTTCTCTGCATTAATAAGAAATCTGTGTATCGTAGAGATATTGCAGATTTAGGGTTTTTAAAAATTTGCGACTTATTTTCAACTAAAGAAAATCTCAATCCTGAGCAAGGTTTCTTCATTATGGGTATTATTAACTCTATGCCTGCCAGTTGGCGCTTGTCAATTAAAAGGGCAACTACTGCACCGGTGATTGATCCACTTCCGGATTCCCCCGCTATCCAAATAAGTAACAATTTGATTCCAATTCTTGATGCCTTCTCAAAGCAAATCTACCGGCTTTTCCTGGAGAAAAAAGAAACAACGTCTACTGCTAAAGTAAAGTTAGCTGCAAAGTATTCAAACATTGACATTGATTGGAAATGTGTTTATTCGCTACCTTTTCGCACAACATTAGAATCTAAACTTAGAGAATTTCAGTTCAAAATTTTAAACCGTATTGTCTTTACAAACGAAAAACTGTTTCGTTTCGGCATGACTGAGTCGCCATCCTGTGCTTTCTGCCAAACAGAGGTTGAATCCGTAGAGCATTTACTCTTCTCCTGTAGAGTATCATTTAGTTTTTGGAAACATGTCTTGTCCTGGTTGCGCGATAATAATATCTCTGTTGATAACCTTGGAGAGGAAGATGTCATTTTTGGTAAGTTCGATATTGCAGAAGATTTTCTCTTGTTTAACCATATTTTGCTTCTGGGTAAGTTTTATATTTACTCTCGGAAATACCAGAATGGTATACCTTCTCTTCAAGGTTTTATAGCCAGGACAAGGCGTATTTACAACATCGAACTCCATATTGCCAGGAAAAGAGACAAATTAAACAATCATTTTAGAAAGTGGGAAAAGTTAATAAGCGTTTTACGGATCGAATAAGTGATGTTATAATTAATTAATGGGAAGTAATTTACTTACTAAGTAACTGTATTGCTGTAATAGCTTCGTTTAGCTTTGTATTTTTTTTTGTTTGTACTATATATATGCGTGTGTTTGTGTGTGTGTGTGTGTGGGGGTGTGCGTGTGGCGGTGTTTTTCTCTTTCTTAATTTTATTTTGTATGTAAACGTAAGCAATGATTTAATAAAAAAAAAAAAAGATTTGTGGTCCAAGTGGTTCAGGGAAAATGAATACATTGATGCATGTGATCCGCAAACTGCTGTATTTTGATAAAGTTTATCTCTACACAAAAAACTTAGAGCAGTCCAAGTACCAGAATCTTATGGATATCTTCAAGCCGATAAGCAATGAAGTTGGTTATGACGTTATTGAAGCCAGAAATGATGAGGACCTGGAATCTGACTCGCAAGAAATTGTTATATTCGACGATTATGTTTGCGATAAAAATCAAAAACCACTGGTCGACTATTTTATCAGAGGGAGACACAAGAATTGTAGTGTGATTTATCTAAGTCAAAGCTACTATACGACGCCAAAAGACATAAGATTGAACTGTTCACATTTCTCTATTTACGATTTCCCAAGTGCTAATGAGAAGAGTTTAATTTGCCGTAAAAACAGTATTCCAAAAGAATCATATGAGAAAGCAACCAAAGAGCCATTCAGCTTTGTATACATCGATAAGCCACGAAAATTTGCAACAAAAAATTTCAATGAAAAAATATAACCTTATTGTATAATGAGTTATTCAAATGGACTTTTGCCAACATCATCATCAACTACGAGTCAACAACGTGCAACGTGAGTTGCCTGGCCTCCCTGGTGTTGGATTCAATTTAACAGATGATGGTGATTATGATATTGATGGAAAACGATTGACTAATGTTGGAGAACCAACTGGAGATGGTGATGCTACAACAAAAAAATATGTAGACCAAAATAAATCGAATAAAAGCGATGTCATTCTAAGAGATGGTTCTCAAAATATGAATGGAAATCTTGATTTAAACAGTAACAAAATAGTAAATTTAGCTGATTCTACAGATGATGGCGACGCTGTCAATAAGGAACAATTGAGGGCTTATACTCAATTTCATCAAAATAATTATCATTTACAGCTGAATTTTCGATTTTGTAAAGAATTTGGTGACAGCAGTCAATTAACTGTAGGGTCACCGCCAAATACATCATCGAACCATTTCTTTCAAAATCATAAAGTACACAATGATGCTTATATAAATGAGAAAGAAGGTGATGATACTGGTTTCTATGGAGAAGCATGGTCAAGTATTAAAATGAAAGGTAATCAATTAGAGAGTGGCAGTTATACTTCTGTTTTTGAAATATTTGTCATTGGCGATGCTGGTGGTTTTCTTGTTGATGATACAATAATTTATCATGTCTATAGTGATAGTCATTATACAATTAGTACATTCGACAGTGACAAAATTGATAGTCAATACACTAAATCAATTATTCAATTCATCACTGATGGAGGAGCTGGAGTGAATGATGGGATAAGATTTCAAATCCGTTATTTTGGTAGCCAATACAATAAAAATGTGAGATTTCTCTTTTATTCAAGGGTAATCAAGGGTAAACTGTCGACAAGTTTTGACCATACTGTTTTTAATGTTCTTGACGTCCAACATAATCATAAGATTCTCTATTTTGAGAATTTGAATCTCAATGGTAATCTTATTGATGGTTTAGGCGATCCTAAAAATCTCAATAGTGCAACTAATAAAAAATATGTCGACACACAAAATGCCAGGCAAGACCACATAGTTCTATTTTGACCTTCGCCACAGCCTATGGCTTTATCTAAATGGAGAAAGAAGAGATCCAATAAATTCATAATCACTTATAAATTGTACACCATACTAGGTAACTATGTTTTTAAATTATACAACCGCTGCATATATAACCGCTGCACATACAGTATTGTGCAAAAGTAATGCAAGCGAAAAGCACGAATTTCGTTCTTTGTTCTCCCGATGTTTCTTCGAAAGTTCGCGCGAAAATTCAAGTGCAAATTCGCGGCGCATAGAGTGACAATTCGCTAGAACAAAGCGTGATATATCGAAGAATTTTCGTTACCAAAACGACAATTCACAATCAATAGCGCTATTTCGCAAGTCCATGCACGAAATTTCGCTCAACACTGAATGGCAATTCGCCAGTCTTCAAGCAAAGGTCTCCACGCGATTGACAGGATCTACTTGCCATGTAACTTGCACGAAATGTCTTGGTAAGTATTGTTGCATGCTTCGATGCTTGCCGAACCTAAAGCTAACAGTATTTACCTATCGATCATTGATCGAGTGGTTATACCACACAGCAAAAATAAGGCCTATAAAACTTGTAAAACGTTTTTTAACGAGTTCACCGGCTGAAGTTCAGCTACCGGTGGTTCGATTTTGATTAACGTAAACTTACCTTTTTATGAAGACTGCAAGCCCATTTCGTTTCACATAGCCAAAACATCTTCAGTTCGCTGTAGTTAAGCCAATAAGGCAATCACATATCAATAATCAGATACAGCTTGACTTAATAATATGTTGAAGTTGCCAAGGTTTTCTACGAGTTGCGATTGCTCGTGAACCGCTTGCCGTTGTTTATTCGACCCCAGTCCCTTTACATTTCAATTTGAGACTATAGGGGGGTCAAGGGCATTTCGCAGTTGTCTTTTGCCTTTATGTCGAAACGAACGAAACCATTCACGTTAAAATATCCTTCAACCTCCGACTTTCAACAATAATATATAGATTTAGGCCAGCCTAAAAGCGTAGCTCCTGGGCCGGGTTGTTCAGAGCCCGATCAAACTAGCCGAGGATAAAGTAGAATTTTGATTTGAGTTTTGTAACTTTGCGGTGAGATTTTCTGTATATTGTTTTTGTGTTTTGAATTTTAATGAAAGCAAAATACGCAAAACAAAAGCAGTGAAAAAACTTTGTACAAAAGAAAAGGTTATAATTCGGTTAAATTTTAATCCTGGGTTAGCGTTAACCGGCTTCCTACCAACCCTACGCTGTTTACAGCAAGTTAATCCTGACATGAGCCCGCGGTCTGATCGAAAAAAGCAGCACTTGGGCAGCGGTCAACTTTAAAAAAACAAGTGACCTCGATGAGCCCTGAACTTGAGCCCGCGATATGGTCACGTGATACTGGTCAGCGGATTCCTTGTTTTGACAGGTGCCAATTGACTGCAACATGGATGTCCAAAGGACGCTTTAAACCAAGGGTACATGTGCTCTGTCAACCTACAAGGAAAGCCCGCGAAAACTGAAGCCTCGTTTTGGTTTACGTGTCAATTGTGGCCGCCATGTTGCGCGACTCCACCACCGTCGCCGTCGTCGTCGTGCGTACGCGCCCACGAGCAATACCGCTAGCCATGATACACATGAGAAAATCAGTTCATGGGTTCCCTTCAGTTTCCTAATATGGGTATGGGGCTCCGCTTGGCGGCCTTCGGCCGCCAGAGCTCCGCTATAAACTGTTCATAACCGACCGGAAACGAGAAGTACGATAGTGGCTGAAAATGGACTTTGCAATGAGAAACTTGTTTTGAAAATGAGGCGGAAGGTAATTCGAAAATGGCCTTTTACGTCTCGCCGAATATATCTTATTCACTTTCTAACCCTTTGAGCTCAATAGAGCAATTTATTGTTCATGGGGGTACTGCCATATATGGGCTATATAGGTATGTTCCGCTGTGAAGGGTATGGTTTTCAAGCAGTTTACTCTAGCATGGGGTGTATAAGTCAGAGCTTTGGGTCTAGAAAAGGGTATCATTTTGCACGAAACTGACCAGTTGGTTGAAGATTTTATCTAGGCTAAGGAAACCAGGAATGGCTACTCAAAAATATAAAAGAATGAAAATCGGCAAGTTTAAATTTTCACGACTCAGCCTCAACAGCGTTGATAAATGACTATCACAAAACGCGACTGTATGTTATCAACTGTCAAAAATCGCACAAGCTCTTAATCGCATTCCTCTTTCCCTGTACATAACAGTGGTCACAAAAAATGAGTCACGTTTTCTATTTATTAAGGTGTTACATCAGTTACATCAATTACATACAATAACTTGTAGCGAAAATATGAGATTAATAAAAACGCTTATAATAATTGTAAAAGCCTAGAATACTAACTTGTTTTGCTGCGAGATTACCTTTTACTACATATAACCAATCTGTAAAATCATAGAACTTCTTTATACAAATATATGACGAACATTTTGAGAATAAAAACAGCTAAACCTCTAATACTAAAAGAAAACAAAAAAAACTTAATTCTTAAACAAGTCTTTACTTAATTTGGCCGGTTTTGCTTTTCGTTCCTCAAATTTTGACAACGCTTTCCAATGCTTACTTTGCATTGTTCCCACATTCGTGTTCTGTCTTCGAGGCTGCGACACTGGTAGGAGAAAGCTGTAAGAACTTCAGCTGAATAGAAAGAAAACAAGGTAAGGCAAAGCATTAGTTTGAGCTTAGTAAAATATGTTTTTCGTACAAGAAGGCCTTAGCTAGAGCATTAAAATTTCACATTTTTTTTCTAGGTGGTGGGGGGACACGCTTATTGTAGTCTACTAGAAACTCATCCGTGTTTGATTGAAAATCCGCTCATCCGATTACTTAAATAATTATAATCTCGCCCTCGTTTTCTGTGAGCGCTAGTCAACTGTGCTGTGCCTCGTTGACTATTGGCGCAGAGAAAACTCGGGCTTGTACTTTAATTGTTAATTACCTAATTGCAGCAATAGTATCTTGGTCCAGGGGAGCATAGTTCTTTGTTCCGTGGACTGTGGACTTAAGAAGAACTTCTCTGGTGAAAAGGGTATCGACCAGGCGGAGTGTCATCGCTGTTGGCTTATGGGCAGCCTTGGCATTGTTAAAGTCTGTTTTCGAAATCCTGACATTGCCATATCCGCCCAGCATGATTGTATCGTTTCCTAGGAAGTTGATAAAAGGGATATGTAGGTGAGTTGTTGAAAGTCAAACAAAAGGCATAATTTCCTCAAATTCTTGACAAATACAACAACTTCTCTTTTTTATTTCTGTGATCTGGAGCAACTTATTACTTTTACACATATACCTGAAAGCACCTTACTATGATTTTGTAATTAACAAATAAGGAAGCCTCGACTGTGCTCTGTGCTGTTGTAAAGCACCCAGGAAGAGGTAGAGCACGAAAGAAGTGTAGGGGAAAACACGAGGCGCAGTCGAGTGTTTTTCCCTACTTCTTGAGTGCTTTACAACAGCACAGCACAGTCGAGGCTTCCTTTTTTGTTTTATGATTATAATAATTCAATAATTTCCTCACGCATTCGCTAACCAAACTTTACTTTCCAAAGGAGTAAAAGTGGCTTCAGTCGTGTACTAATCTCTGATAAAGCATGCTGTTTCAGCCAATCAGAGCGCGCGTTATATGGAAACTTAATTATAATTTTTTACAAATTTGTAGCAAACTAACTTTATGATTTTACCTGCCATAATAGTGTTTTCGAGAAGCCCTTCAATTTCCTGTAGAGGTGTCCTTGGGGCTGGTGGATCAAATCTCTCTGCAGGTGGTGGATATTCAATGGACGATGCTGAACGAATGCTGAACGGTGTTGAGAAGGGCATCAATCCTTGTTGGGGACACTGTGGAGTCTGCAGCACAGATGGCGGGGCAGCGGTCATCATGTTAAGGAGCGCGTCTAGCTTCGCTTCCTGTCTTGCAATGGAGCACTCGAGCCTTTCCAAGATGGTTCGCGTGAGACAAAGCGCCTCAGTGACAGCTTTTTCACTGTTCTGGTTTAATTGCTGCAAGAAAATTAATGTAATCAGGTTCTGTGATAGCCAAGGCTCAATAAATTATGACTACAATAATAACATTGCCGAGTTGAAACATGCGTACATTTCGTTCAGACATGCGGTAATCTTGTGGTAAAATCTTGTTTCAATCAAATTACTCTAACACTGCAACCGCTGGATAGAACTTTAAAAAATGATTAGTTACCTTTGTCGTGTTGTCAACGGTGTGGATAGCTTTGGAGAGTAATTCGCCAACATTTGCCAGATCTTCCTCTGCGTCCGAGACATCTGACCAATCTCTCAGCGGGCTGTAGGTGTTTGCATACTCTCCTGTCTCCGTTTGCTCTGCTGGCTCCGCTTGGTCTGCTGGCTTCACTTGCTCCGCGTGTACCGTAACCAGGGAGGCCAGTGGAAAGTCGTCTTCAGAGTCCGAGGGGTCGGAAGAAGAAATATAGTCGGTGGGCGATGCCGTATCTATAATCTAATGAATTTTGTGATAATTAATTACAGGCTTTTTATATAGTGGCTGAATGTCCATGTCGTTAGTGTGAATCAGGCGTAAGATACAACCTAGTTAGTAGAGGGTAGTATCATAGTTAGTAAAGGGTCCCCCTCTACTAACTATGATAGAACGAAAACTAAGTAACAGAGTAGCCGACTTAGCCGACTTAATTACAAGCTCTTTATCTAGTGACTATAATTTACATAACGGACAACTTTATAAAGTGCACATACTTTCAAAACTCCCACAATCTCGATCGCTGCCTATCATTTGTTGCGAGCAATTTTCCAGTAGACGTCAAAGTTTATATGGTCTATTTCTCAATTAGCCTTGTCAACTTCAGGTAACGAATACAGCTAAAAAGATGCGCGTTTAACATGTGTGTATGGTTAAATTTGACTTGACATGACAAACGACATAGCAGGAAAATAATCACAAGAGTGAGCATAACTCAACTATAACTCGACATAATTACATAGAGAAAAAATCGATCTTTTGTTTATGTTATGTCCATGTTGTTAGTGTGAATCAGGCGTTAAGATACAACTGAACTAAGTAACAGAGTAATGGCCACGGTAAAGAGATTCGGAGCGAATCGATTCGCTCCGACGAAGGGCTAACGCTCGAAACGTCAGCTTCCGAATCTCTTTACGGCGGCCAATTCACATTGTCAACCCAGTTGATAAAACCAAATTATCTTGTAATACTCCCACCAACGCAGCACCACAGTTTCTCTGGAAACTTGCCCCCTTTATAAGTAACAGAGTAACCGACTTAGCCGACTTAATTACAGGATTTTTATTTAGCGACTATAAAATTAATGTTATAAGCTTAGTTTTGTTACATCTTTTACATAACGGACAACTGCGACAACTAAAACTTACAAAGTACACATACTTTCAAAACTCCCACAATCTCAATCGATACAAGATACAACTAAACTGAGTAACAAAGTAGCCGACGCCATAAGCAAAAACATAGCATGCAAACAAAGCATGTGAACAAAGATCGAATGACTTAATTAAAAAGTGAACTGCACATATAACGAATTTTAGCGAAACGACCGTTAATGTCAGCAATCAATTCTTCATAAAATCTTGAAATTCATTCAACTTAGGCTCAAGTAATTGTAAAGGCAAGACTAAAAAATAAAATTTATTGGTACATACTTTTCCTCTTGGTTTCTCTTTTTGTTTAGGGCTTTTCTTGCTGGTCTTTTGCTTTCCTTGTTTCCGTTTTTTTCCCGTCTCTTTTGCCACAGGAGGTGAGTCTTGGATCTGTGAATTAATAGAAAATTGTACGTAAGTCAAACAGATTAGCACAAGGTAAGGCACATTCTAAATACAGATTGTCAGTGGTTTGACTGAAATAAAAAATTATACTTACCAATTTACGATTGGTCCTTGCTCGACGTGGTGGAAGGTTGCCCTGTGACACTTCAGTTTCTCGTACAGGCTCCTCCGTTGGATAGCAACCAACAGTCGCGGTGAACTCTTTTTTGGTTTTACCCCAAAGTACCTTAACTTTTTGCCCCTGTTTCAAAGGGGATGGGTCTATAACAGTCGAACGGAATACGTCTGAATACTGTCCACGGCTCCAGTTGATGCGAACGATTTTTTTCTGCATGTTGTCAGTGTTCATGATGATTCAAAAGTGGAACAGAAGGCACAGTTTCAGCCTATTTATCCTTTTCTTTCAGAAGAGTCGGATCGAAAAAGCTTTCATTTGATTGGCTTTTCAACTTAACAGTGTTATACACACTGTCGCTAATTAAGTTGTGCAATAATAGATTTAGCATTTTTCGCATGCCATTGTTTACAATTTCAATAGACAAGTAAAAGCATTGTTTACTAAATCATACCCCGCCTGCCTCAATGTTGTTAGTTCATGTAAAAAACAAATAATTTCGCTTTTTTTGAACTGAAGCTCATTGAAGAATAACGGTTGACACGTGACATAGCAATTCTGCTTTTTAAAACTACGTTAAAACAAACCTCTAAGAAATAACGCGCGATGCGGCTATTCCACTTCAAAAACCGTTTGAAAAAACCCTCCTCCAACAAATCACACTTATGCTTTTGTTTTCATTGGAATAAATGCGAGCTATTTATAACAATACACGACAAATATAAACAGACAAGATTCGCGATGCAGAAATTCCGCTTTATAAAGCTATTAAAAAAAAACCTCCAAGAAATCGCACAGTGACCATTTGATTAGACCCAATTTATGTTTGTTTGCTGAAGTTCATTTGGAGTAATCTCTAGTGCTTTTATTTCAGGTTAGCGTTGTTTGAGTGAATAACTTTCTTTTGTTACTAAGTCGGGTATTAAATAGAAATAAAAATGCCTCATTGATATTTTTCCGCTTATTTGATTTAAGTTAACTAAATAGTGTAAACATTTGTTTAACTCTAAGCCTCTGATGACGAAATAACTAATTCAGTTGCGCTTTCTCGCCAGTATAAAAAAATGGATGCGTCACTGTTCCATACAATAATTACGCGTGAAACACCTCCGAAATGTCACACATTCGTCATTTGAATGGAACTACAGTCTTGTTGATTACATGCGTGAATATGACAGATATTGTTTACGTTTGAATGGACGCGTGCCCCTTTTTTATAATATCACCGCTGTCAGAATTTCAATAGACGCGGTCTCTCAGAAACAAGCTTTTTTAAAAGAAAAATGGTTCGCATATGAACTTGTGATACTAATGTCGGCCTTTAGAGAAAAAGTTAACAGATGGAGTCTTGCTTGTTTGAGTGGATGGAGGCAGTAATTTAGAACGATCTAGTACAAAACATTTAGAAGAAGCGATTTGAGTGTATTAACGTTCTTTGCTTTCCGGGCCTATTACAAGCGAACTATTTTTCTTTGTTAAAGCTTGCTTATGAGAGACCATGTCTATTGAAATACTGATGCAAACAGATGTGATTCATTCATAAAAAGAAAGCATGAATTCGTCTTTATTTTATGTCTGAATGAAACATAGGCAGCCCAGACATTG
The DNA here is from genome assembly GCA_964020085.1 of Micromussa lordhowensis. Classification (NCBI taxonomy): domain Eukaryota; kingdom Metazoa; phylum Cnidaria; class Anthozoa; order Scleractinia; family Lobophylliidae; genus Micromussa; species Micromussa lordhowensis. The sequence goes on along the minus strand of OZ026596.1, from coordinate 35,140,453 downwards.
AATACGGCGTGACATTAGGCTGTTGGCGATTGGGTTACAATTTAAGTCGTTCAGATAAGACAATGTATGCGAAAATTGCTCTAAATGCAATGTGTATTAAATAATTTAAGTAAAGTGTTTGTATTGCATTGTTTTGGTGTCTCTGTGTTCTTGGAGGCGCCAGAAAGTAAAACTCGCCTAAATAGCTCTAAACCATATTCAGCGTCTGGACCGCACATAATTTCTTCGCAATCAATCGCACGAGAATGCGTCCATAAAGATTAGAAAAACAAGTATTTAGTGTGATGCTTGGGTCTTAAATTTACTTAAAGGGATGCAATGTTATTGCTGGTCATTGACTTTTATCACATGTGGTGGCTCCTAAAAGAGCCATTTTTAGCGACCTACAGTGCAATGTCGAATCCATATTCGACGAAGCAGGGCGCAATAGCTCCTAAAAGAGCTGGGTTTTTTTGTTAATACTTTGTAGCAGCACCTTCAGCCTCCACCACAGCTGGAATTGCCTTGTGCAAAACATGATCGATATATAGTAAATGGTTTGAACCCAGGAGTATCAGTAGTTCGTATAGTATGATCGTCCGGGTGAGTGTAGTTCTGAGAAGAACTGTTGTTGGTGACTGACGTTTCGACAACCTGAGCGGAAGTAATCTTCAGAGTCAAGTGAATAGTGTTTGTCAGTCGATGATGTTATAAGTTTGGTTCGTTGAAAGTGATTGGTCACTTTAGCCATGATGGTATGCACATTTCTCTGGCGTTATTTTCTTCCTCCAGAACTTCTTAATTCCTTCCACGAGTTTGTGTTTGTTTCGTGGCTTTACTTTCGATTCTAAGAAGAACTTGAGCTCGTGCCACAAGTCCTCGATCGGGTTGAGGTCGGGACTTTCTGGGGGAGTACGCCACCAATTGATGTTATGTTCCTCGAAGAAGGCCTGCGCTCGCCTGGACGTGTGTTTTGGGTCATTGTCTTGCATGAACCGGTGATCGGGAAGCTTTTCTCGGATAAATGGCACAAGGGTAGACTCCAGGATGTTGCAGAAGAGATCAGCATCCATGATGCCGTCAAAGATACAAATCTCTGTGGCACCATGTCTGCTAATTCCAGCCCAGACATGAACTTTGAGAGGATGCTTTGGCTTCGGCTTCCGCTTCATAGGCTCATCAATTTTCCTATAACAGGTGCGTCGATAGTGCTGGAGGGAAATGGAGCATTCTTCACTGAAAATTATGTTATGGAAAGTGTCGCCACTATCCAGGACGCGCCGTGCATACTCCAACCGCTTGATTTTGTTAGCATCTCGGATGAGCTGACAATAAGCGGTCCGCTGCAGAGTCCAGCCTTGCTGTTGGCGTGATCTCCGTACGGTGGACGAACTCACGGCAATCCCACGTTTTGCCAGCTTCTTCTGAATCTGTTGGCTTGTAGTCTCATCATTTTTTCGCATCTGTTGATCTATAAATGCTTTGGCATCTACAGACAACTTTGCTGGTCTTCCCGAGCGCGGTACATTCGCCACGGAGCCAGTAACTTGTAGTTTCTTGATGATTCGAGAGACGCTAGCGAAGCTTACTAGTAAACCTTCGCTCTTCAATGACCTGAATATTCCAGCTGGGTGGAGACCTTGCTTGTGAAGGAGCTCAATCCGAGTTCTTGTATAATTTGAAACTTTAGGCATGATGACTGACCATAGAGGTGCTTAAATGTAAAGCGAATGAGCGAATGATTTCAAGTAATAAACCCGAATGGTTGCTATGGCAGCAAACAATGCAAGCCCGTGCGGAGACTGGGTTCTGGCGCGAGAAAAATTGTGTGGTTCTACATGCAGTGAAAAACGTGGTGATTAACCACTTGTGTTTTGTAAAACGGAACTGTGGCGTTTTGGGGTTTTGGATCTAGTCAACAATTTAACATTCCTTGTGAAATAACCAGGTGAGTTTCATAGCTAACATTTCGTCGAGCTGTGGTGCTATGTCGGCAGATTAATGGCTTCTTTTGTGCCCAATGATTGGAAAGTCATTTGTATGTTTCACTCAGCGAACTGTGTTTTGAAAACGCTCGTGGCTTATTGATAAACAATAGATCGAATTTTCGGGACGAGTGAATTATCGTTCGAAAAATCGAAGCGACTTTTCGGAAGGAGCGAATTATCGTTCAAAAATTCGCAGTGAATCATCGCGCAAAGCGAATTATCGTTCGAAAAATCGCGCCGATCAAAACAATAGGTGTCACGAAAATGCGGGGAAATGTCGTTGAAATATCGTTTCAAGCGAAATTTCTTCGAAAAGCCACGAAAAGCCAGGAATTTCGTCGAAATTCGTTTGCATTACTTTTGCACAATACTGTACTCCTTAGGTGTTCGTTTTCCATATGATAATATAAATAAATTATCCCACCTCTACCCCATTTAAAACTTATCACCCTAACCTATAACGAACATCCTTATCACCCTACACCATCTCAAGCACCAGACATTATCACACTACACCATCCCAAACACCATGTATCACCCTACCCCATCTTGAGCACCCTTCCACCAGAAATCATTAGCACCCTTCCACCAGAAATCATTACCACCTAATAACTTCCCTTCATATCAACATTTTAACTTTCCCTTAATGTATGCTTATGGTTGCAACCTTTTTGCCTTTTTCCCAAACCTACTATAACTAACCCCAAAGAGCCTTTTTGCCCCTTTTCCCAAAAATAAACTAACCCTAAGGAACCTATTGTACATATATTTCCCCTTGCTTCTCAACCCATTTCATACTATCTCGCACTTATGGTTACTTTTGGTTAACCTATTAACATTTCTTTATTTCATTTCATTTTATTTCATTTCTTCTAATATTTGATTGAGCTGGAGAGTGCTGTGTTACAGAGGTCACTCCCTCAATTTAACCATTAATATTAACATCTGATTTTTATTTCCTTTATTGTTATACATATACATTCCCACCCTCACAAACACCTATTATCCCTCTTTACCCACTGATTTCTTGTCAGTGGAGTGGGAACCCTATTTTAGGGATTCCATATTTAACACCTATAATGCCACAAAGGTTGCTAGTTTTACTACTGATAAATAAATTTATAAAACAAATTGATGGTATCTACAGTAGGGATACCACTTTTGGTCACTAGTCATCGCTTTGAATGGTATTGGTGTTCATACATTACTCTGTCTCACACATTATTATTGTTAATACTAACATTCTATTTTAACTACTAATTGAAAGTACACCATAAAAGGTTTAACTCCCTCTGCTTTCCTCTCACTTTATCTACCTCTCACTTTATCTACCTCTCCCTGTTTAATATTAATAACCCCCTTAGGTATCATTACCTTATAATATTATTCTTACAATAATTCAATATATATTAATTTACAGAAACATGACCAAGTTTAATTATATTCTACGACAAATCAAAAAACGAAAGAGGAAAAGTATAGCAGACTACAGTACCTCTGGACCTTCAGATTCATCTAAAGCTCCTGAGTCATCTACATATCCTGAACCATTTGCTCCTGAGTCATCTGCACCTCCTGAACCACTTGCTTCCGAGTCATCTACATCTCCTGAACATCCTGAACCATTTGCTCCTGAGTCATCTGCACCTCCTGAACCACTTGCTTCTGAGTCATCTACACCTCCTGAACATCCTGAACCATTTGCTCCTAAGTCATCTGCACCTCCTGAACCTCCTGATTTGCTCGCCCTGGCAACTACATGTACAAAACAAGTAAAGAAAAATCAAACAGAGAAAAACAAGAAAAAGAAAGCCAAATACAAGCTCAAAAAGAAACAGCAAAAAATTAGCAAAAAAAACAACACCAACAAAATCCCGCGGGGCAAATCCTTTTTCTTAACCACCACCCGACGTTGGACATGGAAAACACTTAAATCTAGCAAATTTACATTGAAACAGAAGAGAACTCTATTTAAAAGCCACAACATTTCTAAAATCATCGAAAGGAACAACTCTACTATTTACAATCTAAAATCTACTCTATCGGATACAAGCTTCAAAACCAACTCTGGCAGTATTACATTTTCCCAGCAATCTTCAACTCAACAAACACCTACAGCAACTTTACAAGAAATCGAATACCTTGAAAATGAAAACAAGAAACTAAAAACTTCAATTTTTAATATCAAAACAACTGAAAAATCTGAATACCAACGACGTATACGACAACTTAGAAAGATCACTTCTAATCATGGCTACAACCTAAGGAAACGAATCACCAACCTCACTACAAGTCTGAATAATTTCCTCTTACATCTTCAACTGCGTATCAACCTATGGGACCAGAACACAGCTCTCATTTTAGTACATCTAAACCTTCTTTCTCGACAATCTCTGCTCCAACAAGAAAAAGAAAAACTTTCAACCACCAACAAAGTCCACAATTTCACTTCCATCAAACTTCCATCTGAACTTACAGAACTTCTCAACAAAGGAACTAATTTCATACCAACTTCAGACAAAATCAACATCTCTGCAATTAAGAAAACCATCTCTTCAGAAGTAAATTCAACCCTGTGCCAGATTATCACAAAAGGAACCCGCAACTACAACACCTACCGCCCACACTTCAAAAAGAAAACTAACTACAGATACCAACCTTACTTCAAGCAAAAACCAATCAAGCTGCTTCAAGAACAACAATCTAAACCTAATTTTAATTTACATATTATTGATTATGTTCACAACACAACTTTATATACAAAACTGTACCTACAATCCCATAACCTACAAATGCTTACAAATCCACAACACATCAACATCACTCAAACAATCAACACACAAATACACAATCTCTCCACACGCAATGACATAATACTTACCAAGACGGACAAGAACATGGGTTGGGCTCTCGTACCTACCTCATGGTTTACAAAGGAATACACCAGACATTTTACAGATACTACTACATACAGACGAATTGACAATTTTGACTTAACAACAACTATTACCAAATCCAACAAACTGCTACGGAAACTTCAACTACGTTTTAACAAACTACTCTCTACACCAAACGACAAACACCTACTTGATACTGTCACAAAAAAAACAAACTGCAACTACCCTACATGAAACTTCTACCAAAAGTACATAAACTGACTGACGCAGCCTCACCCTCAAACCTTAACAAACTTACAGGACGACCAATAATCACCGCACACAGCTGGACAACTTCCAGCCCTTCACGACTACTAGGAACTGAACTTGACAAAATTATTTTTCAACTGAAAAATGTATTTAAAGAACGAGACATACCTTTTCCTATTATTTACAACTCAACAGACCTTTTAGACTTACTACACAACTTTTACATTGACGACATTGACAACTACACTTTAACCACTTTTGACTTCACATCATTATATACAAACATTTCATACCCAGACACCATTAACGCTATCATCACCAGCTTTACCAACCTTTTATAGAGACTTTTTACTAAACTTAAACAATTTTATTAACAACGGCAACTTTTTTATTTCTGGACAAGATGTTTACCGACAAACTAAAGGTGTAGCCATGGTAGCTATCACAGTCGACAGATTGCGGACTTGGTTTTATTACTCAACGAACTGACATTTTTCACTGACTATAACACCACTGGCTTGTTTATTTTTTGTAGATACATTGACGACGGATTTATGTTGACTGACAAAAACAGTATCACAGACCATATCAGCCACCTATCCTCTACATATCCTTCACAAATCCCTATCACTTTCACCACAAACTGTCATTCCACTCACTACCTGGACCTCACAATTTCACTCAATTATCACACTATCATGTATCACAAAATTCACCATCACATTTACCAAAAACCACATCACAAATACATGTATCCACATTTCTCCTCAAATCATCCACAACACATTTTCACAGGCATCATCAAGACCGAGACAGTACGATACAGCCGACTATCAAAAACCAAAGACGACTACAACTTTGTACACAAACTATTTACTTTACGACTGTTAGTTTTGAAACGTCTATATCGTTTTTATCAATTTCCTATGAAACTTCCTACCGATTTATTATCATTTATTATTCCAGCCAAGTACGTGATTTCAAAATCAAAGCTTTCATAGAATCGTGATCTCGCACGAATCTAATAGTTCTAGAAGTTTTGCCGTTAGGAAATAGTCTTTATTGTGGGCGCCACGTTTCTCACAACGCCCTAATTCTCACGTAACATAGGCAATAAAAACGAAGCGCAACTTCTTTTAGTCAGAGATTGTTAGTGAAGTTACACCGCTACCGTGCTACGATCAGAGGATCCAAGTTACCGCTATTTCAAGTGTATTTCGCTGTCTCTCTGCTACCCTTTGGTGCGAGTCGTCAACCAAAGTACGTAAGTTTTTATATGCTAAGTTGCTATTGTTAGTCTTTTCGTTATCACGAAGAAAGGTTTCATTTAGTATCTAGGTTTTATTGCAGCGAAATCGCTTTCGCGAGATTTAAGGCTTATTGTCATATGATTACCAAATTGTGATTCTTTTACGCTATATTTAGCTATTTGGAAAATAGTCGTTGATATCTTGGTTTGTTAAGACAAGAGTTGTTATCGCCTCAGTTTAATAGTTCAAGTATCAATTGTCACGTATGTTTCACGTTATGGTCTCGTTAGTTCAATTCTGTTAGATTTGTATTTTTATGCCTTATCTAAGAGAACGTATTCTTAACTATCGCTTTTCAGTTCGAACCTACTTATTTGTCTACTGCTACTACTACTTATTTGTCTACTACTACTACATCTACTTGTATTATTCGCGATCTACTGGTTTTCGCTGTTCCGTCAATTGCTACCTATTGTGAACTAGATCTATGGACTTGATCTGTCATTAAATCAGTTTGAATCTACCAAGTGGAGTTCGAATATCTCGCACCGCGCTACCCCTGTAGTTGTTTAGATTTGAGTAACAAGCAACCTCTAGAATCTTGCAATTACATTAGTTCGAATTTGGAGGCGGACCTTATTCGACTCAAGCAAACCGGCAACGAATTGTGAAGAAATTCGAAAAATTAGGCTACATCTTGGAGAGCCACGCAATAGCTATCCGATATCTGGATTATAGCCATCGCCCGTGTCTTGATTGTTTGCCCGCGGTCACACAAACTGTCATCGCTCTAACTAAAGGATCAATTAACGCAGTCGAGTCACTATGGAAACAAAGAAGGCACGTAGCAGCGCAAAAGGCATCGTGACCAAGAAGATTAAGGAAATTTCCGGTCTAATGACTGATGAAAGCAATGCAGATGAAGTATTAAAAAGGTCAGCTGAACTAGAGCAAGCGTTTAGGAAATTTCAAGAGGCGCACGAGGCGTTTCACAGACAATTAGAAGATCCAGAGCCGATCGGCGAATCCGGAAATTATTACCAATCAGTTCTCAATAAGGTCGAACAGCTACAAGAAAACGTGGACATTTGGCTAGCTGGGGTGGAAGCTTCAAGATTACTAAGATCTTGTGAGATAAACCCTGAAGACAGCATTTCAAACGCCAGTTTAAGGACCATCACGTCACGCTCGTCACGCTCGTCGCGCTCGTCACGCACATCGCATAATTCTTCTGCCAGCTCTAGGGCAAGAGCCGCAGCGAAAAGGGCTATTCTAAAGGCCGAAGTCGCGACGCTTAAGAGGCTACACGAGATTGAAGAAGAAGAAATGAAATTGCGCCAACGCAAAACTCAGTTAAAACTTGAAACTGAAATAGCAAAGGCCGAGATCGAAGAACTGGTTTATGAGCACGCCGATAGTGAAAGTACCGCAAAGTTACTTCCGGAAAGGGAGCAAATTAAGAAAAGCGTTTCATTCCTGCAACCGAAAGCAACGCCGTATGAAGACGGACCTATCGAAGACGAGGCAGCTACCGTAGAAGCCAAACCGGACGTTCATGAACCAATAGAAACCGGCCACGAATATTCAGATCAATTGGCAACAGATCGCGAGTTCAGCCAGCCTAGAAGACTACCTTGTCCCATGGAAGATTCCTGCGTAACGAGTCAACGCCTTCCCTTAAACCCAGAAGCTCCTGAATGGCAGAATAAAACTCCGCAATATTCGCCTTTCAATGCAGTCGCTAAGAGCACGCCAAAGTCTACTTACACCCCGCCTGTTGGTGGTGACATACAACTTCTCCTGAGACAGCAACAAGAGGCTATTATGGCGTTAACGCTTCCCCAACCCGACGTTCCTGTCTTCACCGGTGATCCAGTGGAGTACTGTGACTTTATCCGAGCCTTCGAGAACCTTATTGAGAGTAAAACACGCAATCCAAGCACAAGGCTTTATTACCTCCTGCAGTACACGAGTGGTCAGGTACAAGACCTGGTGCGAAGCTGCTTAGCCATGCAGGATGATAGAGGATACGAAGAAGCAAGAAAGCTACTGGCAGAGAGGTATGGTCAGTCATACAAAATCGCTACAGCGTACGTCGACCGCGCTATCAATGGCCAGCCAATCCGCACTGAAGACGGTCCCGCACTGCAGAAGTTCTCGATATTGTTAACCAGCTGTAGAAATACGTTAAAGGAGATCAGCTACCTAAACCGTCTAGAAAATCCAGAAGGTCTGAGGAAAATCGTCGACCGGCTGCCTTATCCACTTAGGCTAAAATGGCGCGAGCTGGTTGACACTATTACGCAGAAAGAAGCAAGAGACCCCAACTTGAAGGACATTACAGACTTCGTTGAAGCTAGATCAAGAGTCACAAATCATCCTATTTTCGGCAAGATTCAAGGTGAACCGAGCCGATCCAGCAGTCACAAGTCCAGCGACAGGTCAAAAAGGGATGCAAGGTCATTTGCAGTGGACAGTCAGTCGAAGCCACCCTATCTGCCATCAAGCAATCCAGAGAAGAAAACATTGAAGTGTCCCTCGTGCAACAAAAGTCATTGGCTTTCACAATGCAGCGACTTTAGAAAATTACGTTTAAGCGACCGACTCAAGTTTGTTCGTGCTAAAAAACTGTGCCTAAATTGTTTAGTATCAGGACACTTCGTACAAGATTGTCCAAAGCAAAGCTTCTGTCGTATCGAAGGCTGTACGAAAAAGCATTCTACCTTTCTACATGAAAAGGATCGAGCTCAGGAAGTAACGCCATCGCAACCAAACCAGAGTAATGGGCCTGCAAGCACCGAAACAAACACGACCGCAACACAAGTGAGTAACGGCTACGTCCAAAGTGGGACATTTCAAGCATCCAGCGTATCCTCCATCGTAGGACTATCAATTGTGCCAGTGAAGGTCAAGGCCAAGGGCCAAGACAAGAAAGTGCTAACATACGCGTTCCTCGACTCAGGATCAAACACTTCATTCTGTACTGACGCGCTACTCCAAAAACTCGATGCCAAGGGAGTAAAAACCACCCTTTCACTTACTACGATGCAAACGACCAATGAAGCAATCGAATGTTCTCTCGTAAACCTAGAAGTTTCTGATCTCAGCGACCTCAACGTAATAGAGCTACCGATGGTTTACTCTCGACCCAGTCTTCCCGTATCAACCAACGCTATTGCCACACAGGAAGACATGAACCGCTGGCCACACCTCAAGGGTATCACAGTACCCAACATCGAAGCAGAAATTGGCCTTTTGATTGGCAGCGACGTACCGCAAGTACTGCAACCAGTGGAAGTGAGAGAAAGCAAAAATGGCGGTCCCTTTGCTACGCGTACTGTTTTTGGATGGGTGCTTAACGGACCCCTGGGACGGACAGGGCCAGAAGAGGCAACTGCTAACTTCGTCGACGCTAATACTAACCTCAGCAAGCAATTTGAAGATTATTGCAATTTAGAGTTTAACGACTCGAGCTACGAGCCCAAGATGTCGATGTCTCAGAATGATCGACGCGCATTAGAAATCATGGAAAGTACTGTGAAGCTTTCGGACAGTCATTACGAAATCGGTCTACCGTGGAAAAATAATCCGCCATGCCTAGAGAACAACAAGTCCCAAGCCGAATCCAGACTGCAACCGCTAAAGAGACGTCTTCAAAGAGATGAAATCCTACGCAAGAAATACAAGGATTTCATGGATGACTTGCTACGCAAGAATTATGCCGAAAAGGTGACAAGCGAGGACTTATCTCTGAAGGACACATGGTACCTACCGCACCATCCAGTGTTTCACCCACAGAAGCCAGACAAGGTGCGGGTCGTGTTTGACTGTTCAGCCAAATATCGTGGCACTTCTCTCAACGATCAGCTCTTACAGGGGCCGGATCTAACCAACTCGCTGGTTGGTGTTCTAACGCGATTCCGACAGGAACCAGTTGCCTTTATGTCGGACATTGAAGCAATGTTCTATCAAGTTCGAGTTCAGCCAAGCGACTGCGACTATTTGCGATTCCTTTGGTGGCCAGGCGGCGACCTAGAAAAGGAGCCAGAAGAATACCGAATGTTGGTCCATTTGTTCGGCGGCGCTTCATCTCCAAGCTGTGCGAACTACGCCTTAAAGAAAACCGCTGACCATAACAGAGAAGACTTCGACGCGGCCACAGTCGAGACTGTAAAGCGAAATTTCTATGTAGATGACTGCCTTCGTTCAGTTGCTACAGATACACAAGCAGTTCGTTTGGCAGGACAACTCTGTGAGCTGCTATCCAAAGGAGGCTTTCGCCTTACGAAGTGGATATCCAATTCAAGAGAAGTAATCAACTCTGTTCCTGAGTCAGAAAGAGCACCCTCAGTCAAGGATCTCGAATTCAACAAGACTTCAGCGCTAACTGAAAGAGCCCTAGGCGTCCAGTGGAATGTTCAAGCAGACACGTTTACTTTCAAAATCGCTAGCAAAGAAAAACCAGCTACAAGAAGAGGAATTCTTTCTATTGTCTCTTCAATCTACGATCCACTGGGTTTCGTATCGCCGTGTATTCTACCTGCCAAAGGTATCCTGCAAGACCTGTGTCTCAAGGGCCTCGGATGGGACGACCAGATCCCCGAACTTAGCAAACAGAAATGGGAAACCTGGCTTAGAGAACTGCCTAAACTGGAAAAATTCGAAGTTCCCCGATGCTTCAAACCACCAGACTTCTCAGATATTCAACAGCGTGAGCTTCATCACTTCTCAGACGCCTCTAGTCAAGGCTATGGAGCAGTTTCATATCTCCGGCAAATGGACGTGAATGGTAAGGTCCACTGTTCCTTAATTATGGCAAAGTCGAGATTAGCTCCCCTAAAAGCAATGACGATTCCAAGAATGGAATTATCCGCAGCAGTTTTAGCAACAAGATTGGATCAGATGATCAGACGAGAGCTGGATTTGTCCGTTGACAGTTCTACCTTCTGGACCGATAGCACTTGCGTTATTCGATACATAGAGAACAAGGACAAGAGATTCCAGATCTTTGTCGCCAATCGCGTTTCAGCAATATTGGATCAGTCCACAGCAACCCAATGGCGATACGTGGAGACATCGCTAAACCCAGCTGACGAAGCATCCAGAGGAATGACGGTTGACGCGCTACTAAAGAACGACCGCTGGTCACGGGGACCCCCTTTTCTAAAGCAACCTAAGGAGACCTGGCCGCAAAGACCCGCTGATATCGGCGAGATCTCTGACAGCGACCCAGAAGTCAAGAAGACTGTTGAAGTATTTGCAAACAAAGTAAACGATCAAAGCAACCACGTTAATGAAGCAATAGAGAAGTTTTCCTCGTGGACCCGCCTGAAGAAAGTTATAGCCTGGGTGCTACGCTACAAGCAAAACCTAAACAAGCAAAGTCAGAGAACCAAGGCAAACGAAGCTATCAGCTACCAATCAGATGTCAGTAAAATCACACCATTGAGTGTGTCTGAAATCAACGAAGCAGAAAAGGAAATCGTCAAGTTCGTGCAGAAACAAAACTTCAAAGAAGAATTATTAGCTTTAAGTCAAGTCTGCAAGGAGACGGAGAAAACGGCCACCAAGAACACCACAAAGAAGAGCAGCAGTATCTACAAGCTTGATCCTGTTTTGGAAAACGGCCTCATACGTGTAGGAGGACGCCTGCACCAAGCACCAATCGAAAGCGATGCTAAACACCCAGTGATTCTCCCAAGAAAGCATCACATCGCCAAATTAATAATCGACTACTATCACCGAGCCTCTGGTCACTCTGGAGTCGAGTACACGCTGTCGTTGATTAGAGGAAAATTTTGGATCGTCGGGGCGCGATCAAGTGTACGCAACATTGTCAACGCGTGTTTCAATTGCCGGCGACGCCAAGCGCCAGTAATGCAACAGAAAATGGCAAGCCTACCAGAGGAGAGAATAACGCCTTCCAAGCCACCATTCACGAATGTAGGGGTCGATTGTTTTGGTCCCTTCACAGTTCGTCGTGGACGGACAACTGCTAAGAGATATGGTGTTTTGTTTACGTGCCTGGCCATCCGTGCAGTCCATATCGAAGTGGTCTATTCTTTGGACACAGAATCTTTCATCAACGCTCTTCGACGTTTCATTGCGAGGAGAGGACGCCCGGAACAAATAAGGTCAGACAACGGAGGAAATTTCGTGAAAGGCGAAAAAGAGCTACGCGGAGCACTTCAAGCGTGGAATCAAGCGCAGATTCACGAATGCCTACTACAGCACGATGTCAAGTGGATATTCAACCCACCCGCTGCATCGCACTTCGGAGGAGTGTGGGAAAGATGTATAAGAACAGTAAGGAAGGTCATGAAAGCGCTACTCAAACAACAAGTTCTCGATGATGAAAGTCTTCACACGCTGATGTGTGAGGTGGAGTCTATTGTTAATGGCAGACCAATCACCAAGGTGTCTGACGATCCAAGGGATCTCAACGCACTCACACCCAATCATCTCCTGCTACTTCGAGCAGGAACAGCAATGCCACCTGGAGTGTTTTCCAAGGAAGATAACTACACCTGTCGCAGATGGCGCCAAGTGCAATATCTTAGCAATATCTTCTGGTCACGCTGGACCAGAGAGTATCTGCCGTCACTGCAGCAACGTCAAAAGTGGACCAAGCCACAGTGTAATCTCGCCGTAAATGATATTGTGCTACTTCTTGATGAGAATATGCCCCGCAGTCTTTGGCCACTAGCACGAGTGCTGGAAGTATACAGCAATCGCAAGGATGGGCTAGTACGCTCAGCTAAAGTCAAGACAAGGACGTCCGTGTTAGTGCGACCCGTGGACAAGATTGTTCTACTCGAGGCTGTACAGATAACAAGCAAGGATTAGATAAGTTTAGCTAGCATTATAGACACTATATAACCATGAACTTTACTATTAGAAATAATCGTAGTTTTAGCGTTTCAAACCTATTATAGTTTATGTGTAAAGGCTATTTGTGACGCCTTTAAGGGGCCGGAATGTTAGTTTTGAAACGTCTATATCGTTTTTATCAATTTCCTATGAAACTTCCTACCGATTTATTATCATTTATTATTCCAGCCAAGTACGTGATTTCAAAATCAAAGCTTTCATAGAATCGTGATCTCGCACGAATCTAATAGTTCTAGAAGTTTTGCCGTTAGGAAATAGTCTTTATTGTGGGCGCCACGTTTCTCACAACGCCCTAATTCTCACGTAACATAGGCAATAAAAACGAAGCGCAACTTCTTTTAGTCAGAGATTGTTAGTGAAGTTACACCGCTACCGTGCTACGATCAGAGGATCCAAGTTACCGCTATTTCAAGTGTATTTCGCTGTCTCTCTGCTACCCTTTGGTGCGAGTCGTCAACCAAAGTACGTAAGTTTTTATATGCTAAGTTGCTATTGTTAGTCTTTTCGTTATCACGAAGAAAGGTTTCATTTAGTATCTAGGTTTTATTGCAGCGAAATCGCTTTCGCGAGATTTAAGGCTTATTGTCATATGATTACCAAATTGTGATTCTTTTACGCTATATTTAGCTATTTGGAAAATAGTCGTTGATATCTTGGTTTGTTAAGACAAGAGTTGTTATCGCCTCAGTTTAATAGTTCAAGTATCAATTGTCACGTATGTTTCACGTTATGGTCTCGTTAGTTCAATTCTGTTAGATTTGTATTTTTATGCCTTATCTAAGAGAACGTATTCTTAACTATCGCTTTTCAGTTCGAACCTACTTATTTGTCTACTGCTACTACTACTTATTTGTCTACTACTACTACATCTACTTGTATTATTCGCGATCTACTGGTTTTCGCTGTTCCGTCAATTGCTACCTATTGTGAACTAGATCTATGGACTTGATCTGTCATTAAATCAGTTTGAATCTACCAAGTGGAGTTCGAATATCTCGCACCGCGCTACCCCTGTAGTTGTTTAGATTTGAGTAACAAGCAACCTCTAGAATCTTGCAATTACAACGACTTACTGCACTAGACTACCCCAACAGACTCATTACAGAAAATTCCTTTCCATGGCTACCTTACTACAATCACAAACGACGACGACTTACTAACAAAACACAACCCTACAATGACAAACCTACAATTTACTACCGCAGCAAATACAACAAGCACGCTCGAACTGACAAAATTGTACGCCACATCCTACACAAATACCATAACATGCATATCCCCAAACTCACCAAAGCTTACTGCAATACTACTAAACTCCACACTTTGCTTCTCACTAACAAACTTCTGCACTCAAAGATTATCAACTCTAAAGAAAAAAAAATGCTCAACAACCAATCTGCATACTATTATTCTACTCTAAATAATTTTATGCTCTACAACGTCAATTTTTAAAAAGGTACGAGACCAAGTTGATTAATGAACTCTTGTACATTTACCTTGAATTATTTTAACACTCAATTACCATTAGTATGGAATGGCTATCACTACAAAAATGTCGTTAATATGGAATAGTCATCCTTCAAGTTTTGAATTTAACTTCAATCGACTACCCTATACCAACATTGTAATTATAAAGACACAAAGACTTAATTTTTTAGCCATTTTTCAATTTTACATTGTAATGATAAAGATACAAGGACTTAATTTTTAAGCCATTTTTCAATTTTACATTGTAATGTTAAAGTTACAAGGAATTCATTTTTAAGTCATCTTACAATTTTATCATGTTCATATACTACATGTATATCATTTCAAGTAAACATCAAAAACATCGAACATAATTCCACGTCCCTGTAACTGTAATATTTTCACACCTATAATCCCTCTATTGCGAGATTCATTCCATCATGTATTCTCATTGTGAATACATGTATTTACAGAAAACTTATTTGCCTTCGATACTTCCATTCGAATTTTAGATCAATCCTTTCACTAATAAAAATCATACTTTCAATGTCTATTTGGTGGTACTCATTCCTATAATCGTTTCAAAGATCATTCCATCTCTGTGATACAATAGCTATCCACTTTGCGATTTTAAAATTGTTTGACTTACCACATAGTCCACGATTCCTCCTCACCACTACACGCCATCGCTCCACGCCATCTAATTTCAATCGACCTTCGACAACAATAGACCGAACAATTTCACCAATATTCCTCTACCAACAACGTCGATTATCCAACATTTATGTTTCTTTTTCATCATACTACTCTCGACACGCACCAATATCTCCTTTGTCTCTCTATACACTCCATTTTTCACCACTTCGGGAGTCCAGAATTTTTTAACGCAGAACGAAGAACGAAAATACTACAATGCAGGTCAAAAGTAGTTGGGACACCTGTCCAATAATCATGTATTCCAAGTAAAGTTGGCTTTTTGGGGTCACAATTGGAGCGTACCACCCCCCTCCCCCCCAAACAATGTTGGAAGATGCAAATAAACAGTATTTTTGTTGAAATCTGTGTTGTACTGTCAAATCTCAACATTGCTTGGGGGGGAGGGGGTGGGGGGAGATTATTTCAGTAGTATCTCGCTAAGTGTCCCAACACTTTTTACCTGCATTGTAGCTTCGATCATTCCCAGGGGCAACCGCGTACAGCCAATACGTCATAACATCACGCAACGATAGCGATCACGCCATAACTGACGCAATCATCCCACATAAGGATCTTCACACTTCGCCGATTCGCAACATTTAAGCGAGACAAAACGCCGACGACAAGTAATTTTTATTGATTTATTGTTATCTCAACAACACTACAGCGGCCTATCTTATATCTCAAGGTATCTAGCTATAGTTCCTTCATGTTTTTTACACTCCCCTCCCCTCCCCGCATGCTTTTATAACGTTTCAACTCAATCTACATCTAAAACTTCATAAAATGTTTTTACGTTTTTACATTCTCACTTTCAAGTTTTAATTTTTAGTCCATTTGTTTGATTATATAACTTTACTCCTCTGCTTTATTTCCGTTTTTTTTGTCCCAATAAGTTTGAATATTTATTCCTCATTTCTCCAGTATTTTCCACTACTTTTTTCTAATTTCTTCAACAAGGACTCGGCACGAGGATGTCGGGCATTGACCTGGTACCAGGCTAGAAACATCATCGCTCAGTTGTGCTTTGCCCCTGACGACTCGCAACCATTAGGAGCCTTGGTGCCGATGCATCCTACTCTCCTTTGCCCGGCCGGATGATTCCCATTTCTTTCCATCTATTAGCATCTCTTAACTTTGCTTCCTCAACTACCACTCCTCAATTCCTTAAATAAAATATGTTGAATTTGCTCAAGTTAATATGAATTTGAATGCCCCTATATTTACTTCTCATCTATACCACAAGATTAAATAAATAATAAATTATTATTATAATTTAAATGTGTAATTTGTATTCCCCCTCTACAAAATTAATTTTTTAAAACCAGTCCCAGACCCTCAACAGAAGACATACCCCCACCCCCTGCCCAACCTACCCTCCACCCCTTATAAGTAAACTCGCAGAAAACGAGTTTTAACCCTGCCATATTTCTCAGGAAACCTACCGTGTTCATCTACAGCCAGCATTTGAGGCCATAAGTTTAAGATTAGTTGTTGTTTCTTTGTTTGTTTTTCTATTTTGTCTATGTATCCCCTAACACAGTGCATATCACACCCCTCGCCACCAACAATCGAGAACGAAAATGAAGTTGAAGATTTCTTCCTTTTTGTCAGTGTCCTTTTCCTCCCCACAGCCAAATATCAAGAACGAAGATAGAAATAAAGGTTTCTTCCTTAAAATTTTGTCAGTGCCCATTTTCTCCCTACAGCCAAATACGAAGGTAGAAGCAAAAGTTTCTTCTTTTTGTCAATGTCCTTTTCCTCCCTACAGCCAAACTTCAAGAACGAAGATAGAAATATAGTTTCCTTCCTTTTTGTCAGTGTCCTTTTCCTCCCTACAGCCAAATATCAAGAACGAAGATAGAAATATAGTTTCCTTCCTTTTTGTCAGTGTCCTTTTCCTCCCTACAGCCAAATACCAAATTTCAAGAACGAAGATAGAAATATAGTTTCTTTCCTTTTTGTCAGTGTTCTTTTCCTCCCTACAGGCAACTATCAAGAACGAAAATAGTAATAAATATTTTTTTTTTATGGGTATCCTTTTCCTTCCTACAAACTTTTTTTAAAAACCAAGCCCCAACCTAACCCCCAAAGAGTTTTTTTTTCTCAACACTTATCTGAAACCTTTTTCCCCCTACTCCCAAACCCTACTTACAACCCCTATTTCCATCTCAAATAATCAACAACTTTTTCTTTCAACCCTTTAATAGATGTAATACTAAACACTAAAATGACCTTGAAAAATAATCTAGGATCAGGCAAAATTATCACAGGCTAGAATTTTATTTACCCTGCCTGTTAATACCCATTTTTTACTTTTTTACTTTTTTACAGCTAAAACTATGGAACTAGATCACATCCCTATATTACAGTTTTTGAACACCCGTATATGGCAATTATCCAGACTACAAATCAGTAATGAACGCCTACAACTTTTTCACTTACTTAACGGAGAAGTCTTCTATTCAATCCAAACCTGGCCCACCGACATACAACAAATTTTCTGGAACAAACCTGCAGGAGACAATGACACCTTCAAACTTTTGTTGTTTTTCATTGGCAATGGTTGCTCGCCAGAAATTATAGCAAAATGGATCCTTACATCACAACATTGGACAACACATACCAAAGGAGAAAAGAGAGCGAGGCAAATTAACTTCATAGTGCAAAACCTCACCTCTAAAGGCCACACATGGTTCTATTTTGACCTTCACCACAGCCTATGGCTTTATCTAAATGGAGAAAGAAGAGGTCCAATAAATTCATAATCACTTATAAATTGTACACCATACTAGGTAACTATGTTTTTAAATTATATAACCGCTGCATATACAACCGCTGCACATACTCCTCAGGTGTTCGTTTTCCATATGATAATATAAATAAATTATCCCACCTCTACCCCATTTAAAACTTATCACCCTAACCTATAACGAACATCCTTATCACCCTACACCATCTCAAGCACCAGACATTATCACACTACACCATCCCAAACACCATGTATCACCCTACCCCATCCTGAGCACCCTTCCACCAGAAATCATTACCACCTAATAACTTCCCTTCATATCAACATTTTAACTTTCCCTTAATGTATGCTTATGGTTGCTTTGCTACAACCTTTTTGCCTTTTTCCCAAACCTACTATAACTAACCCCAAAGAGCCTTTTTGCCCCTTTTCCCAAAAATAAACTAACCCTAAGGAACCTATTGTACATATATTTCCCCTTGCTTCTCAACCCATTTCATACTATCTCGCACTTATGGTTACTTTTGGTTAACCTATTAACATTTCTTTATTTCGTTTCATTTTATTTCATTTCTTCTAATATTTGATTGAGCTGGAGAGTGCTGTGTTACAGAGGTCACTCCCTCAATTTAACCATTAATATTAACATCTGATTTTTATTTCCTTTATTGTTATACAAATACATTCCCACCCTCACAAACACCTATTATCCCTCTTTACCCACTGATTTCTTGTCAGTGGAGTGGGAACCCTATTTTAGGGATTCCATATTTAACACCTATAATGCCACAAAGGTTGCTAGTTTTACTACTGATAAATAAATTTATAAAACAGAGTGGCAGTTATACGTCTGTTTTTGAAATATTTGTCATTGGCGATGCTGGTGGTTTTCTTGTTGATGATACAATAATTTATCATGTCTATAGTGATAGTCATTATACAATTAGTACATTCGACAGTGACAAAATTGATAGTCAATACACTAAATCAATTATTCAATTCATCACTGATGGAGGAGCTGGAGTGAATGATGGGATAAGATTTCAAATCCGTTATTTTGGTAGCCAATACAATAAAAATGTGAGATTTCTCTTTTATTCAAGGGTAATCAAGGGTAAACTGTCGACAAGTTTTGACCATACTGTTTTTAATGTTCTTGACGTCCAAGATAATCATAAGATTCTCTATTTTGAGAATTTGAATCTCAATGGTAATCTTATTGATGGTTTAGGCGATCCTAAAAATATCAATAGTGCAACCAATAAAAAATATGTCGACACACAAAATGCCAGGCAAGACATTGCCATTGCTGATAAAGCCAGCAAGATGTATGTAGATGGGAAAATAACAAATGTAAGTGTAGATACAACATCATTGTTACCAAGAGATGGTAGCAGAAGTATGACTAGTGATTTAGACATGGATGAAAATTATATTCTCTATGTGAAAAATTCAAATGATTATAAGGTTGATGATGCTTATGAAGTTAGAGTTAGAGATTTGGGAAGTGCTGTCAACAAAGAATATCTGAATGAAAAATTTCTTAAAGTAGACAAAGATGGTAATTATTTTGATCTAAAACAAAATACTATCAAAAACTGTGAACCCTACTATGATGGACTTTTCGATAATAACAGTCTGGTTAGTAAAGCTTATGTAGATTCTGAAATTAGTAAATTACCCAAATCAGATACTGACGTCTTAAAATTAGATGGAAGCAAAGCTATGACCGGTGCTCTTGACATGGGTGGATTCGGTATTAAAAATATCAAGCATTTTGTTGAAGATGACTCAAGTCAAGCAGCCTCCGATGCTCAAAGAAATGATGTAATCAATTTTGGTTATTTTCACACTGAGAGAGGAGAACTAAAACGTTTAATAAATGAAGTATCTTCTGATGCTTTAAACAGAAATGATCCAGATCCAATGGAAGATAATATCGATATGGCCAATCATAGCATTGTCCGTCTGAAAGAGCCTCAGTCATCACTAATAAGATGGTCAGTGACAATAATGCAGTAATTAATACTACGATTGAAGATAAAATCAGTGAAGCTGAAAAACTTGATATTAAAGCAAACCGACAAGAGAATAAATTCTCTTTTGTCATGGATGATGGACCTATTTAAAGAAGATGATGATGATATTATTAAAGTTGGAAAGAAAGATAAAGATTTTTTATCAAATTAAAAAAGAGACTAATCGATTTAAAATTAGGTATGATTCTTCCATCCATTATTATAGCACTCGATTAACAGTTGATTTAAAATCGTTAGATCTAGGTGAGTATACATTAGCTTTTGAAATGTATTATAGTAATAAAGTGGATAAAGATGTAGTGGTTGTTGAAGCTCTTAGTGATACTTTAAATGTCTCACGTAATAATACAAATACTTTTTCCGATCACAGTAGAACAATTATCAATTTTCATAAATATGGAAACCTTGGGATTATTGATTTAGATATTGATTTAACTTTAAAATATAAAAGTGGTGAAACTTATGATGTTTTCACAAACATCTTTGTAGTTGTTTATGGTGTAAGTGGTCATCAGAATGATGTTGATTCACGTATTTGGGACAGACTCTATTATATCAGTGACAAAATGATCCATTATGAAGCACCTATTAATATGGACAATCAACAAATAAAAGGATTAATTAACGGTGTTGAAGACGGTGATGCAGTCAATGTAAAACAATTGAATGAATTAGAATCTACCCTTACAAAATTCATTCTTGATGAAATAAAAAAAATATAATCTACATGATATATGGGTCCTTGAATTGTGTGATGTATTATATATGATGAGTGAAACAATCAAATACATCAACTGCTTATTTGAAGTAACCAAACAAAAATATGAAAAGGTAAATGATGTCATACGAAAGTCAGCTTTAGTATATCAATATCTTTACCTCAATAATTTCGATATATACATATCAATAGATGATGTCCTCGAACTAAATAACAACGAAATCGGTCTAATTGGTACTGGAAATGGATGCCTTACACATTTCCTTGAAAGAATATTCAATCAGTCAGACATATTACACTCACATAGCATTCTACATGATGCTTTTGGTCGATTCTATGCCCATCATCAATTAGACCGAGGGTACACATATGTCATACCCAAGAGCCGAACACTGAAATGTATTAAAAGATCTCCATTATGCGGTCAGATTTCTGGATTAATATATTGTGTATCCAAAAAAAGTCAAAATATAAAAAATATATAAACAATGTATATGAAAGAGCCACAAAAAAGTATAAACACGTTGAATGGTATTATTCATAATAAAAGACCATTGAAAATCATATTCAAATGGAATCATATTTCAGATAAACTGACAGAAGAACAGATCGAAGAATTAAAATCTTGCTACAAAACATATCATAAAAAGTGTTGGGCTCACAAACAAGCATTAAAAAGCATTAAAAAGCTTCAAAAAAAGAAATTACTTGGGAACTCATTGTCCATTATCTTCGCATCTGGAGGTGTTGCTTCTAGTATAGCAACTGGCGGCATCGGTTTGATTGCAGTCAGTGCAGCGGCACGTTTGATCCAGGGTTGAATGTCGCATAAAAACCTTGATCTTAAGATCCAAAATTGTACATATGCTCACCAAAGATATCAACATTTGCTAAATGAAATAAAAGACATGATGAGAAGTGGAAACTTCAATTCATCTCGTATTTACAACACGATGAAAAACAATGATGATTATGTAACAGACAACAGTATTTGATAAAATACAATGAAAAATTCACACATTAATTATTGACTGAATTCTATCGCCTATTAATGATTGAACCTTTTCCCAATATTGTTCATAAGATTTTAATGTCCTCTTCGACTTCGTTACACTGATATCTTTGTAAGGAAGCCCGAGCATCTTGAATAATTGCTTGATAATATATTTAATACTCATCATCCGTTTGCATCCATAATTGACCTCATGGACAACACTGTCAATCTCAACAAATATTTTATGGATCAGCTCTCTTTGTTTAAGAGTTAAATAGATATTATTCTCAAAAGATATACTATCCAACACATTCTGAATATGGTATTTCCGATGATAAACCGATTTCCGTCGTATCCTATGCATATTATCAAAGAAGTTAAAGTACTCCGTGACATAATCATAACCGTGAACTAAACCACAATTCACACAGATATTCATACCATTTACAGTTTCGATATCCTGTTCACTACAACATGACTCAACCACTTTGTGAAATTCTACTAATAGTCGATCACAAAAAGGACATGTCGACTCCCCCATATTATTTAATTCATTGTGAATTTGAGAATTACAATCCATCTTATATTATTAGAAAAGATAATATTTTTTAAAGTCACAACAAATTTCAGCATAAACTTTTTGAGTAAATTTTCCTCACAAAATTTATAATTAAAACACTTAAAACACAATATTATGACTCATTTTCCTGGGGAACCCCCTATTGTATAACATCATCGACTTCCTGTTTTTCCAAACATATTCAGACCTGCCAGCGGGGAATCCCCGAATATAACATCAGGTTTTCCGAGAAGTCACGCAATGTGGTATTAATCGCAGTATTGGTCCCAACAATGATCAAAGGTTTTGGTTCCAGACCAATGTCCCGGGTTTTGGTCTTGGTTCTAATCCCTATCCAATATTTGATTCCTATATTCGATTCCAACATTTTGATACTAGGTTTTGATACTAGTAATGGATCCTATGTTTGAAAACCAAGCATGGGATTCTATAGTTGACCTTGGATTTTTCATTGAGATTTTTGATCTCATATTTGACCTTGACTTTAGATTTCGGATTTTTGATCTCATATTTTTGATCTCGTATTTTTGATCCAGCGTAAATAATAAAATCAGGGAAACAAAATGGAAAAATGTCTGGGACCCCCAACTACTATACTACTGACTTGGGGGATTGTGATCACATCTTTTTTCCCAAAAGCATGAGTGTTGAAATTGGGATAGAAACATGCTCGAATTGCAGTTAAAACAGAAATGTTATAAAGTCCCTCATCCAATAAAACTGTTGTCATACCAAAATTAATTATTTTAAAACCAGCTTTAATCCTTATTTCTGACAACTATGCAGGAAGAAGAGAATGTCAAAGAACTTCTGCATTCCCAGGTAGGGAATATTAAACATGAATAGAGAGTAATTTTTAGGTGTATAAAATCATATTGAGGAAGCTGGTGCACAGCTTATGATATGGCTAAATTTAATTTAGGCTAAGTTAAACGCAAGACAATGCAGGCCAGCAGTATCTCCCAGGGTTCTGGTGTGCGGTGGTCAGGGGTTTTGCGTAGGGGCCCCACATGGCTTACAGCTTGGCTTTGGATGTCAAGTCATTTGCGTTTTGTCATTTCTGTCGGATAGCTTGCACTGTGATTTTATTTCTTGATTCGTTCAATTTACTGGTTGTACTTTGCCATGGGCTCGCGTCCGAAGGACAATAGTTTGCAAATGCCACCAGTCTATGAAATGGCTGGTGAGGAAAGTAGTTCAGGTACTTCGAATTCAAACACTGATTTGCCTCCTACGTCCTTGCTTCTTTGATTGCACAAACAGTCCAGGCTGCGTTGGCCGCCGAACGATCGGCTCATAGTTCTCCCCCAGTTTTTACTGCACCGCCACAATCTACGTCAGTTGAGGTTCCTAACTTATCAGTTCCTGTTTCAATGGCGAGTTCGTGTTTTGGGGGCATTCCGTCATTGCTGGGCAGCTCAGCTAGCAATTTCATGGCCGCAGGAACTGGACTTTCGCAACAACGTAGGCCTGCTTTTTCTCTTAATATGGTAGTGCCTTACTTCGTTTCTATTTTTTGCGAATCCTTCGATGTTGGTGTCCGTTTCTAGCCCGAGCGTTTACAGTTTGCAGAACGGTGCGATTCGCGATGTCGCCGATTGTTCCGCCATGCTCGCGTCGCCTTTACTGGACCAACCGTTTATCGTTTGTCCCGGTTTTTCGCCTGTTCCAGCTAAGCTTGTCGCCCAGATTGTGGCGGGCAAGTACATCGACCTGAGCGATTTGCTGGCGGTTAACCTGGTGCAGAGAGAGCCAGAGCCTCAGCTTTTGTTTCACGGTCAACTGGTGTCGACTTCCCAGCCAAAAAACAGCGGCGATGCATCAAGGACTTCCCTTCATGGATGGAAGCCTTTGCCATCTTTTCCCTCATCCTGGTCTCTCACATTCCGAACCGCTGGAAGGATCTCATGCAGTACCAGTTGCTGATCCTGAGAACCCAACGCCATTTTTCTGGCAGAGTTTGGCTCGCTTATGATTAAGCTTTCCGTGAGCATGCTGCCCCTTTGCGACTCACCAAATGGTCTTCTATGAACGTCCAGTTGTTTAATTTTCATTCAGCCGGTTCGTCAGCCCGTGGCTCTCCCTTGGTTTCCTCGAATGACTCGCCAGAGCCGCCAGGTTCCTCCTTGTCCGTTATTCTTTGCAAATCCTGGAATAAGGGGTGGTGCACGGCTCCGTTCGCATCCAACCGCTACTCTCACCGGTGTAGTGTGTGCTCAGGTGTTCATCGCGCAATCTCCTGCCCTAACCAGTCTGCCAAAGAGTGCAGTGGCGAGTCCAAACGTTGCAGCCGTTCTCCAAGTGCCTAGAGGTCATCCTACCACTGTCACAGTCACTGTTACTGTCACTGCTACTGCCACTCTCAATGTCACTGCCACTGTCATTGTCACTGTCAATGTCACTACAATACCATTATCACAGTCAATGTCACTCTCACTGTCACTGTTATTGTTATTATTGTTAATGCACTATTTCTATTATTTATATTTATGTCTACAGGACAGGTCAGTTCGAGTCGTGGCCAACAAGGAAATACACCAGATCTGCAAGTAGTGTCTGTCAGATCTGTAAATCAACTCCCTGGTATGACAATTAGAAAAAATGTGTTTTGTAACACTAATCATTATGGTAACATGCAGAAGACAAAAATTAATGGAAGAAACAGTTTCAGGCCTGCTGTCTAGGCTTTCCTGCATCACAATTGTGTTACAGTAACAGCAAGACATGAAGGTGCATGGATACCAAATTTTCACATATTGTTGGGAAAAACTAAAATTCCAAAGTTGAAATACCTTTGCAGTTTTATTTTCCTCGCTTAAACAACATTTTAGCAATGTGTCTCCTTGCATATTTTCCGCTTTATCTTACGAGCTTCAACCTTTTTTTAACTTACATGTAAATATGCATGTCCTGCACCTATCACGAGTAAACAAGACCAATAAAAAAAAACCGCGGTCACCATGCTCATTCTGTTCAACACTAAGGCAAAGGGAAAATGTAGGCTGACAAAGCTAAAGGTCAAGGCAATTATATTGTACGTCTTGTTCCTGATATGTGCACCAAATTATACCATAAATTATGTGCACCATGCAATTTAACTGGTAGTTTTCGTTCCTTTTTAGATCACACACCTACAATGGACCTGTTAAAAAAGACATATGGTATAAGTAGTCAGTCATATTGGAGAAACAAAAAACTCATATTATACTTAATTCTAAATATCTCCCTGTTTTTGATTGGTTAAAACCACACACATACTTCAACATAACCATTTGCTATTGACCAATTATTGACCAAGTGTTGCCCCTTGCAAATTATTTAACCAAAAAGTACAGCCCACTGCAAAGAGCAAAATGGTGAAATTCCTTTAAGAACAGTGAAATGTTTTGAGTGAATAATAAAGTAATAATTAAACTCGGCACTAGTAGGATATGAATTCTGCAGATCTCAGAGGGTGTTACTCACACCGGCATTCAGTCTGTGTGGAACACACCCTCCTTGATCTGCAAAATTTTTCATATCCTACACAGCCTCGTTCAATAATTCCTAATCAAAGTATAACTTGGTACTCTGAAGGAAATGTTTGAGCTGTCAGTCTTCAATCAGCACATGTTATCTCTACATTTTTATCAGCAGTTGATGTTTAATCAGGTTGACAAAATAATAGACTAATAGACTTAATACTGAGATGGTATATAGTTTGTCTAATTGCATCCATTTATACTTTCATGTTAAATGTTAAATTTTAATAACTGAATTTACAGAGAATCAAATATGACAATAAACTTAGAATCTGTATACTTATTTCGTTACAGATATTATATCATCAAGGGGCACCACACAGGAATTAAATGAAAACATCCAGTCTGGTATGGATAGATAGTAACCCTAACATAAAATAATTTTGGCTCTCACTCTTGACACTGAAAATTCCGAGGTACAATACGACATGTAGGGTCAGGCTAAATCGCGTGGGTCGTGGGTGGGTGTTTCGTGGGTCGTGGGTGGTGGGTCGTGGGTGGTGGGTCATGTTTGCTTGAAGATAAAAAAAAAGTATATTAGCTCCCTCAGTGCTCGGTCCAAATTTGCAATTGCCCGCTCACGAATTAATTTTCCCGAACTCCTCAGTTTTATGAAACGTTGAACAAAGGAAAACTGTCTCCCATTAACTATAAACATTCTGGCGAATAATTTTGGTAAACTTTAACGAAAGTGTTCGAAAGTATACGTTTAACATTGGCGTGCGCGTTTGCCGAGAATGATTGCATTAATTAATATAGAAAAGTGTGTTGAACTTGCTTGTTTGTTTCCCAGAACTCACGTTAATGGAATAACAACTTCGATATAACGATCTACGGCTTTTTGTCGGCATTTCAAGTAAAAGAAAAGAACAACTGATCAACTTTTGGAAAACACGAAAAAGTTGTGTCATGGCTGTAACCAAATTTTTGAGTCATTTTCCAGCAAACATGTCATGGGATTTTTGCCTTCATGTTTGGTCATGATTTATTTTATTAATATTGATTTCACGAAAGCTAAGGATCAGCCGACATGCTCCGCCTTGTAGCGTCCGTGCGGTTGTTCGTTTGGTAGCGTGGAATGCTCGAGTATGAAAATAAAAGACACTCTTATTCTTTGGTCATTTAAACTTGAGTAAAAATAACAAACAAACTGCGGTTGTAAACATAACGAGACAACGCATGTAAAAAATTTCATTTATGAAC
Source organism: Micromussa lordhowensis (assembly GCA_964020085.1). Taxonomy (NCBI): domain Eukaryota; kingdom Metazoa; phylum Cnidaria; class Anthozoa; order Scleractinia; family Lobophylliidae; genus Micromussa; species Micromussa lordhowensis. The sequence goes on along the minus strand of OZ026596.1, from coordinate 35,113,229 downwards.
TTGACGTTTCGTATGTTGGAGCATACGTAACGTCAAGTTCATAAATGAAAGTTTTTACAACATGCTTTGTCTCATTATGTTTACAACCGCAGTTTGTTTGTTATTTTTAAAATAATAATAAAATGTGAACCACTGGCAGAATGTTAACGTAACATCTTTGGCACAATCCCTTAAGAGTCACTCAGTGTACACGCCAGAAAGAGATCGCGGACAAAACCGCTGTTGTGAGAGGGCAACGGAAACAGCGTAAAATTATGCATACATGACGTGTATATATGGGGGACCCACGACCACACATGGGGGACCCATGACCCACGACCCACGACCCACCAACCCACGACCCACCCACCCACGCCGATTAGACAATCTCCGACATGTACATGAAATTGATACTGAAAAAAATTAACGACCTCTATTTTCCTCAAAATAAAGGTGAAATAAAGGTAAATCTGTCCACTTGCTACCAATGAGTGCTACAAGCTGATATAGGAATACAGCTTATCAAATAAATTCCAGGTTGTATTTTTCAGTTAATTTGGGAATGTTATTCTGGCCAACATGTATGCATGATAATCTCTGCTGATATCTTTTGTCAATAATGATAGGAGGAACAGTCACCTGTATAGAATCCATGGAGGGTGCTGAAGTATTTGGTGAGAAATTTAACGTTTTTAAGTTAGCTGTCTTAAAAAAAAAATGTCACAGCCGTTTCATCGGCAGCATCATATTTACAAGCTACAGTACCTACCGGTAGCTACTGTACCTAGCTGACCTGGTTAGTAAAAAATCAAACACAAGGAAGGTTTTCATTTTTAAGATTTCAAACACAAATGATAGATGGATTGGAAAAACAACACAAGTGCCACATTTTTTAACTTTGAGGTGGCTGGATATGCAATAAGACATTCTTGCTGATGTGCGAGGTGGTTTGACTTCAAGGAAATGGTTATACAATACTGGCAAGAAAGTTGAATGAGCTACATGTAACTGTTCGCATTGATCATAAACCTTGCTGCACTTCTGAAGTAGGAACAACTTTTAATCTGCACTTTTAAAGTAAATGATGGTCTCAGAGGTTTGTTTATTTAGCAAACGAGCCTTTGTTAATTTCATTGATTGACTGGTTCCAAAATTTTTTTCAGCAATGCAAGGACCCTTACAGCAGATCCAACTGCTACAGCTCCTCTTGGAAAGAAGCATGATGTTCACACCATGCCCATTTAAATTCAACCAGGCAAGTTCTCTTGGCTACCATATAATTTACTCAAAAACAATTTATGTAGTAGAATATCCACTCAAGAAGCAACAGTTTGCAATCACTTTCTGGCTTATAGTAAGTGCTGTTCAGAGATTACACTGTACTTTGTATCTTGCAATGTTATAGACCTTCCTTAACTGACTCGCAGCATTTTCTTTAGGTTGTTTCACAGAGTCACCAAGACCTGACACCAATAGTGATCATACTATTTGATGAAACTGATGAGAGTGTCAGTGTAATCAGGTAAGTGAGATTGAAAAATTTAAATGCCTAAAAACAATATTAACCAGAAGTAAGTTTTATAATTTGTTATGTTTATGTCTATTTGTTATGTTTAAAATTATTATGTTTATGGGCTTCAATATTCTGAAAAATACTAGTTCATTCATTTCTTTGTTTACATATCTCTTTAATTTCCCTCTTGCTCCTTAACTACCCCAGCTTCCAAGTTTTTCTTTGAAAAAATAAAGAGATGGCTCTCAATTTGTTTGTTTGCTAAAGGATATTCTTTTCATTCCAAAGGAAGCTAAATGAAAATCAAGATCTGGTGAGCATCCTTGACAGGTGCTTGGTCTTGGTGGCACACAATAGATCACCTTGTGTGCAACAAATACTGCAACATGTCGGCGAGGACACAGCTCAGACTTTGACTGGTGCTCATCTTTTAGTGCTACAAAAAGTTGGCCTGACTAAACGTCAAATCATTGCTGGGTGGATGTCAGGTATACAATATTGTTGTTGCTCTCCTTATCAATATACATATGTATCTTCAATAAAACAATTTCCTCTCACCAGGTGATGAAATAATACCAAAAGATGTCATTGAACACATCAAAGTGAACCTGCAAAATCTAGAAGCAATCTCTTTCCAAAGGTATGCCTTCTATAAACTTCACAATTATAGACCTCCTTCTATGACTTTTACCTCACAGTGGGTTTACAGATGCGTGACGCCCCTCTTTATATGTGTCAGCTTATAATTATTCACTAATGGCAGTTTATTGAATCACAGACAAGCACTGGAGGACACAAGGTCACTGCGACGTGAACAAGATGCAGCAATGAAAGCATCGGTAAAGTACTAATGAAAATAAGACTGGGGGACATTTGTCATTATACTAAGAATAATGTTATCATTTATTAAATATGCCTAGAGTTGGTAGCTAATGAAACATTTCCTTTGTCTGGTTTGATTCTCAAAGGCCAAATTGTATTTTATCTTTTGAAATTGGCCGAGGCCTACGACTTTGTGAGATAATGGATACAGTGAGAGTGATTTCTATTACCTTGACGAGCTAACAGTAGAGATCTGAAGTGACCGCAAAAGGATAAATTTTCAATTTTTTTCTCATATGCAGAGAACTTTTTTACGCGTAGCCGCACCAATACAAGTCATTTCATGATTGAGTAAACCTTCTTTTAAATTCAAACATTTCCACCATTTGACATTGCGTGTTGTTTCGACTTGTTCTACACCTACAGTAAAAACTGAAAACGAGAACTTAAGAGGCAGTCTCTCTAAAAGCGGTCCGCTGCATTTCGGGTCGAAAAATCGATTTCCTTCAAACTTTTCCCATGAATCTATCTTAGTCTAAATGTAATCGAGAACACCTTAGTTTTTGCAAATATTGCAAAATAAATTTTTTGCGGAACTAAAATCGCGTTAGCCAGCGAAGGCCCAGTTTTAGCAGGAGCAGTAACCAAAAATAGCACAAATTGTCGAACTCGTCGTTTCACAATATTCTAGTTTCAGGAACTTTGTTCGTCTTCCATGATAAGATCAATCCTTAATAAGTGTAAAACACCCATTTTCGGATTTTTCAACAGTTGTTTATATTGAAAATTATAGTTTTGCTTGACAGCTACTTTGCCGCTGGCGCCAATGGCTTAAAAATTAAAATTTTAATCTCGGCTCTGCGCAAAAGTCCCACATCTTCTGTACAATATGTCTATTCAGGTCAACTAAAATAAAGTGGAAGAACATGGGAATATTAAAAAATGTTGCGGTTTAAGCGAACTTTGAGCACAGCCGGTAGACAAATTATGCACATTTTCGAAAATGATTGCCAACAATGCACAAAGTATGGTCTCGATGATTAACGAGCTTTGAATTGCTAACTCCACATTTGACGCTTGGATTGGGTTTATTAAGAGGTGTTTATGACTTATAACATGATAAAACATCATTTTAATAGGAAAGAAAAATATTATTCTTGACCCAAATAAACGCAGCCGTTTTAACTTCACCACGACCGTTGGTTTTTGTTTAGTGAAAGGATGGATATGAAAAGGCCCGTAGAAGTATTATATAATTCGAAATATTCATACATAACAGATTTCTATTTTCTGTGCTCAACCAGAATTCTTTGAAACCCTTTGAAGTTAACCTGCGTGCAGACGACTCCTATTTCCTTCGTTGCGAAGTTGGATAAACGAAACACTTGGCGGCGTGAGTTAATTCAATTAACTTTCCTTTCTTTTGTGGTGACCGCACAAAGTTCCAAAACTCACTAGATGATTTTACGAAACACGGAAAGTAATTATGAACTGGTTGGGTACAGTCCTGCCCCGTTAACTAACAAAGAAAGACTGAATTAAAGAGGAAAGGCAAAACCCGTATTCACGGGGCAAGTGAACATTGCAATAGACCCATGGAGTGTCACGCAATGTAAAATTTGAAAATTGTTTTCAAAATTGGACTTTGTACATATTAAAGTTGTTTATATTTAATCAAGAGGTTATTGGGTACTCTTGAAAAACACTCAGTTTTTATAACTTAATTATCGACGGGTTTTAAGAAGCAGCATTCACAAAACAACCATAACCAAGCCAGAAAGAAAAATAATTAAATTATTTGCAGCGTTAGCAGCAGACACTTGTCACTCGAATTTTTTGTTGTGTCGCGTGTTGACTTGAATTTGCATCACGAATACATTATGGAGACTTCGTGCTTTTTGTCTTGCTTATCAAAGTATAAAGGAACATGTGGTAATTCAAGAGGTGTTACAGAATCCGTTCGCCTTGAAGATTGTAATGAATCAATTACGAACCATCTGAACACATGTCACTTATCTCGAGAAACGCTAACAGAGAGTCAACTTATTCTAGCAAGAGCAGGTATTTTCGATTTCCCGGTTTCAAAATTCAGTGAAACGATGATATGCCCGAAGCATCGCCATACCCTTGGAAAGTACTGGAAGCAGCGGAGGCCATGTCAGTACCCCACCCACAAAGGCGGTAAAAAAGCAGTCAAGACTAGGGACGTAGTGAACGTAGCAATGGCGAAGGAAATTCTAAAACTTCACGAAGTGGTTGTCCCGATTGGATCAGGTTTGTTGAGTACATTTTCCCATTTTTATATTATCACATCTCGGCGAATTAAATGAGTTAATATTTCCCGCATTTTCAGTCCTTCTGTCCTGGAAAAGTGGTGCTTATTTACAATTTGTCTTATTTTAATGCTTCGAAGTGTTATAGTCTCTTATAAAACAAAACATATTTCATCAATCGAAATATACGTAATTATAAATTTAATGTAATGTCATGAAATGTAATGTAATAGTAAGTTTTATTTGGTATTTTTTTGTTCTAGTAATTTGCAGTGCTTGTCGGAAAAATCACAAAGTTGCTATCGAACAGTCGCCTTGGGCTCCAGTTCAAGTTGTAGAGACAGAGGAAGCAATCAGAGACACCAGAAGCTCACCGGAAGTGCGCCAGAGGTAAATCAAAATATGCAATAATGAAACATCACAAAGTACGCCTGTAATGAGACACGAAGAGATACAGAGGTGTAGGTTCCAAGCGGACATTTCGCGAATTTTACATAGCAGAACTCTTAGTTGTTACCAGGCCGAACGAGTGATCTTGTCCAGCCATGTTTGAGATGATTTTGTTTTGAAGATTGCGAGTGTGAATCGCTTTTCATCCTATGGATTTGACGAACATTTCCAGTTATTTTAAGAAGGAACCCTCAGATTGTTTGTAAGTGTTCGATATTTCGGTTTATTTGGTCTTTGTATGCTTTCATTTTGCCTTTATTTGCTTCGAGTTTGCAAGTTTCGATTGTGTAATTTTGCTTTCAGAAACATATTTGTATGCCGTATACTTTGATGAACCTGGATTAAAGACTTTGAAATTTACCAATCGATTCAGCGGCTACATTAGTTTAAACAATTGGGATTTCAAGAAACTGGAAAACATGAGCTTATCCGGCAAGAAAACCGACGGATCCGTTTCAAAGTGTGATGAAGATTTGGACATGGATGGACAACTCAGTGAGAAGATTATCAGCCTCAAGAAGAGCAGAGCCGGATTCAAAGCGTCGCTGACAAAGAAAACAAACGATCTCCGGGATCTGATGACAGAAGAGAGCAATATGGACGAAGTGAAATCGAAATTCATGGAGCTGTTAGAATCCTGGGAGAAATTCGAAGACATCCACAAGAAGCTTCATGACATCCTTACCAATGATGATGAAATTGATGAATCTTTGAAGTATTATGAGAAGGAGAACGAGGCGATTTGTGAAATAAAAGAGAAGATCTCCATGTGGATCTATGCCATAGAAAGTGCTAAACTGCAAGATGAAGTCACACCTCTAGATTCAATCAGCCAAGTGAATGTTCCTCGCGTTTCAAAGTCAAGTAAAGTGTCAAAGGTGTCCCATACCAGCAGCTCATCTAGTTCAGTAAGAAGAAGGCTTATCGAGGAAACAGCAAACCGTAAGGCCCTCAAAGCAAAGTTGAAGTTGTTAAAGGAGAAGCAGGAATTAGCAGAGAGAAAGCTTCAGTTACAGAAAATAAAGGAGGAAGAAGAATTTCACTTGAAGCAACAAGAAGAGATGTTGAAAATGAAGATGGAACTAGCCCAGTCAGCTGCAAGGGAGGAAGTTTATGCCAAAGCAGAGGCAAACGAGCGTGGTGAACTGTCTCACATTGATGAAGTTGAAGAACAGATTGAAGAAGTTGATCATATTACTAACTTGAAGATTAAGGCTGAAGAATCTCCTCTTGATCCGCTGGCGCCAGAATGGCCAAGTGAAGCGCGACCTCTAGTTACACTCCCTGTGTTAACCACATTGAAAAGGGAGACTGAAAGGGACGAGTCCTTTACAAAGGAAGATGACTTTGCTAAGGTGATGACTATTCAAGAAAGGCAAATTAAGTGTATCGAAGAATTGGTGGTACAGCAACAAAGGAGTGCCTTGACTCTAACACTGCCCAAACCTGAAGTGCCCGTGTTTAGCGGAGATCCAATTGAGTACAACAAGTTTGTGAAAGCATTTGAGACATTGATAGAAGCACGGACAGATAGCGACAGTGCACGGTTGTATTATTTAGCCCAGTACACTTCAGGAGCTGTTCAAGAGCTTATACAGAGTTGTTCACTGATGGATTCAGATAAAGGTTACCAGGAAGCAAGGAGGCTCCTCAAGAGCAGGTACGGCCAACCCTACAAGATCGCTTCGGCATATGTTGACAAGGTTGTGAATGGACCACAAATTAAATCCGAAGATGGGGAAGCCTTACAGAAGTTTTCAGTGCTTTTGACCAGCTGCAGGAATACACTAAAAGAAACTAAATACCTTAGTAAGATAGATAACCCAGATAGCTTGAGAGGAATTGTAAATCGTCTGCCATACGATGCCCGGAAAAGATGGCGCTTTACGGCTGACAACATCAGTGAAAGGGAAGACAGACAAGTAACACTTGATGATATTGCTAACTTTGTCGAACGGGAAGCTCGTGCAGCAACACATCCAGTGTTTGGAGACATATCAGGGAACCTGAAAGATAAAGAATCTCACAAGAAGAAACCTCCTGTCAGGCCTAAAGGGTCTAGCTTCGGGACTCAAACCAGCAAAACTGATGCTAAAAAGGATAAGCAGGAAGAGAAGAAAGAATCGGGATATTCTAGACCAGTCAAGTGTATCTTTTGCCACAGCAGCCACGCGTTACGAGAATGCAAGATGTTCCAACAAAAGTCTTACAGCGAGCGAGAAGAGTTTGCAAAGAAAAAGGGACTTTGTTTCAATTGTCTGATTCCTTATCATCGAGCACGAGATTGTAGAAAACCTGCTGCATGCACTGACTGTGGAGGGAAACACGCTATGATTTTACACCCTCCACCTCCCCCCAACAGCGAAGGGCGGTCAGAGGATACCAATCAAAGTGAGATGACTGGTATAAACAATGGGTTTGTTGAGATTGAGAAGACACAGTGTAGTTCCTTCGGGGTCAGCAGATCAAGGATTGGATTAGCTGTTGTGCCAGTGAAAGTGAGGGCTGAAGGTAGTCGTAATATTGTAGTGACTCATGCCTTTCTGGATGGAGGATCTAATTCGACATTCTGTACCGAAGCACTCCTGAAACAACTGGGCCTCCATGGCAAGAAAACAGAATTCTCTCTAACGACCATTGAAAAGGAAAACAGTATTACAAAGAGCAGCTTAGTAAGCCTTGAGTTGTTTGACCTTGAAGAGGAAAACCTTGTTGAACTGCCCACAGTGTTCTCTGTTAAATCCTTACCAGTGTCAGCTGAAGATGTCCCAAAGCAAGATGATGTTGACAGGTGGCCCCACCTACATGGAATTCAAGTGTCTGAATTAGATGTTCCAGTCGGTCTGCTAGTGGGGAATGACAACATCAAAGCATTAGAACCAAAGGAGATAAGACAGAGCGAAGGTGGTGGACCGTATGCAACCAAAACCCAATTTGGCTGGGCCATTAATGGTCCACTTGGCTCTGACCACAAGGAAAGTAAATGCACAGCAAATCTTATCAGGACAGACCATGAGCTGAACGAACAGTTCAAGAACTTTTGCAATCGAGAGTTCAGCGAATGTATTGCAGATAGTGAACTAGGGCCATCCCAAGATGATCAAAGGGCAATCTCTATTATGAAGAAATCCGTCAAATTGAAGGACAATCATTATGAAATATCGTTGCCATGGAGAGATGATCAACCATGTTTACCAAACAGCAGACCTATGGCACTTCACAGACTGGGACTCCTGAAAAAGAGATTACTGAGAAATTCACAACTGCATGGAAGATATTCAACTGTGATCGATGATATGCTTAGTAAAGGGTATGCCCAGAAAGTCCCGGAAGAAGAACATAATCGTCAAGATGGATTTGTGTGGTACTTACCCCATCATCCAGTGCACCACCCACTAAAACCCGACAAAACAAGAATCGTGTTTGACTGTTCAGCCAAGTACCGTGGTACATCACTAAATGAAAGGTTATTGCAGGGTCCCGACTTGACAAATTCATTGGTGGGAGTATTAACTCGATTTCGACAGGAGCACATTGCAATGATGGCGGACATTGAATCTATGTTCCACCAGGTGCGAGTAACCCCTGAACATTGTGATGCCTTAAGATTCCTCTGGTGGCCAGAAGGCGACCTTAATCAGGCCCCGAAGGATTACCGAATGCAAGTTCACCTGTTTGGTGCAACATCTTCACCCAGCTGCGCAAATTTTGGATTACGAAAAGTAGCCGAAGATAATGAAGAGAAGTTTAGCTGTGATGTTATTGAAACCGTCAAACGTAACCTTTACGTGGACGACTGTTTAAAATCAGTCAAAACTGTGGATACTGCTATCACTCTAGCTGACCAGCTTACTAAACTCCTGCAGAATGGTGGATTCCGACTAACGAAGTGGGTGTCAAATTCAAAGAAAGTTATAGAGTCTATTCCACAAAGTGAGAGAGCCAAATCAGTTAAGATGCTCGACTTGGATCACCTACCAAGCGAACGTGCACTGGGGATCCAGTGGAACATCCAGACAGACAGATTTGAGTTCAATATCAACGTGAAGCCGAAGGACCCGACCAGACGCGGGATATTGGCTGTTGTTAGTTCTATATATGACCCGTTGGGTTTGGCTGCGCCATTTGTGCTCACTGCTAAGATCCTTCTGCAAGACCTGTGCCGAAGAAAGCTAGGATGGGATGACACCATACCTGGAGATGACGAAGACCGCTGGCATGTCTGGCTTGCCGATTTACCGAAACTGTCAGGCTTCTCTGTTAACCGCTGCATCAAGCCGAAGAATTTCAGTGATATCATGACCAGCCAGTTACACCATTTTGCAGATGCTTCAACCAGTGGCTACGGAGCTGTGACCTACCTGCGCTTGACCGATTCTTATGGTAACATCAGCTGCACCCTGATGACAAGTAAGTCCCGAGTCGCGCCACTCAAACAAATTACCATCCCCAGACTAGAATTATCAGCTGCCTCAATAGCCATTAGATTGGACAAGATGATGCGAAGGGAACTTGAGCTCCCCATTGATGACTCGGTGTTCTGGACCGACAGTACTTCTGTACTCAAGTATATAATGAATGAAGACAGAAGATTCCATACATTCGTGGCTAACAGGGTAGCTTTAATTCGCGACGGTTCAAGCCCATGTCAGTGGAGATATATCCAGTCCAAACAGAATCCTGCTGATGACGTGTCAAGAGGATTGACAGCAGATGCACTCCTTGGAAGTTCAAGGTGGTTACTGGGGCCGGAGTTCTTGTGCACAGAAACTCTTGGAAGGATTTCAGACGAGGACCCAGAAGTCAAGAAGGAAGCTAAAGCAGGTGGAGCATCACAAAAGGAACACCCAAAATTGGTAGAAGGAATGATGAAGCGATTCTCCTCATGGCACAAATTAAAGAAGTTTATTGCCTGGGTCTTGCGGTACAAAGAAAACCTGCGAAATGCTCGCGATTGTCTTAAGAATCCTAAAGACCAAAGGAAGACGAAAATCGCAACACCAATCTCGGTTGAAGAAATGCAAGTTGCCGAAAGAGAAATCCTCAAGTATGTCCAAAGGGAGAGCTTCCCAGAAGAAATAGAGATCTTGAAGAGCAAGGAGACAGACAATGAGAAGATCGGCATCCAGCCTCAGTCACAAAAGAAGCTGATCAAGAAGTCCAGCGCAGTCTACAAGTTGGACCCTAGACTAGTTGATGGGCTTTTGATAGTCGGTGGTCGACTCAGATCTGCTTCAATCCCAGAAAGTGCTAAGCATCAAGTCATTATGCCTAAGGATAATCACGTGTCTAACCTGATTATTCAGTACTATCATTTGGCCTCGGGACATTCAGGTAGAGAGCATGTTTTATCCCTGCTGCGAGAAAGATTCTGGGTCATTAGAGCCAATTCAGCTGTCCGAAGACTACTGTCAGGATGTTTCAGCTGTCGACGCAGACAAGCTCCCGTTGCTGAACAAAAGATGGCTAGTTTACCCGCAGATCGTGTCACTGCAAACAAGCCTCCATTCACTTTCGTGGGTGTCGATTTCTTTGGACCATTTATCGTGAAAAGAGGGCGGTCCGAGGTAAAGAGATATGGCTGTATCTTCACTTGTATGACCATCAGGGCGGTACACATCGAAGTGACTCACTCGCTTGACACCGACTCCTTTGTGCAGGCCTTACGCCGGTTCATAGGCCGAAGAGGGAAACCTGAACAGATTAGAAGCGACAATGGTGGAAACTTTGTAAAGGGCAGCAAGGAGATCAGCAACGCAATTTCGGAGTGGAACCATCAGAAGATTGATGCTTATCTTCTTCAGCATGAGGTTCAGTGGATATTTAATCCCCCTACGGGATCTAATCACGGAGGAACATGGGAAAGGTGTATTAGAACTGTACGGAAAGTCCTCAATGCAATTCTCAATCAGCAGATCCTTGATGACGAAGGTCTCTCCACCCTCCTCGTTGAAGTTGAGTCAATCATTAACAGTCGACCTATCACACAAGTTTCAGAGGACCCAAAGGATCTGGAGGCCCTGACTCCCAACCACCTACTACTGCTTAGATCAGAAGTCCCTCTCACACCTGGAGTTTTCCGGAAAGAAGATCTCTATTCAAAAAGAAGATGGCGCCAAGTCCAATATTTAGCAGATCAGTTTTGGAAACGTTGGTCGAAAGAATACCTACCACTTCTTCAAACAAGATCAAAGTGGCATCGTGAGCGGAGAAATTTGAGCGTTGGGGATATAGTCCTCCTGGTAGACGACACTTGTTCTCGAAATGCATGGCCGCTAGCCCGAATCATTGAAACCTTTCCTAACAGTGACGGATATGTCAGAAGAGTCAAGGTGAAAACCAAGGGTGGAGTCCTGATGCGACCCATCGACAAGTGTGTGCTGCTAGAAGCTGACCAGGAGAAATCTCAGTGACTTGAATGTTCAAACTTGAATCAAGATTAGTTCAGGACTGCGATTGGAACCATTTAGGGTTTAGTTAGTAAACACGACGCTACCGGCAACTGCGTGTATTTACTGGGGCCGGAATGTAGGTTCCAAGCGGACATTTCGCGAATTTTACATAGCAGAACTCTTAGTTGTTACCAGGCCGAACGAGTGATCTTGTCCAGCCATGTTTGAGATGATTTTGTTTTGAAGATTGCGAGTGTGAATCGCTTTTCATCCTATGGATTTGACGAACATTTCCAGTTATTTTAAGAAGGAACCCTCAGATTGTTTGTAAGTGTTCGATATTTCGGTTTATTTGGTCTTTGTATGCTTTCATTTTGCCTTTATTTGCTTCGAGTTTGCAAGTTTCGATTGTGTAATTTTGCTTTCAGAAACATATTTGTATGCCGTATACTTTGATGAACCTGGATTAAAGACTTTGAAATTTACCAATCGATTCAGCGGCTACAAGAGGGACACGAAAGAGTTCTAAAAAAGGTTAGGGACGAAAACTTGGGAAGGGGAGATGATTGAACGAAGTAGGGAAACGACGGGAGGGAGGGAGGAGGGGGGGGGGATGAAAATAGAGTGTTTGAGGAACGAAGACCTGAACGACTAGCGACTGCTCCTAACCTGTCATAATCATCTTCATTTTGAAGGGCTTCTAAAGAGGTTGCTACTGCTGCTCTTTCTGGCTACCAATATGTTCCATCAACACCAGGAATTTTGGAGCGGGTTCAGTCAGACTACGAATGGACTCCCCGGTTATGCGCCGAGGAGGAATCACAGGAAAGCGAATCAGAAGATGAATCCAACGCGGCATCAAAGGGTAACATTCTGGTGGATGTTTTCAATTTCTCAATGGCAAACCTTGCAGACGTATCTGGAAAAGAAAGAATTGATCAATTGCAGTACCAGTTAGAAAGTTGGGATCAGTGTGGCGATGTGGAGAAAGAAGCATTTGTGCACAAAGCTAAAGAGGCTTGCCAGTTGGTATGTGATGTCATAGCGCCGCACGATGGAGAAGTGCTGTTTCAAGCTGTCCAGCAAAAGAAAAATTTGGGTGTCACTACTGACGCGGGTCTAGAGGCTCTAGTTGCGGCATATAGGAAAGCACCATCTAAAATACTGAAAACCCAAATCCTTAGCATTTACGCAAACAGGTTTACAGTTAAGGAGTTGAAGGCTATTCATCGACCTTTTGAAAACCTCAGTGATCGGCAAATCAAAAAAGCAAGAGCGCATAGTTCTTCTGAGGGCCCCGGTATCCCAATAACCAAGATACCACAACATCGAATCCGATTAGACAAATGCCAGTTGGATCACTTTCTGGAATTTACATCTCGCCCCTACTTCTATCAGGATGTGGCCTTTGGAAGCCGAAAACTCAAACTTGATAGTGGCGAAGAATTAGTGATGCCAAACATAGTACGTACGGTTGCAAGATGTACCATCATCAACCAGTATCTTGATTTCTGTAAAGAAGAAAATTTTAGCCCTTTAAGTCGTGCCACTATGTGGAGAATTCTTGAAGTTCAAGAGGCTTCTCAAAGAAAATCTCTCAAAGGTCTTGACAACACTGCTGCTGATGGCGTCGACGGTTTTGAAGCATTACACAAGATTTTAGACGAATTGCAAGAAGTAGGAGCCGACAAGGAGTGGTGTGCACAAACAGGGAAAATGCTGAAAGAGGCTAAACTATACTTGAAGACGTCTTATCGAGGTCACTGCCAAGAGGAAAGCAGGTGTCCCGACCATTGTAGAGCATTTGCCTTGAGTTTTCGTGATGACGCTGATTATCGTACAGACTGTAGCCATGACCATGATTTCTCATGTCGCGACTGTGAGGCGCTCAAGGAAGTTATTCAAGAAATCCAGTTTGCCATAGCTAAGTACTCCTCCAAGATAAATGATAAAGAGAAAGAAGACGATCTTCGACATGACGCAGTCACTGCTGAGGTAAAAGTCAAGGAGTGGAAGGCACACATTATGCGAGCGCATAATCAGGAACAGAGCAAGCAAAAGATTTTGCTTTCTTTACAGAGGGACGAAGTTTTTATAATATCAGACTGGGCAATGAAGTTTTTGCAAATCAAGTTTCGCGAAAAGCAGTCGGAGTGGTTTGCGAAAAGAGGTATAAACTGGCACATATGCAGTGTCGTTGCCAGGAAAGGAGAGAAGCTAGAAGTCTCCTCTTATGCTTACCTGTTCAACAGTTGTAGCCAGGATTGGTTCACCGTACTTTCTATCCTCGAAAATCTCATGTCTGTCATCAAAAGAAGTGATCCACTTATCACAAAGGCCTATCTGAGATCAGACGAAGCCGGGTGCTACCACAACAGCAGCCTCTTAGCGTCTCTAAGAGACATTGGAAGTCGTCAAGGAATTGAGATTGTGAGGTATGACTATTCTGAGCTGCAGTATGGGAAAGACATGTGCGACAGGATACTGTGCCCGATGAAAGCCGCAGTTAGACGTTATTGCAACGAAGGCCACGATATTGTCACGGCGCAAGATATGCAGATTGCCCTAAAAGAAAGGCCAGTTCGGGGAACGACAGCAGCAGTGTTTTCCATGACCGAGGAGAGTAGAACTCTTAAGATAAAGAAGATCCCTAACTACAGTTCTCTACACAATTTTGAGTTTACTCCTGATGGGCTTCGAATGTGGAAGGCGTACAACATTGGAATTGGAAAGCTGATTTTATGGGATACTATTGTACTTTGTCCACAACAGGCTACCTGCCTCACAGAGGAAAAACCTTTCTTTACAATCTCAACCAGAGAAATGAATAGAGCAACCACGCAAAAAGGGATAATGGACGAGGATAGTGACTCCTTTGAATGCCCCAATCCCCAATGCTCAGAGGAATTCCACAGTCGTTCAGAGCTGGAAACTCATCTTAACGTGATTGCACACCACAATCCAGTAGGGACAGTGCAAAAAAGCCTGTGTGACCAATTACGAATCGATTGGGTTCAGCGTTTTCAGAGCATTTCGCTGGATACGAAGAGACAGTCTCGTCCTGATAGTGAAGTTGAAATTACAACCTCAACGGAGGGTAACTTACTTCAAATGGGCTGGGCACTTCACAAGTCTAGAAGTGGACAAACGCGCTTTTCTGACAACGTCCGCGAGTATCTACAAAAAAAGTTTGACATTGGCAAAGAAACTGGGAGAAAGGAAGATCCCGCCCAAGTAGCAAGCGACATGCGTAAGGCTCGCAATACAGATGGCACACGAATGTTTAGCAGAGCCGAATGGCTTTCGAAGGTTCAAATTCAGGCATTCTTCTCGCGAATTTCTGCTAAGAGAAAGCAATCAAGTTCAAAAGAATCCTCGAGAGAAAACGATGACGATGAATTGGATGACAGTGATGCTGAAGAATATGCATGCCAAATAGATGATCGACTGTTCGAGGCAAACAGTGAAGCTGTAGTGGCTGCAATAGCTGTCAAGCATCCACTGATGTATGATGTTCAAAACCTTTGCGAGATGGCATATGAAAACAAAATTTCATCGTTCAAAGTTAAGATGCTCAGGGAAATTTGCAAACATTTTGAAATTTCATTTAACGCGAGAGACAGTAAATCTGCTTTAGTTCAGAAACTTTCGGAAATGGTTCGAGACTGCTCTTGTATGAGTGAGTGAGACTCGTTGCCAGTAAGTATATAGGACTTTAAATAGACTCCGGCCTCCTGGAAAAATAGCCAGTTTATACTTTGGGCGACTTTTCTTTTCAATACATTGATCAAGTGTCATTTTCTAGTAACTCAGCTGACAGCATAGATAAACATTTGATCACCAAGGAAACCTGCTGGGGTGCTCAGTTGTTTTGGTTTGCACCTTTAGGTTTTCAATAAAAGAAAAGAATTTCCCAAAAATTTCACTGGAAAAAACAGAATTAATTACTGAACTAGTGTATTTATTCTCAATAGGTGTTTCACCTTGTAATCGAGCAAGGATTTGAATGTTCCAAGGCACCGACCTCGGATTCTGTTAGCTCTGTGTTCTCATAGGGTCTGTTCGAGGAATTTATTACAGTTTTGTTTTTATAATTTTAGTGGAACACGACAAAGCGCTTGCTCGCCCAAAACGCTTCAAAACGACCTCGGACGCGGGCAAACAAAAAGAATACAAACCGGCAACAAAGCAAGTCAATTATATTCACAGGACATTACATATTATGCAGTTTAAAACAAAACAAACTTCGTAAATGGCTTCTTTTTGCAACGAGAAAGCAAGAGTCACGTCATGCCTTGAGCTTGGGCTGCCTGTGTAAAGAAACAGAAAGAGGAAGCAAACGTTGGGGGAAGGAGGATTTACGCCAGTAAAAATGCTACCCGACTTGAATTTTCTGAACATGAAATGGACACTTCAGGGCTTTCAAAGTAAATGTACGCCTTTCTTATTTTCCAGAGACCGGTTAAAAAGAGTGCGCGAGGTTGCGTGACACAATTCATGAATGCAAAAAGACCCTCGCTGTGTTTATATTAATATTTTGCCGCGCGACGGCGACTTACAGTTAAGAACAGGTAAGTTTCGTACTCTCTTTTAGTCTCTATAATTATCCCACCTAGTAAATTTACTAAGTCTTAGTCAAGGCGATTTCTTGACTGAAACTTGTTGTTCATCAATAACAAGAAAAGAGGAATTATACGTAAAAGGCAGTCGAGTGTTGGCTAAAAGTTAAATTTGGACGGCTGCATTTATTTGGGCCAAGATTAATTTTTTCTTTCCTTAATGATGTTTTAACGTGTTACAACTCTAATGAGCTCAATCCAAGCGTCAAATATCGAGTTGTCGATGCAGAGCTCGTTAATCATCGAGGCCGTACTTTGTGCATTTTTGGCAATCATTTTCGAAAATGTGCATAATTTGTCGACCGGCTGTGCTCAAAGTTCGCTTAAACCGCAACATTTTTTAATATTCCCATGCTCTTCCACTTCATTTTAGTTGACCTGAATAGACATATTGTACAGAAGAATGGGACTTTTGCGCAGAGCCGAGATTAAAATTTTAATTTTTAAGCCATTGGCGCCAGCGGCGAAGTAGCTGTCAAGCAAAACTATAATTTTCAATATAAACAACTGTTGAAAAATCCGAAAATGGGTGTTTTACACTTATTAAGGATTGATCTTATCATGGAAGACGAACAAAGTTCCTGAAACTAGAATATTGTGAAACGACGAGTTCGACAATTTGTGCTATTTTTGGTTACTGCTCCTGCTAAAACTGGGCCTTCGCTGGCTAACGCGATTTTAGTTCCGCAAAAAATTTATTTTGCAATATTTGCAAAAACTAAGGTGTTCTCGATTACATTTAGACTAAGATAGATTCATGGGAAAAGTTTGAAGGAAATCGATTTTTCGATCCGAAATGCAGCGGACCGCTTTTAGAGAGACTGCCTCTTAAATTAACAACTAACTGGGCCAAACAGAAACTGCAAAACGAGGCTCATGTACTTACATATTTCTATGCGATAAACGGTTTGGAAAAGCACGAAACTTCAACAATCAAAATAAACACAGCACCCAAGGTCCTGACACGAAATTACTCTTACAGCAAAACATGTGCTCCTGAGTCACGTGACCTAATATAAGTCCGCAATTCGTGCATTTGGATCGGCTGCTAGTCGGCCCAAACATCCACCCCACCTTGGGGCGATCTCCCAAGGCGTCCCAACTATGGGTTCTCACATGGACTCCAAATCATTTTCCAACAAACAAAGTTTCTGAATAGGGCGTACGTAGACATTGTCCTTAGTTTTAACCTTCACAGTTCGCACTAGGCCATCCGGGCCGGGGTACGTCTCGAGGACGCGTCCGAGGTTCCAATGCCCCCTTGGGGTGTTGTCATTGACTAGCAACACTAACGCAATCATTGAGGACGTATGTTGCACTGCTGCATCGTACGTTTATTTGTCTCAACTAATTCTCAACTAATTCATTTCACAAATTTATACCAATATGGGTGAAGTCACGAGTCTTAGAAAAGAAAACGATGAACTAAAGAAACAGCTCCAGGAAATTCAAAAAGAATTGTTAACTGTTAAGCAGAAAGTAACGGCGCCATCTAGAAAGCAACATGGCGCGGAGAGGCTAAATCTTCAAATTCCGCTTGTTATCGCTCAGCCGGATGACAAACCAAATCAGAACGATGTTCAATTCTTGAATGTCACGCAGGAAAATATACTGAGTAAATTGGAAGAAATGGAGTCTAAAATCAGTGAGATAGCCCAGAATACTGATCGTATTTCGAAAGCCATCGACGATATTCAAGCTTATAGCTATCAATACAACCTTAAAATTGTTGGTGTCCCCCAAGCAGAGACCACCGAGAAAGCGACCGACACTGTTGAGTTATGTCTTAAAATTTTTGCGGGCATTGAAGTAGAAGTCTCGCCATTGGACATCGATGTGGCTCATCGAGTTCCAGCAAGAAGCCAAGATGGCCGCCGAAGAGGCAACCTGCCCATCATATGTAAATTTACCCGTCGTATGATTCGCGACGAAGTGCTTTCCAAGAGGAGAAATTGTAATCTTTTATTACCAGCGACCTTTGGCCTCAACTCAGAAAATGAATTAAGGATTTCAATCTTCAGTCATCTCACGCCAAGACTGCAAGAGATATTTTATCAGGCTAAATCGGTAAAGGAGCATGACAATTACAAGTACTGCTGGGCCAAAGACACAGCGATCTATTTGAGGAAGTCTGACAGCTCAAGAGCTATCAAGATCACATCATTGCAAGATATCAAAGCGTTGCGGCACTCAAGAGACGATGCATCTAGCCACGTCAATACCACTCGATGAAAACAACCCATGATAAATATCTCAACGGGTAAAGTTGAAGTATTCAATGTTTATACTGTTTATTACCATTCCTTAGCGCTTCTATATCTAAGCTGATCCAGTCATCAAATGACCACAAATAGTCTTAACAAATGCGAAACATTATCTAGTAAAAGTCTCTTGAAGGAATTGCCTTATTTTAATTTTACTGGTAGTCTTGTCATGTTACACGGTCAGTTTAATAATGGTGTCCAGACATCTAAAGCAACTGGTAATCAGCTCAATAAGTTAACTAGTTTGTACGATTTAACTCTGTTTAACCTTAACTCTAATTTAGATGTAAACATCAATCCTCTTGTGAATTTGTCTAATCTCCAAATCCGTAGCCGATATTTCTCTCCTCACAGTTTTGTGCAAACGACTTCAAAAATTTCCCAAAACGCGCTTTCGTCAAGTTTTTCCGTTTTTCATAATAATGTTATTAGCCTAAAAGGAAATCTAGAGAACCTTCAAACACATCTCCTAGAAGAACTTGAATTTCATTTTGATGTACTTGGAATTTCGGAAACCAAAATTACCAATTCAAATGTAGATATCTTTACACCATTAATTCCAGGGTATAACTTTGAATATGTCCCAACACCTCTGGCTTCAGGAGGTGTTGCTCTATTTATTGATGAAAAACATAACTACAGAGTTCTGGAAAAAACGTCTACTGAAGCATTTCAAGCCTTATGGATAGAAATTTCTCTTGTAAAGAAAAAGAATGTAATTTGCGCTATCATTTACAGACAGCATAACTCTCCCAAACGCTTCCAACAGTACTTTGATGAATCTATAGACAAATATACGGCTTCAGATAAAGAAATTTGCATCCTCTGTGACTTCAACATAGACCTATTGAAGGCACAAAACTCGAATTATAGCCAGGATTTCTTAGTGTCTCTTCAAAGTTGTTATCTCATTCCGACAGTTGATAAGCCGACACGAGTAAGAAGTACATCAGCAACGTTGATTGATAATATATTTGTCAATAATCCGGAAATGGTGCTAGTTAGTGGGAACATCATTTCTGATATTAGTGACCACTTTTCACAATTTTGCATCTTGACTTCAGCTGTTAATCAAATAAAAGGCAAAAGCAGGAAAGTGCGAGATTTTTCAAAATTTTCCTCAGACTCTTTCACAGCTGACATATCCCAAGTTGATTGGAAGGAAATTGTCGAGAGAGACAATGTCAATCTTGATAGAACTTTCTCATTCTTTTACAACAAATTTAACAAAATACTCAATAAACACGCACCCTTTAAAACTTTATCTAAAAGAAGATTAAAGCAATTATCCAAACCGTGGATAACTAAAGGGATTCGTACTGCAATTAAAATAAAAAACAACTTATATATGAACGGCAATCATGCTCGATATAAATACTACCGTAACGAAATCTGCAAATTAACGCGAATTAGTAAAAAGCTCTATTATCATGAATTCTTTAATAACAATCTGAACAACTTGAAAAAGACATGGGAAGGAATTAATGGATTATTAAGTCGTAAAAAGAAAACCTACATGACAATTAATAACCTAAAACAACCTCATACCAACATTACTACTAACTCAAAATCGCGTATTTCCAACATTTTGAATGAGCACTTCACAAGCATTGGTCCCAGCCTAGCTAATAAGCTCCCCCCTTTTGAGAAACATTTTACAGAATATCTAGACAAAAAGAAGTCACCCGTTACTTCATTTTTCTTTACGCCAATAAGCCCCAAAGAAATTAAATTGGAAATTCTCTCTATGCCTCAAAACAAATCATACGGTTTTTACTCGTTCCCTGTCAGCGTACTTAAATATACAAATGAAATTTTAAGTGAAGTTCTATCAAATATTTTCAACAAGTCTATTGAACTCGGTACGTTCCCCTCTAAACTCAAAATGGCAAAAGTTATACCAATTTTTAAATCTGACGATGAGACGGATCCTAATAACTATAGACCAATTTCATTATTATCCTGCTTCAACAGAATTTTTGAAAAGCTTGTCTTTAAAAGGCTGAAATCTTTTATTGATGAAAGAAAAATTATATGTTCCTCACAATATGGCTTCAGACAAGGTCACTCAACGGAACATACAATTCTTGATATTGTTAATGCCATCCAATCAAATATGGATGCAGGTAAGTTCTCTTGTGGTGTCTTTGTTGACTTAAAAAAGCTTTCGATACCGTTGATCATAGTATTTTGCTCCAAAAATTAGCTCATTATGGATTTCGGGGGTTAATTAATGATTGGTTTAGATCTTATTTACATGAGAGAGCACAAGTGACGATGGTCGGAAATAGATCGTCTAATAAGTCACTCATTACTTGTGGAGTTCCTCAAGGTTCAGTATTGGGACCATTGCTTTTTCTCTTGTATGTCAACGATATTTATTGCAGCTCAACGAAATTGAAATTCTATTTATTTGCTGATGACACAAATGTTCTTCATAGCCACAAAGACCTTAAATTTCTTGAAAAAGAAATGAATGTTGAACTAAATAATGTGTACCAGTGGTTAGTATCAAACAAACTAACCCTTAATCTCAAAAAAACAAATTTTATAATTTTTCGCCCCTATCAGAAACCGCTTCCCTTTCTTCCTACAATATACATTAACGATCACTTAACAAATTCATTAACTCACCTGGAAAGTAAAGAACATGTAAAATATCTCGGTGTTCATATCAATTATAAACTATCATGGAAAAACCATATCGACTCTATAACAATAAAACTTAGCAAAACTATCGGATTACTGTCAAAGATACGGCATTTTGTTCCCTTCCATACTCTTGTTAGTATATACAACAGCCTTGTTGTTCCTTATTTACGATACGGCCTAATTGCTTGGGGTCAAACTGGCAAAACTCAATTAAATAAGCTTTTAATCCTCCAAAAACGTGCTCTCCGTTTCATGTGCTTCGCTGACAGGTGTGATCACGCCATTCCTTTGTTTCTTCGTACACAGACTCTACCTATTCACTTTTTGTATTATAAATTGCTAGCTGAAACAATGCATGATGTGAGCAATGATGTTATCCCTTCACAGTTAAAAGATTTGTACATCCCTACAGTAAAAATTCATTCATATATAACGCGATCTTCAGTTTCCGACAACTTTTATATTAAAAAATCAAACCTTGAAGTTAAACGGAAATCCTTTTCAGTAATTGGCGCAAAACTGTGGAATGAGATACCAACTAAGCTCCGAACACTACCAAAACTCATCTTTAAAAGGAAAATTCGTATGATCTTGTTTAATATATTAGAAGCTGAAGACTCCTACGAAGACTTAGAATCCATCATCTCAAAAGTTAGAAAATACTCTTAATAGCTATTAGCTTTGTTTCGTCTATCTTATGTTATTCATTTTTGTCTTATCTTATCCTCCTCTCATAACACATTGCGTAGTCAACCTTAATTAATAGACCTTTTTACCGATACGGCCGCCATCTTGAATTCTATTGTTTTGACTGAGAAATTATGGGCTGCCAAGGGGGCAATCGCTGGAAAATTTATCGTATACACAGCTTTCAGGATAAATTTTTACTGCTTGTCTCTCATATTCCATAACAAATATTACAAGCTTTACATCTTTCCGTCACGATATTTGGCAGTTGTTCCTATGGTTATCGAAAAATTATTGTTAAAAGTTATCACGCCACAGTATTCTTTTTAATTATTTCTCATCTGCCCCCTGGGCATCCCATAATTTCCTCGGAATTCAAGATGGCCGCCGTATCGGTAAAAAGGTCTATTACCTAGCTGTTTCCGTAGACTTAACCTGTTCTGGTATTTACTAATTTTTATTCATATGTAGTCTAAAGTGTGTACTTCCTGGCCCGCCTCGATTAGCACTGCTATCTGCGGAGCCAGGGGATTAACGATTATTTACCTGTAAACGAATAAAAGATTGTTGTTGTTTGACATTAGGCAATGCCTTCCGCCATTTAGCCCGAGTCTGTAAGCTGGGTAAATACTCCTTAAGCCACCTCTCCCAGAACAGATTTGCAAGATATTGCACTTGCCTCCACTTCTTCTTATACATGTCAGACTTGTCGAAGACTCCATAACCAGAAATGATGGACAAACTGGTAGTCTATTTGACCAGTTGTGTAGTCCTGAGCAGGTCATTTATAGGTAAATGAGAAATTGCATATACAGAAATGTGCGGAGCAGTAAACATCATCAAAAATAAAGATACCTTGAGATGTTTTGATTGTTTCTTTCAATCTTTTTACATTTCATACCATTTGCCAAAATATGACACTGAAATTAAAAGAATCAACCAGACCACCAATGAGGTTCTTAATGCATATTTACTTGCAGAGTTTTCTGCTTTCTGTTTCCTTTAAACATCTATTATTTGAACAAAACACCCACACGTACGTAAGGTGTGTCATGTTAAGCATCCTTGTTCGGAATTGTGGATCCCGAGCTTGCAAATGTTCTCATATTCTCGCAGTTTACCTTGGTGTTTTCTATGGCTTTCTCTGAAGCCGATTCAACCGGAAAATTACATGTTTGTCGAGTTCATGTCTATTGTAAAATCAGCCAAATTAAAAACGTTAAGTACCACAGTTTTGAGCCTTTCTACCATATTGAAAATTTCAAAACAAGCCTCTCAACCGTATTCCAACACCTCTAGAAGCCTTTTAACAATTTTTAAACAGACACATTTATCAGTTTTTCCATCTGGAAAGCAGTCTATTTACCTGAACATCACTTCTTAGATCTGGGCCAATTTCATTTCTTTTTGAGCACATGACAAATACCCACAGTGGATTCTTTGGAACATATTTATGATAAATAAGATACCTAAGTTACTTGAAAAGTACAAGTGATATAGTTTACAAAAAAAAATTCAGTAATAATAATAGTTTTCTCATAAACAGTGAGAATTTTTACAGAATTCTTTACCCTAAAGGGATGAAATAGACGAAGGGGCAGATTTAGTGAGAACTTCTACCAGTTTATTCCTCCTTCTTGGAACTGGCCCAGGTTAATAAGATTCATGTCACCAACTCATTAGCAGTATTTCACATTGTTGTCCACATTTCCTCCCCCCCCCCCACCCCCCAACTTGAACATCAAATTACAATACTCTCTGAATAATTCATGATTGCTAAACAGTCGCCCACTCTCATTTTTCAGATTGTTAAGTATATAACTCTGCATGAATGCAAATTAATTTCACCGACAGGTTCTTACATCACCAGTACCTGCATTCCCAGTGACAGAAGCTCCAATACCTGCAACAGCAACAGCTTCTTCATTGGAAACAGTAGCAACAGCAGCAGTGGGGTACACCCATGGTTCTGAAGGGGACTTTCCTTATTTCCCACCGGTACGTAATTATCACTTCTTTTGAGATTTTCATGTGACTGTGCAAACACATTTTATGAGGGTAATATTCAATTGATCGCTTTAACAGTCTAGGGGTGCTTACTAAAGAATCGGCCACAAGCACGAGCCATATGATAATGTGTTTTAAGGCGACAATGCAAGGATTTTTAGGGAAAAAATCATATAATTATTAATAGAAGTACATGTATAAGCTTAAGCAAGGCTATGTCCAAGATTGAAC
Source organism: Micromussa lordhowensis (assembly GCA_964020085.1). Classification (NCBI taxonomy): domain Eukaryota; kingdom Metazoa; phylum Cnidaria; class Anthozoa; order Scleractinia; family Lobophylliidae; genus Micromussa; species Micromussa lordhowensis. The sequence goes on along the minus strand of OZ026596.1, from coordinate 35,089,340 downwards.
TTCAAATGCGTACATGTACGTTAGAAAATGTATAAATATAATACAGATTGCTCACCTTCGGTACCATTTGAACCATCTGCACCCACGCGTAGGCTACTGTATTCGCAGAGACAAATGATTGGATTCATTCATTCAAACGAATTGCAAAACTTTTAAAAAAGGTTTGCTACATGCCTCGTTTGCACTGCACGAGTTTGCATTGATGGATCGGCTGATGGGCCGGTTGTTCAAAAGGCTGCATAACGCTATCCACCGGATAAATCGCTATCCAGTGGATAAGTGTTAACAAAACAAACCACACTAACCACTGGAGAGTGATTTATCCGGTGGATAGCGTTATCCAGCCTATGAACAACCGGGGCCTGATCACCACAGATCGCGACATGCTTCGTTAAAGAAAAAACCGATTTTTGGCAGCCTTGAAGGCTCAAAGTAATAGTTTGGCGGGAATGGCGGATTTGTGATTACCCTGGTCCCAGAGGTTTTTCTTGATTTTTCACTGCATGAGAGAGCTGCGAGAGAGCCCCGAAGCGGCGAACACAAGTCACGAAACAGCGAGAAAGAAAAACCTCTGGTTACCTTGGACTTGAATCTCACTTTCATGCAGACGCCAGCTGTCAAACGCATCAATTTGATAATTCAAAAAGGGACCAATGGAAGCTTAGCAATCACGTGCTTATCAGCCGCTATTGATTCCACTCGGGTGGTGAGGAGTGGTATCTTTTGACCTACTTGGCCGGGGTCAATGTGCGTGCGAGAATGTTTTCATCCGCAACGATCACGAAGGTTTGCTTGCACATTACGTAGAGTATCTTCTCTTTTCATTTTGTAAGAAGGCCTCGAGGCTTCCGAATAGAAAGGCATAAGCTTCTTTGAATTGAACAGATGGTGCTCGTCGACGTCTTCGTTAAAATGCCACGGTTTTGCGGTTCGCGAATATGAGAGTCCACCTTTGAGTACACACAAGCAAAATTATGACACGGTGATGGTATGAATAGCCTGTTAGGCACTGTATTTGCCGACATCAGGGATCAACCGAATTATAAATTGTCTTTCTATGTCCGGTTGGCAGAATGGGTAACACACCTTTGCGACTGATTTATGACTGCGAACATGGCTTTAGTGTTCGTTGAGACTTTCAATCTCTGGACCCGCTCCTCGAGTACAGAGGTCAAATTCCTTCGAAGGCACTGTCAGAAACAAAATTATGTGGTATACAAACGAGTCTTGAGCGTTCATATGAACTGAGAACTGTGGTATTTTGCAAGCAAATTTTTTCCCTGGTAGAGATATACACAAAAGAAGTGCAGTAACAAATATCCCCACCGTCCCCTCGGTATTGCAAATCAGACGGACCAATCGTATTTACTTGCGTGTTTGTAAAAATATCAACCAATCCGAGCTCGAGGGTCAGATCCTGACCCTGGTGTCTACATGAAAGTGAGATTCAAGTCCAAGGTAACCAGAGGTTTTCAGTTTCTCGCCACTTCGCAGCTCTCCCGCAGCTCTGCCATGCTGTGAAAAATCAAGAAAAACCTCTGGCACCAGGGTAATTTGTGATTTGACGATTTGCCATTATATTATATTGTTTGATTGCAAAACAATAAAATTAATACAATTAAAACTGTTTAGGAGAAATTCGAGCACAAAACAGCAGAAAATTGGCACTTGTTAAAATAAACAGAAGTTAATTATACGTTTTCAGACACCCTAACACAACGTGCTTCTCAGCAGGCCGTAGTGAGCTCGTTCAGATGGTCTCAATCTGAATAAAATCAATTTAACGACCTAACATTATTTTGCTTTTGAATAATATTTGGTTTCAGACAACAGAACACCATATTTCCGTGAAGCTGATTAAACCTAATGGAAGCATGATCAAGTTGACGGTTGCAGAAACCAGCTGCGTCGGGGTAAGTTTTATTAAGCAGAATAAAGAATACATGAGACTTGAGGCAATCACCTACTGACTAAAATTTTTATTCAGAATAAGACATTTTGATCCAGTCTTCTAAGTTCTTGATTTCTCAATGAAGTAGTTCACTTAAGTCCTTCATCGTGTTGAAGTTTGTGACTTCAAACAGTTGATAACAAAAATATTTGTTATAACATACATCTGGAGTCTGTGATTTTCTTCATATAACGATGCCTACAGATATTATAAATTCCCTCGGAGCGTGATCATTTCATTGTCTGGCGCCCTGACCATTTTTGCCTGGGTCCCTAGAGCTCTGAAAAGTGAAACCTGAAACCCTTGAGCCTTAAACACCTCTCCGCTAACTAGGAATTCCTGAAGCTGTTGCGATTACGATGAATATCGATACCGATAAGAAAATTTTAGAGGGCCGTAAGCTATCCAACACCGAATCCTGTGGTAACTGTTGTTTTCAAACAGGTGGTTGAGAGAAAAGCACATGTTTAATCGTGTTAAGATATTGCCCCATATAATGGGAATTATCAGCTATATTTGACCTTTGGTTTTCTAATTCATTTTCATATCAGAGTGTACTGACTGCCCAAGAAAGAGACACTGGAATTAAGGTGCGGGTGTACAGCGGGGATAACGTCTCCATTGTAGTCCCACCCAGCCCATGCTTTAAAGACATTGTTGGGCAAGACAAACAAGTCCTACTGAGGCTGGAGAATATCTAAAAAGATGAACATTTGCTTTATTGTCGCAGACTCACAAGTTAACATTTCATCATTTAAGAATTATTCAGAATAGGGTCCTTTCCGAGTATTTCAATTTTATACAGCCATAGTGAGGTTTGGTGGTAAAAGCGATAAAGTCGTCACTGACTTTTTCATAAATCAGATTAATTATGTATTGCATCTTATAGCTTCGTTGTTGTAGTTATCAATTATTCACCGAAGTGGAGGTGAATAGTGATTGAGGTAAATATCCACCACATTCGCAGACACTGAGGTGAATAATTGTTTTAGTATATACCACACTAGCTGAATAACTAGCGGCCCAAAGAGCAACTTTATTTGTGACCGACAAAAGCCATTTTGTTTTTGTTAGACTGCTCGGAGGAGAATAGTACTTGGCTAATCACTTCCAAGCTAGCCAATCAGCGCGCGCGAAAAGTACTATTCGCTTGTGTGGTATATCCATCTAGTAAATTTTAATGTAACGGAACTGTCTTATCTAGCAGAGTCGATTCAGTCAGCCCGCAATTAAATTTAGATCAAAATTATCCGAGTGTGAAAATCCATGGAAAAGAAAACTGCCTTACTACATAAAGAGACTGCTCAATCCTTTAAATCCCGAGAGTTATTAATGTGTAAACTATCCAAAAAAACAGGGCCAGGATGTTCAAAGCCCGATTGCGCTAAGCCAGGGTTAACGATAATTTTGATTTCAGTTTGTAACGCTTTGGTGAGGTGTTCTGTTTATATTGTTTGCCCTTCAGTTATAACCTCTAGTAATCTCAAACTACACCAAACTTTAGAGGTGAAAAACACTTTTAAACAAGAAAAAACAATTCTTCAGAAAACGTTTAACCCTGGGTTAATGTTAACCTGTTTTCGAACAACCCGGCCCTGCAGGCAATTGGAACAGAAAAAGTTATCAGGTTTAGCCGGATTTTAACTTACAATCACTCCAAACTCCCTTTGATTTGCATATTATGTACAACTAATTTATGGTTGCTGTAAGGGAGCATTGCTAATCAGATCACCGCTTGGAAGTTCAAAGGTTACTCGTTGATTGACTGTGTAGCTATCTAATGAAGTACAGAATAGTTGCAGTTGTCGCATGGAGACAAAACGAATTTATTTAGTGGAGAGAAAGGTTCACTACAACTTCACGTTTAAGTTTGCCAATCTGACATGGCTAGAGAATGACGATTCCATCTCTCCTCGTTCTATCAGCCGTTGACTGGTGGCCCAGTTAGCTGGAAGAATTATCTTCTAATCGTGATATCCGTAATTCATACCCCAATTCATGCATGCCGGTAACCGCGGACTATACTGTGAACAGTAGTAAGGAGTTAAACCGCAGAAAAATTGAACTTGTATTTCTTAGAATAAATTTTCAAAAGACGATTGCATATGCAGTACCAAAATATTGTGAGATGGTAGAAATGAAAGGTTCAATAAACTCAGATAAACTGCAAATCTTCGAAGAATTACTCTTTCTTTCCCAAATAGTTACCCAATATCTCTATCGTCAAAAACTGTAGGCTCCATTCTTCCTTTTCAACTCTTTATTGGCATTTGTTGACATGCATCCACTGGTGGCCAAGATCCAAAGTATGCTGATAGCGACTACAGCGAGCTGTTTCAGTGAAAAAAAACCTCTTTACAGTACTGTGCAAAAGTAATGAGAGCGAATTTCGACGAAAGTCGGCTATTGTTCTCACGAATTTCCCTTGAAATATCGCGGACTTTTCGAGCGAACGTTCGTACCGCGCACCAGAAAATTCGAAGAACTTTCGACAATAATTACCATGTTCAATCGAAAATTCGTAAGACACAACGAAAGTTCGAAGAAACGAACTTTCAAGCCAGTGAAATATCGAAGAATTAACGCCCAAAAGAAAGGGAAGATCATCGAACTTTCGAAGCATAAAAACAAACAACACCACATCACTTCCCGCTGCCGTGAGAAACATTTTTCGCTTCAGTACTCATTAGTGCTCTTTCTAGTCCTGAAAGGAAGCCTTCTTGTAAAACGGAAGAAAGAGTTTTTACGACCAAAGACATGTAGTTGAATGCGACTTTATGTGACAAGGATTGCGATTCAATTTGACCAGACGAATGTGAATTTCGAAGTACAACTTCTCACCACAAACATGAAAATTTCTTGTCAAAATTTAAGGCGGATTTCAGTGTTTACACTTTCAATGATAAAACCGTTTTATCCCCGGTGGTGTTAAAAATAGTAATGAGAAAACTGCCATTTGGTTTGAACATGTGAAGTTTATCGAAAGAAAAAACTCCCAAGGACTTAACTCTGAACGTATTCATTTTTTTGCACACAAAACCGCAACAGCTTACTTGCCGTCTGGTCGGCCGTGATAATACTCTTTTCGCTTCACTACACGCACAATTTTTTTAAATTGCTTCACAGAAGGAAAGCCTTATTTAAAGGAGGAGAAAAAGCTATTCAAAGACCGAGAGGTGTAGGTGAACATGATTTACTTTGATTGCAATTAGACTTAAATATGTGTTTCATGTACTTACTGTTACCGCTATCGACAGAATCCAATCAGAATGACATTTTTTCCCGACCGTGAAAAAATTCACGGTTAGATGAGAACATTGCTGTGCCTTGAGAAGGGAAAATTTATTGAGTACAATTTAATTGTTCCTTCCTCTAAGATAGACTGCGAGCGAGAAGTCTCTCTTTTGCTCGAAAATCTGTAGGGAAAAACAGAAGGAAAAGCAAAACAACATGAGCAGGAATGAGCGGAGCGTGCGAGCGTGATATGCGACGCCGCGAGGCGTAAGTAGCGTGGGCGTCGGCTCGTATGTCACGCTCACAGTCACGCTCGTGTTGTTTTGCGTTCTTTCGTTTTCAAGCAAAAGAGAGACTGCTCGCAGTCTACCTCAAAGAAGGCAAAACTCAACTCTCAAATTAAGGACTGTTTGGAACACTACCAACATTGAGGGCATATTTAGAAAACCAAGGTTGTAATGTTAACTGGTAAGTGCTTTAAAGGGAACTAAATCAATCCTATTCATAACTTGACAATGACCATGAGAAAAGTCTAACCTTCTTCATCTGAACGTCCTGAACCGTTAAAGTGAAAAATAATAACAAAGCAACAAATATATAGAGCAATATTTTGTTTAATATTTGCTGTTAAACTTAATTACAATCTAGAACTTTAGGTTAGCCTTGCATGATAACAAATATCTGTATGAAATTAGTTCGATAACACGAATCTATACAAAAATAAAGAAAGCTACTTTTACAATCGCCACTTGGCTCATACGATAGAATCCTATAGAATAATAAAAGCATAACCACGTTCGAAACCTCACTCGTATGACTAATTTATGAAAAAATGAAAACTACCGAGTTCAGGTTAACTGACGATCTTAGCTATTCTTGCCTAGTGTTTTTTCGCAGGTTTTGGCATCGCTTGCCAATGCTTATCTTACAACCCTCCCACATCTTGGTCATGTCTTCTGTATTGCGGCACATGTAGCTGAAGGCTGATGTTACTTCCGCTAAAAAGAAACAAATAAAGTTTGGGTGAGTTATCTAGTCATGTCTCATTTTGTCTCCCTGCTCATTTGTACATATTTTACCTTCCCTACAACGCCATTTGAACCCACAAGCTCTAGCATCAAAACAATACTGAATTGTCAAGCTTACCTTTAATTGCAGCAATGACGATGCCGTCCAATGCGGCGAATTCTTTAGTCCCATGCACAGTGGACTTCATGAGAGTCTCCTTGGAGAACAGCCTGTCGACGAGACGTAGGGCCATAGCTGTCGGTTTTCCAGCTGACTTTACATGTGCATAGTCTTCTTTAGGAAGCCGCACTTGACTCGACCCACCGATAGGGACTGTATCTATAAGTAAGTAAGTAACTTTATTTAAACTCGGGACTGATGAGGCTGATTAGGCCCCTAGCATTACAGACATGCTAATACGCCGAGAAAAATATAAAAGAGTAATGATAAAAATATATAAATCGCAGCCTCAACGTTCTTATATGAAAAAGGTTCTTAAAAAGAGTGTACGTGTAAACTTCGGTGACGTTTACTACCAAACAAGAGGAAAAACCATGAATCATTCCGTTGAACTTAGATTTCCAATGGGTCACATTTACCGTTACCAAACACTTGAAATACATGTATTTACCTGTTAAATCCTGCTGCGAATGACGCATGAAATCGTCAAAATGATCAAGCACGCTGTCCGGGTCCGCCAAAGAGGAGGTAAATGAAAAAGAGACTGCATCCGGGTGGGAATTTGCCCTCTGTGGTGGAGTGAACGGTAGCTCAAGCGAAGTCTGTCTGTGGCAGTTTAAATCAGGGGTTGAAAACTGGGGCTGCCGACTGGGCTACTGAAGTTTGCTGGGTTGCTAGGGCGGGTTTGATGTCATCATCGTGAGCACCCTATCCAGTTTTGCCTCTTGGCTGGCAAAGGAACATTCCAGCCGTTCCGCTATTGTTCGGAGTAGTCTAAGCTCTGTCACTGCTTCGTGGTAATCATTCTGGGGAACCTGAAGTAAAAGAACATTAAATAATACACTCTTTCTTTTTTGTAAGATTATACTTCATAAGCGGAATATTGAGGCTTTTAAAACTGATATAATTGTTCCTTTTTCTAAATGGGAAAACTAGCAAGCCTGCGCCGGACCAAAAACAATAATCTCAGTATAAAAAAAAAAGAAAGAGTGTAGTTAACATTTGACATTGAAATTTTGAATTGGATGAATCATTTCGAGAGGTTGAACTGTGTAGAACGCGTAATCAGCGTAATTGCAAATTGTAGTCAAAATTACGTAAAAGCATTCTAAATTGCTGGTTTTCAGTGTCACGCCATTCTGGCCATTCAAAATAAAAATCAAAATGGTTCAATAGATTAAGTCCAGAATCTAAGGAAAGAAAGAAGGTAACTATGAAAAGACTCTCGCAAAGATTCAGGTCACAGAGATTTTTCTTATGCAAGATATGCGAAGAAGCTTTTCCCCCAAATTTATAGAGATTTGAATGGAATCGCCACGTTGGTGCCCACCCGGATGGGCAACATGGCGGCCAGAAACCAACAGAAACATCTGTCACTGCGTTTTGCTGCAAAAGCGCAAATTTATCTCTCGGGGGACTCAAAAACAATAAAGTAATACTTTTTCCAATACAAGAACTGTTCAGATAGCCAAATTATCGGAAATAAGTCAAATTCGTTGTTTGGTTTTAGTTTTTAGTTAATTGCTAAATCATCAAACTTGAAAAACTTACTGTGTTTGTTTTGTCCAATGTGTGGATTGCCCGATCAATCAGCCCCTCGATACTGGACTTTTGGGCAGACTGCGGGGCCTGTTGTGCTGGAATCAGGTCTGAAAGTGGGAATTCATCCTCTGATAAATCACTGTCTGAAGATGACTCCTCAACTATCTCTGGCTTCCTGTTGGGTGACGCGATACTCACAATCTGTAGAAATATAACACACATGATGTAAGTTATAAACAAAGAAACAACATGAACATTGGTTAACCCAGTCGCAGGAGTGCCCGATGCATATAGATATAGAAGGAAACACAAGCTTTAAATAAAGAGCGGCAGTTACTTGACTATCACGTACGAAGCGATCATTACACTGTATCAGTTACAAAGTGGATGGTAGATGTGCTTTATAGAAAGGTGTGCCATTTTAGCAACACATAACAGTAGCCTGTCGTTTCGCTAACGAGTCGTTTCGCTAATGTCCAGTTTGCTAACGTACTGAGAGGATTCGCTAACGTCTAATTCGCTAATCATCTACAGTTTTACAAGGGTATAAACAAATTTAACAATGGCCGTTTTTATACTAGAGGACGCATTATCCGTCTCGATGAACTTGGGCAAACATTTGTAGTTCGTCTGGTTATGCGTCTCTAGTGTAAAGATGGGCACAAGACGCATTATCCGTCTCGGACAAACTATTCTTCGAAATGCGTCTTGAACGACGCACTACGAGAGATAGTTTGTTTAGACGGATAATGCGTCTTGTGCTCGTCTTTACACTAGAGACGCATAACCAGACGAACTACAAATGTTTGCCCAAGTTCGTCCAGACGCATAATGCGTCCTGTAGTACAAAAACGGCCAATAAAAGATCTTGTGTTGTGTATTGATCAAATAGTAATAAAAAACTGAGACTCAAAACAGATTTGATAAATAGTAAGTTCAATACACTTAAGCAACTTGACGATAGGAATCGACTGAACACATTAGCGAATCCTCTCAGTACGCGAGCGAACTGGACATTAGCGAAACGACTCGTTAGCGCAACACATATCATAACGGATTATAATCACCGAAACGTTGTAATGAAACAAACAGGTTAATTGCGCGAACACTGCAAGTCTAAGGGGCATAAGTGTTACTATATTATAAGCATAATAGTGAGTCAGAGCGAAATTACAATTCAATTTCTTTTGGCAATCATCGACCCTGAATGTTTATTTTTTGTAACGGATTTGAGGCTCAACGCTCAAGGAAATCACAATACGATAAGACTCGGCAAAAGGTAATCTTCAAAATAAGGGTAATTAGATCAATACATACATTCCCTTTAGGCTTGTCCTTTGATTTTCCACTTGTTTCTGTTCCCTTTACAGCTTTGCGGGCCTTCTTGGCTGGCTCAGGGGACTGGGCAGCATCTGTAAACTAACGATTAAAACCAAATGTTAACATAAATTGAATTAAACTGATTGCTTAAACGATATTCCAAATAATTAAATGGAAGACAGGTTAAATTGGTAAAAGCAACAAATACTTACAATTTTTCGTTTTGCCTTGGCTTGGCGTTGCTGGGGTTGACCGTTATCAAGCGGCTCTTCTTCGATAAGGGGATAACAGTTGATTGCGGCAGAGTACTCTTTCTTTCCTTTCCCCCAGACAACACGCACTTTCTGGCCTTCTTTAAGTGGTGATGGATCGACTATGGCAGACCGAAAAACATCGGAATACTGGCCACGTTTCCAATTAATATGCGCGATTTGATTCATTTTGAACTAGCAGTCAGCAACAAGTGTTTTTAAAACTGATACCTGCGTATGGGCCTTTTATACTAAACCACAACTTTGGTTGGATTGAAAATCCTGTTACTTGATTGGCTTTCTCATTCCCTTTTGTGTTGTAAAAAAGTTTATGTTTACATTTGAATGAGTTTGAAAACAATATATTACTTAATTAACTTCTGGCCTCAAACATGCGCGTGGCGGCTGTTAATTGACAAGTTCACAGTTATTGTTCACGTGTATGCTTGTTCGCGAAGCGCGCGCGGCAGATAAGGTTTTTTTTGAAGTTCCGTAAAGCTTGGCAAAGATTGTTCTGTTAAAAATAGCTTCTACGGTTTTTCCCTTCTATCTGAGCCCAAGAAAAATGTAATTTCTGACGTTTGAGGGACGAATTAGTCAGAAATTATTATTCTGACGGCACGTTGGAGAGGTTCGCGGTGCATCTCGGGTTGCTTAAGTACTATTTAAGGTTTTTGGCGGGAGATCTAAGTCATTCTAGGTGGGTCAGTCAGAGTGTTCGCCCGCTTTATTTTGGGCTTCCGTTCTCCCGCCATCATGTCAGTCTCAAATGAGGTTCAAGAGTTTATTTATACTTCTTTGGCTGAAAATAATAAGGCGTTGTTAGATCAGATTTCCAAGTTAGTAGCAGATTCGGCTGAGAGTATTAAGCGTTCCAGCGTGGAAGCTGCTGATGACCAGTTGAGGGAAATCAAGAAGTTGCGTCGAGAGGAACCGAAATCCTTTAAACGTAAAGGCAACGAGATCCAGTACAAGTTTAATCTTAAGCTACAGGATACCTTGGATGAGGTTAAATCCCACCTTGAGTCCAACGCAGTTGACAAGGCTAAATCCTCGCTGTCAGAAGGTACGTCAATGCTTTCTGAGAGACAAAAGCTAATTTTACTAGTGGACAAGTCGGAGTTTGGCTGGAAAACTGTCGAGCAATACACCCATCATGAGTTAGCTGACGATGAAGAGGACGGTAAAAAGATCCGCCGTGCCGAGGAACGAGCAGAGAAAGCTCTCAAGTCTACTGTTCCCAAAAGACCTATCAACCAATCTTCATCCCTCAGTCGCCCTTCCAGTTCATCACGACCACGTTTTCCTTCCCAGTATTCCAGAAGTTCTTCGCCATTTGGTTCCTTCCGTAACCAGCGAGATCGGCTGTCCTATCCTCGTTCATCCGACGTTCTGTCGAGGCCCGGTAATTGTTTCGCCTGCGGCAGGTTTGGCCATTGGAGGTCTGAATGCACTCAAATCGCCCGTTCTGTTTCTAAAGCTAATTCAGGTAATAGATGACAAGATGGTGACAAGCAAAGTAAGTCTGAATTTTCATTTCTTAATTCCCCGTGTGACTTCGTTGACGATTTATCAGAGGATGCCTTTCAAGAATCTAAGAGCTTTGAGCTTGAGTTTGAGATTCCAGTTGTGAGTGCTCCTGTTGTCCAACAAATTTCTGTTAAAGGGAAATTGTTTAAATCCATTCAGCATTGGCAATCTCTTGGTGCGCCAGATTTTATATTATCTGTCATCAGAAATGGTTACAAAATCCCATTTATTTCCACGCCGCCGCCTCGCCTTTTCACGAACAATGCCTCAGCCCTTAAAGAAGCAGATTTTGTTAGCGAAGCTATCTTCGAACTCTTGCGTGACAATCGTGTTGAGGAAATAATTTCTCCGCCTGACATTGTCAATCCGCTAACTGTTTCGGTTCAAGCTAACGGCAAGAAGAGGCTTATTTTGGATTTAAGGCACATTAATTTGCATGTCTACAAACAGAAATTTAAGTGTGAGAATCTGCATACCATTAAGAACACTTTTGCCAAAGACTTTTTTGTTTTCTCCTTTGATTTAAAGTCAGGTTACCATCACGTAGACATTTTTCCAGATCATCGCAAATATTTGGCTTTCTCGTGGGAGTTTGTTCCAGGCCATACGAGGTTTTTCCAGTTTACTGTTTTGCCTTTTGGGCTTTCCAGCGCTCCTTACATTTTCACCAAGTTGCTTAAGCCTTTGGAGACACATTGGAGGGCGCAAGGCATTCCAATCGCCATATTTTTTGATGATGGGGTTGGTGCTGGTCCGTCGTTCCAAGTTGCTAAGTTGAACAGTTTATTAGTTCGTTCAGTTCTTTCTAGTTGCGGATTTGAAATTAATCACGAGAAGTCTAATTGGGAGCCTACGCGTACCTTTTCGTGGATTGGTTACAACATTGACACTCATACCGGTTTAATTTTTGCCAGCGATGCCAAAATTGAAAAGCTTTGTTCTGACCTTAATGATGTTTGTGCTAGTTTGGAGTTTTCTGCTTGTGTTCACGTGAAGAATATTGCTTCTATTGTCGGTCAGATTATTTCAATGTCCGCCAGCTGCGGGAATGTTACCCAGATTATGACGAGATATTTGCATCTTACTACCAATTCTCGGAGTTCGTGGAATGCCCTTGTCTGCGTGCACGATCAAGCAAAACAAGAGCTTCATTTTTGGAAAGACAAATTAAGAACATTAAATGGAATTTTGTTTTGGCCGATTCCTTTTGTATCGTCCAAAGTTTTGTTTACAGATGCTTCGTCGACAGGTTGTGGAGGTTTTATTCAAGGTTCTTCTTTAGTTTGTCACAAAAATTGGTCCACGGAAGAATCGCAAAAGTCTTCTACTTGGAGAGAACTTGATGCAATAAACTTCGCTCTTGACGCATTTGCCAATCATTTAGCAGGCCAAGCCGTTGCTTGTAACACTGATAATCAGAACGTTGTTAGAATTATCCAGGCTGGTAGTATGGTTAAAGAATTACAAGACATCGCTCTGAGTATCTTCCTTTTTACTTCCCAACGCCAAATTCACCTCAATGTCTCCTGGCTGCCGCGTGATCAGAATTCTCAGGCTGATTTTTTTAGTAAGATTGTTGATTTCGATGATTATTCTCTCCACGACGAGGTGTTTTTCCATCTTGAAAGCCTCTGGGGTCCACACTCAGTTGACAGATTTGCTTGCAGTTATAATGCGAAACTGCCTAGGTTTAATTCCAGATTCGTCCAACCCGGTGCCGAAGCTGTTGACGCCTTCACACAAGACTGGTCACTTGAGAATAATTGGCTGGTGCCACCAATATCTCTCATTGGCAGGGTATTAAACCATATGAAAGATTGTAAGGCCGTGGGAACTCTAGTTGTGCCATTGTGGAAATCAGCATATTTTTGGCCATTATTAAGCAATGACGGTACTCACCTAAATTCTTTTGTATGTCAATGGTTATATCTTCCCAACAGACCGGATTTGTTCGTCAAGGGTAAAGCCAAGAATAAGTTGTTTGGCACGAAGGCTTTCAGGTCTAGATGCCTTGCCCTACGCGTTGATTTTGCTACGAATGTTCGCACTTCTAATGTTGGCTTTTGTACTTCTCAGTTGGGCTCGTGTTCAGCTTGCAATCCTTAGGAGGTATGCTTATTCTGTTTCTAATCGTGTGGCTGGTGGAGATGGTTATTGTCCCCCTCCTCCCCCCTTCCCCCTCCCCCTGCACCCCCACTCAGGCCTACTATTGCCGCTTCGATCATTAATTATTTTTGACACGGCGTTCATGTAAAGCAGCTGGTGTCGCATCTGTTGTCGAATATTAGTTCATATTTCAGCCCCCGGTGCTGTAAGTGTCGCTTTGTGCAACCCCCGGTGGTGTCACATGTTTTTGGTAAGTTGTTTTATATACGACTCCTGATAGCCTTAGTCTGGCTGTGTACATCCCCCGGTGATGTTACACGTTTCTTAGACAAGTTTTTGTCTATGGCATGTGTTTTGTCAGATAATTGTTATATAGAGGCCCCCGGTGCCTGCTGTGTAGCTACATACACCTCCCGGTGGTGTATTTATGATGCCAGTATACTTATGGTGCCAGTATACTTATGTGCTACCCCGCGGTGTCGCATGTATTTTGTGGGTATCATATTTGTTTTCGGACAGCCCCTGGTATCGTTAGGTAGCCTTACAATCATTTTAGCTCGTGCTGGATGTGCTCTGTTCTGAGGCTCAATAACATTGCTTCTTCTTATAGTATTGGTTTATTCATTCAGCGGTTTTGGATGTTTACTAATTTCCATTTTGTTTCCTTGTTTCTTTATTCGTTTTTTCTTTTAGATGTTTTCGCTTCCGGTGTTTGGGCGTCCCTTAATGATTTGCGTGAACCCTCCTTGACAGGCCAGGTTTCCAGATTACAGTCCACAGTCATTGCTTCGAGAGCTCCAGGAACCACTGACGCTTACAGAAGGGCCTTCACGAGATGGAAGAATTACGCTTCTTCCATAGATGAAATTCAAGCTTTTCCTGCCAAGACAGAGCACGTTGCCTTGTACCTTCAGCATCTTCTCGATACGACCCATTCCCATTCTGCCGTAGATTCTGCTATTTATGGAATCAAATGGGCTCACAATTTGGCGGGGTTACCTTCACCTACTGACAGTTCTATTATTCATGATGTTAGTAGAGCAGCTAAGAGGCTTATTGGAACTCGTTTAATTAACAAGAAAGAGCCTATTTTGCCTGATATGATTAGGAAGTTAGTTGAAGCCTCTAACCTAGATAATTTACTTAATTTGAGGAATGTTTGTATTTTCCTTTTGGCTTTTGCCGGTTTTTTCAGAATTGAGGAGGTTCTTAGCATTAAGTATGGTGATATTACTTTTCATGATTCTTATGTTGTTATCCGAGTTGATAGAAGTAAGACGGATCAACTAAGGAAGGGTAACGAAGTGGTTATATCTCGAAGTTCATCCCAAGATGCTTGTCCAGTTTTGCTTTTCAAACGTTATCTTTCAGAGCTTGAGCGTTTTCCAGTGGAACCTAGTCATTATGTTTTCAAGCCTCTAACTAAATCCAAGTTAGGACATAAGTTTGTTTCTACAAATAGGCCCATAAGTTATTCAACTGTTAGGGAGTATTTTAAGAGTAGTTTTAGGGATATTGTGCCAGACATTGCTGTTTTTAGTACTCATTCCTTAAGATCAGGTGGTGCTTCTGCTGCTGCCAACGCAGGTGTGGCTGACAGGCTGTTTCAAAGACATGGCAGATGGAAGTCTGTTTCAGCTAAGAATGGTTATATTGACGATAATTTAGAGTCTAGATTGTTAGTTTCCCAGCATTTGGGTATTTGAGTATGTTTTTCTATTCCAGTTTTCACTACATCTTCCCTTTCTTTATCTCTATTAGGATACATTGAATCGCACGGCTCATGGCTGACTGCCTCATCCTCAATAAACTTTTCACATTGAATGTCTCGTGTGAGTGGAGTCAGAATATGTAATTTCTGACGTTTGAGGGACGAATTAGTCAGAAATTATTATTCTGACGGCACGTTGGAGAGGTTCGCGGTGCATCTCGGGTTGCTTAAGTACTATTTAAGGTTTTTGGCGGGAGATCTAAGTCATTCTAGGTCGGTCAGTCAGAGTGTTCGCCCGCTTTATTTTATTTTATTTTTAGGATTACGTTTCGATTTCGTCAATTAGTGTAAATTAGATGTAGAGTGCCCTTTCCTCGGGGCCTCGTGCTGCTGCATTAGATGAGGAATACGTTTCCACATGTTTTTTGGCCACATCTAAAGGGTGGTTTTTTAGTGGTTTTTCGTATCTGGCGTAGCACAGTTTCTGAATTTTGCAATCTTTAGTTAGTTTTGTGAGGTAAACATTTGAATAATTAATAGATATTAGGATACATTGAATCGCACGGCTCATGGCTGACTGCCTCATCCTCAATAAACTTTTCACATTGAATGTCTCGTGTGAGTGGAGTCAGAATCTAAACTAATGAATACCTTCTTAAGACCCCTTCACTCCAAAACCGGCAAAAGTGTGATTTTGTATTGTTGTGATGTACCTGCGGCGGCTGTTTGCGCACGCATTGTTTCGAAACGTGCCATACAGGTCGGCTTCCCTTTTGTTCTATTAAGACGAAAGAAAAGTTTTAAGGCATCTTGCTTCAAACTAAACAGAAGAAAGTTTGTGTGATAAATATTTCCATTGATCTCAAGACTTAGAGGTGATATTTTGGCGATTAATGCTTGGCGGCGGTTAATTGACAAAGCCGCATGCATTGTTTAGCCCAAAAGTTCGAAAAAGTTCCATAAAGTCTATTTTTATTGAGAAAAAAACTTTTTTTCTGAAGGCGAGCAGCGGCGGCTGCGTTTTCGTTTCCCTATGAAAACATTGAAGTTCGGCTGTTAATATTTTCACATTTATAAATTCCCTTTTCTTTCTGTTAAGACAAAAGAAAAGTTTTAAGGCATCTCGCTTCAAACTAAACTATTTCCATTGATCTCATCAAGACTTAGGGGTGATATTTTGGCGATTAATGTTTGGCGGCGGTTAATTGACAAAGCCGCATGCATTGTTTAGCTCAAAAGTTCGAAAAAGTTCCATAAAGTCTATTTAAAGTATGTCAATTATTTGTCCTGTCAAAGAGACTGATTGAATGAGCGAAGGAAACTCAACGAAAGAGGGATTTACTTCAGATCAGTAGGGGTTATGAATAGGGAGGAAGGGTATGATCGCAGGTTACGTGTTAAATAAATTCTGAAAGGGGATTAAACTACGGCAAAAAAGGGCTGGAGGTGCTTATCCTACTTCGCTAAAAAATGTGAATAAACTTGCCATTGATACAGTGTGTGAATGGGTAAAAGAATCGTAATTTGAGTTAGAGGAGTTTCAGTTGGTCATAACTTTTATTAGATTTGGTGGCTCCTAAAGGAGCCGTTTTGTTGATATTTGCTAGGGGAATCCAAGCTAGTGTTTGGTTGCTCCCCCCTTTTCAGCAACAACTGCGGGAATGGCTTTCCGGAGAACGTGGTCGATGTACTTGTTGCACTTCTCGGCTGATACTTTCTCGTTCCAGAACTTTTTAATGCCATCAACTAGTTCTTGTTTAGTCTTCGGCTTTACTCGTGTCTGCAAGTAGAACTTCAGCTCGTGCCACAAGTTCTCTATGGGGTTGAGATCTGGGCTTTCAGGGGGGGTACGCCACCAGTTGATTTCGTTCTCCTCAAAGAAGGCTTTCGCGACCCTTGATGTATGCTTTGGATCGTTGTCCTGCATGAATCTGTGGTTTGGTAGGGTGTCACGAAGGAAAGGGATCAGCGTGCTTTCTAAGATACTGCAGTATAGGCTAGCCTCCATAATTCCCTCAAAGATACAAATATTTGTTGCCCCGTGTCTGCTGATGCCAGCCCACACATGAAGCTTCAAAGGGTGTTTTGGTCTCGGTTTCCTCTTAGCAGGTTCATCGATCTTTCGGTAACAAGTCCGGCGAAACTGTTCAAGGGAGATAGAACTTTCGTCGCTGAAAACAACATTGTCGAACGTATCTTCAGTGTCGATCACTCGCTGGGCAAACTCTAACCTCTTTGCTTTGTTTGCTTCGCGAATCATTTGGCAGTATCAGGTGTTTTGGAGAGTCCAGCCTTGCTCTTTGCGGTATCGTCGGACTGTAGAGGAATGGACCATGACACCACGCTTGGCAAGCCTTTTCTGGATCTGGCGGCTGGTTGTTTCATCATTTGTTCGCATCTGAACTTCGATGAAGGATTTATCTTCCTCATTTAGCTTTCTTGGGCGACCTGACCTGGCGCTGTTCTCGATAGACCCGGTAAGTTTCACTCTGCTGACTATTCTTGCAACACTTGGATAACTGACTCGGAGTCCTTCAAGCTGCAATTGCTTGAAAATTGCGACGGGTTGAAGACCGCATTCAGTAAGAGCTTGAATTCGTTTACGTGTATAGTTGGATACCTTCACCATGATTGCTTACCGAGTACTCTGATTACTATGCCGAATCTTACCAAATAAAAGCAACGTAGGTTGCCATGCTTACGCGACCATCTTTTGTTGTAAGAGCCAGTCACGAGAATTTCATTGTTAGTTGAAAGCCTCACATGATAAGCTCAAAAATTCGAATGACCTATCATCAAAAAATAGGCGAACGACCTTTTGAAAATTCGAATTGCTCATCGAAAATTCGCGTGAAACTTCGATACGCTCAACGAAAAGTTGCGTGACTTTTCAAGCGCCCTTTCGCCAACATCAATGATATTTCGAACATATTAAAACAATACCAGCATCGAAAATTTGTGGGCATATTCGTTCAAGTTTCATTTCCTTCGAAAATTCGCTTTTTTCGCCACTTTTCGTCGAAATTTATCGAACTTCGTCGAAATTCGCTCTCATTACTTTTGCACAGTACTGTAGTTCAACGCGCTGTATGAAAATAAATCTCTCCTTTCCTCTTATCGGAAAAGTTACCATCAAACAAAATAATCAGATGCCGGTTACGTTCTGTCGTTCAGGCTCTCTCATTTATCGCACACACGGTGTCGATGACAACGATCGTAGCGATGACGTAGATCGTGAACGTTTTTATCGATGACGTAGATTGTGTAGGTTTTTATCGATGACGTAGATCGTGAACGTTTTTAACGATGACGTAGATTGTGTACGTTTGGATCGTATACGTTTACACGACGATTTGGAGATCATCGACGTTTGGATGGGAACGTCGACAATCTGACGAGCATCGATGAAAAAACATGACATCGAGCGCGTTGTTAACAACGAGCGCGATTTCCCACAAGATCGTCACATCGAGCTGGTTGTACGATGGAGTTCAGAGAACGAGAACGTTCTTTTTAACGTGTTCGATGTACTCGATCTTATAGAGAATGCGGTCAGTGATTTTGACGTGCTCGATGTACTGGTTCTATCGTAGAACGTGCTCGTCATTTTTGACGTGCTCGTTCTAATCGATTTCGTGTGCTGTGCCCAGATGGCAGCATTGATCCCTCTGGTTCTCTGGTTCTCTGGTTCTCTGGTTCTCTTAGTTCTCTAGTTCTCGTGGTTCTCTGGTTCTCGTGGTTCTCTTGGTTCTCTAGTTCTCGTGGTTCTCTGGTTCTCTGGTTCTCGTGGTTCTCTGGTTCTCTTAGTTCTCTAGTTCTCGTGGTTCTCTGGTTCTCGTGGTTCTCTTGGTTCTCTAGTTCTCGTGGTTCTCTGGTTCTCTGGTTCTCGTGGTTCTCTGGTTCTCTGGTTCTCTAGTTCTCTTGGTTCGTGGTTCTCTGGTTCTCGTGGTTCTCTGGTTCTCCAGTTCTATTGGTTCGTGGTTCTCTGGTTCTTTGGTTCTCGTGGATCTCTGGTTTCCGGGTTCTAGTTTTTGAGGATTTACTGTGGCTCGCTCATACTTTCCTAGTTTTCCCCCCTCACCGTGGAGCACATGCTCAGGACGGGGCATTGCTCCCCCAAAAAGTTTCTTTTGTGGGGAGCGTTGCGTGACATGGCAAAAACGGCTGCGGAGGAGACTAGGGCGGAAAGATGGACCTCGTTTCCAGTTTTCTTTCAGAGAGAAAAGAAACATGGCGAAACACATAGCGATTGTTGGGCTTTTCATTGTCTTGACTCTATTTTCTTTGTCTGGTTGTATTGCTGTTAACATCAATAGAGCAACCCAAGTGTTTATCCAGGAAATGCTGCAGAGAGAAAACATTTGCACAGTAACCGGACCGATTCGTGCAGTTCCTCGTGGAGACTATCTTCGGACCAAGCTCGGCAACTCGTGTGAAGCATTTCTTGTGCCTGATATGTTGTTCTGGGATCCAACGTTTTATTTTCCTGGTGTTACGTTCCTTTGCCCCTCTTGTGAAGAGCAAGGATTGTTTGAGGTGCATCCAATCCGTTGGAAAGACGGCAGCCGGACGTACGATCAGCCACGTCATCTATACGGGTTACGTAATGACGTGCTTCTGGTCAGTACAGTTTATCTATGTAGAAATAAACATCAGATTCTGGGATCATCGCTCAAATAAAGGCCGAATTTCTTCCGCCATTCGTTCTGTGCCACAAAGTTGGTGAGACCAGAGAAATGTTTCAGTTTGTGACATCTCATGTGAGAGCAGGAATGACCATATCAGATATACAAGTTTTATGGCAACAGACTTTATTTGACGAATATGGCTTAAGAAAGTTGTGTTATGTTCAAGAAACAAGAAGCAAGGCAGTCGACTTTCCTGTTTTTTCACCACAAGGCCGAAAGGTTGGTGAAAAAATACTCGCTGCTTGCTACATACAGTCTTACTTCGAAAGAGAACATTTGTATAGTGCACGAATGAGGGAAATGAAAGCTTCTTCCCTCAGTGCAGACCATACCTTTAAGGTATCTTCAAACATCGGGTTTTGGTGCAATGGAAAATGGGTTCAACTATATGACAGTTTATTCATTGTTATGAATGAAATTGGAGTTGTGATGTCATGGCAACTTTGCAAAGGGACAAGCTTTCATGCCATTAACGGACTGCTGCGTCAACTCAAAGACAGACTTACTTCATTAGGTTGTTCCATAGGTCAATTTCACATCGATAATTGTTGTCAATGGAGAGCAAAACTGCAGTCTGTATTTGGAAACAATACCTTGGTTCAACTAGACTCATTTCATGCTATTCAAAGGTTTACTTCAAAAATCCCGAGAAAGGGTGGTAAAGGGAGTGCATTACGAAGACTACGCTCACAAATGATATCAGACTTTAAACTAATTATTAGAGACCCTACAGACCAAGGAAAATCAAGAATGAAGCCAACTCCCTCCAAAGATGCTATTGAAAAGAACATTATGACTTTTCTTAAACAGTGGAAGGATGTAGAATATGAAGGGACAAGGCTTATTCCACAATGTGCCATTGATGAGGTAGACAAGCTTCTGTTGCATGTAAGAAAAGGCTGCTTGTCCCATATGAGGGTCCCCAATAGGGTTCTTCAATCCCGCCATCCCGAGCGGAATTTTCCCTCAATCCCGTAATCCCGACTGTTTCTACCAGCTAATCCCGATCCCGGTCATATTTTCCGATCCTTGAACTGAGTTCCGTTCCAGATTCCATACAGCAGACCCAAGCACTGACTATTAGGTTCAATTAGCTGTATCTCTCTGCACTAAAACAATGATCTAGTTCATTTGTTTTTAACAACTAGTAGTTTTAAACGAGTTGCGTCAGTCAATCAGTCATTTTTATGGTCTTTTATAGCTCGTTTCTTTTTCCTTTTTTTCTTTTTTTTTTTCTGTTTTGCCTCTTTTGTTCGATAACGCCTGCCTTCTGGATCACTTCGATCCCTGAAAAACGTGTCTCTTGAAGATGATAGCGATCAAAGAAGAGCATTAAGTGGTTCGAAATAGTTTTATGGCGCGCGCAAGCTGGGTACTAATCTCGCAAATTCTGCATCAAGTCGATCCACGCCACGAGGAACAAAACATCCGGCTACTTTGGCAAAAATAATAGAGTACTTTGATAAAAACTGATGTTTTAAACACATATTGGTCCCCGAGAAAGGTAAAATCGCCCAATTGTAAGTTGTTTTAGAATCTTGTAGAACAAAACATCACATGTACAAAACACTGCCAACTGCGAAATCAACAAGCCTAATCTCGCACATGCAGTTGACGCACATGCGCAAATGCTGATCTTGTCGTGTCGAAATTTTGGAGTTTTTGTAACTTTAATCGCTCATACTTCCGCTTCCGCTCGGTGGATTTTTTTCATTTTTTCGGTGATAACCAGGATCAATTGGCTGCATACATACTCCGATTTTTAAAAACTTCTGTAGGCAGGAAAAAAATTAAGAGAATAGTCAAAAAGAGGATTTTTTCTTAATCTACCCTACAGATTTTGTTTAAACTGAAATATTTTGAAGGTCATTTCTGGAGACATATAATATTGCAGTTTGAGAAGATTTCACCAACCCATTTTTTGAAAAAGACAATAGTTTTCGCTTTTAGGGGCTCAACTGAAGTCGTCATATGGTTGCTATGGTAACAGGTTTTCTGAAATGGATGTCATGTAATGAATCTATGATGTTTCTTTTATTTCTGTGCCAAATTTCATAGTGATACGATGAACCAAACATAATTTAGAAAAGAATTTGTGAACTTGTCTCGGGAAAATGAAAACTATTTCGAACCACCTTAAGGCTACATATCACGACGTGCCACAGCAAATTCACTGTTCACTACACATATGGTAAGTCACCATCAATCGCAACTCAGAATACAGTTTGCTGATTCACAATTTTCAGCCATGACAACGATCATCTGGAAATTCCATAAAATCGAGTACAATTGTGCTTAACAGATGCTGAAACATATACTCTTTTCGACCCCAGTTTAACCAGTGCATGCTGCATGTTCCAATTTAAAATCACCGGTAACCAAAGCGTACTATAAGAGGTTGAAATATGGGCTTGTATGGATTTAAATTCCGAACAAAAACTATAGTGGAGTCTTTTTATGTCGCCGAAACACTTCTGTAAGCCATTTGAGCGATTTTGACGCGTATAAAGAGTATGCGTCACTGCCCGAAATTTCTCCTTACGAAGAACGAATTTCCACTCTTCCCCTTCTCATAAAACAAAGCTTCGCAGCTAAGAACATTGTCGATGTTAACCGACATTGCTAGGGCGCGTTAAATTAAACTACACAAACGATAACTTAGCTAGTCTCCCTCTCGTCAAAGGGGTCAAAGGTCACAAAGACATTGTGAAATTGGATTCTCATTACGGCCTAGGTTCACGAAAACAGACTACAGATCACCATAGGGGTTACATAGCAGCGTGATAGGGTCGTGGAAACGTGGATGTCGGCTTGGTCATTGTTCAGCTATTTCAGACGTTAATAAGATGACAGCTTGATTTTCTTTGTATATCCCAGTCTCTGGAATTTCCGAATCTCGGTCTCTTTAAAGCGGCATTTCCCGATTCCCACCTGTTAAAATCGCCAAATCCCGTGTCCCGGTCATAATTACAATCCCGAATCTGGAGGAACTTCTCGAAATGAAGGTATTCACAGACTTTTGAATAAAACTTTAAAAAAATCACGAATTGGTATCCAGTTTGCTATTGCCTTACTTGGTGTTTTCTTTTATGTTTGGAACGAGAAAAAACTATCAGGAGAACAAACCAAGAAAAAAATCAGAGTAGTACCTCCCATTGAGTCACACTTTAATGTGATAGACAACAATCCTGAAGAAAGAAGTGAGAGTTTTGGAAGGATAGACTGTGGTGATTTTACAACCATAGAAACAGATGTAGAGAGTGCACATAACTCTACTTGTTGCAGTAACACTGGTTCCCTTGAAAGTTCAGCAGTCGAAATAGTTGACACGTTAAATGAATATTTACAATGCGATCAATCTCCTGGTTCATCATCTGATGAAGAAGAGTGCTGTCCTGTTGTGCCCAGTTCCAGTGATTTTCAAGTTGCACTGAGTGAGGAACAAATACACAGCATCTTAGCATCTTCAAAATCAATGGAGGAACTATGTTGGTACATCCAGCAAGCTGGTCAGTTTGGCCGTTTTCATCCAAACATAGTAACATTTGTCAAGAGTACATTGACATTACTTCATTCACAGTTACCCAGTCAACGAGATTCAACTACACTGGACGACATTTTGGAAAACTATAGTATGCATAGAGTGTCAATTCCTTCAAATGGAAACTGTTTCTTTCTTGCCATAGCTTATGCATTGGAGCATGTATTACCAAATCAGCCAGATTCAAAGGACATTCTCCAACACCTTGAGTCAATGGGATTAGCGGGTTGCAGTATGGGCTAAACTGAGAAAGTTAATGTTTGAAGAGTGGATGGTACATTCCGACTTGTACCAGCACTTCCTTGCTAAAGAGCAGATATTTGAATCAGAGGCAAAGTTGTTTTTAAATGATGGACACTTTGCCACAGACCTAGGCAATGCCATGCCTTTGGCAATGGCCAATGCATTGAAACTTCCCATTGTCATTATCACACAGATGGAAAATTTGCCAGTTTTGCCCATCACACCAAGAGAAACAATTAAATGCATGCCCATATTTCTTGCATTTGATCAATCTGGTCCAGGCCATTATGATGCTGTTGAAATGTCTTCAAGCCAATCCATGCCACCTTCACAGGAAATTGATAAAACCAATATTGAACTTGGCAAAGATGATTCTTGTCGATGTGGGCAAGGTGCAAAAAAGGGTGAGAAAGAGATTGTTTCATGTGATGTCTTTAAAAAAAGATGCAAGTGCTTTCAAGGAGTGAGAGCTCGCTCAGACAGGTGCACGTGTCTTGGTTGTGCAAACCCATATGGGAAGAATTCTAGAGAGGGACAAAGAAGATACTCCATCACTGGTACACGCCAGGAATCGAGCCTAGATTACTGGGGACGAGATGCACATCTCGCCCCCAGGAGTTCGTGTGGCTATTGTCTTCCCAGTCTCCGCCATTTTTTTTCTAACATTTTCGCGCTGCTTCCCACGGATATCTGCTAGCTTGATTGTTCCTGGTTACCATAGTCTCTCCATGGAGAGACTATGGTGTTTACTGAGGTGAAGACAAATTTCTCACCACAGAATTGCATGTAAGTTGCTTGGTTTGTTTTTAATTGTATCTGATTAACGTTTTCTTAAAATTCAGAAGCATTAGGGAAAGTTCATTTAATATGACAAGGGGGGGATGAAGATATTGAAACTGGAAGCTTGAAATTTTAGTAGCCTCCCCTCACTAGCAGTTCAATTTTTTAGGAGCCCCTCCCCTCCTGTTGGTTTTGAAGTATACAAAGTTTCGGAGCCCCCCCCTAATTTTTTCAGAGGCCCCCTTTCGGATGTCGAAAAATTTTCAGAGCCCCCCTCAATATCCTCATGCCCCCCTTGTCATATTAAATGAACTTTCCCTCATGCACCTATCAATGTCAAGCTGCGGGGGGAGGGGGGGAGCATTTTCCAAAAAAATTCTGTCAAATGTCCTACCCCGGGCAAAAATGTGAGGTCAAATATAACTGAATTCCCCACCCTGGGAAATGACTTGTGGTCACAGGCACGAAAAAAATTCAAATTTCCCTACCCCCGGGACAGCAAGATAATTCACATGCCCTACCCCCGGGCCAAAGCGATTGATCAAATTCCCACCCCATGTCCCGCCTCCCCCCCCCACCCCCGCCGGCTTGACATTGATAGGTGCATTATATTAATGTAAGTTACGTCTGTAATTTTATAGGCTAGAGTTTTCGTTTAACTTTGGGTGTTTTTATTTTCGACTTGTGAATGTCATGCCTGATGTTTAGGATTTCCGAGAATTCCGAAGATTTTGTACAAAATTTCAAAATGTTTTGATTCAACAACCAGGGCCAGGTTTTTGTCATTGTTCAATGGCGCTTAACACTAACCCAGGGTTAGAAATTTACCAAATCTTTATTTTTTCTTGTATAGAAATGTAGTTTTGAGTGTCAATGTTTCTCTTGACTTGGTGTCGGGAAACGTTGAGATTCTTGGGAAACAAGATTCACTGTTTCCCGTCACAACCAGTCATGAAGTGTTAATTATTGTTATTTGACTTGCAATTGCCAAATGATCAAAGAAACTTGTAGTTAAATTTTCCAAGTTATTCATTTACTTTACCTGTTTTAATATCAATTTTTGCTATTAAAATATTTGCACTTCTATAACAGTTGGTTAATACTTTTAAAAATGTTCAAATTCATAATAATAGAAATAAAAATTGGATTGAATTAAAAATAGTGGCATGAGTGCGCTTGTGCTCGTTTGTACATGTAGCCAAGTGGGAGAGCCAAGTATGCAAAGTGGGAAGCTGTGTTTTCATGTTTTCTTCCTCCAGAATTGAATGTCTTGATCTTGACACAGATTGATGTTCAATTTTGTTTCTATTTTCAGGCAGTGCGCTTTGACCTTAGGTCAATTGTGTGATTCAAGGGTGGTCCTGGGCATTCTTCAGACTCACTGCCAAGATGCCCTTTGGTACAGGGTGCCCAGGGATGCACCCTCAAATGTCTTGGAGAATACATGTTCTGCCAAACTGACGAGTTCAGGATGTCTGGTGCAGGTCATCGTCGACAAGTGGCTACAACTGTAAGTTTTTCTCTGTTATATCTGGTTAAAAAATTGCAATACGTCAACGTTTTACTTCCCCTCTAGTAAGTCACTGAAAACATTCTCTGTTTAAGCCAAACGTTTGCTAAGCTAAATAGAGATCTCAACTTGAAAAAACAGTATAAAATGATGCATCCTGTTGAGATAGTCATGTACATGTAATACCATTTAATAAGTGTGTTTCAAAGAAGTTTGAGGAATTCTGTCAAGAACCTTCAGGGAGCATTCCACCCCAAATGGCCACTTTGCATTCGCACCCTGTTCTCATGAGATATTCGATAAAATCCTGAACAAACTATAGATATTTTTTTCTGAAAGCTTGATAAATAAAGATTACCACCCTATTTATTGCAAGAAAAATAGACAAATGCCTTACAAAATAATATAGCATTCATTTTGCAAAAGGACATTGCTTCCAATAATCAGTTTTTGTGTAGTCAGAACTGCTTTTAGAGGAAGAAATTGGCTGTGATTCGAGGATATGATCATAAGGGAGTAGTATAGTTATGAACGAAATCCCCAGATGCTTTATGTGCTCAATGCTGTGCCCAGGTAATGAAAGAATATAATTTATTTTCTTGAAAAATTACAATTTCACTGTAATTGGACCTCAACTTCTATGCTAGAAACACAAAGAGCAGGAAAATTATCATGAATTGGCTAGATATATATTGTTATAACTGGCTTTTGAAGTTCCAAGAAACTATATGGACTGAGAAATTAGTATGAAATATTTAAATTATTAAAGAAATCCAAGACACCTTTAAAGCCTGGCCTAGGGCTCAAGAATTCCTAAAAATTGAAATTAGGAGGAAATTAGTGGCATTCAGAACTCACTGAAGTGAAGCTTACACCTCTACAATGTAGAAGTGACTTCTGCTTGGTTTCCTAGGTGTTTTTATTAATAAGCTAGTGTTTAAAAATTAAATTCTTAAACTAGGAATACCTGTCGGTAGAGTGCCAACATGTAAACACTGGCACAGTAACTTTTGTGTGCCAACAGAAAATTAAGAAATAACCAGAGTACAAACCATTTCTCAAACTGAATCATTGTTTATAAAAGCAGTGCAATACTCGCATGTTTTTGTTTGTTTTTTAAAATGTTACTTTGATATCCATGTGAAAAATCGAAATTAGTCACACCACTGTGGCGCTTTCAATAATTTCCGACTAACAACATACACAATAGAAGAAGCTTAATAAATCGGTTGAGCTGTTACTTCGGTACGGTGCATGAACTTCAGCAACTCTGAAGTGGACTTTGGACCTGAGCACTTCTGATCGGATAATTTTCAAATGAAGCTACAGTTGGAAGCTCCCTGAAATTTTAGAATAAAAAGACTATCCAAATTGATTTGCTAAGTTCCCTGAAGCTTGACAGATGGTGGCTTCCTAGACTGTTTTTCACTTTTGTGAACGCTAATGGATAAGCACAAACGACAACATAAGTTAACAGCAATACATTGTGTGACTTATGACTCTTTCGTCAATCCAAAACTGCAAAATAGCCCGAAATTGCTAGATTTTATTGTAATTTAAATGAGAGAAGTTAACCGTGAAAAGGGCTATTGACTGTTTTTTTTGCAAGACTGCTGTTGTGGCACGCTCACTGTGACTGTCAAATTTGTAATTTTGAGTGCACTAGCTCACTAAAATAGGCTTTATATGCCCTCTGACTGAGTTTATAGTGATTATGTTCAAGTGGTTTTGTTTTTGTTTCTTAAACGGCACGCTGGCTGATCTTGTCAAGGCAATAGGCCATGTTCGATATATTAATATTCTAACACAACTCTGAGGCTTTCAGAATAAACTTCTATATTTGGTGTTGTGTTCTTTGTATCAGGTCTCTTTTGGGAATGGAGAGACCGAAAAAACTTAAAAAATTTACAATTTTGTCCTGAAAGCCTTGGAGCCATGTTGGAATATTTATATTTCAAACATGGCCTATTGACTGTTTTGGCAAGCTAGCTGTGCCTTTGGAACGTATACCACTTGCCATTTTTGAATGGATCTTGATAACTGCCTCGCTGGGCAATTTTTCAGCCTGCTACTTGCTAGATTTGTGACACCCTGGCTTCCAAAAACATTAAATTAAAGTACATGCAAAAAGAATAAGTGAATAATAGCTATATTTCCACACACATTTTCCTGCCTAGTAGCCTGCACAAGTTCCGCTATGTCATTGGATAACTCAAAAACAATCACTGATTACGTCACTCTTACATTACCGTATGCTAACTTTTCCATTCGAGATTTCATCTCCCTGTACCAAAATCAACTCAATCAACTCATGCATACAGCTTTATAATGCTGCCACCTTGCCAATCTCGCGTCTTCGCTAGGCTGGCTCGTTGGCAATTACAAACTGATTGACTTCAAAAATTGTAAACTTTGTATACCCTTAAGATCAACACCTCCTTCAAGCATTGCCAGTTTTTCAGTGGCTATAAAAAAGCCTGGAATCTGCTCACATGCTATATCTGACAGTTATTCTCCCTCTTCGGGATGCAATGATTAAATACCGGTACTTCCTCTGAATGGAAAAGTCTCCAAAGGATGAACGTAGCACGAAAACATTCCTAAAATTTGAATGGAAGCTGTATGTGTTAGGTTCTTTTTGACAAGAGAACGCTGTTTGGAAGTGAGTAGCCGTTTCTTTGGGAGTGGCTTTACATGACATCTCAAAAGAACTGCTGCTGAGGAGACTGACTATTTTATGCCCTATTCTTTTTTGCATTTTATGTCAAATCCCTGAACATGTAGATAATTTTAATGTTTGAGTTCATATCTTTAAACTTGTTCCTTAGTATCCTGCATGGCAAAGTTGTGGCACTTTTGTTGTCTCCAGTGATCTTCAAATTAATGCAAGAACAAGAACATGCCTTCCTGAAGAGGAGAGATATGTACTTTATGAGAGATCACGGACGAAGAATAGAGGAAAGGGTATGTTATTCTTTTATGGGTAGCTAGTTGTTGACTCTGTAATCTTGTGAAATAATTGTTTTGCATTTAAAATAAGTTTAATTACCAGTTTACAAAGAAATCTTATTAGTTGTCCTATTGTTCTCTTGGCAAGAAGTTTGTCCTCCTTGATGGAGTTCATTCTAATTAATAAGACAAAGACAACAAAAGATATTAGGTCGTTATTCCCTTTCAGAAAATTTGCCAGGCCAAAATAAGGAATGAAAGTGGGCGATGACAGTAAAAGCAGCAAATTATTTGCTTATTACTGTCCACTCACATTTTTGGGCGGCAAACAAGATTAAATTGTTGAAATTTGATTTCTTTAATGTACAAGTCTCATATCTTATACATGTATGTAATTCACTTTTTTGTTGCTTTCAGGAGCATCAGCAGATGATATTAAGGTGTTCATTGATGTAAAGCAACCATTTTCCCACAATGGGATGAGAAATTTGTTGGTGGCTTTCAAAGGCCTGTTGTCAAATAATTATCCTGCTGCTTGCTTGGCCCTTGGTGGCACAGTTATGTCCTTGGGCTACCAGCGGATAATCCAGGCTGGTGGTTCTTGCCCTGTTGTTTTCCTCACAGGGGACACTGAGACGTCAACAGTCTTGAAAGCTTGTCTCTCTGTAACAGGAAATTCGGAAGCGAAAGGTTATTAGTTATTTAATAACAAATTAGAATGTGGATATCTGTCAATATGTAACCAAATAAAATGTAAAGGGCGTAACTTTCTAAAGAAACTGTGATGCTGTGTCTGTGGGAGTATTACAAGATAATTTGGTTTTATCAACTGAGTTGATATAATGTGAATTGGCCACCATAAAGAGATTTGGAAGCTGACGCTTCAAGCGCTAGCCCTTCGTTGGAGTGAATGCCCGATGAAGGGCAAGCGCTCGAAACGTCAACTTCCAAATCTCTTTACGGTGGCCAATTCACATTGTAAACTCAGTTGATAAAACCAAATTATAAATAAAATGTACTTTTATTACAATCAATTTTACTGATGTAAGTGTATATGAAATAATTCATATATTTGAACTGCGGTCATAGATGAAAGTGAAGCATGATCCTCGCAGTGAATTTTCCAATGTAAGCAACTGGAAAGAAGAAGCCTGAAAAAAAAATCAGGGCTTCAACGGGATTCGAACCCGTGACCTCCGCGATACCGGTGCGATGCTCTACCAACTGAGCTATGAAGCCACACATTGGGAGCGAGGCCAATTTGTTGAGTTCATATCTTCCCGTAAGGAGTGAAATGATGTAAGTGTATATGAAATAATTCATATATTTGAACTGCGGTCATAGATGAAAGTGAAGAACGATCCTCGCAGTGAATTTTCCAATTTAAGCAACTGGAAAGAAGAAGCCTGAAAAAAATCAGGGCTTCAACGGGATTCGAACCCGTGACCTCCGCGATACCGGTGCGATGCTCTACCAACTGAGCTATGAAGCCACACATTGGGAGCGAGGCCAATTTGTTGAGTTCATATCTTCCCGTAAGGAGTGAAATGATGTAAGTGTATATGAAATAATTCATATATTTGAACTGCGGTCATAGATGAAAGTGAAGAATGATCCTCGCAGTGAATTTTCCAATTTAAACAACTGGAAAGAAGAAGCCTGAAAAAAATCAGGGCTTCAACGGGATTCGAACCCGTGACCTCCGCGATACCGGTGCGATGCTCTACCAACTGAGCTATGAAGCCACACATTGGGAGCGAGGCCAATTTGTTGAGTTCATATCTTCCCGTAAGGAGTGAAATGATGTAAGTGTATATGAAATAATTCATATATTTGAACTGCGGTCATAGATGAAAGTGAAGAATGATCCTCGCAGTGAATTTTCCAATTTAAGCAACTGGAAAGAAGAAGGCTGAAAAAAATCAGGGCTTCAACGGGATTCGAACCCGTGACCTCCGCGATACCGGTGCGATGCTCTACCAACTGAGCTATGAAGCCACACATTGGGAGCGAGGCCAATTTGTTGAGTTCATATCTTCCCGTAAGGAGTGAAATGATGTAAGTGTATATGAAATAATTCATATATTTGAACTGCGGTCATAGATGAAAGTGAAGAATGATCCTCGCAGTGAATTTTCCAATTTAAGCAACTGGAAAGAAGAAGCCTGAAAAAAAAATCAGGGCTTCAACGGGATTCGAACCCGTGACCTCCGCGATACCGGTGCGATGCTCTACCAACTGAGCTATGAAGCCACACATTGGGAACGAGGCCAATTTGTTGAGTTCATATCTTCCCGTAAGGAGTGAAATGATGTAAGTGTATATGAAATAATTCATATATTTGAACTGCGGTCATAGATGAAAGTGAAGAATGATCCTCGCAGTGAATTTTCCAATTTAAGCAACTGGAAAGAAGAAGCCTGAAAAAAATCAGGGCTTCAACGGGATTCGAACCCGTGACCTCCGCGATACCGGTGCGATGCTCTACCAACTGAGCTATGAAGCCACAAATTGGGAGCGAGGCCAATTTGTTGAGTTCATATCTTCCCGTAAGGAGTGAAATGATGTAAGTGTATATGAAATAATTCATATATTTGAACTGCGGTCATAGATGAAAGTGAAGAATGATCCTCGCAGTGAATTTTCCAATTTAAGCAACTGGAAAGAAGAAGCCTGAAAAAAAAAAAATCAGGGCTTCAACGGGATTCGAACCCGTGACCTCCGCGATACCGGTGCGATGCTCTACCAACTGAGCTATGAAGCCACACATTGGGAGCGAGGCCAATTTGTTGAGTTCATATCTTCCCGTAAGGAGTGAAATGATGTAAGTGTATATGAAATAATTCATATATTTGAACTGCGGTCATAGATGAAAGTGAAGAATGATCCTCGCAGTGAATTTTCCAATTTAAGCAACTGGAAAGAAGAAGGCTGAAAAAAATCAGGGCTTCAACGGGATTCGAACCCGTGACCTCCGCGATACCGGTGCGATGCTCTACCAACTGAGCTATGAAGCCACAAATTGGGAGGGAGGCCAATTTGTTGAGTTCATATCTTCCCGTAAGGAGTGAAATGATGTAAGTGTATATGAAATAATTCATATATTTGAACTGCGGTCATAGATGAAAGTGAAGAATGATCCTCGCAGTGAATTTTCCAATTTAAGCAACTGGAAAGAAGAAGCCAGAAAAAAAAAAAATCAGGGCTTCAACGGGATTCGAACCCGTGACCTCCGCGATACCGGTGCGATGCTCTACCAACTGAGCTATGAAGCCACACATTGGGAGCGAGGCCAATTTGTTGAGTTCATATCTTCCCGTAAGGAAGCATCAATTTTACTGTGGGACAACCAGTGTTTCCTCCATCAACAAGAAAGCTGGTAATCTTAGATGGAATTATTACACTGAAGTTTACTACTCTGTGAAGAAGTCAGTCTGATTAAACCACTCTGAAATGGGAAGTGATCAATCTTATTGGTTTAATAAAATGCAATCAAGTTAAAACTTCTTGTAGTAATTAAGAACAGCTGAAGATATTGGCAATGGTAATTTGAACTATAAGTAAAAAAAACCTCTTTCAACTCTACTCAGCTATTATATTTTCACTAGTACTTAAGATTAACAATGATCATGAAATATAGTGCCTGTATATTGAGTTGATGCATGTATAATCCTTACATGTACCTAATTGCTACATGCAAGCAAATTTCCTTCTGCATGTACAATGTAGCATGAAACCAAGTTACTTGACTCGGGTTATATTTTCAGTCTTTTTAGTACTTGTTTACATCAGCTATATCCATTTAATGAGCAAAGTAAATGAAATGTTGGAAGTCTAGTTTGTAAGTTCTATTTAACAAGAACCGCGGTGCGGTTGTCAACCACGCTTTAAAAAAACGCGGTTTGTCTGCGAAACGCGACTCTCCTGCCCTTCATCAAATATACGAAAAAAAGGAGTATCTGATTACATTCTTTGCATAGCGCGAGTTTAGCGTGACTTGTAGTCGGAGAATTTTGTTTACGTCTAATGAAAAAATACCTTTACCTTTCAATATAAAGTTTACATATGGGTTTTGACGAGCACTAAGGCTAAGTTATAACTTTTTTTCCGCAGAAAATTCCACCATTGCTTCTGGCGAACTATACACGATCTTACATTTATCACCGTTAGCGTATTCCATGGCCAGACGTAATACCTTTTTAGCGCATTGAATATTCCCTTTGAAAGTGAACAGAAACAATGCAAACATTCCAGATTACAAAATGTTCTGTTTTGCACGGAAAACGAAAATACAGCTTAACTCTGGATAATTTCAGCCTTACTAGCCAGCAGCTGGTCCCAAATTAGATGCTTTATCCTTGCAAATGTCCTGACGCCCATCGCCGAAGGATTTTGGCGCAAATTGGACCAAATTAACATTTTCTCCCTTTGGCCGCCTCCTGAGGGGGGGGGATATGACGAAAAGAACTGAGAAATGGCCTGTAATTGGCTGATGATGACATCATTCAGTGAAGACAATTGGCCGTGGGAGTTTGGGTCTGCTCACCGACAAAAAAAAACAAACCGCAGTGCGGTTGTAAACCATGCTTAAAAAAACTCGGTTACTTACACTGTTTGACCCCGAGCAATGCGAAAGACATCTACCGTCACATAACGACCTAATTTCATTACGCAAAATGTGACTCTCCTACCTTTCAGCAAATATACGATAAAAGGAGTATCTGATTACAATCTTTGCATAGCGTGAGTTTAGCGTGACTTGTAATCGTAGATATTTGTTTACGTCCAACAAAAAAATACCTTGACCTTTCAAACGAATATAAATTTACATATGTTAAAGGGGTTTTTGACAAGCACTTTGGTTTTAATTTTTCCCAGAAAATTCCACCATTGCTTCTATTCAAGTAAACACGATCTTATTTATCACTGTCAGTGCATTCCATGGCCAGACGTAATACCTTTTAGCGCATTTAATATTCTCTTTGAAAGTGAACAGAAACAATGCAAACATTCCAGATTACAAAATGTTCTGTTTTGCACGCAAAACGAAAATACAGCTTAACTCTGGATAATTTCAGCCTTACTAGCCAGCAGCTGGTCCCAAATTAGACGCTTTATCCTTGCAAATGTCCTGACGCCCATCACCGAAGGCCGCCATTTCTTGTGTAAACAGTAATTCGCTAACTTGACAAAACCCTCCTGAGGGGGAGATATGACGAAAAGAGCAGCATACAGCAGCTCAATCAGTCACTGTACCTCTTTGACAAATAAAAGTTCAAAACAAGCACAATCTTCTTTAACAGACTGCACAATATGACATTAAATATAACACAAAAAACATACCTTCCAAACTAAAAATTTCGGGGTAACCACCCATTATTGATACATAAAAGCAGAGTGGCCAGCAATTCGAAAACTACCAAGAAAATTACAACACAATCAATGACTGTGGCTCAATGACTGTGGCTCAATGCCAGAAAATATTCAACAAAAGGGCAGTCTTCTTTAACACCCTGCACAATATGACATTGTTGTCTGAAATTAACATCAAGCACATCAGTGTACATGTATTCCACAAACGATCCTAAAACGCGATAACGAGTATACTTTGCATTCCGACGAAATGGTTAATTTGTTCTGTAAACAGATCCTCATTGAACAAAAATAACTTTAAAACGTAACAAAAGGAAACAAGACGACTGTTTACAAAAACTAATGGACTGTATTTCTAACAAGAACAATACAGTGGACACAATACAAGTCATTTCACTTTCTGAAAATGTCTGACAATCACTAACAAATCTAACTTACAGCACCTCAATCAGTCAATGGATGTGTCGAAAACAAATATCCAAAAACGAACACCGGAAACCTAAAACCCACTGGTCTTAAACGAAGACTCTATGGTATAAAACCCTTGTGTATAAAACAAAGACCCTGTAATCTAAATCAAACACCAGCTGGTCATGAAGACCCTGTGGTCTAAAACGAACACCCACTGGTCTAAAATGTGATCTAACCAGGGAACAAACTTGATAGTTACGTTATTTCGATTCCTACAACAAGTGCCAAATTGCGTAATGCAATGGACCCCAAACTCCAACAATAAAGAAACCTAAATACCCTACAGTGATGATCTTAGTATATTTTATAGTCACCAATACTCTATTTTTCAAATACATATCACAAAATTACCATGAGGTCCTTCATTATTTTGCTGTACTGTCCTTGTAATATGTAAACCCGCAAAGGTCAATAGTGCTTTACTCGCAAATTTATTCACCACGTAATACAAGAAATTTGATTTTGCTGTAGCCTGCGTAGCTGACCGTAATTATAGGCGCAAGCGAAATAAAGTTTTGGGGCGCTGGCAATTACAACCTAAACATGACATCATCCGGTGACGACATTTAGGGGTGAGTACGGAAAACTAAATAAAACCATTCTTTACCTCACTGAATATTCCCTTCGAAAGTGAACAGATTAACAATGATTTAGTAATACATCACCACAAGATTTTGGGCCAATAGCCCTTTTCGCGGTTCGCAACACCGCTGAATACAGTACTGCAGACGAACGCGAAGTCGAGGCAAATTCGGGCTAGAAAAACATGGCGGCCGCGTGTTCTTCTTTACGGACTTCCGATTCTGCTTCTAACGATGGCTTTGGCAATTTTATGCGCAATCTCGAAGAAAAATCGTCCGAAGAAATTGATAGGAATTACTCTAGCCGGCAGAAAGGAGTTGTTTTAAGAAAGTATTTAGTACTACATGGCGTCCAAACTAGTGATCTGGGCAAAGCGTACAACAAGGAGCAACTCACAAGTCTCGCATTCGAAGCCTGGAAATTACGCTTGCAAGAGATTTCTGCTGACAGCGAAGATACGTCAAAGCTTATTCTGTCTAAACACGATACACCAGATCAGGGCCGTCTTCTGCTGGTGTCGTCAATCAAACAGGGATGGTCGAGGGATTTTTCAAATGCTCCAACGTTTACGTACGCAGATTTGTACAACTACATGATTATGAAGCCAGGTTACGATCACGATGGATTAAAGGCTTACAAAGGCTTACAGGGCTATAAACTTTACAAGGCAGGTCACGTCGTGAATCTCCAGCAAGTGGTCTTAAAAGATTTTAACTATAGCTTTGTTAGATTTCAGGTTAGCTCAGATAGTTTACAACATAAATGATTATTTAATGCTGCTTAAACAACCTATATGTACAAGGTTTAGAAGAAAAGCTGATATTAAATGCTGATCAGTCCGAAGCAGATAATTTTTAGCTCTGAAATGTTTAAAATCTAAGTAGCTAAAGAAAAAAAAAGACATTTAATATTAGTCTAGAAATTACCAAACTATAAAAACAAATTGAATCACAACATCAACAGTGTGTTTAAGCTTCTATGTCACTTTGAGATAAAATGATTGCAAGTAATTTAAAGCTATTGTAGTGTATCATAAATAATATAGCTAGGTTATTTTAAATGAAGCACTCTATTTTGAACCATTCCATAGCCTAACTGGTCAATTTATTTAGGTGTGTCCAACAGAAAGGAAGAAGACATGGAATGGTAAACCATATTATGAAGGATGGATTATCCTAAAAATGTATGGAGAAGTTTTATCAGGTTTTTGTAACTGCTTTGGTGGGGCAGATGGAGCATGTAGACATCTGTCAGCGAGTTTGTTTGATCTTCAGAACACAATTGCAAAACAAAATGATCCACTTTCGTGTACAAGCAAACCCTGTGTCTGGATTCAAAAGAAAAGGGATTTGGCTTCAACTCCACCCTTCAGATTAAATTTAGGAAAAAGGAAAGACAACCCCCTGCTGGTTCAAAGTAAAAGCCACCAATTTGATCCCAGGCCTCATTCAGTTGTTGCATCTTGTGAAAAGAGGCAAAAACTCCTTCAGCATGCGATACATGACATTTATCATGAGGCTGTTTGCCTAGATATACTTCCTGCAATTACCCCAAAAGCAAATACTCTTCGAGAAGACTTCCCTATTGAGCATGACATCAATGTTATTAAAGAGGAGGAAGCTATCATTACACCACATGCTCCTTGCATGTCTGATATAATAAAGGAACTTAAGACGGACACCAAGGAACAAAACTTAACTGCTGATGAATATTTAGAATTTGCCAAGAATTTTGTTTTGAACTACAAAGTCAGCAAAGACCAAAGAGAGGAAATATCATTGATTACTGTGGGTCAAAGCAGTAATTCAAATTGATTTAAGCATAGAATTGGCCATATTACTGGTTCGGTAGCACATAGAGTGCAAACTAGGAGGGAAGGAACTGATCCTACAAGCTTAATTAAAGGCAGGTACAAAAGTCGGACCGGATCAACTCGGATCGCTGATTTGAATAAGAATAGCACCTATTCAAGAACAAGGCATGCAACAATAGGTGCTATTCTTATTCAAATCAGCGATCCGAGTTGATCCGGTCCGACTTTTGTACCTGCCTCTTAATTAATGCTATAATGGGTAAATGTTCTTTACATGATGATAAGCTTCCTCCACAAATAAAGTATGGACGAATTCATGAAGATGATGCAATAGAACATTATGTTTCAATTAAGAGGTTAAATTCGCCAAAATTTTCAGTTAGGAAGACTGGGCTTGTTCTGTTAAACGACTGTTCATTCCTTGGTGCCAGTCCTCATGGCATAACCTCTGATGGCAGAGTTGTTGAAGTAAAATGCTCGTGGAAATTTAGAGAAAAAACTCCCAAGGAAGCTGCAATTAGTTCTGGCCATGTTCACGAAGTCGAAGGTAAACTTACACTGAAGACAAACTCTCCATGGTACACTCAGATACAGATTGAAATGGCAGCATGTGAACTTGAGGAAGGTGTGCTTCTTATTTACACTGACAAGGGTATCTGTATTGTAAATGTACCATTTGATAAAGAATTTTGGCTTCATTTAAGGGAGAAACTAAAAACATTCTTCCTGGAGTTTGTTCTTCTTGTTTTGTTAAGTTAAACATTTACTTTGCTAGCTTGAGGTACAGGTTGCAAATAGCTGCACAAATCATAACAACATTGTCAATTGTGTGTTTAACTTTTAGAGGAATCACCTTTTGCAGGAAAGAGAAATTTTTTAGCCTCTCGATAGCACGTTCTACATGAATTCTTGAGGAGGCAATTTGTCTTGTTTTTGTGACCTGCTTGCTTGATAATGGTTTTCCTTTTGAAAAAGGAGGGATATTTAATGTACAACCCCTCTCTGTGCAATAATCTCGTATTGTGAAGCCACGGTCTGCCATGATGTCATCTCCAGCCTCCAGGAGATCTAAAATGCCACACTTCTTTGTAAGTTCCTTGTCAGATACATTCCCAGACCATAATTTGGAAATAAATGTAAATGCACCTGAAGGTGATATGCCAACCAGACATTTTAATGTATTTCTTTGTTTGTATTCACTCCATGTTTGAATTTGTGCAGTGGGTGTTTTGGATTTTTCTACCTGGAATTCAGTACAGTCAATGATGACTCTAGTATTTGGGTAATTCTTAAAACACTTTGGTAGACAGCTCTTAATCTGATCTCTTGATGGCCAGTGAATGAGGTATTGCATTTCACGAGCAAGAAAAGCTGTCCATGTGATAAAGATTTTTGTGACCAGAGTATTTGATACACCAAAGATGTCAGCCACAAACCTTCCTGTCAGGCCATGTTTTATTTTGACTAGAGTCATAATAAATTCATCAAACAAGGGGAACTTTCTTTTAGGCCCAGATTTCTGTTTTGTATCACTCTCCTAAGGAAATAAAATAGGAAATCTTATTTTGAGATAAACTGAAAGCCAAGTTCTAAAAGTAGATTATTTAGTTTATCTGGGGACAGCAGCTGGTGAATAGCCTCTCCCCTCACCACCCCCTTACCTCCTCCCTTAACAAAAATTAAAACAGTTAAAATACTGTGGTGTTTCAGCCCCCACCACCCTCCCACTTACAAAGTAATTTGTGCTACCTCTCTTAAGGTGGCTCAAAACAGTTCACATCACTTTTGGCTGTGTATTGGTAGTAAAAGAATTCCCCATCATTAATGTTCATGTTATGAGTATCTTTTCGACTTAAAGAGTTAACAACCTTCAGGAGCTCAAAAACTCAAAAGTGAACTCGGTGACCCATTTATTTAACTGCATGATCAGCAAAATAATCAAGGCACAGTTCTGCAAGGATAAAAAAATCTCTACACTATTCACAAACACCTTGAATTAGAAAAGGATAAGTTATTGAAATCCAAAATTCAGCCTGTCTTAAAAGCTTTATTATGAATCAATAATAAATTTCTTGTCTCTTTAAAACAAGCCAGTGAAATGCAGCAAAGGGAAAAATCTCACCATGTATTTTCCCGCTTGGTTACTTTCTCCTTTCACCCAATAATTCATTTTTTCCGCTGCAGGTTTCAGAATACTAAAAATAGCCATAAGTAACGCTAGGGAGGGTATTCCAGTGTAAAATCTCACCGCAGAGTCGTCCATGGTCGCTTGACTGATACATAACTCTCTCCGAAGATTTTCTTTGTCTTCCAGTTTAGCTTTTAAGCACTTGATCTCTTGGTTTTGTTCGTCAAGATCTTCTGAGCTAAGAAGCGTTTGGGTTCCCACCGAACAATTTACGGATGAATAGTTATGATCATGCTTTACAGCTGAGGCAAGATCATGGACAATAAAGTCTGCTGAGCGCGTGCCGTGTTCGTCTCCATTTTCTACTGCCAGAGGTTCCAAATGTGGAAATTCATCGCGCTCACTGTTTGTGGTGGTGCTGGTCACTATTGAGACTTTACTTGCTGCTTTGAAGCACTTCCGTTTCACTTCAACCGAGGGTGATCGTGATCTTGGCGCTTTACGCTTTGTTGTATTCGTGTTGAAGCGAAGTGCCATCGCGGGATCATTATAGATGGCTGGAACTAGATCTGCCTTACAATATCCTAGTCCTCCTTGGAAATGAACGGAACAAATCATGTGATTCGATGTAATTTGGTTTACACTTTTGATGTCTTTCCTCCTTAAAAATTGAAACCACTTCCTCCGTAATTCTGCTTCTTTTGGGAAGGAAAAGAACATAACACTTTGTAAGTCTGGGTATTTCCTCTCGTGGGTGCACTTTTCTTTTGAATGAGACTTTTTGCAGCCTTGCACGCAAGCGATCTTCTTTTTTTCGCTGTTGTCAAAACCAAACACGGAGCAAAACTTCCACGTCATGACAGACAATGTTATTTTACACGTGAAGTGGCATGAACCGGCAGAAAAATAACCACAAATGAATTTTCTATTCACATACTCATGATTTTAACCGGGTTTTAACCCGAAATTGCCTCGCTTTCGCGCCCGCCCGCGATACTATCTTCAGCGGGTAGCTTAACCGCGAAAAGAGCTATTTTGACCAAATAACTTGACAAAATGCTCCTGAGGGGGCATATGACGAAAGCAGATGAGACATGGCCTCTTCAACCCTTGACGCTCTTCTGTTTTGCATGCAAAACGAAAATACAGCTTAACTCTGGATAATTTCAGCCTTACTAGCCAGCAGCTGGTCCCAAATTAGATGCTTTATCCTTGCAAGTGTCCTGACGCCCATCGCCAAAGGATTTTGGCCCAAGTTGGACCAAATTAACATTTTCTCCCTTTGGCTGCCATTTTTTTGTGTAAACAGTTAATTCGCTAACTTGACAAAACCCTCCTGAGGGGGGATATGACAAAAAGAGCTGAGAAATGGCCTGTAATTGGCTGATGATGACATCATCCGGTGAAGACAATTGGCCGTGAGTGGGAGTTTGGGTCTGCTCCCCGACAAGACTAAAAAATTAAAAATAAACCGAGTGCAAAGCAAGAAACCGCCCAGCCTACGGCTGCGCGGTTTAATTACAGTTGGACCAGTTAAATTCTATTATTGTCCTTTTTTCCTTAGAGTTTACTGCCAAAAAAGCTTTGGAAAGGTTTAAGAAGTGCGACATTCCATATGCATGGGATGATCCATCATCTAAAGATGACGTAAAGCTTATTGTACAGGCTCTCTTTAACCAGGTATATTATTCTTACTGAGTTATTTATTGAGATATTCATTCGGGTTACACCCATCCACTTCGTTCATAACATATTGGATTAATGTATGCTGATTTGAATATTTAGCACTTTTTAAAGCGTCATTGAAATAAAAAAATAACTAGAAGTTGACTACAACATGTTCAGTCCAGGAGCTTTACTACACAAAAGTTTATCGAGAGTTGTGCCACGATGAAAGACCTAAAGATACAAGCCTCACATTCCATTAAAGGAGAAGGTCACTTCAAAAAGCTAATTTTTTTTGTCATCACCATTAAAAAGTTTCCATTGAGTTAAGTTACTCACCGAAGTTTAAGCTACTAAAGTGCACTCTATTCCCAGAAATTAGTCTCTAGAAGACCAAAATTTGCTAAGCAGCCAGGCCGGGTTAGGGTGCTGAGGGTGATGTCATGCTGTTCCAGAGCACCAGCACGTACACGACGGCCTAATCGAGGATGCGAAAGGTTGTATCTAATTTTAGCCCTTACAGATCCAATACTACCTTTTCCACCCAAGGATTTAAACCTTTGACCGGTAACAATACAAACATATTTCAACAGAGCAGTCTCAGCATGACATTTAAATTTTTTAACTAATTTCAAAGAAGACTCTGAAACTCCTTGCATTGGAACAAACCCTCCGCTCTTACTTAGAATGGAACCATAAGTATCCTCAACATCAATCAATGTAAAATTATGCAAGTTAGACCCCTTTCGGGTCTCCTCCAATCTGATCTCTTCCGCTTCCAACTCCTCTCGAAATAATTTAATGCCATAAGTCAACTGAGTCTTGTAAATTTCATGTCTTCTAGGAGAAAAAGTTTCAAGTTTTTTGGCAACCAGTCGGACCTCCATCATGTTTCTATCAAAAAATGTTAAGTGGTTTTTTCTTCTTAGCCCTTTTGTTTCCTTTCAGTTTTCTCTTTAAGGAGGAAACCTCGCAAGCTAAACTCTTCATGCGTTTAGTTAAGACATCGTCAATCTGACCCTGAATAGCAAGTACATCCGCCTTCAAATTGCTCCTAAGATCAGTTTCTTCAATATCTCCCTTACTCCAGGCGGAACCACTTAAAATTTCGCCAGCTTGAAATACGATCTCTTCATCGTTCCCAAAGTCAAATTTGTAAAGTTTCAACGAGCGTAAAGCCAGTTTATCGTACAAATTGCTTAATAAATATAGTTCATCCCTGAGCAAACCAGTCGCATGCCGTGAATTCTTCACAGCCTTTTTCCACGCATTAAGTTTTACCGCAGGAGACACATTTGAAGCCATCGAGTCAGTAAATAGACAAAACACAATTTGATGTCGATTTCAACCAAGATGTCGATTTCACCCAACTTATCATCATAACTTAAGTACCACGCCATATTTCTAGAAGAATTTAAATTCCAGCGCCGTTAAATTTCAAATAGCCAAACCCTTGCGACCGTTATTATAAAATTTTAACCCATCAAACATTTCCTTACACCCTAGCTGGCACTAAAACAAATCATGCAAAAGAAACATCAGTATGGAACAACCACCTTGCACTTCCGCACTTTTCTTATTTAAATTTTTGAAAGAACAAATACAGGTCTTACCATAAAATTTTCCACAGGAGAAAATCACAGCTTCCAAAAGTTAAACGAACGCGAGCTAAATTGCACTCACGTAGATCATGTCGTGTAAAATTCGCAATCTTCGGTCGAAATTTCAAACAAAAAATGGACAACGAAATCGTTGCAGAAGAGAAGGTAAGGAATCACTAGAAATCTTGCGATTTTACATCATGTTAAAGTTGCTTACAGTGTAAAAGTACTCACCCGCCATTTTGAATTTCCAAAACCCTCGTCACAAAGATCACAGAAGGTGACAGTGTAGCCGCGTCAGAGGCAAAGACAACCAAAGGAGTCACCAAACAGAGCAAAGGAAAGATAAAACAACAGTAAATAACTCCCATCTATGAAATATACCATTTTGAAGGTCAAATTGCGCGTAGGGCCCAGCCAAATGGTACTAGATGGTTTGAAACGTGCAGGTTAATAGGCATTTTGCTCATTTGCACAAGTCGGCTCATTCCCATTCCCCCTCCACCACGGTAAACAAATCTCCCCGCCCCACCCGACCTATTACCACGTAGTCCTCCTGGGCTCCTGACGAGAAAAGGACTATGTTTTTGATTTTTCAAGATGGTATAATCTAAATTAATAGTGAGCTCACTAATTAACTATTTCCCATTTTTACTGTATTATTTATCAAAGGTTAAATAAAAAATAATAAACCGATAGCAGCATAATCGTTAATTTTATTACAGAGACCAAGAAAGTGTGGAAAAGGAAAATTGACCAAAGCAAAGAAAGAATCAGGAGAACCAAAAAGTCCCTATGAGCCAAATTCAACAGAATTAAAAAGGAGGCAAATGAAAGAAAGAAAAAAGAAAAGGAGCTACTTAAGCAGCATATAAGGGCAAAACAGCTGGCCGCACAGCTCACCCTCCAGGCAAACAAGCTACAAACCCTTACTAAGAACATTCACAGGCTCCATCGGGAAACAAGGGAAGCTTATTGGAGTGCCCAACTATTTACGCTTTCTCCTTAAGGCCTTAACAAAAGACAGGAGTTCCATTCAAAGAACAGAATTCATTTCAACTCTTGACAACTCGCATTATGAAACTGGGTGCTTTTCTAGGAAGAATAAGACATGTTAGTTGTTCAAGGGCTTTTTTCAGGGATTTTGTAAGTTGACCTTAGTTAGTCTATTGTTCATTATAGTTGTTCAAAGTCCTTCTTATGGGAGTTTGTTATGTTTATCATTCAAGTGCCTTTAAGTTGGATCTTGTTACGCCAAGTCACTGACAATGGAAAAAGGTTTGCTTCAAAGGCCCAGTTCTGGGAACTTGTTACAATTTCGTGAAGCCACTGTTCTTGTTAGTCCGTGATTATTTGATTTATCTTTTCTTTCTTTCATTTTTCAAAGTCTGTAATTTCTTAATACTCTAAAGTTTTCATACCTGTTAATTAGCACTATATTTTTTTCATACATTGTTAACCGTTATATTTTAGTTACGTAATACTCTTGGTAGTTATCTTTTCTTTTAAATTGTTGTAAACAAGCCAGGCCTATATAAGTAGTAATATCTATCTGTTCCAGTGCTGTACAGAAAACTGATGAAGGTCTAAGGACCGAAACGTTTTTTAATAAATTTTTACTTTTTAGCTCCAGAAGTTGTCCGTCCATCGGCCTCTTTTTAACTCATATTTTTATCTACATATGCCGTGGTTTGGACTGGGAATCTTTTCAGGATCCTTCTGGAAGCTTGACGTCTTTGTTGGCCCAGGTAGCCCTCTGAAACTTCTATTATATTATATTTATATATATATTTATATATATTATATATATTATATATATTACAGTAGTTCTTTATTTATGTATATGAAACAAAGTATATCAGGAGTATATATAAACGGGACAATTCCCTGTATTGTTTGATCGAGATACTTACCACTGAAATCTTTTGAATGACCACAATGGGTCAACGAGGTCGGGCTCTAGATTACCTAGTTGTCCGCGATCGTTCAAAATTTAAACCGCCTTCCTTTATTGCTGGTTTTCATGTGACGTCATCATTTTCCAAAACTAAAAATTACTAATCCCTATGAAGTTCTAGTTTCATGAGATGTACGACCCCCTAATGACTTGACGTTTTACAACGTTTCAGCCCGACAGGGCTTCTCATTTTGTTAGAGAAGATGTTTGAATTTCAGTGTTTTTGAGTAGCGTGACGGTAAAATGGCGGCATGAGAGGGCTTGCACACAGGTCTAAAGAGGAGTTATCGCTCACGTTTTTGCTAACTGAACAGTTCTTGCAATAGAAGAAGTACTACTTTCAATGGGCCGGTGCTCTAGAGGAATAATTTTT
>OZ026596.1:35032333-35034833 GCA_964020085.1 Micromussa lordhowensis | reverse complement strand
ATAGAGCTCAGTAATTCAAACCGTCATTCTGCAAAGAACGCTGCACCAACACCTGGCAGACATTGTAGTAGTACACAATGAGGATCTGCCCAGGGGTTTATGGAGGTTAGCCAGAGTAGAAAGTTTGGTGTCGGGAACAGATGGACTGGACTGGTCAGAGGTGCAACCATTAG
The DNA here is from genome assembly GCA_964020085.1 of Micromussa lordhowensis. Classification (NCBI taxonomy): domain Eukaryota; kingdom Metazoa; phylum Cnidaria; class Anthozoa; order Scleractinia; family Lobophylliidae; genus Micromussa; species Micromussa lordhowensis. The sequence continues at coordinate 35,034,660 of OZ026596.1, read as the reverse complement.
AGTGAAGTCCAAAAGAAATATGTCTAGCACCCTAAAGCGCCCACTCCAGTGTCTGTACCCTTTGGAGATTCATGGTGGAGATGACAGTGTTCATGTTCAAGGCCGTATGGACTCAAACCCAGACCCTGTGGTTGTATGACCAAGAAGAAGAGCATTGATTGAGGAACTAATCTAAGTTTTGGACAAATTAACATTGGACATTAATTTCTAGTTTGTTGTTTTAAGTGTTGACCAGGCTTACAGTGTAACTTACCTGGTCAACAGTGGGGGAAGTGTGACATTAGTGCGTGACATTATGAGCGCGACATTAGTGCGTGACTGGATGTTACGTATGCATGCTCACGTAGCCTTATGGTCTACGCGACCTTGTGCTTTGATATAATGGATCGTTGCTTAATTTGCATTGTTGTTTTATGTACAGTCCCAGAGTTATAGGGTTGATTAAAGAGTTGATATTGGACAGAGTGGATCTTAAATTATAACCCACCCATTAATTTTTGATTGATTTTATTGGCTATTTTACGTCACGTGGTATAAATCTCTGGACAGTTATCACGCAATAACCCCCGCCCGAGTCGATATTTGTCCTCCGATTTTTTCCGTCAAAGAGAAACATAGTCAGCACAAGAATTTCAACTTTTCTTTTCTCTTATTTAATATGGAAGGAAACCAAACTAGTGTTACTGAGTCTAGCGATGGTGACATTAAAAAGCTGATGGCAAGTGCTGTTCCGGAAAGTACATAAAAGTCACCAAAATACGCTGTCAAAGTCTTTGAAGGTGAATAGAGTCACGAGTAGACTTTTAATATTTAGTCCTACGTAAATTTAAACCGATTCATTTTATATTACAAAATAAAGATTTAATACAATGTAATGACTAACTATAAAATAAACCAACCGTTCACGTCCGACTTTAGTGTGGAGGAAGGAGAGAAAAATTCCAGTCGCACTTGAAATCATGGAGCCGGTAGAATTGTCAACCATGTTGAAACCTTTTTTACGTAGAAGCCAGAAAATTCAGTGGAAGGAAAACCATACAGTCGCAACACTGTGAAAGCCAATTCGTTCCGGGGTGGACAGATTTTTTTCCGGTTCCCTTCAAAGAAAGCCGTTTGCCATTATTTCCAGGTGATCTGGTGACGTCATGAAGAGGCCTGGGCACAAAGATTTTAATGCCGTATCCCACAAACGCACGCGGCCTGAGGTGTTGTTTTCGAATTTTAACATGGCAGTCGCAGTGGCGGATCTCGTTGGTTCTACTTGGAACCTTTACTCTCTACATTCGGTAACAGGAAATGTGGGAGGCACGGAGAATGATCTGTCGCGTTTTGGCAATGGAATACTGCAGGAGTTAAAGAGTGGGATGCGCTCGGTCGTTGGTGTTGAAAACCTCAGCTGATAGGCCATGCTGTTGAACTGTAAGCACAAATCTGCACGGTTTTATTTGATTATTGTGGTTTCCAATACTTTCAACTGCATTAAGTTGCTTTTGTTTTGTTATTAAAGCTACGTTTTGCACAATATGTGTGGATTTTGCCTTTAGTTAAGCTTACTTTAACTGCTCGTAGATAAACCACGTTTAATGTCCACACTTGTCCACACTTAGTAAAGTCGAATGAAAACGCGGGTGTCACAGTTTTGGCGGGCTTTTGGGAAGCCAGCTTGTCTCTAGTGTTGCCATTGCCTAGTTTCAAACCGTGAGGGTCTATAGGTACGAGTCTATAAATTATGGGATTAGCAACTATTGATTCACATAGTCTGAAAAAGCTTACCGAGATTCACAAGATTCCCAAGTTTGGTGTTTGTAACGCTTGCGGCGACTTGACTAATGAGTAAAGACTCCAAGGTGTCACTTAAGGCGTGTTTTCAAGTTGTCGGGACTATTTTACAGGTCGTCGAGGTAGCAATGATTAATCACAGAAAACCAAGTTGACGGTTAACGACGATTTAATGCATCAAGAGTAATGATCGTAAACTGAAATACAATACAACGAATTTGTTTTACTTGAAATGTCGCACATAAGATCAAGGGGCGTGTAACAATGTGCGTGTCTGCCTCGATAACGTGACAAAATCACAACGAGCAACGCAAATTGACATTAACAAATTATTATAAACTACATTAAAAACTACTCGAAACTATATAACAAATCAACATTTGCGGCCGATTAACAGCCCAGAAAAACGTAGTCTAAAAATGTGGGCGTTCACTAATTAAGTCTCAAGTTCATTCTTTGGAACAGAAGGCAACTAAAATTGTGTTATGATCAACACTGTACATAAATCTACTTTCGCCCAAAATAAAACAAGCTAAATCGAAACAAAT
>OZ026596.1:34992333-35019833 GCA_964020085.1 Micromussa lordhowensis | reverse complement strand
TCTGATCAGTTTCATAGACCCTGGCTTTAGGCAAGTAATGGGAATCCACAACTGTGTGTAGGTGAAAATACGATTTTCTAGTCTGGGTTAGGTGCTTGATTAACGTTAACTACGGTGAAGACCATTCACATAATTGGATTGGCCAAAACACAAGGGCACATAATTGTTATATTTATAAATTATGGCAATACTACTCAGTAAAATCCTCTACTAGAATCTCCCACAAAAAATAGTATTCTACAATGTTGTAAAAACCTTTCATTTTGGGGGAGGGGTGGGGAAGTTTAGGATACTGGAATAATCCAGTAATTTGCTAATCCTGAATAGGATCAATTAAATGTGCACTTAATGTTAATTAATTAATAATAATAACAATAAATAATTACACACCAGATGTTCCTGCAAAAGCTGTAAGCAAATCATTGTCATCATCAACAATAACTACATCACATGAATCATTGGGTTGATTGCCAAGGAAAGAGCTTGTATCCATCTGCGAAAGTGAAATGTCCATGATCATTTCACACAGTTCATCATCAAGTAAAATATCACTCCATTCGCCAAGTAGATCCTCACTAAAAACAACATTGTTGTCATCATCATCGACATCATAAGCATCATTGCTGTTGACATTTGTGTCAGGAAAAGTTTCACTAATTACTTGGATAATCTCTTGAACATGCCTTTTATGCCAGATTTCCACTGTTCTGTAAACAGCAGACATTTCAAATATGTGTTCCAGGTTATCAAGAACCTGCGAAATTTGAAAATCTCCAAATCCTAGCATGAATTGAGTGTTGGTCATTTGCAGCCATGCCTACAAAATCAACTAAGAGCGACTTGTGAAACTTTATCAGGCATCTTTTTACATGCTCCCTCTGTAGTGGTTGAATAATTCTCTTGTCCTGCTGTAATTTTGAATCATAGAAATACAAAAGTGTTAAACAATTAAATAATTCAATTAACTGAAACAGCATTGTGTCAATAATCTTATATTCTGCAATTCCTTTAGTACGTTTGGAAGTTTGTACGATGTTATATTTTGGTTTACAAATTCTTCGTGTGTTCTACCAACATCCCGCATAGTTTATCAGCTTATAACCCATAGAAACTTGTGGTCTATTGCTTAAATATTATACAATTTCCTTAGTACGTTCATAGGTACGGCACCGTCATAATGCATTCTGCAATTCCTTTAGTAAGTTCGCACGTTCGTACCATATTACATTACACAAAATGGTATACTGCCGTTATAATCTGCCACCCGAGTCTTAAAGCATCGTCTTCGAATTGCGATCCAAAGGAATCAGTGATTTATTCTTTAGCTCGTACGGTACCTGAATTATAGTTTCTTCCACTTGCGTAGTAGCTTAGCTCGTTCATACGGCATTGTTACGCTAAAAAAAATACGGGTCCTTACATTTCTCATTTAGTGTTCGGCATTTAATTTTAGGAAATCAGTACGCTGTTCAAGCGTACTAAGGAGAAAATTAAGGAAACGTTGTCCTATTCCAGGCACGGCATATCATTTCTGTTGTTCAAGCTTTCTCTCTATTAAGTGTTCAACTAATGGCAGTTTGGAACAGAGAGCATCCACTCGTTCCCATCGTTTGTCGTCTGTAGCTTTTTTTGAGTGTTCAATACTACTTAGATGTTTTTGAAAGTCATTAAAATAAACCTCACAAAGTTCGCAAATTGTTATTTTTCTTTCTCTGCCAATAGGCCTTGTCTCCAACATGTGTGGTCCCCGGGAAAACATAGTCAAGGCGTCTGGCCATTCTTTCATTTCCAAAACTAAAGGCCTGTAGCACTCACTACGGTCAACAACCTTGATGAATGGTTGTCGTAACTTTGCACTTTGACTGATGGAGCATCGTTGGGCAAGCTTTTGTTACATACACAACGGGGTGGAGGCGTTCTTTTTAAGAGTGCAAGGTTCATTTCCTCGAGAGAAATGACATTAAAGCCAAAGTTTTTACCTTTTTCAACAATATTTCCATTGTCTTGTTTCTTAGTTGTTCTTGCAGGAATCATTGCACCATGCGATGATGGATCTGTTAAGAACTTCTTTGATGTTGAGCTTTTATCTCTTTCTAATTCTAAACATCTGTTTGACGTGATCAAGCGAGTTATTTTCCAGTGAAAAAATTCACTAAAGCCTGCTCCACATTCCGTGAGAAGATTGATAATCTTCCTCAAATTACTTTGCGATAAGCCAGGCAAATGTACAAACACTAATGCTCCTCATAACTGACTGAATTCAAAGCTTGGGTCTCTTTGATAACCGAATCTGCAAATTGGTATAAGAACAATATATGTCCGGCATTTTGATGCATTATTACAAAAGGAAAAAAAAGAGTATTGCTAGCTTAATTTATCTCAATTGAATGAACCAAAGTAAGCTAAAGTAAATAAGTAATGGTCCGGCTAAGAAGCAGGCAGAAAAGCGATAGCCCGCGGCAATAGCGTCAGTTAGTTAAAAGGTGCTAAAATTTTTAATTGAATTAAATTCGGCTGTTCTCATTGGTGTAAGCAACCAAAAGCGCGAAATTTGAATTTCAATGAAAAATTTGATCGACTTGTTGTCTAACAAAATAAGATCTTGTTTCGTAGACAAAATCATCATGGCTTCAAAAACTATGTATGTAAATATCGTCAAGATTCTATGCGCCATTTGCCATAAAATTGAGATTTTAGGCTCATTGCGTGCAGTAGGGCGTCTCACAGTGACCTGCGATCCAAATACACCGCTCGGACTGTCAAATTTCTGATTGAACACAGACTAGCCACGCCGCCAACAAAAGTCGCAAACCAAGCGGACATTTTGCCGGACTGTGTGATTTGCTTACCTCTCTATCATGGCTTCATCAGAACGGAAGTTTCTAGACCAGAACTCTGAAGCCGGGTCATCGGCAAAGAAATGTATTTATCATGGGTTATGTAACCTTTTCTTTGGGGTGTTACATGGCATGCTGTTCTGTCGCTTCATTAGCGGTAGGCTATATATATTCGAGTTGTTCTCATTTATATTCATTCGCGTCTTACGACCGTCCCTACGCCCTCAAAATTATGTCTGATGTTGAAGACGTTACTCCAGCGAACACAGATTTTCCTAGCAGCGACGTTTTGCTGCCTTCGCTTCCTAAACAACCTTTGTCTCAATCTCTCGGAGCTTCAGTACCAATCCAGTCTTCAGAATCCAGTGATATTGCGTCCGCGTTTGCTCTATTTAAGGATTATTTCGACAAGAAGTTGGGCACCTTGAAGCGCGATATTCAAGTTGAGTCGTGCAGTAATACCGATTCTGTGGCCAAAAAGCTTAAAGAAGAATCCAAGATCACGTTTAGATTCGAAGGTAATAAGAAACAGTTTCAATTCAACTCCGATCTTGCAGAGAAGGTGAAGTCGGCGTCAGTTGCTCTCGGGAAGAGAAAATTAGACCTTGTTAAAACTCACCTGGAAGAGCTAGACTCTGATATCAAGAAGCGCAACAAACTTATCAGACTGGCAGACAAGTCCGCCGCCGGTTGGGATTTGGTGAACGAGTATTTATCAGACGAGCTGGCTAGCGGGTCGGAGGACGAAAAGCTGGCCAACATTCATCATCCTCCAGACCTATTTCCCGTACCTTTGGCGCTTTCAGCAAACCAAGACCAAGTGATATTTGTTTCGCCTGCGGCCAGCAAGGTCATTGGAGATCTCAGTGTCAAGTTAATCCTCAAGCCAGATCTTCAAGCTCGGGGCAGTCCTTTCCTAGTTCTTCTGGTCTTTCGGGCATTGGAGGTAAATAGGACCACAGAATTACAAACTTGTTCTCCAAGGTTAGATATTAGCTTTAGTCAATTTATCAGACATGTATCCTTCTTATTGGGAGTATTTCAGGGAAAGGGACTCTAGTTTATTAGTCGATTTCAATTACGATCGCAATCTATTTGAATTTGAACAGAATTCCGCATTGCCAGTACTTAAGGGTAAACTTAGATCCTGTTTAAGTTATTGGCACACTATTGGTGCCAATAGTTTTGTTATCGATACTATTAAATTCGGTTATCGGATCCCATTCATTAGCACACCTTGTCAGGCGCGTTTTTCTAACAATCAGTCAGCTCTTTATAATGCGTCTTTCGTGGAGTCGGCTATCGCTGAATTAGTCCACACTCACGCCGTCGTTGAGGTGCCCTTTATTACACATGTCGTTAATCCACTCTCTGTCTCGATACAGTCTTCAGGCAAGAAGAGGCTTATTCTGGACTTACGTCATGTCAATCATTTCGTTTGGAAACAGAAGTTTAGGTGCGAAGATTGGAGAGTTTTATTATCATATGTTAATAAGGGTGACTACCTTTTCAGTTTTGATCTCAATTTTTCAGTTTTGATCTCAGGTGCTTGTTTGGTTGGGTTTAAACTGGGACTTAGTCATCGGTATCATTTCTATTACCGATCGACGTATTTGCAAATTTGTCGCTCTCATTGACAAATTTCTTCTATCCGCACCTTATGCTACGGCTCGGGATTGTGCCATTATCGCAGGTCATGTCATGTCCATGTCACCAGTTTTGGGTAACCTGACTTGTCTCAAAACCCGTTCCCTTTACATGTTCATAGAATCCCGCCGTAGTTGGGATTCCCGTTTTAATATCGGGCTTCATAATGATTGCCTCTCTGAAATATTTTTCTGGAAAAACAATATCGTTAGTCTTAATACGAGAGCTATTTTGCCTTATAATGCTCCCCTTTTGTTTAGCTATTCGGACGCTAGCAACGTCGCCTGCAGGGCTTTTGTTGTGGGCACTAATGAGGTGTCCCATCGTATGTGGACTGCTTGCGAAGCAGCTAAGAGCTCTACCTGGAGAGAACTTAAGGCTATACAATTTGCCTTAAGTCCGTTCAAAGCCTCGGTTCGGGGTAAGTGTGTAAAGTGGCATTCTGACAGCCAAGGGGTCGTTCGTGTTGTGGAGATAGGGAGTCCTAGTGCAGAATTGCATTCTATTACGCTCGACATTTTCTATTTTTGTACAGTTGACAGGTTCGCGAATGCTGCCAATACCTATCTTCCCAGATTCAATTCTAGGTTTCACGTACCCGGCACTGAAGCTGTTGACGCATTTTCAATCTCGTGGAATGGAGAGAACAATTGGTAGTCCCTCCCGTCCACTGCATTACTAGGGCGGTTCAGCATCTCCTTGTATGCGGTGCGGTTGGTACTTTAGTCATCCCTTATTGGCCGTCTAATGTGTTTTGGCCTTTCTTGTTCGCAAATGCAATTCAATTTCAACCGTACGTCCTTGAGTACATTCATTTTCCCGACCCCTCAGGGATTTTTGCCCTCGGGTGTTACAAAGATTCACTCATCGGTTCAGACAGGTTTAACAGCGCGGTGCTGGCAGTCAGAAATGGCGCTAAGGGGCCATCGTTTTTTCAGGCCGAGTGGCTCTACGTTGGCCCACGTGTTTTTAATTCCGCTCGTTGGTTCATTTGTCCTCGTTTCGCATAAAATTAGCTCACCAAGTGGCTCGTTTACCGCGGTTTTTGAGTTGGCCCATTCGGTCTTAAATAGTTTTCCACCCGGTCAGAAGCATTACCAAGCGTCCATTTTTTATTATATATAGATATGCACGTAAGAAGTATTAAGAATTTAAAAAATTTTTGCAGGTGTAAAAAAAAAAAAAAAATTCGTAAAAAGCTAATTAAAAACTTTTGCACGAATTGAGTCAGATTGTACATTGAGAGTAGGTTTCAGTTCGTTAATGAAAAAAATTTCATAAACGAGGCAATCAAATTTGTTTGCGCACTTCATTAAAACGCTGAAGTTCTTTGCGAGATCCTTTGGAACGAAAGAATGTTTGTCGCGAAAATGCTTGCCAATTGATGATGAACAGCTTTTGTGTTCGTCAGCACGTTGGTGAAGGTGACGGCGTGTGTATTAACCCCCAGTGCTTGTATTGAGGAACTTTGCCATATATTTTTGTTCTTATCCTCGTAGAAGTTCTCAAAGATGCCTTTCAGCCTAATTTTCAACAGGTTGAAGACGGGCGACTCCGGACACTGGTTCAAGATCTTCCCGCAGTTCTTCTTAAATCCAAAGCCGACAGTACCGCGAGGAAGTACGAAAAGGGCTTCAATACGTGGAGAAAATAGGCTTCTCAGTTTAAAGAAATTGTTATATTTCCCGCCTCTAGTGTGCACGTTTCATTGTTCTTTCTTAGCTTGATTCAAGAATCTGCTTCTTGCAGTGCTATTGACGAAGTCCATTATGGGCTCAAGTGGGTGCATGATTTGGCAGGTCTACCCGACCCCTGTAATTCCTCGTTAGTTTTACCTTTAATAGAATCTGCTAAGAGGCTTCTCAGTATCCCTGTTAAAAAGAAAGAGTCTGTGACCCCGAGGCTATTCAGCTTTTATTTTCTAAGTATGGATCGTCTTCAGCTAGTTTGTCTGATTTACGAGTGCTTATTTTGTGCGTTTTAGGTTATGCAGGGTTTTTTCGCTTTAACGAGTTGATTCAGTTACGCAGGTGTGATTTTCAGTTTGAAGACTCTTTTATGAGAATCTTTGTTCATCGAAGTAAGACTGACGTTTACAGGGATGGGGCTTGGGTTGTTATCGCTAAAACTTTCAAGCATACATGTCCTTATTTATTAGTTCAACGATATTTTGTGGCCGCTTCTTTTTCAGCAGACAGCGAAGAGTTCATTTTTCGCTCTGTTGTTTTTCTTCGCAGTACCGGAACTTATAAATTGCGCGGGTCTGTTCCTTTGTCTTATACTAGAGCGCGGGAGATAGTGCTTAGCGCTTTCGATTCCATCGGCCTTCCCAAGCAAGACTATGGTCTCCATAGCCTCAGGGCCGGAGGCGCCTCCGCTGCTGCTAATGCTCGAGTGCCTGACAGATTGTTTAAAAGACACAGCTGTTGGAAATCAGACAAGGCAAAAGACGGTTACATTAAGGATAGTGTTCATTCATTGTTGTCAGTTTCGTTATCACTGGGTATTTAATTTTCCGTATTTCCCGTTCTTTTAGTTTGCATACGGCTCGTGTTGACACACCCCAATTGAGGTTGCTTGTTTCATGATAAATGTTTTATATTCGTTTGAGCGGGGTAGCGAATGAGAATATAAAAGGGCTTCTTCTGTAAGTGCTTATTTCGGTACATTTTGTTTGCGATCAAATTGTGGATGTGTTTCACGTAGTACCATAATTATTCCCCACTATTTGATCAAGATTTAGTGATGGAACGTCCATTCATTCTTTTCCTACATAGAATCACAAGTTGCTCTTGTTTGAGGTCCAAAAATCTGATTCGACTGTCAAGATGGCAAAAGCCATTTTGAGGTGAAAAATTAAGTCTGCAAGCCATTCCCCGCGGTTCCCAGCACACACAAAATACGAGAAAAATTGCCTCTTCACAGTGGGGAAATTTCAACCGGAAGTTGACCGATGCACTGAAGCTATGAGTACTTTTGCGAGCGAAAACGGCTGAAAGTTCACTTTGTTCGCCATTTTGAACTATATTTTTTATCTGCCTTAGCAGCCACTCTTTCTAAAGAGCATAGGATCATGGGCACAAGTGGGAAAAGTGCGGTAAATTTAATGTCTGACGAGCAAGGCAAATGTATGTGGGAATATGCTAATAAGGTAGCAATATGTGATTCTGAACTCAGGTATGCATCAAAGCTTTTAGAGCAGAAGCCATTATTTGCCTTGGCAATACCTTGTTCCCTTTTATTACAATGGAACAAAGCCTTGTCAGAACAAGACTCTAGAGGGGTAGAACAACCGGTGGATTATACGTTCCTGCTAGAAGTGTCAATTAGGGGTAATATACTGCGCTTTACAGATGACAAGGCCAAGAGGCATGAAATAAACCAGAATTTAGCAAAAATTGCTGGATCAGTGGCAACACTATTCAGGAAAACAAAAGGCAGAGCAAGGAAGCAATTGGAAAACAAAGTTAAAAAATTCCATGTTTTTGAAGGTCATTTGAAATCATGGCAGTCAGTGGAAAGCCAAGTGAAGAAACTGGAGACTGAAAATGAAGAATGGAAAAGGAAGTATAAGAACCTTGAAAAAGAAAAGGAAGACTTGTTCAATGAAATGACACAAATCATCCATGAAAAGGATGTGGTTATTAACCAGCTACAGAAAACAAACAGTGAACTTGAAGACTATGTGATCAGTCTTGAGAAACTGAATGGTGGCCAGGGAAAATATAAAGGAAAACCTCTTTCAGCCAGCCAAAACAAAACAAGGACTTTAAAAAACTTCTTGACAAGAGCTGACATTGCTCTTTGGTTCAGCAAATCCTTTGGCTTAAATATTGAACGCATTATTGTCAGAGAAAGTAACACTTCTGTCAAGCATACCTTAAATATGGCATCAGAGTCAGGGCCCTCTGAACTGATTGAACCTCAAGAGCCTGGACAAAACACACACTACAGCAAACTTTCTGAAGAAGACAAAATCCAAATAGAAGAAATTCTCTACCTGCTTGACAAATTTTGTGTTGGTGATTCCTTCTATCATGAATTGACTATGGTCACTGATGGACTTCCTCGGTCTTACCTGATTCAGCAGTGTAGAATGGTTACCTGGAAAAGCTGGATCGAGGATCAAGGATCGAGGATCAAGGATCAAGGATCGAGGATCAAGGATCGAGGATCGAGGATCGAGGATCGAGGATCGAGGATCAAGGATGCAGTGTCCTATCGAAACAGTAATAGACCCTTTGCATAAATGGCGCCTAAATTTGAATAACAATACTTATACATCCTTAGCCTCACATGCATGTGAAAAATCCGTTGTCTGAAAACATGAGTACGAGGCTAAGGATGTATAAAGTATTGTTCTTCAAATTTAGGCGCCATTTATGCAAAGGGTCTATGTGAAATAAAATAGGTTGGAGGGCCAAAATTAACAGAATAGGTTGGGAAAACGCCACAAATTGTACGAGCCATAAGCGTTATGTGGGCCTGCCTATTATTTCCATCAGTGACATTTCCGGCCACCTGAATCATCGCAATAATTAAATTACGAATTTGAGAGGAACATAGACTAGACTCGAGAAAGCGGCAGAAATCAAGCCTACAGCAGGTGGGAACGATAAAAATAGAAAACAGAAAGTGAAACAGCAAAGTGTTTCAAGATAAGCCAATATATACATGTCAATGTTGCAGCGTTAGCCAATTGGCAGTCTGGAGATGTTGGCTCCAAGGTTTTGCGGCACGAAGAATATTTTCTGGTACCCAGTGTGCGGTACAAGCGACAGCCGGAAACTGACGCCTATGTTGTCTGTGTTTAAATTGTTCACAAAGAGCTGGCATTGTGACATGAAATGAAACGAAAAATTGATTAAAATTTTAAAATTCCTCTTCCGCGTTTTCACTAGACCGAATGATTAACTGAACAATCTTTCTGGGTGTTTGTTCAGTTTCGCATACTGAACCATGATAAGATCATCTGGTAAATACTATTGCAGGATTCTTTGGTACACGTCTGTCACTACACAAAATGTGATTGGCTACCCCAACTTGGCATGAATTTCCGGCCATATTGGCGAGAAAAATATGTGTATTTTTACCTTGCTAAACTTACGACGAGCTGTTTTCACTACATTTCCAGACTCTTCCGACTCTATCTAGCTAAAATTGTCCTAGTGGAAACACACCCCTCGTCCATTGAAATAGCCATGTCATTTCCTAAATCATAAAATAAATTCAATATTGAAAAAAAGAAAAAAGAAAAACAGACAACTGTTACAAGATAAGCCAATATATAGATGACAATGTTGCAATGTTATACGCTTGGCAGTCTTGCAGCACGAGAATACAGTCGAAGCTCTCTTAACCGACACTCTCGTAAGCGGACAGGTCTACTTAAGGCCGCTTTGTTTGAAACCCTGTTTTAACTCCCATAAAAACTCTGTATTTTTACATTCTCATAAGCGGACATTCCCGTAAGTGGCCGCAGACACTTTCAGAGATTATGGCTTAGACATTTTCTTTGTTTTTAAGCTCCTGTAAGCGGGCACCCCAAAGAAACTGACCAGACTAATAGAACTAACCAACCAGACTAATATAAACTGAAGCCTGACTGAAAGACCCACGGGTCGTAAACATTTTAAACCGTATCACTACTTTTTGTTGAGGCTGTTAATGTTGAATATGATGATGTTGGCTGCAATTATGATTTGTTGTTTTTAAAAAATCACTATTGCAGTATCACTATTACTGCAGTATACACTTGGCGTCATTATATCGTAGGCTTGTACAGTATAGGGCACAGTAACACAAAAATGTGATTTCATATGGCAGTAGTTTTTTGTACAATATGTATTTCCACTACGGTACTGTATTTATTGTTAGCTGGGAAAGCTCCCGTAAGCGGCCATCTATACCCTACACGTCTAGTGGCCGCCTATGAGAACCATTCTCGTAAGCGGCCAGCTCCAGTTACGGATACCTTTTTTGCGTCCCGAGGGTGTCCACTTACGAGAGCTTCGACTGTATAAAACCTCTGGTACCCAGAGGGTGGTACAAGCGACAGCTGGAAACACGCCTATGGTATCTGCTAATCGGTGTATGCTGGCACAAAAAAACGCTTAAAATTTTCAAAGTCCTCTTCGTCCATTGAAACAGTCACGTCGTTTTGATCGCGTGCAATAGAAGTGATGACATAAAGCGATTCGTCGTTGCTAAAAAATTATGTTAAAAGTTATTTTTTGTCAATCGATCCCCGATCCCCGATCCTTCATCCTCGATCCTCGATCCTCTATCCCCGATCCTCGATCCTTAATCCTTGATCCTCGATCCTTGATCCTCGATCCAGCTTTTCCAGGTAACCAGTGTAGAACTGAATTAAATAAGGTATGCCACATAGACTGCCTGCCAGGAAGCCAGCCTGGTGCAAAAGTTCATGCCGTCAAAGATATGATCTAGGAATATGTAGCAGAATATTTGCAAGAAAATCCCAACACCACAAAACTGCAAATCAAAATAAATGGTGATGGTGCACGTATGACTCGAAATTCTACTTTTGTTCTGTTATCGTTTTCCATCTTGCAAACTGGTGAACAGGTTATGACGGCCAAAGGGAACAGAACTATAGCTATCCTCAATGGCACAGAAGACTACATTTCTTTGAAACAAGCATTTGGGAACATTTTTAATGAGATTAACAATTTGATTGCTGAAGAAAAAATTACTGTAAATGGCAAAGAACCTGAAACAGAATTTTTCCTTGGGGGGGATTACAAATACATTCTCATTATGCTTGGGTTGAATGGGGCCACAGGTAATTATGCATGTGCACGGTGCAAGATCCACAAGGATGATAGATGGAAAATGGATCACCATTTTAATGATTTCAATTCTCCACCCCTTGCCAGGACTCTACAGGAAGTGAAAGAAATGTTAAAGAAATCAAAAGACAATTATGGATGTTGCAAAGCGCCTCTCCTTAACATTGAATTGGACCATATTATTGTTGATGAGCTTCACCTTTTGTTAAGAATAACTGATGTTTTAACTGCTAATTTAATAACAGAGGTCATAGAGTGGGATATAGAGACAAACTTGGATAACAAACAGAACAAAGACACACACCTAAACAAGCTAGTCAGCTGCATAAGATCTTGTGGGGTGTCTTTTTCAGTATGGAAAAAAAAGAATGCTGATGGGAAGGAGAGTAACATACATGAATGGACAAGTCTAATGGGAAATGACAAAAAAATACTTTTAAACAAAATTCCAGAAAAAATGAAAGACTTTCTGAGGCCTGAAACTGCCTCTCATTAAAATCTGGGAGGACTTTGCAGCCCTGTATAAGCATGTGAGTAATTGGCAACCAAACACTAGTCCCACTGAATTTTGGATGCAAGCTAAACAATGGATCACAGATTTTACTTCCCTGACAGGCTTGAGGAAAGGATATGAGCGAAAAAGGGTTACACCTTACATGCATATTATGGTTGGTCACATCCCATGGTTCTTTCAAATGTATAAAACAGTGAAGATATTCACAGGCCAAGGCATTGAAAGAAACAATGATGTTGCTCGGTCAATTGTTTTGAGGAAATCAAACAAGTGGGACTCTATTGGGGATGTGTTTCATCAAGAATCAAGACAGTGGCGGTTGAAAAACAGGGAACGCACACCAAGAAATTATTGCAAACGTAAGGCAAATTACTGGGAGGAGGGCATACATAATAAAAAGAGAAAGGAAAATGTTTCACAGGAACCAGATGAAATTTTGCACAACTCATCTGATAGCTTAAAATGATATTAGTCCACAGCCTTCTGTCCCTACACCTTTCCAATCTGTTAATTTCACCAGGATGACAGTTCCACAACTGAGAAAAGAGAAAAAGCGCAAAGGAGTCAAAGGCTTTTCTAAGAAAACAAGGCAACAACTAATAGAATTGCTGATGGCTACTACCACAGCAGAATGATTTCTCATTCGATTTTTTCTAACAAGAGATAAATTAATTTATAACAATAACATACTTTATTCAAGTGTCATTTAACTTACATGTGGCTCTAAAAAGCTAAATTGGGACACTGAAATGAAATAATATTAATATTAATAAACCCAACAAGATGTCATAATAAAAAAAAGACAAGAAACAAAAAAAAGTTAAAAGGGGCCACAACAATATTGCCCTATCCAGGCTAAAAGGACTTACTTATCATATACAATGTCATTATGCATTCATAAAGCAATAGGCTTGACTGAAACCTAGGTGTTTAGGATAGAAAATGGCTGGCGTACAAAGTCTATGGTAAGTTTCTCAAGGGGCATCCTTGGAGGGTTTACCAGAGTACCATTTTCGACTGCAGAAATGTTTGGTGACCATGATAAATTCACGTGAACTTTTATAGGGAATTTAATCCTAACACCATCTCCATTTTTGTCTAAACATTGATCCCATGAATTGTGAAAATTACAATGGTCAAAGTCATGCTTCTCTAACATAGTAGATTTGCCATCTTCGCTGGCTCGTCCTTTCCCTAGAAAGAGGAAACGGTAACAGTCATGGTGGAAAAACAGAGTTAATGGTCCTCTTGATTTACTTTTTAATTTAGATGTAATTGCCAGGCGTAACTGGTCTATATTTTCCTGCAGTCGAGCTTGTGGTATCACTGGTCTTTCAAATGTCCTAAATAGAAACATGGCAGCGTAAGCTTTCTTGGTCAGGCACAAACTTTTTATTATCTTATCAAGTATATTACAGAATGTGGTATTTCTACAATTCAGAGAACACAGAGATCACTAAACTAAGTTAACTTAATTTTGTAACATAGTGTTATTCTCCTCTCATTGGTTAAGGTGGCCGAACACAGTTTTAGCGCGCGCATTTGCTGATGCAATTCAGCACGTGCACAAGGATTTCAATAAACAAACATGCCGTCAATAGAGCGATCATTTTGTTTACTCAACAACCGCACTATCTGTGTTATTTTTCACTATAATTGAAAGCAGTGTATTGATGGCTTTAGTCTTTTATTACAAAGATTTGTTAGGAAAGGAAATAATGCTAAGAACCCAGCAATTTTCAGCTTTTGTTTGTTACCGAAAGAACCCAGTTAAATGCAACGCATGCGCAGTTGCTCGAAAAATTGAGACCAATTGCTTTAGCAGAAACCTGCTGATTTCTAACGATCGAGTCGTTAGAATTCCAATAAACTTGGCAAAAAAATAGAGCAGAGACCCCTTGAATGATCTATCACGAAAAATCTGGATTTTGACATAGGGAATTTTTAATAATACAGAAAACGATTAACGGCGAATTGCAAAAATCGCCTATGTCAAAATTTTATTAGAACAGTGTTAACAGAAGGGATTTTATGTCAATTCGTAGTGTGCAAAAAATGAAAACAATCTAACGACTGGATTTTTTTTTAAATAAGCAAAAAGCATTATTTAAGCCTTGTATTTAATCAGACCCGTTGCCATGGCAACAGCACACACCCTAGTCAAAATGCAAGAATAAACACTTCTGCGATTAATCTTTACTCTTGCAAAAATCGGGCGCCAAAGCATAAATAGTTCAAAAGTTATGGTGAATTACGCATAGGCACTTGAAAACTGTGTTCGGCCACCTTAAGAGCTACCGGAGAACCTTACAAGTTGTTTCAATTGTAGAAGAATTGGAGGTCTCTCAACTCCCGTAAGTCACGCTTGTAAACCTTATATATAGTTTGTTATTCCTTCTTTTTTTTTTTGCACGAAGTACTATCGTAATTTTTGCTCCTTCTGACGTAAAACTCGCACATTTCCTTTTAGTTTTCACTGGAAGTGCTGTAATAGACGGACTAGTTTGATTTTAATAAACGCGTTGAATCTTGCTGAACCGCCTAGTACTTCACTGTGGTTGACCTGGCGAACTCCAGTGCCTCACACCACGCGTCTACGACACTGGGAACGCAACAAAAATCGTCTAAAACAACTACAGATGTTGAAGCTGAGGAGTTTTATATTGAAACTGTTTATCAGGTGGTGATACACAAGCTGTACCAGAATCTACACCAGAAGCTGTTGAGAACACTTCCCCAGTTGATCCAGAAGAGGACACAATTCAATCACTGCTTGAGAGGATTGGACTTTTCGCAAGTCTCCTCTCATGAGGAAGAAATTGCCCAACTAGAAAAAAAATGCTGTTTTGTTTGAGCATCGATTTTCTCTTGGCAAGATAAAAGATGATAATGCGGCAATTCTATTTTACGCTGCTTTTCCAACCTATGAATCTTTAATGAGCTTTTATCACTATGTAGAACCGAAACAAAAAAATACAATCTTAAAGGAAAATGAGCCTGGTCCTTCCAGGAAACTTCCATACCTTGATGAATTTCTTCTTGTCTTAATGAGACTGAAAGCAGGACTATTTGTCCAAGATGTGGCAGAAAGATTTGGAATCAGCAACAGTTTTGTGTAATGCATTTGCATCACATGGATAAATTTTCTTTATCCAGAACTAAATGACATACTTTCCTTCCCATCTCAGGAACATTTTTGTAAGAACTGGCCTCAAGAGTTTGCGCAATACCCTACGACAAGAATTATTGTAGATTGCAGCAAAATATTCATTCAAAGGCCATCTGCGATGCTTGCACAATCTGAAACATGGTCAGAGTGTTCGTTGGAATTACCCCAATGGTCAGGGATCTTACCTGTCAGACTTGTGGGGTGGGAGGGTATTTGAGAAGCAAATTACTCAGGAAAGTGGTGTTCTGGGCTTGCGGGATGCAGGGGACAATGTAATGGTTGACCGAAGTTTTGACATTTCAAACATAGTGCCTGACCATGTGACTGTTAACATGCCACCCTTCTTGGCTTGAAGGGACCAAATGACTGTGGCTGAAACAGAGGAAACCATGAGTATTGCTTCTGTTCGCATTCATGTTGAACATGCAATTGGGAGAATGAAAACATACCACATACTAGATGGCACACTTCCGAACACATTAAGTCGATATGCTACGCAGATAGTCACAGTTTGTGGTTTATTGACAAACTTCCCTCCTCCTTTGTTAAAACCAACTAACCCTTAGGGACATTGCATTCTACTGTAGATGATACTATTTGGTCAATGATACTTGGAAAATTTGCTTTATTTTTATTTTTTAACCATGAATTATGCTATTATTCCTCACCAAAAAACTATTAATATTATGGCATGTGGCAGGTTCTACTGAAGCTTAACTTCAATCCATTTATTGAACAGGAGTATTGCCCATATAGCAGCCATCCACCATGCAGATACAAAATTTTTCCCCTCTCAACTCTGTTTAGGGACCTTAACATCCAACAACGGCGGATGTCTACGACGGCGAGTGGAAGTTTAAAATATTTGCTTGCACATTTCCGGTAGCCGTTGTGCAAAATTTCCCACCATAGCTGTGCTGTCTGCAACGTCAAAGCAAATTAGTAAATTTCTCTTATTTTTTTAAGGCCATTTCAAAGGAATTAATTTTATCAAACATTTTCGATTTGTAGTGAAGTGACAATTTTTTCCTTGCTTGTGACAATTGTAAATAGTTGTAGAACTCATTTAAAGGCAAAAACTGACTGAAGTTTCTTTCTCCTCCCATAAGGATATAATTATGATTTTTCAGATCAAATATGGAGTGGACGGAGGAGCATGACAACTACTTGTATCAAGAAATTTTAGTACTTGAACCTTTTAAGTACAAAAAAGGAAGTATTTCTAGAGGCCAGATCTGGGAAAAAATTGCAAACAATCTGAACGGCCTTAAGCTCCCCCGATTCAAAGTCAGACAGAGATACCATCTGCTGAGCGAGAAATTTAAAGCAAAGATGAAAGACGAAGAAAAGGCAAGTGTGATCCGTATGATGCGGATTATGTCGGCTACACCTGCAGACAACTGTATCAACGCATTGAAGAACATGAGATGCTTTGTATAAAAGAACTAAAGCCAACTTTGAAAAGGCAGTCTGACTCCATCTACGCAAAGTTATTTTTATATCACAGAGTATTTTATATCTTCTTTTGTAAAATTTTTAGTCCTATTGATATCTAACCTTTTGTATTTTAGTTTTTATCACTTACCTTTTGTAACACTTAGTACATATTTCCATATTTTTATCGCTATTCATATTCTCACATGTGATTTTATCTCTTATATGCAAGGTTTTACTATTTTTTTATACTAGAAAATGATCTCAGTGAGATCAAAACATTGAACAATTGTTTTGCTATTTTTTATTTTAAAATGTGTTTTGAAGAAACTACTTATTGGCATTACATTGCTCTTTAAAACATTGCAAATAAATAACTGCACCATGAGGTCAAAGTTCCTTGCACAAGTGACAGGATCTTTTTTAATAAGATCAGATTTTTGTTCCCAAGTCATTTGCTGGATATTATAATCCGTGTTCTCTTTTTTCTCAACAATTCTACCTAAAGTTTTGAGAAGATGAGCCCACCTTGTTTAAGCAACTGAAAAAGAGCAAAACCATGTTGGGTTGCCCAGTTGACGAATCATAGCAAACACGTCTTTCATAATAAGGTGGTGATTCTCCAAGATTTTTTAGAACTCTAAAACCTTCATCAAGATGTACCAGCTTATTAAGACAATGCTCTGACTTCAGTTCACCAGCAGTGTACTTTTTCCCTTTTGTCTTACATTTTCTGAGAGGATACAGGCACTATCTTGAATTAGTAGCTTTTTTTAACTTATAAAAAATGTTTGGTACAGACATTCCAGCTCTTCTATCTTCTATCTTAGCTCCCGCTTGCAAATTGTACTGTATGATACAGGTCCTTTCTTTCATTGTTGGCAGGTCTCTGTTTTCAACAAAATATTGTGGAAATGATAAATATTCAGAATCTTTGCCCATGAATATTCCTAATGGCCTATTCCATTCTCGTGGAGCAAAAGAAATTATTCTGTCTACATTTTCTACTACATCTGGTTCCTGTAATAATGTATCTGTAACTCCTCATGGGCATTCATCAACTTCACACCAGTTATTACTGTCTTCTTTTTCACAACCTGGATTTTCATCATCTGCATTGGAAATACTCTTTTGGCAATCTTGTGTTTTATCATCTGGAACAATTTCATCTGCGTGTGTATGTAAATCATTATTACTCGGAATATCAGAGTTTTCAACAAATTCACTCCCTCTTCATGGGCACTAGATTGCAAACTTATGTTATCTAACCAAGCATTTCGTACCTCTTTACCTTCTCTCTCTCGGATAAATCACTTGTGTCTACAAGATATTTTGCTGCATCTAATACTTTCTTAGGTCTAACATTCTGAAACTAGTAATGATGCTTATAGCTCAGACGCCTTTCAAGTTTTATTGGAATGGTTTGTGATTCATTGATGGGCCTTGGCAGACAGTGAACAATTGAATTTACATCACTAGGTACATTGACAATGTTTCCATGAATTGACAACTGGCCACCTCTTGGTAACTCACAAATTTGCATAAATGGAATACAAGGTGATATAAGCCATTCTTCCAATGGTGTTAAATTTAACAAGTCAGGATCACTTTATTGGCTTTCGAGAGACTGGGAAGCTTGCCTGTCTTTACAAAATTGCTGCATCCTTTAGTTACATGTTGGCGCTCGCTCGATGAGCCACTGTTGCTTTGTTTTCTTAGATGACGGGATCTCAGGACACCCCGAGAGGGTTTCTGCATCTACAGCCAGTTTCTTGCATCAGAAGGATTTGAAGCTGGGTGGTTTAAAGCTGAACAGAGAGAAATCTATGTTAGAGCCAATGCAAGTCGGTCAAATGGCTGGGCTTTGTGATTGACACAATTAAGATGCAGCTTCGAGTCCTGCCTAAGAAAATTGCCAAGCTCAAGAACAACCTCAATTCCATGATTTCCTCCATGAGCGCTACTTTTAGGGGTCTTGCTCATGTAGCCGGCTTCATCAATTCGCTGTATTTGGCATTCAGTCCTATTGCTAGGTTATTCATTCCTAAGTTTACTACAGGTGCAGTAATCTTTTGCGATGCTAGCGATTACGCCTTTGGAGGATATTGAATCAAATTGAATGATCAGCCTGTCAGTGGCAGGTTTAGCCATTTTGAGAGTCAACAGAGTTCTACTTTCAGAGAGCGTAAAGCAATTTTCTATGTTATCAAGCATGTTGCATCTCTCAGGCACAAGACAGTGAAAGTTTTTACGGATAATGAGAATGCCTTTAGGATTGTTTCAGTTGGCAGCTCAAAGCAGCATCTTCAGTGTTTAGCGCTTGATATTTGTCAGCTTTGCCTGGTGAACGATATTCAGATTGACACACAGTGGATTCCTCGCGATGCGAATGTTAGAGCTGATCTTTTAAGTTGCTTTGTGGACAAAGATGACTGGTCTTTAAATTGTGAGATTTTTGCCCAGTTAGATTCCAGATGGGGACCGCATTCTGTTGATCGATTTGCCTCTCATTACAACGCTCAATTGAGAAGAGTTGATTCAAGATTTCTGTCGCCGGGCTGTTGTGCAGTCGATGGCTTGTCTCAGGATAGGCATGATGAAAGCAATTAGCTCTGTCCACCAGTGTCTATTATTCTGGATGTTATTAGCCATGTGGGTGCATGCCATGCCGTCGGCACCCTCATCGTTCCTGAATGGCCGTTGCTGAAGCCTCGCCCTTCCAAATTTGCGTCATTTATTGTAGATGTCATATCCTTGCCCAGAAGATCTGATTTGATGATCGATGGTCATGGAAAGATTTTTATCGCAGCAAGCCCTCACTTTCTTTGGTTGCCCAAAATTCACCATGCTGGCCTTATGCATAGATTTTCGGTTAGCATCGCCGACCTGTCTATTTTTGTTTATATGTTTGTCTTTGTCTTTACCTTTAATATCCTTTAGGCTTTGCATGCATTGTTCATGCATTCGCTACCAGTTATTATAAACAAATCAATGGTGTGGCCATGGGCACCAAAATGGGACCCAGCTACGCCAATCTTTTCGTAGGCTACATTGAACACAAATTTTTTAATCAATACAACGGCCAAATAAACTGACAAACTGCTTCATAGCAACTGTTGACTTGACCACGGGTTGCGTGCTACTTAAAGTAGATAATTAGTTCTCGTTAGTAAAGTCAGAAATAAACCTTATGTATGCAACCGCGCTAACAACAAATTTTTCTCATGCAGCTTTTTCAAGATTTACACACACTCATACCCAGTGATTGAAATGATAATAAAGTACTTCACCTAGACATTGTTTTGTCCAGCGCCAATAAAGAGATAGAGAAACAAGTATGCTTGCCGAATAAAATGACTGTGAAATAACTTTAAATATTACAGTTGAAGGGTCGCAGTTCAGATTTGATTTCTCGGGTTGCTATGACAATCAACACTCAAATGTCCGTACGGAAACTGGATCCTAGTGATTGTATTGTTTTGATCAAAGGGCCATCTGAAACACGAGTAGCAACTTATTTTTCCTGGCTTTTGATTATCTCGCCCACCTACACTTCTACAGTCATACGGTTGCCTTCTCTGTTATGAAATCTGTAATAGGATTTCACGAGTAATAGAGTCGATGTTTCTTATGGAGCCAAGACAGGTAGGTTAGATAGATTTATACATGCTTTTAATGAAGACTTTATTAGCTAACACTAAAAACATTGAACACGACATTCGCCATCTCAAAAAGCTGACTTCGTAACGATGAAGATTCATCATTATCGTAAATGATCTTTGGAGAAGTGAACATGTATTTCACCATGCCGCGACAATAACTTGTTGGGCAGAAAATATGTAGCGAAAAACTGGAACGATTTCTCGCTAAACGAAAACGATAAATCGCAAAGCCGGAACGATATATTGCAAAGTGAAAACGACATATCGCTGGCAGGAAACGATATATCACTGGCAGGAAACGATATTTCACAAAGCAACAACGATATCTCGCTGAGAAATAAAACAATAGCTCTAACGATATATCGCTCGATATATCGTTCAAGGTAAAATCTCGTAAAAAATGGCCGATATATTGCGATATTCGCGATAGTCATCGATTGTCGTTTGCATTACTTTTGCACAGTACTGTATTTGACACAAATCGTTTATTCAAACGGTAAAATGTTTTCTTTATCCAAATAATTGTGAATCAGAGTTTCTATGGCGCGTCACTCAGATTAAGTTATTTTTTACTTCAAACAAGCACGCGTCGGCAAGTCACTTGTAGAAAAAATTGTATCTCTGCTTACATTTGACACAAAACGTTCATTCAAACGGTAAAATGCCCGTTCTCTAACCAACTAATTTTTTATCAAGGTTTCTATGGTGTGCTACTCACATTAAGTTATTTTTTACTTCAAAGAAATGTTCTGTTTCGGCACGCGTCGGCAAGTCACTCTCGAGATGTTTATTGGCTAAAGCATTTCTTGTAGAAACAATTGTATCTCTGGTTATATTTGGCACAAATCATTCATTCAAATGGTAATCTTTGTTTTTCTAATTTTGGCATTGATTTCTATGTTTTGGTAATGATTATAGATTTATTTTATGATGATGACTTACGGCTGTAGAATCGAAAAACATTGCTTTTTACTTATTTTAAATATACTTTTAAAGCCTTGCATGTAACATTCATTTATTTAATTTGTGGTTTCTCATTGTTGGTCATTAGGTGTCAGGTGGAAAAGAAAACCTTCAGAAAGGCAAAGCAAAAGTGTTACGCCTCATTCCCGGGAGACCACTCCAAACTGCACAAGCAACATCCTAAATGTATTTCAGACTGAGGTGCCAGGAACAATGAACAACGAAGCTGGTACCATGGTTGTTGGAGGTCCAGGAAGTCCCCATTCAGATGAAGATGCTGAGGATACATGTCAATTGTCAAATCCACCAACAGGATATCTGGATGACCTCTTTGAGGACTTAGAAGTTCCCTTGATTGATTCAGAGACATTAGCTGACAAGCTAAACAAGGTATTGGAGAATCAGAAAACTCTTTTTTCCAATCAGAAAGTAATTTTTTCCTTTATGTCACAGTTGGTTAGCAGTGTAAATAACATTTCTAAATGTTTAAGTGGTATGGGGTAAGTTTTTCTGTGGGTGAACAAGAGGGTGGGTTGGGGAGGGTTGGTTGAGGGAGGGTTGGTGGGGAAGGGCAGGAGCTTAGTTCAAGTTTACCACTTGGTTCTGGACAAGAGATTTCTGTGGGTAGGGACAAGGGAGGTTATGTTAATGACAACAATAGTCCAAGTGTGTCAACAGGTTCTGGGGTGGATTTTTCGTTCAGAAGGGAAGAGGGAAGTTGGTTCATCAGGATCACAGTCCAAGTTTGTCATTGAGCTCTGGGTTAGATTTTTCTGTGGGTATGGACGAGGGTGGCTTTGGGTTAGGGGACACTGTTCAGTTCTATGGGGAACTTTGCTGTTAAGCTTCTGCAAAACTTTTTTACACCAGATCAGTTAGTAAACTGGAATTGTAGGGGATCACAGGGAAAGGAAGGGCTTGACTCAGTCAAACTTGCTGCAGTCAAAAAGTATACTTTCAAGTTTTTTCCAACTCCAGTGGGATTTAAAGATCAAAAATGGGGGAATGTATAATAGCAATTGATAGGTTAATTCGTCGAAAGAGGAAGGACACTGTCACCACCGAAAGGGGGGACTGATGTATAATATATGGAGGTGAAAATGGGACATGGGTAATTTGTAATTTATCTTAACCACAATATCTGTGAAACGCTTATTGTCGTTTGGTTATGTAACTAGGGAGTTTGCTGGTACAAACTGTAACTGACCATAAGAAAACTGAGGGGATCTTTTCAACACGCTTTGCCAATGTACAGGAACCCCTTTCCCCAATTTTGATTTGAGTTTCTCCGAGTTATTTTCATATTTTTTCTTTCTATTTTTTTCAACTTCTCTCCCCTTATTTTCCTAGTGGTCAGACTTTTCAAACCTTAACTTAAAGATTTATTCTGTGCATGTAAGGAATACTTAAGTTATAGCTTAGTGTCAATAACTGACTGCTGTAAAGAATTAGTTACTTATTTTTGCTGTTGTATAAATAAATTCTTGTAAATTTGATGAATGTGTTATGCGAATCATATTTTGTTGCCCAGTTTCAAATATCTTGTTTAAATTTTTGGCCAAACATAGAAAAATATATACCAGTACCATGTTTTTACTTAGTTTCATGGTGAAAGATAAGCTTCAACCTCCTCTCTTTGTGGGTGCACTTCCATAACAGTTTCCTGGGTGTCAGCTGTTAATTTGGTGGTAGATCGGTGAAGGGGGAAAGGGGGTTGGATTTTGAACAGCCTCTTGCCTCTGTGATAAACACCATTTTAATTGAATGTACAAATATAAAGTATTTCACCAGTACCTTTTAGACAACAGCCTAGTTTCACCCTCACTATTTGCCTTTCAATCATTATTAATATTGTTATCATGTACTGTGTTAGGTACAGATTCTACAAGGCAAGAAAACAACTTGCAGCTATTGATTGGAACTACCATCGTGATAGATCAGCTGCTGTGGGATCTAAGGGGGTGACTCAAGTGTAACTGTCTAGGTTAGATATTAGTGACGTTTCCTTCAGATTGTATTTCAGAACCTCGTGGTTTTAACTAGTCGTCTGTGTGTGTGGGCTGTGTTCCGCGTTTGGGTAGTTTATTGCGTTTTTTTTGCGAAGATTTAATTTTCGATCCTGCGTTAATAACTACTCAGGCGTACAGAGAGGACAGTCGGTAAGCACGATTTACCTTTCTTAGTTTCATTTCATTGGTTTGATTTGTAGTTCAGTTATTTTTGCCTTTCAATCATTATTAATATTGTTATCATGTACTGTGTTAGGTACAGATTCTACAAGGCAAGAAAACAACTTGCAGCTATTGATTGGAACTACCATCGTGATAGATCAGCTGCTGTGGGATCTAAGGGGGTGACTCAAGTGTAACTGTCTAGGTTAGATATTAGTGACGTTTCCGTCAGATTGTATTTCAGAAGCTCGTGGTTTTTACTAGTCGTCCGTGTGCGTGGGCCGTGTTCCGCGTTTGGGAAGTTTATTGCGTTTTTTTGCGAAGATTTAATTTTCGATCCTGCATTAATAACTACTCAGGCGTACAGAGAGGACAATCGGTACGCACAATTTACCTTTCTTAGTTTCATTTCGTTGGTTTGATTTGTAGTTCAGTTATTTTTGCCGTTTCATGTGTTCGTGTTATCATATCTGATTATTGTTCCGCTTTGTGCTTTCGTGTCACTTAGACTAGATATTTTGATTGTATTTTAGTTTGATGGTTTTGAGCATTGGTGTTATATTAAAGATAAATCATTGGAAATCAACACAAAGTCCAGTGCTCTTGATCAGTACTTTGACGTCCTTTATATTCAGTTCTGAACTTGCGGTAAATTATCGCGCCTGGAGTCAGTTACAGTCAAACGATTCCTTTGAACAGAATGATTAAATTTTTGGAAAAGAATGATTATATTTTACACTAAGCAGTTTGGTTTCAGATCAAAACATAGTACAGATCATGAAATTCTTTGTATAATAGACAGAATACAGAAAGCAATTGATAACCGTAGCTTCTCGTGTGGTATATTTTTAGATTTTAGCAAAGCTTTCGACACTGTTAACCATGAAATTTTGATTAATAAGCTTGAAAATACACTGAGCATTTGCTGTTGGTCTAACTTTCACTGGCAACGTCTTGCCGCGGCATCTCTTCAGATTGCCTGAAGCCTCCACTCTCAAGAAGCCTATATTGATACTTGCTTTGGTTTCCTTGGCCTTCGACTTTGTACTTAAGACCTTAAGCTTTTTCTTAGGCTGAAATCGGGTTGATCGCTCCATTTCTTTCCTTTTTTTAAAGTCATCGAACCCTATGGTCTTATTGCAGTTGGTTGGTTTGTTTGAAGGATATTGTGCTCCACAATTTGAGCAGTATTTCGCATTTGCAAGGCAAGACTTTGCTCCGCAACTACTGCAAAACATGGTGGCTTCTGAGAAACAGCGAGGACTGGAGCTCAGGCCCTTCGCGTTTTTCCTGTTAACTTCCGTTTTGCTTTGCACTTCCGTTTTCTTTTTTTTATTTGCATTTTGCTTTTTTGTTTGCGTTTTCATTTTTTGTTTGCATTTTCTTTTTTTAATTTGCTTTTTCTTTTTGTCATCTTGCGTTTCCTTTTTTTTGTTTGCGTTTTCTTTTTCTAATTTGCGTTTCTTTTCTTTTTTTTTGTTAGCAGTAGCACAACTTGTCCTCTTTGAAACCTACAAAGTCAGCAGCATTTGGACTTCTCCTTCTGTCTGGCGTTGTGTTACGTTCTTATTAATATAGTAATTTAGAAATGAGGGTTGCTACAGTAATTTAGAAATGAGGGTTGCTACAAAACATCAGCTTTTTCAGTTCAACGGACATCTCTATGAACAAATTGACGGAGTTGCCATGGGCTCTCCCCTAGGCCCTCTAATGGCGAATGCTTTCATGTGCTCTATTGAAGAGAAGCTGAAAAGCGGAAACAAATTGCCTTCCTTCTACAGAAGATACGTGGACGATACCTTAACCATGGTTCCGGATATTCCATCTGCCGAAGCCTTTTTGACAACATTGAATGAGTCCCATCCTTCCATTACCTTCACGATGGAAATAACAACCAACAATAAGCTACCCTTCGTTGGAATGGAAATTGAAATGAAAGGAAATCAATTAACAACACGGGTCCACAGAAAAACAACCAACAAAGGCCTCTTACTACACTATCAAAGTCACGTTGACAATAAGTATAAACACTCACTCTTGAAAACAATGTTAATTCGCGCACATCGTCTTTCATCTTCTCCGGATCTTTTTGCTGATGAATGTAACAACTTGAGGTCGATGTTCCTGAAATTGAAGTATCCTCCGCGACTTATTGAATCGACAATCAACCGTTTCGTCCGTTCACAAGATCAACCCGAACCACAGCACCAATTCCCTCAAGATCAACCCATTAGAATTGTCTTGCCATTTAAAGATCAGAGGTCGGCCGACGCTGTACGAAAAGATCTCAGCGAACTCAGCAAGAAAATTGGAAGTGATTTGCGCCCAGTGTTTACTAGTAGAAAGATCATTGATGACATCAAAGATGTGGAGGTCAAACCTCCCCTAATTAACCAACATTGCGTTGTTTACAAATTTTCATGTGATCTGTGTGACACAGATTATGTCGGATACACATCACGACACCTCTTTCAACGCATCGCCGAACATAAACATTCTGCTATTGGTAAACACTTGCAAGAAGAACACAGGCTGCAACCGACTAATCTACAAGACCAGTTTAGAGTCCTAAAGAAATGTCGCACAAAGTTTGACTGTTTAATCTACGAGATGCTGTTCATCAGGAACATAAAACCAAAACTTAACACGCAATCGGATTCTGTTCGCGCCAAACTTTTTACATAACATTTGAAAATTTAAATACCTTTTTCAATTTCTCACATATTTTCACACTTCTATTACTATATATACAATCAATTCTATCATGTAATTCGAACTCGATAATGATGACATGGAGTCATCGAAACGTCGTTCTATTTATTTTATATCGCTCGTGTTTATCCTAAAGTGTTTTACGAAACCTTTTATCATCAGAAATTTAGAAATGCATTGTTTTATTTTCACTCGACGTCTTTAGTTAGAATTACTAGTAAATCTGATTAAAATGTACTCTGTATGAATAGAAATACAGTAAACATCGTTTTTTCCTTACTCCCGGTCCTTTGTTCTCAACTTCCGATAACTTGAACCTTTTTCAATTTCCCTTAGAAGTTGACTGTAAAACATTTCAGTTCATATGCTCTGAAAGAATCGAGGAATGTTTAACAGTAGGGTGGGATACATACATCGCCCACCTCTCTGGACCGGCTGAAATTTTGCCTGTTTACCTGATTTGCTGGACCCTAACAACTAAATAGATGTGTTAAAGCTCTCCTCTGATTATAATGTCAGTGATTGTTCATTTGTCAAGTATGCATAGGGATGGCCGCTTTCTATCGACTCCACATGAAGGCAGGTAACATTCAAAGGACTCGTCATCTGTAGCTGTTAGCCGAAAACTATTTGTAAAACTATTTTTTTCAATTATCAAAGTTTAACTCGTTAAGTCAACTTCCTATTGAATGAGAGGGCTTTTGGAGGAAATATACGTTTAAGTGCACTCTTAGGAGTTCATCACTTTTCAAAATCAAAACTGCTGAATATCGAACAATTGGCAGTCTCCCCATATCATGTCATGTCGATTGAAAACTTTGCTCAGTTGAACTTGATCGAATGCAGATTCTTACGTTAGTTGCTCTATATTCGAGAAGAAAGAGTTTAAATATTGCTGAGACTCGACTATGGTGCTGCAACCACCAAAAATCAGCAACAACAGCCTTTCAAATATATCCTTTAATGGAAAAAATCTGAGCAAAATGCACTAATCCTGTGGAAAATATCACGCCTAACATCATCCTAAACAGTCTAAAGTATTGACTGATTTCTTACACTGTAAACGTTTTCTAAAAGTGTTAAAATCCGATGACGTTCTAAAGACATCAGGTTAGCTATTCCAAAGCTTGGACGCCTAATAACGCCAGGATTAGTGGTGTTAGACTTCGGCAATGTCAGAATGTCCTTTGCTCTCAAGGCGAGGCGTATATCGTTCCTCTTGGTGATATTAACTCACTCAGACTCTCCGGGTTCGTGTCGTGATTTAATTACGAGTTTGTAAACCGTACAAAAAATTTTATGTAATCTTTGTTCCCATAAGTTCTTTATATGGAGTGCGTTTGTCTCTTAAGACAAACAAAACAGTCCCTTCATTCGCTGTTTCCAATGTCTGAGCCGAACCCTTATCACAGAAGTGCCAGGTCTGTACATGGTACTCGAAGTGTGGAACACAAAATGACAGATATAGGCAAATATTATTTTTTATATTATAAGGAAGTGTATTTCTCTTACATTTCAAAACTACAACCTGTTGAGACACTTTCCTACAGCTTACATTTCTTGCCGTCAAACCTTCTTC
>OZ026596.1:34964833-34987333 GCA_964020085.1 Micromussa lordhowensis | reverse complement strand
TTTTTTTTTCAGTTCCATCAGATAAAAGACTCTTCTCCATTGGGGATCTGTGTGTGCTAAGGGCTCACGTCATACTAGGAGGGGTTTTTGTGATACCACCCCTTGAGTGTGTTGGGTCTCACTCTTTAGGCTCCGCCATGGTTCCAATTATCACCTAAGAATTCTTAACCAAGTTGTTTCTGCCAGATCACCTCGCTAATATTCACTAGACATGAGTGCCCTCGTGAAAGATGAAGGAATGAGAAACAAGCTTATTCCATGTCCTGAAGAAGTCGACACTGTGTGGTGGCTGGACTCTTAGCGTTTTTTTTTTGTACATTCTTTAAAAAAACCGACGTCTGTCTTTAGCGCGCTAGAGCATGGATGATTGATTTGTTGCAATCAAGCGCAGAGGTAACATCCGTTGTTGCACACATTGAGTATGAGGTCTACTTTAAGAGATGAAGGGGTCGAGAAAACTCCCTTAACTTTGTGAGAAACCCATTGACAGGAAGTGAAATAGGTCGAGGTGAGTTTTTTTGGTTCTGTTATGCTCACGAGATCTAATCATAATTATTTGAGTGTTTTTCACCACTACAATGAGTCATGTCTCTCTGCAACTTGTTGTGGCAGAGAAATCACATACATCATCAACGTGTACCTCCAAGAGGTAAAAAACCCGCCACACAAAAAAAAAAAACACCACCAAGGATGTCAATACACATCTGCTAGTTTTCATTCAAATTAAATGCTATCCATCAACTCATAGCTTCAAGCCTATTGTAACACGCTTTTTTAAATAAAGATTTAAAGCAACCTCCATAAAAACTTTTTATAAATATAATCCCCAAACAAAATGGGGAAACTTGCTACTTGGTTTTAAACAAGCTACAAATCAGAGTATGGAATGCAATGACTGCATTTTGCTTCAAAAAATACAAAACAAGACAAACCAGTATGTTAGTATGTTTGTTTTTCAAGTGTCTTTCCCATTATTGATAATGAATTTTTCCAATTGATAATGGTACAACAAAATTCATTGTCAATAACAGCATCACATAAATGATAAATTCGTATCTCTGTCCGCCATAGTCAAACCAAGCTGTATTCTAGGAATGCAAAATGATACTTTTTCATATTGTTTTACTAACCTGCATGATTTTTGCTGGTTTCAAAATTAAGCCTTGTCCAGCAGTCTCTGTACACATGTCGGTAACATAGCTGTGGTATGCGTCTCATTTTACCAGCCCTCACTCGTGTCATTTCTCTCCTCCACAGATCTTTTATGGCTTGCCAACCAAACTTAACTTCATACAATTCAAATTCTTTTCTTTGGTGACCATCTGCTTGACGAGAGGCATGCAATGCTGCTACAAGGCTTTTCAACTTAATTATGATAATTGAAAAAAAATCGGTCCACTATTTACTACCCCTCCCGAACATCCATAGATGGTAAGATGAACTTGAAAACAAGACCTGGCAAAATTGTAAATCAAAATAATACACAAGGTGAGGTAGTAGCAATCTTCAAAGTTATGTAAGAATTACAAAAGTAGTAAGCTTCACAACTACAAGAAGGAAAACTGAATTAAGTCTCCTTTGTTTAAAGATTGTACTCAACTCATTGAAATTACATCAAGAAAACCTACATAAATTGATAAGAACCTGATATGATGGACAGGGAATGAAAAAAAACTTTTCATTGGTCCAAGGATTTAGCATCCATGTCTTAACATGATGAGGGTCATACACATGGGGATCTTCGTTGATCCCATAAGCTCCACTTTTCCCCATGGTGAGGTACTTAATTCCCTTTAAATTAGCACTTGCACCATTGCAAACAACAGCTATGGTATGAAAACCATAAATATGGAATGCCTGAATAGTTGTAAGGAAGCACAACATGATGAATTTGCACTCCAATCCTTTGCCACTGCTGAAATATGGCCCGATAACATCAAAACCACATGTCAGATCACGCCACAGAAACTGCATGATATAAGAAGCTTTTACTGCTTTAGGGGCTTTCAGCTCTTTATAAACATCATGCAGTGACACCATGTCATCTGCTGTCATTGCATGCCCCACGAACCTAAATTGAAATAACATATACAGAAGAGAATAAATATCTTAGTACAAATATATATTTTCTATTGTTGCGATAACTTAATTCTCTTGGGGGAGTCTTTGGTACGCAAGAACTGATTGAAGTATTTATTTGAATTGTTAATGTCATTTGGAAGAGTTTTTCATTGGTCCGTGCGATATACATTTAGGCAGATTTTAACGAACGTCAGTCATCTCACTCCAGCAATCTATACAACTTGCAACCTATCTGCTTGACTAGAATATGGTCGAAGAAGATTCTCAAGGAATTACGGATTCATCGCTTACTGGTGCTGGTAGTGTTGCTGGTGCTTCGACATCGGGGACCACACAAACCTCTGATCCCAATCAACCTGGACCTTCGAGAGCTTTAGAGAGTCAAGCTCAATTGAATTCGGAGTTGGTTCAGCAAGTTTTTGGCCTTTTCAAGACCTACTTGACTTCACGGCTCGATGAGAACAGCAAGCAACTGAAGACACAGTCAAAGGTTGAAAAAGAAGCCAGCGAGTTCAAATCCAAAGGAAATAGAAAACAGTTCCAGTTTAACACATCAGTTGACGCGATTCTCACTGATATTGCCAGTAAGGCTGATAGTCCGGACGAAGTGAAGAGGTTGGCGAACGAAGGAAAGGAGAAGATCAGAAAGAGGCAGAAGCTCGTTAAGTTAGCAGACAGCAACAAAGACGGTTGGCTTGTGGTGCAAGAATATGAATCGGACGATCTAGCGTCAAACTCTGAAGACGAAAAGAAAATCAAGAAGGACAAGACTGTGGAAAAAAAGAAGACAAAAGATGCTAGGCCACATGGCAGCTCGGGTAATCCTTTCAAGAGAAGCAAAATTAGTGGTGATAATCAGCTTTTTCGCGGTAAGACCTTTCCAAAGTGTTTATGCAGGGCATGCTCGTCGCCTAAGATACTTTGTTAATTTCTCACGGATGTTTGATTGCCTGAGCAACCAACCCATCAAATTCTGTGTTATCTTTATAGAATTAGTGTTAGTATAAAGAGAAAATAATTTACGTTCCGTTGAGCGAAGCGAATTAGAACGTAAATATATTTTCTATTGTTACGATAACTTTAATTCTGTCGGGGGAGTCTTTGGTACACAAGCACTGATTGAAGTATTTATTTGAATTGTTAATGTCATTTGGAAGAGTTTTTCATTGGTCCGTGCGATATACATTTAGGCAGATTTTAACGAGCGTCAGTCATCTCACTCTAGCAATCTATACAACTTGCAACCTATCTGCCCGCCCTCCTGCCCCTGCATATATTGCACTCGGCAGTTGGCAGACTAGAGAGATCAATAATATTTTCAATTGCATTTACAGTAAACACTTTATAATTACATTCGCAACTCTATTTTCGATTTATCTCTTAATTGGCGAAAGTAGTGGTATGGGCTTGATCGGGGCTGATTTTATTGATTTTTTATGCAAATGAGTAAATATAGATTATCGATTTTTTTATGGAGATGAACCCTAGCCCTCAAACCTTGATGGTGTTTTTAACCCTAATGACGTCACCCTGATGACGTGACTTAACCCTAATTAACATATCCAAGATGGCGGCCTAAGAAGGTGATATCAAACCCTATTAGTTACCAGACGGAACGATTGTTATATATTGAACCCTGGAGCGGTTTGCTGACCCATGCGGGAGGAGCAACTCTGTCCCCTCTTGAGTGCCCATGCGTAGTGACACAAACATAACAGATTTAGGGTGAAACAACATTTTATTGAGAAAAAGATAAAAGATTACAATTTCAAATGTTTCTTGGCTTGCATAATTTTACGAATCAAGCGTTCGGTCAAGGTTTTCTTGCCCGGTAACTTGTTAATGGATTGGATCATCCTGGTATCAGCTATCCATTTGTCCTGTAAGTTCTTGGCACGAGCATAATCGATATCGTGCTGTTTGGCGATACGATCCAGTCGATTTTTCCCAGGATCTCCTCGAGCTAGCCGTTTCTTTAACTTAGTACCTGGCCCTAAGTATTGGTACCCAGGCATGTGATATTCGATACCAGTCTTTCCCAACCATTTCTGAATATCGAGACCTTTTCCCCTCTGTTGTCGCCGTTTAATCTTCCTCGTCTGTGCCATAATCAAGGGGTCCTCTCTTTGTTGGTTTTGTCCAAGGTTCCCAACCCTCTGAGTTTTTCTGCTTTGGTTTTCCTTATTTTCTTTTTCCCTTTACCACCGCCTTTAGGACTGTCGTCGCCTTCTTTCCACCCGAGATCTTTTAAAGCCTGTTTAGCTGCCGGACTAAGTCGTTTTGGTATCACACTCGACGCCGGTGTTTTATAACCGCTGGTTGAAGGTTTAGGTTTTTTTTCTTGGGTCTGGGAGAATATGGCTGCTTTTTTACAGTCAATTTTTTAAGCTACTTTTTCTTTACTGACGTCTTCTTTGTGGGGGCGTCCGATTCGACTTCAATGACTTCTGGCGTTTGCTTTTTTATAATGTCTTTGAGCAAACGTTCTATTGGCGCGTCCACCATCCCTTCCGGTTCTTTGATGCCTTCATAGCTTGCAGGTTGAGCTGCTTGACCAATCGACCTTGTTCTAAAGCCATGGGTTTCACCATGCGCACAGCTAAACTATTGGGAATACCCTTATCTTCTAAAATCAATTGTTGTTCAGCCGCCAATCGCCCAGCCTTGTTAAGTAACGCACTCTCCGTGATTTTGCCCTGATAATAATTAGACAGTCGATTTAATTCCTCAGACGGAACCATGACCACTTCATTCATGATGCAAAAGTGTTTCATAACAGTCTTGCCAGTAACGGATTTCCTTTTCTTTTGCTTCCAAAATTTCCACAAGTCTCTTGACTGTATATCCCTTATAAGTGCAGTGGTGACAAAGCGTGAAGGTTTCCCTGGGATCTGTTTCCTTTTTAACTTGTTTACAGTCTGAACAGAGATCTTCGAATTGAAGCGCTATATAGTCTTTGTTGAGTCGATGATGCGCTCGATGCCAATAATTAGCACTTTCGCGTTCTTTGTCTGCTCTTTGATTTGCTTCTTGCAATAATGTCATTAGTGTTGAGAGTTTAGGACGTTCGGGCACAATGTCGATTCCGTCGGTCGGATGGCCGTTTTCATCCCTTCCTAAGCACAACATGCTGCGTAGCATTCGTTTAAACCTTGCCAGAATCCTCGCCCTGTTTGTTTCTTGAGTTGTTCTCGCTTTGGTTTTAGCGACATATGACGAAGTCTTAGTGCTTGCAACACATTCTTATCGCGTTTTAATTTTTGAATGGTTTTCGGTTGAACGGGCACGTTTTGTTTCATGACATTCAACACCATTTTGCTGAGCGCATTTAATTGGTTTTTGTTGGCGAGATCGAGCATTACATTTCGCTGTTTTGCATTGGCTTCCCGTAAGAGGCTTTGCAAAAATCCTTGGTGACGTTGAAACAAACTCATGATGACAATGACAACAACAAAGGAGGGTAACTGCCTTTTATTTTAAAACTTGTCGTAATACAAACGTGTAAAACGTTCAAAGACCGGTGGTGCAAAATAAGTTATAATGTCGTCGAGTGTTTGCATTTTAACCAAGAAGGTGTTGATATCAAATTCATGGGTCCTTGCATAATTCTTGAGTTCGATTAAAGTCTTTTCGTAGGTTGTGTAAGCAAATCGAGACATCTTGTGTGAATATTTCTTAAAACCGCTCCATCCTTTGACTAAGGCTGCTGCCGCTGTCAAGCCCACCATGGCAAAACTTTCTTTCCACACGCTGCCCACGACAATACTTAGTGCCAAAATCACAAGCGTGACCACGTTACACAAGGTGTGACAACGTTTAAAGTAAAGTAACATTTGTAAGCGACACCACCACTGTTTATGATAGCAGGCGTGTAATCCTTCCAGCTGCTCCATCTTTTCTGACATTCTATCGGCGACGTCGGCGTTTTTAGTATTTCACATTATCCGTGATTCCTTTAAGTGCTTGTCCAGCTAATTTAGCTCCTAAGGTCGTAAAGGTAGGTGCGGGTCCTGATAACACGATGCTAGCCCCTTTGGCGATTTTATCTACGAGTCTTGGTTTTCTGTGAAACAAAGCGCCGCCTCTCAGTCTCTTTCTTCTCTTACGTTTCATGACTGTTCTCTTTCGACGCACCATGTTGAATTAACGTTTACGTTTTTTCGCTTTCTTAAATAGGGCTTGCATGGCTTTTTGACCGCCGTAGCTTGCAGCTCCTCCTGCCGCGCCTAAGCCTATTGCTTTTCCCACCGCAATGAGCGCTGGGACCGCCGCTGCTAAAGGTACAATGCCACCTTTCTGTTTTCTCCGTTTTCTCTGTTTTATCATGAGAGCAGGTGCGTAGCCTGAACCGCCTTGTTGTTGTCTTCTCCTTCTTCTTCTTCTATGCATGTTTGTTTGTATTTTTGTAAGAAACTTGTTCTTTTATAGACAAAACTGATAACAACGCATAAAGCCTTCATCTTTTAAAACATGACTCAGGATACGTTGATCGTCTTGATTAGCGGGATGTAGATCTAATAACATATAGGCAAACGGTCGATCATTGGTCACTTTGCGAAATGTGTCCAAGACTTCCCTAAATTGAGTGGGAAACGATTGTTGCAGTAAATTGCGTAAACCCAACTGGTCACGCGGGTTCTTAAACGCGATGATGTAATGGGCATTGCGTGAAATAGTTTTGGCAAATTTTCCAACAGGAAACAAATCCTGACACAGGTAAATAACTGTAATTTGTTGATGGTGGGAATGTTTGGTAAATAAATCCATAACATTTTTATCGCTACCCCCTTCATTCATTAAATCGTCTAGAACTAAAATGCCGCCTTCAGGAAACCATTGTGTAAGACGTTGCTGTCGGGCACACCTTCGTGAAATTGGACACCGCATTGCTTCAAAAGTTCAAAGCCTTGTTGCCAAGAACCGTAACAGTAATGAATGGTATTGGGAGGAGTTCTAAACAGGTCCAGGTTGTCTAGTAAAAGTCGTGTTGTGAACACAGTTTTTCCACAACCTGTGGGGCCCGAAATCATTACACTGGTAGGGGTTTTAAATGTAAAGGCTTCCCTTCTTTCCATGACAACACACAGTTTCAAAGTAAACAATGTTTATTTCAACTTGACTCTTATAACAACAAATCGCGTAGACCGCATTTAGTGGTCGTTTGATCTGCAGGTTTAAGTTGCTGCCACCCTACTTCGTCGACAACGCGACCTCTTAACCAACTACCGACTTTACGGTCATTGCTTACAAAGTCTTTGCTTGAAAATAAACTTAAAAAATCATGCATGCTAGCTCCTCTGGCTTTGAGGACTAAAAACATTAAAGCGTAATCGCTGCAACTTTGACTAAACACGGACTGCAATGTCTTATCGCTGTTGACTTGATACTTGTAATGACGATGTAACCATTTGATTAGTGGGTCTGTGGTTTTGTAAACTTGTAAAGGTAAGGCGTAACGGTCTAAGATTTCGCACACATTGTCGTGAGTCCATAACGCAATCCAATGTTTGCCTGGTTCATCGTGAGGGTCTGTGTTCACGATGTAAGCCGTTGGACCTTCTCGGTTGACAACCGCTGGTAATCGATCGCAGGCGGCCGTTCCGTAAAACATTTGACAAAGTTTCAGGTCGGCTAGTGCTAAGTAATCTAATTGATGGTTGTTCAAAGCTACTTTTTCCATTCTTAGGTTCTGTAGACGTCATACAGCACAGTACAATTGCCGTCAATTTCCAACAGATTTTCAAATTCACTGTACACAAGCACAGTGAGATTGACTCCTAGGTTAGCTCCAAAACGAATCACAAGATGGACTTTGCCTGTCTGGGGTGGGTTCAGAACAGAACTGCTCAAGGCTTCACTCGGTACATTGTTAAATACAAACAGAGTGCAACCCTTGTCTCGTCCCCAGTCTTCTGCTCTTACCATGTTGCCTTTTCTTTTGGTCAAACATTCTGTGGCTTGTAGAAACTGGTGATACCCTCTCAAATCTTGACTTGCATTTTTGATGATCCAATTCTAGTATCCTGTAGGGATATTCTTCACCTCTCACTAACTGTTTGATGCTTGTAATGTTAAAGGTCTTGTAGCCATAAGCATACTTGGTCTCGCTACCGTTGAACACTGTCTGATCCAGCAACGCGACAATCACTCTGTTAGGGAGCTGATTGTGAAAGACATTATTGGCTTCAAAGTACACGCTGTCATTAGGGTGGTTGAAAGTCCTGATTTCACTCCTTGTGGTGGGGTACACGGCTTTTTTAGAACCTTTTTGAAACTGATTGAGAAGCCCTCTGGACACAGAAGGTAAGACTTTTTTCTGGTTTAGGAAGGAGGTCATTTTTAGGTCGTCGGCAGTAATGTTTCTGATATGTCTTGCCCCGCCATGTTTTTTACTCCAAATTTCACGGCTGTTTAAGTACATTTGAATTTGTATTTGCACGCCTGGTACGAGCAGTTTGCTCAGTTGAAACACTTCTAGGTAAGGTTTGAACCTCAACACCACTTTTTTACCGCTGTTAAACGGTTTAATGGACTTCACCCAGTTTCGCTCGTCTTCTGATAACGCTTTATGATCATCATGCCCCACATTGAGCTGGTTAGCTGTTGATGCTGTACCGCTGGCATCCCGACATGTTAACCCCTTTAACCAATCTTCTGGTTTGAGTATCGTTTCCCCATCGTCATGGTCATTATGAATCACAGCATCCATATACGCTCTGTGGTGATCCGTGTCTGTTTGAGGACTGATGAGTGTTCCATTTAGACGTACATTGATTTGTTTGAACAACGAGTGCATCAAGTTGTTACATATAGTAACTAACGTGTCATTGGTTATGTTACCACCATTGTCGAGTTTCAATTGTAATTCACCTTCAAAGTAACTTTTGGACAGATCTACAAAACTGTCCTGGGGGTCGATTTGAAAATCGATAGGGTGAATACCCGTCGTGAAAGGGTTGATGGGTACATAGCGGGATTCCACTAGACTGTAATCGGTTGGGGGAACATCAAATAAATTTAAGCTAGGACTTTGCACAGCCACTGATTTTGACAAACTCATTTTCCTCTCCTTCTCTTTCTGTGCCGGCGTAAGCGAGCTTCAAATGCACTCTTTACCCAATGATAGTCAGGTAAATTTGATCTTGTCCTAAGTATAGTACCGCCTTTATACGTTCTTTTGTAATAGGAGAGCCGTTTGACACGTCGCGAATAAATCGGAATCATTTTTAGAAACCAAAAATACTTTTGCGGGCTTTTTTCTTGACAAGTTTGGTCAGTTCTTGTGTTGCTTTACGTTTAGCGCCTTGTTTAGCCGCTTTAAGACCACCAATCCAATTAACTTGATTGCCCTTGACACCTGTTTTTAAACCTTTCAAACCGGCTTCAGCTGAAGCTGTAATGACACCTCTCAAAAGCACAGGGCCCACTTCTTTGATTGTTTTCCAGGCGGTATCGGTTAAACCGTGACCGTCTTGAGGTCGTTCCACAGAAGGGTGAAATCGTATAAGGCCACTTCCGATCATACTTGCTTGAAATGAAACGTGACTGTGGTAATACCTCGTCCGAATGTAGTCAGAGCACCTGTTGCTTCTGCAATCTGTATTTGAATAATGTCTAACAGCTGTTTATGAAGCGGTATATATTGGAGATGGGTCGGTTCAAAATAGTAGCTTCCTTTGCCTTGTCTTTTATAATTTACTTCGCGAATAAAATCAGTAATTTGATCACCCAACACGCTACTGCCTCCTACATCTGAGTACACAAATAACGAACGACTAGTATTCCCAAACACGTGTTCAAATGCATAATTAAGGTTCATGAAACGCCAGTTTACATCCAAACTCAGCCGTATGTAATCCGTTAATTTACCATTGGAATCTCTTGGAATGATTCAATAGGCTGATTTGTAGGGTGAACTTACATCTTCACCGTTTCCACTCCATCTTGTTTTAATATCTGTTGTAAACGGTTTAAGATAACTGTGCGGTTCCATTACTAGGTTGGGACCTAATCGAATAGCTACTTGGGAATTAGAATTGTAGTTTTCCACAAACCACCCCATTTGAAACGCCAGTTGTTTGTTGACTGCAAAGCCGGGAGCCATCCAACCCAGGGGCGTTGTATCATGTCCACGACCAAAATTGTGTTTTTCGGCCTTACTACTATCTAGTATCACATCTTCGCCTTCCTCTCTCATTTCTGGATAATAGGTCTTTTCTGTGTCCGTATTTCCATATTGTCTGTTGGCTTTACCATCTTTAACATATATTTTCTTTTTAAAGTAATAAAACATGTTTTTCAAAAACTCAGCGCCTGTTAACATGTTAATGTCGACATGTTCGTTGATATCTCTAAGAAGAAACGAGGCCTCTAAATAATGTCTATTCAAATGATTGGTGTCTGCGTTGTACCATGTCATCTACACCAAAGCCAAACTGTCCGTTAACCAATTAGGTAAAGTGTTTTGAGGGTCTGGAACGGAAATACTGGCCAAGGCAACCTTCCAATCTCCCTGTAATCGTAATGGTGTTGGCAATCTGACCTTGAAATTATTGCTGCTGTTGTTAGGATAATTGGTCAAGCTACTGTTGCTCGGGAGGGTCACATAAAAGTCTTCTTTCATTCTTGAAATGAAATGTCACCGTTGTTATGCCTTGACCAAAGTTGACTAACTGTCCTGTGGCTTCTGCAATCCGTACTTGAATAATGTCTAACAGCTGTTTACGAAGCGGTTTATATTGGAGATGGGTCGGCTCAAAATAATAGCTTCCATTGCCTTCTCTTTTATAATTTACTTCGCGAATAAAATCAGTAATTTGATCGCCCAATACAGTACTTGCATTTACATCTGAATAGACATACAAGGGGCGCGTACTGTGACCAAATACGTTTTCAAAGGCATAGTCCAAATTTATAAATCGCCAACTGACATCTAAACTGATTTTTATCGTATCCATTAAACTTCCGTCGGCCCATCGGGGTCTAATCCAATATTTGTTGGAATGTGCGACATGTAGCACGCCCCCATTTGCTGTAAAAAACGAAACTATGTCTGTGGTGGAAGGAATTTCATAACTGTTGAGTTGAATACTTAAATTGGGTCCTAGTTTATAAGCAAACTGCGGGTCGTCTTTGTCTTCATCTTCTTCAAACCATCCTAGTTCCAGAGCTAACGTGAGGTTGATCCATATCGCAGGGTATATTAAACCGGTCATGTCCGTCAATGCTATCTTGGATGTGTCTAAAATAATTTCGTCCTCCTTAATAATAAACTCGGGGTGATAAAGTTTTGTCGTAGAACCAGTCAGCCATCCCGAATACAAATTGTCTTGAAGATAAAGTTTTTGTGTATGTTCAATTAACCCCTTGAGAAAACCATGTCCTGTCATTAACGATACATCCACATGTTTTTTAATATGAGGTAATTTGACGTCGGTCTGAAAACCGATTTTATTGGATGTATTGTTCTTTTCAGCGTAATAAGACGTATAGCTGAACATCGTTAAATTGTCGTGTAACCACGTGGGTAACGCATTCTTGGAATCTTGGACCGAGATACCGGCCAGTGCCACTTTCCAATGTCCTTCGGACAGTCGAATGAGTTTCGGGAGTCGGACTTTGAAATTATTGTTGGCATTCTGTGGAAATTCCTGTAAACTGCTATGACTAGGTAAAGTCAAGTAAAATTCGTCTTCGATCATAGTTTTGTTATTTGACCTTTCTCGATCCAGCTGTTATATTTCTGAGGCCAACCCTTCCACTGTACCAAGACTTTATTGCCTTTTCGTTTGACAATTTTTTCAATGCGAAAAATATCATTGTCTTTATTATTGGCTTTTTGTAAATCTTGTTCATAAAACGTCCCTCTTAAAGGGCTCCCGTCAAATTCTTGAACTTTGTATGTAGCAACAGGTCCAGGGATACTGTCTCGAATGACAAAGACTTATCCGTGTTACAATGATTGTAACACGGGTACAAACTTCAAGGTATTGTTGGCGGTAAAATAGCGAAACATACGCTGTTTGAGTGTCCCATTAAATCGTTCGACGACACTGGCTTTCGTATCGCCACTCGTACTAAAATGATGAATCTTATAATGATTCAGTAAC
Organism: Micromussa lordhowensis; assembly: GCA_964020085.1. Classification (NCBI taxonomy): domain Eukaryota; kingdom Metazoa; phylum Cnidaria; class Anthozoa; order Scleractinia; family Lobophylliidae; genus Micromussa; species Micromussa lordhowensis. Next base: position 34,975,142 of record OZ026596.1, on the reverse strand, counting down.
TGTTGAAAAGTTTTATTATAAAATTCTTTTCCATCGTCCGTTTGCAACTGTATTGGTTTCCTGCCTTGTTTTTTATTGGCTCGACCCACGTGTATTTAGAAAATACATCCCCGACAGTGAGTAAATACTTAAACCCTTTGTTTTGTTTTGAAATGTTAATCACTTCAATCAAATCGCCTGCCCACTGCTCGTCCATCGTAAACACCTTGACGGGAAGCATAGGAAATTTGCGTCGGCATGGTTTGTGAAGCGTATATCCCAAATCGTTTCCCAAAACGGCTTTGGCCCGTTTAAGACTGATGCCTTGACTCTTTGCAAAGCGTGACACGCCTCCATAACTCGCAGGGTTTTCTGGATCATGATACTGTTCCAATAAGACTTTATCTGTTTTCTTTTCTTTCATAACATCCAAACTTTAAAAGTACAATATTCCCAGAGATCACTTCTAAACATGTAGGTATACACAGCTTTCGCAAATGCATCGGATTGACTTTTTAACCACAATATATAGACCACAAATTGAAACACATTTTCAGCCACGTCCGTTTGATCGAATATTTCTACAGGGTCAGCAACGCCTGAGGGAATCGGTATGCCTAACCCGTGTCTCTGATAGATACTTTTACACTTTTCTACTAGCATGGACCAAATGCACTCGTCAAACATCGTTGTAGAATGAAACAACTTTTATTGTAACTTGACTTTTATTTGCTCAAACTAATTGTCATAAAATTAAAAAAAACAATGCAACTAGTTTTCAAAATAAGGTAATCCAAAAGCAGTTATGAAAAACCTATCTTTCCACAAATCTTTCTGATGTTTAAGTCCGAGCGTGACTTGTTCTAAGTTTAAACACAGTTTTTCGTAATCTCCTCCAACGCTAGTCACTGAAGAGGAATCGTCAATCACGTTTGCTTCCTTTAACCGTTTGGCTAGCTGCTCTCCAAAGATCACTGGCTGTAGTAAGGCTTGGAGAGCTTGTTTTTTGTCATTGGACATCAAAACAGGATAAGACAGGATACAACTGTGTCTGGCCCTTAAGTTAGGTGTGTCGCACAGTTTAAGCTTGAAGAATTTGGTGTCAGGATTGTACAGGATACGGTACCAACATCGGTTAAACAGATGGACATGTTCATTATATTTCATCATTTCCAGTATCATACCGCCCCAATCCGGTCTGCGCCTTAGCAACGTGGTTTCGTACAGACATGCTTTGTCCTCCCGGTAACGGTCTTGTCATTGTAAGAGGTGGTCGTCCAGTAGAAACACATCGACCTCTTTGCTTTCGGGCACGTGATTGTCAAAGGGTTCAACCTCAATGTTTGTCCGAGTTGTGATCAGTTCCTTGACTTGACTTGAGTTGGTGTAAACCTCCATGTTTGGCTTCTCTGATTTTTTCCAAAAAGTCAGTCAACGTCTCTTCAATTTCAAGGAAATTACGATCAGTCCCGTAAAATTCCAATTGAGTTCTTTCCACAGCGCACAAGACAGCTTTCAAGCGAGGTACACAAAAGGTAGTCAGCTCCCAATGTTTCATCTTGAAAAATGATGTGTTGTGTCTTTTAAATATGTTTCATATAGCTATCAGTGACCAATCAGAAACAAGTTTGAGCATCTTATGACATCATTGTTTATTTGTATGAACCAATCAGCTTTGAGATTGAGCGACCTTGTCTAAACTTGTCTCATTTCATTAACCAATCAGCGTTCAGTTTGAGCATCTTATGACATCGTTGTCTAGTTGTATGAAGCCAGTGTTCAGTTTGAGCGTGGGGTAAGAGCTACTTAAACGCCGGTTCTTTGCAAAGTTTATCAGTTCAGTTTAGTCTCAGCATTAAGAATTTTTCAAAGAATGGCAGAAGAACAAACTACCTCTCTCCCAGTGGCAAATGCAGAAGAACAAACTACACCTCTTCCAGAGACAAATGCAGAATTGAAACAGGACAAGAAACGAAAACGTAAAGCGCCAAAAAAGGCTTCCGAAGCATCCAAGAAGAAAGCTAGAAAGAACTTAATGTTGGAACTGTCTAAGTCAGAATTTCTACAAGGTACCGTTCGGTTTGATCACATTGTTTTAGTTAAAGTTGGAGAACGACAGACCATGATGCTTCTAAAGGGTTATTCAATTGGCAACAGTCTATTTTCTAGGAAAAGGAACTATCAAAAATTACGTTTGCATCAAAAACATCAACAAAGAGAGCTGACACTGAAACGAATGAAAATACAACAACATGTGCGTGATACGTTAGCCAAAGTAAATTTATAATTTTTTTTTGGCGTGTGTGTTAATAGACTTGCCCACCATTCAAGGCGGTGTCATGAAGGTCACTAAAGAAATGCCTCCAGATCTGGACAACAAGAGGGAAATCACAGAAGTGCAAGTGCTGGAAGAAGGAGAAGTATTTGACGTTGACGCATTCCTAGCCTCTATTCCTAAACGTGGAATTACTCAGCCCCAGTGTCTGCGCTGTTTGGTGGATATGACATTTGGTTCTATCCAACATGAAGATGGAAGTCAGTTCCAATACTACCGCTGCCCCATGACCCCTTTTAACACGAAATGTTACGTCACAAGCAGCAAAGAAAACCTGGTAACCTATCTGAAAGCTGTGGACGAACAAACCCATCCCGTCTATGCTACCATTCCCCCCGAGAGATTCAAGTGTGAATGTGATTTGTCTATGATCCTAGCCATGTCCAAGTCTGAAAATAATCCAAGCCGCCTGTATCTCAAATGTCCTAAGCGAAACTGTAAACTGTTTCAATGGATCAACCAACCACCCCGAGGACTCGCATTCAAACTACTTCAACAAACAGATTACTTATAAGACACCAGTTGTAGTTCAAACTGTATTTTATTAATAAAAGTTGAAAATTATATATATGTGTCTTTTTGTTTTAAACTTAGATCAAAATATACGGAGTTAAAAACTCAGTGGAAAACCTTAAATGTCGTGGACATAAAAAATAATTTAAACCCAATCCTACGTATAATATTATACAATTCAGACTGATTTTATAAAAACAGAGGTAAAAAGATGAATATTAAACAAAAAAGACCGATTTTATAAGAAAATGTTTCAACTTCGATGACAAAGTCAAATGTGTATTTGACCATTGAACTCACTAAGATCTTTTTACGCTTCAATATAAAACAAAATCATTTTTCCTGCCTTGAAATTTCTTTCTTTCTTATTACAAGCGGGACGTATTATCACTCCTAGTGAGGATAACCCATTACAATGTGTATTCATTACCCTATTTCTTGTAAGTAGAAAAAAGTTACGACATTTGAGACTATTTACAAAACTAATAAAGTGTCAATATTGTCAAAGTCTTCTGGATCGAAACCAGCTTTGTATCCGTATGGATAAGACATGAAGGTTTCAGGATCGATTACCCTCTTGCTGTAAACCAATTGATATTTCTTGGTTTGCTGTCTCGTTTCAATACTGTACGCTTTGCTGTTGCGTACAATATGGTAAGGTTTGACTACGTCGCTTTGCCTTGCGCCAGTCTCCAACGGTTCTTGAATGTCGTCCAGGACGTTCTGTCGTAGGACTGGATAATTCAACTGCTTAGAGCCTTCACTGTCCAATGAAATGCCGCGGACTTTACATTCCTGCTTGCCCTTCCAGGTAACATACCCATAATTCTTTGGACCGCCAGAAGCAAATTCCCAAATGAAGTCGCCGTCACTTAGTTCGTTCTTGAAATCTCCATAGTAGCTACGAAGCTGCGGTTTGGGCTGACCAGGTAAGCTTTTAAAGATGACGCTGTCTGTGTTGAAATACAACACCCTCTCTTGAAGGAGGTCCAGGGCTTCGTAGAGGCGTAGACGTGCCCAGCAGATCGTAAAACAAGCCACAAATATGTTTAGATTGGCCGAGACTGGATTGTCTTCGAGCTGATGTTTATAGTGGATCTCGACCCGTTTCTCTGTAAGAACGCTAACATAGCAGACATTTGCTGAATGCCACGGGATCTGTAAACTCTCTAACTTGAGTTTTGTTCGGTTTCTGTCCGAACTTGCCCCACATAGAATTCAACATCATTTTAGCCAGAGTACGTAGGCCAGGATTTTTCTGTATATTGGCTTCCTCTAGCATTATCTTCTCTTTTGCGTAATAATCTGCGATATGCTGCTGCTGCTTTGTTGGTTCCTCGCCCACGTACTCCGGCCAACCGCTGGCTTCTTCTTTAATCTTCATCCAAGTGTTGACATAATTGGCAAACAAGCCTGTCTGCGTTTCAGGAAAGTGCCAAACTTCATGGATGTGGATTATCTGATAACCTTTTTCCACTGCTTTTTCTAGCTCTGGCGTACACGACGTTCCCAGGATCTGTCGTTGTTTGTTATTGTGGTTGCACACAAAGCTACGATCAAGAATCTGTTTTGTCATTTCCTCTTCGACACAGCTTTGGCACAGCGGAAACGTCAGCTTGTCATTCTGTCTGAGAGGCAGCACTGGATGATAGAGCTCGTAGGGTGGTAGCACAGTACATTGAGCAATGCCAAAGTAGCATGAGATGTCAGTGTGACCTGGCTGAAGGATGATTTTGGGATGTTTCAGCGGGTACTCGCCGTTCTTGTTCACGTACGGATAGAGGGAGGTGTAATCGTAATAATCTATTTCTTCGCCTTCGGCAAGGTCATCTTCAAATTCGTTCACGGCTTCTAGTAAGCTCTGATCGTCCATCATGATCTATAATGATCAATGAGGTAAATTCAGTGTTGTTTTATAACATCAACTTACCAATCAGAAAAAAGCTTGAGCTTGGGTTTAATTTTAAACCAATGAGAAATAAGATTGAAAGAACTTGTCTAAACATGTCTCGTTTTTTTAGCCAATCATTTAACAGGTTAAGCGTCCCTGTACCCTTAATAAGTTTTTGCAACATAACAATTTTTAAATCAGAAAGGGATCATGATCGGAGAGGGAACTTACGCTAATCCAGAGGAGCAGGGTTCAACGTTTAACGCATTATTATATTACAATATGTTAGCTTTGGACGATGGGGCTTTATCCCAATTGGTAAATGTAATGAACTATGCCGAAGCTTTTATGAAAGGGTGGAAAGCATGGAAACAAGGAAACAAAGAACAAGCCTTTCAATCATTTTGTTTATTACAATATTTAAAACAATACATATATTGGTCTCGTAAAGATTGCATGGTTTGAGTCGCTTCTTTTACATCTTTTCCTAAATACACTAGTAACAAGTGGCACTCGCCATGAAATCCTGACGAATTCTTAATGACACGTCCATATGGCCACAGGGGCAACAAAATATTCCGCTAAAGGTAAAACACGAACTAGATCACGTTTTTCTGTCCACCTGCACACCAGTCGTTTTTGCTTGCACCGCATTAAAATGGCATCAGGATTCCATGTCTGTGTAATTAAAAAAAGATTTGTAAAAAAGGATTCCAAACAGAATTTAATTTTGCTACGGCTGCTTCAGAACTTTTCTCAAATGATAATTACATGAACAAGGCCGATTTAAATACACAATAGAGATGTATGTATAATAGTACCAATAAGGTCGCTAACGCCTAAAGGAAACCGCTTGCAAACGTCTTGCACACTAGAGAGATTTTTCTGCCTCGGGGAGCTAACTACCTAAGTAAAATCGTTTCATTCTTCCACACATGATTTGATAGCGAGCGTAAAAATGTGTACGTGACTTGTTACTAAGTAAAGATTTGGTGGTTTGACTCTAAATAGGACCGCGATACGTTTCGTTCCAACTATTGTATAGATACACATAATGTTTCACTTCTTGGTTCAATTATTGATGCTCGCGAGCGCACTGTTTTCTAACAAACGTGACTATAACTTCTTGAAGTTCGATCGGTAATTTGTCCCATAAACTCACAAAAGTCTCCTCGCTTGCTTCAGGTGCCGCTTTGTCGGTTCCAATCTGAAGTTCCAAAGCTTCGGAGGTTTCTGTTAAAGCAAGGTCATCTTCTATTTGATCCACAGCTTCTAGCAACGTTTGGTCATCCATCGTAAATTAGAAAAGGAATAACGAAGGAAAAAATTAGTTATGTTTAAACGAACACCTCGATAAAACGCTTCGATAGAAGCGAGCACCGCTAAAACTAAATCGATTGCTTCTTTAAATGCTTCATGGAATAAAGCGCTTCGATAGAAGCGAACATAAATACAACTAAATCGATGAAATTGAAATACTTACCGGGGTCTTTTGTCGAGGACGTTTGCTAGCCATGATGTTCTCAAAAAAGCACACTAGGTCACGAGCAATCAAACGATTGTCACTGAAAAGCGGCGTGCCTTTGGTTCTTAAAGCTCTGCTGTGGACCTCTTAGACAACAGCCTCATTAAAACTTTGCTGTACCGTGAAAATGTTATGTCGTTTTTCACGTTTTTCGTTCGGTTCTCAACGTTATTTGATAAATATAAACCGAAAAACTAGTAGTTTATGTCACGTCTTAAGATAGGAGAGGGTTTAAAAAGTTTAAAAATCACTTTAAAACGTGCAATTAGTGCATAGTTTCGTGCGAAAAAAGACAAATTTTCATCGCGGCGATATGCACACCGAAGTCTTCTGTTTGAAAAAAAAATTGCATACTAATTGATCCTAATGTAAAAGCATTCTTCAATGAAACCCGCGGTGTGGGTAAAACTGACAAAAAAAAACAAAATGGCGTTTGAAAACTGTGATGTCCTACTTTCCAATGAACACTTCGAACACATCCAGGAAAGACACGTACGAGAGGACCTTCACCCGCAAGCGTCCAAGTTTAGAAAAAACTTCCATCTAGTCAGCTGTTTAGCGTGGTTAACTAAAAGGACATGGCAAGACGACGACGATTACGAAATCATAGAGGAAGGTTTCAAACGAGGACACGGCTACTATTACATGTACGTGTTCACTCTTCATAAAGTCATCGGCACGGATCCGTGGGGGTTTGCAACCAAGAAAATATGCATTTATTATGCTTGGCGGCCATGGATAGATGGAAGATTTCATATAATCTCAGCGTATCCGTATTCTTCAAGCTATCATCATTTTTTGAAGGCGCGAAAATACAGATGTCTCTTGTAGGTTATCCTACAAAACAAAAAAAAGTCGGCTGTTTAGCACGGTTAACTAAAAGGACATGGCAAGACGACGACGATTACGAAATCATCGAGGAAGGTTTCAAACGAGGACACGGCTACTATTACATGTACGTGTTCACTCTTCATAAAGTCATCAGCACGGATCCGTGGGGGTTTGCAACCAAGAAAATATGCATTTATTATGCTTGGCGGCCATGGATAGATGGAAGATTTCATATAATCTCAGCGTATCCGTATTCTTCAAGCTATCATCATTTTTTGAAGGTGCGAAAATACGGATATCTCTCATAGGTTATCCTACAAAACAAAACGGCTCCTCTAGGAGCCACCATATGCATAAAAGTCAATGATCCAACATGCTTTCCCTCCCAAGTTTTCAGGGTTTTGTTCAATTGCATACTAATTTGATCCAAAGAGAAATTTTAGCTAGTTTTCATATTTTTCATCCGGGTCTGAACATTATTTGATAGATCTAAACCAAAAGACCTTTAGTTCACGTTACGTTTTAGGTTAGAAGTGGGTTTTAAAGTTTCTTCTTTTTTTTCCTTAATAAAACTGTTTAACAGTAAAAACGGTGTGTTTGTGTCACTGCACATGTGCACTCAGGAGGGGACAGAGTAGCACCTCCCGCATGGGTCAGCAAACCGCTCCAGGGTTCAATATATAACAATCATTCCGTCTGGTAACTAATAGGGTTTGATATCACCTTCTTAGGCCGCCATCTTGGATATGTTAATTAGGGGTAAGTCACGTCATCAGGGTGACTTCATTAGGGTTAAAAACACCATCAAGGTTTGAGGGCTAGGGTTCATCTCCATAAAAAATCGATAATCTATATTTACTCATTTGCATAAAAAATCGATAAAATCAGCCCCGATCGAGCCCATACCACTACTGGCGAATCTTTGTTGTTGCGTTATAGGCCGTTCGGAGTATGCTGGCGGTAAATGCTTCAGGTGCGGACGGCCAGGCCATTGGGCTAACACCTGCAGGTTCAGCTGGCGGGCTCCAAACAGAAGTGGTTGGTTTTACTCCAGCAGTACAGCTTCCAACAGAGGCAGGCAGGCAGAGGATCCTTCAATGGAACCCCAAAATGAAGATTTAGATGTTGCTGATAGACTGATAGAGGTAAAAGATGGTTACGAATTTGGCGAGGGGGATAACGAGAAGGGGCAGCTGCACCAACATTTGGAAGTTAAGGGAAACTTGAGAAGAAATTTGGATTTTTGGATTCACATTGGAGCACCCAAATTTATTTGGTCAGTTATTGCTAATGGCTATTGTTTACCATTTCAATCTACTCCCGTATGTATTAGTTTAAATAACAACAAGTCTGCCTTAAAATTTAAGGACTTTGTCGAGGAAGCTATTGAGGAGCTGTTACTCACCAGCAGGGTAGTGGAAAAGTTAAATCCGCCTTACGTCGTTAATCCACTCAGCATTTCTGTTCAGGCTAATGGGAAGAAAAGGCTCATACTAGACTTGCGTCATGTCAACAAATATTTTACAAAATGGAAAGTGAAATACGAAGATTGGAAAATTGCGTTAGCTTACTTCCAAAAGGACTGTTATATGATTTTTTTTTCAGCTGTAAAGTGGTTATCACCACCTAGATATTCATGAAGTGTTTTTTTGGGATTCAGCTGGAAATTTAGGAATGGTGTGACCTGCTATTTTGTTTTTACAGTCTTGCCTTTTGGTCTTTCTTCCGCTCCGCATATATTCACCAAAGTCCTTAAGCCGCTCGAGAAGTATTGGAGAGTTTTTGGCTTCAACATAGCACTGTTTCTTGACGATGAATTTCTCCTAGACTATACGGAGGGTACATGTAATTTAGTTGCCCAGAAAGTAAAGTCAGACTTGAGAAAATCAGGCTTCATTACTAACGCTGTTAAGTCAATATGGACTCCTTGCCAGGTAATACAGTGGTTGGGTATAGTTTGGGATAGTAGATGCGCTACGATACGCATTAGCGAGAGGAGACTGCAGGGCATCTTAGATGCGATCGTCAACATTTTTGAAAGAAACTGTGTGGTTTCTGCAAGAGGATTAAGTTCATTGGTTGGTAAAATAATATTAGCCCAGGCTATATATGGGAATTTAGTGCAAATTATGACTAGGTATTGTGCAATCTCCATCGCTGCAGCGCAGGATTGGGACTCTGAGTTTCCGTTAGATGATTATTGCAAAAAAGAGCTGGTATTTTGGAACTCTTATGCAAAACAATTGAATTCTAGAGCAATCAATGACGAGCAAGCTAAGAAATCGAATTTCATCGTGTACTCTGATGCGAGTGCCAGTGGCTGTGGTGCACATTTGGACTTAAACGGGGAGCAGGTATGTCACAAGCTTTGGGAAGTGAGTGAGGGTGAGAAGAGTTCCACGTGGCGGGAGTTATCAGCAATTGACTATGCATTAAGGTCTTTTCTGCCTATTATCAAAGGGTCATATTTAAAGTGGTTTTCGGACAGTCAGACAGCCGTCCGAATTATTCAAGTCGGAAGTATGACAAACTGCACTGGAATGCATATAAATTCTTTAAGCAGGAGGTGAAGCGTGAAATCCGTTTGGCTGAAAGGATTTGTGTAAAATCACAGATCATAAATAGCAAAGGCAACACAAACTCCATATGGAAGGTGATTAATCGATGGTTGCCGAAAAAATCTTCAAGTTTACCACAGTTTAATGATAGTTACGAGAACATGGCCAACGATTTTAATAAGTATTTCTCATCGGTTGGAAGTCTAACAGCTCTTAAAGCCGATCAGTTGGCCAAGGACCAAAATTGGACTTTGGATTCAAACACCTATGAAACCTCTAACGTTTCTTTGCCCTGTGAGCAGTTCGAATTTCAGCCCGTATCAGAGAACGATGTGGCAAATGTTATCCTAAATCTGCCTTCAAACAAAGCACATGGCTTCGATAAAGTTCCAGCAAGAATTCTTCAGGATAGTTTGCCAGCTACTTTGCAAATAATCACATCCATGATGAACAATTCCTTTAAATCTAATACGTTTGCACATGTGTGGAAAGTCGCTGAAGTGACTTGTGTTCCTAAAGACGGTGATGCTGGAAATCCATGTAACAATCGGCCCATATCATTACTACCGGTACTATCCAAAGTGAATGAAAGGTTGGCTCACAGACAATTTGTCACGTTCTTAGACAATAACTAAGTGGCAACCAAAGTGGCAACCGTAAATATCACTCCACTGAAA
>OZ026596.1:34927333-34957333 GCA_964020085.1 Micromussa lordhowensis | reverse complement strand
TGTTTTGAAAAGACAATTAATTGACTGTTTAGACAATAACAAGGGAAATTGAAGATTGTTTAGATTTGTTGCACATTTTTTTAGCGGCAATCATCGCATCTTCGATTAGAAGGGGTTGTAGCATGTTACCACAATTTAACGACGGAAATTCCTTTGGGACTCCAACAGGACTTTCACACATTTTGTATTAATGCCTCATTTAAAGACTCATTTGGTATTGTTATCCGAGTGGTCCTTAAAACGATGGATATTCTCCCTGACGAAATATTTCTCAGAATCTTTGCCTTTCTTCTTTTGGTAACGCGAATCACTTTGCGTCCTGTGTCTTGGAGATGGAGCAAATTATTGTTTGATCATTTGCTTCTTTAGCAAGTGGTAATCAACAACACGAGCTGCGAAGATCACCAACTGGAACCTTTGATGTCCGCTGCCAAGTGAGCAGTAGAAGTGGACTTTTTCGGCTGCCGCAACTTAACCGGCTCGTGTGGAGCTAAGCAGATTGCGAAGTCTTATGTTAACGGGTACTGCCATCAACAATGGAGTATTAGCAAGAATTCTTGACTTGTGCAAGGAACTGTTGATCAAGCTAAATTTGACGGGAACCCGCATATCCTTGAGCGAATGTTTGCCAAAAATCGTCAAACTTAAAAAAGTCAAACATTTTTCTGCCCCTCCAAGGGATATAACTGTTTCGGGAAGAAGGGCTGTCGTGGAAGTTGTAGAGAGTTGCAAGAATCTATGAACACTGGACTGCCAGGAAGGCGATTTCTTGAACGGAGAAGAGATTTCACAGATTGTCCATGCCAATCCCAGGTTGACAACCCTGCTTATCCCGTTATCTTCCATCAACGATGATACAGTGATGTTGATTCTTGAAAACCTCGGCAACCTAAGACACCTGTGCATCTGCGAAACGTTCCTTACCAAGAAATGTGTGGAGATGATCAAGGCTTCCAAGCCGAATTTGCAACTCTGTTGTGATGCGTATCACGCGAGTTTGTAAAATTATGCGAGCCAGCGAGGCATGCAAGCCAGAAATCCCTGGTAGCAAAATTGAAGCTACTCATAAGGTAATAAGGTACATAAGCAAACTATAGGCTAGCCGGAGTACTATTTAGGCTAACCACACAGCTATTAAGGTTAGCCAATGTATTATTTGAGTTAACTGAAGTGGCTCGCATGGCACGCACTTTGTCAAAACCCTTACTCAAAAATATGTTTCAGCATATTTTGAAACCTTTGTTTGTAGGAGTTATAAGCTTTAAATTGTTAAGAAGGTTTTAAGATATAAAAGACTGTCGAGGTTGTGGTTACTTTTATTTTATGTGACTGTTTTAAAGAGTAAGGGTTTTGGTAACTATTCTGTGGTTATAAAATTTGGAGGAATTAACATATGTGCGATACGATATTTTGTAAAGTTTAACTCGCGGTATTCTCTAGCAATACAACAAGAATTATAAATGTTCCGATTTCGGGCATGGTGGCATGTTTTGAATAACCCGGAGCGAAATGTTTGAGCTTGAAAACATGTGTCCTGTACTTGAATCGCCATGACATGACAAGGCGGCAAATTGACACCTGATATGCATGTACATGTACATGTACATGTGTACTAATTTAAAGTCTCAAATCGTCACAAAGTTGTGATTTAAACTTGAGCTTACACTTGAAGACGGTGTTCAAAACTAAAAGCTTTATAAAATATGGAACATTTTATCTCGTCTGACCTGGTCCGCCATCTAAACACTTCTTCCACTTTGGTTGACCTTTACACATTCCACTCTCCTACCGAAGAAAACAATTCTTCGTAAACCAACTGCGAACCAAGCAAACCACTCATACTTCAAGCATCTTTCCGAAAGAGTTCCCATGATTTGCCAGTTGTAAAGAAATTTTCTCATCACAGTACCCAAATGTCACCTAAAAGTACATGATCCGATGCCCAGAGTTCAGATCGAGGAGAAAAATGTCAGAGTCACGGCCACGACCTGTCACACTTTACTAAATTCAGGGGTGACTTCATGATCACTACAAATCCTCCAAGGCAAACAAGTATTATTTTGGGCAATCAGGTAGCTTGAGAAATCGGGAAAATTTTGCCCAATTTAGCCGGTTATAGTTAATAATTGCAACACTTTTGGCCCACCCCAACTCAAACCCAACCCCTCACCCCATCAGTCCCGTTTTCAGCCTCACCGTGTATTGAGGTTATGTGAGTTCTGGAAACTTTGACACAGTCCTGGAGAGTAATTGTCACAAGAACCAATTTTCCAGAAGCTACCCGAATTCTACACAGTTATATAAAGGGCTGAAAAGTGCTCAGAAGTCATTTATCGATTTATGAAATACTAAGACGATGGATTCCGTCCCAAGCTCGAGTAATCAAGAGAGAGAGATGTTTATGTTGTATCAAACGTAAACCACTTAATGCACAGATTTGATGTTGAAAACCCAAGGAAATATTTCTCTGATGGGACTCCCGTGGCAAGTTCGGTAGAAAGAGGGCACAAAAAGACTAATCCTAAACACAATAAGATTTACATTTCAAAACAAAAGAAACCTTTAACGGCCAGGAAAAACAGAGCTCATGGAGACATTGTAAAAATGTGTTTGCTTTGTTTGTATGAGCAAGACTGTCTTATGAAACAAGGCCAGCCGCATGAAACCTGTTTAATGTTATGGAATTTCCAAGGTGAAAATCACTGTTCTTCTCAAAAAAATGGACGTTGATGGTGTCTCTATTCAGCCTGATACGAGAGGAAGACACGAGCACAGAACGGCGAAACTTTTACCAGAAGCGCGAAATACGGTAATTGACTATATTTGTTCTTATAAGGCTACTGAATCACACTACAGATGAGCGGCAACCAACAAAAAGTACTTGGATTGTAATGTATCTATGAAGAGGATGTGGCAAGATTTTTGTAAAAAACATCCTCATTTTAAAGTCAACCACTCAAAGATAAGGAACAAAGGCCCTGTAATAAGCTTTTCGACTGTTAGGAAAGCTAGGATGGATACTTGTCAATACTGTGACAAAACTCGGAACATTATCACCCAGATCAGTTCCGAGATTAAGACAGGAAATTTGAGGCGGGCCGGAGAAATGGAGCGCCTTAAGGCAGAACTTAAGCTTCATCTTAAAGAAAGTGAAGTCAGATTTGCCTCCCTAAAATATGACATGCTTGTCCTTTCAAAGAAAGATTGATTCCCTGTCCTGAATTGACTGAGTTACCTCATAATTAGTTACTGTGTTACTTTTATTGCCCAATTGTAATAAACTCAGTTCAATATACTTGTGTGGTTTACGCTCAGTTTTATCATGCAAGGTTACCGCAGAAGATGACTGAAAATGCATGTCCACCGAACACAGCAACCCGACCGTTAAATAACTCTTGTTTGGTTATGATCTTGTTGACATGAAGTGTAAACATGTAGCCTGATTACAGATTAGACCCGATCATAAGCGATTGGGAAACTTCCCTCTGTTGCTGATAGATCGGTTTTCAATTTGAGTGTTGCAAAACTAAACCAGTTACTTACCAATCAGACTGACACAGCCAGTCTCAAACAGTCGTAAAACCAAAACCAATGCAATTGCCTGATTGCTGTCTGACACGCAATTGAAAACCATTGTAAGCATTGAAACCATTACTGTGAAAATGGTGTTCCTTTCAACATGATATCAAGGCCATAGCTAGGCTTTTTTGCTAACTTTTAGCGCCCTCCCTCCTCTCACGCTAGTAAATTTGCAAATTATGCTCCGCATTTTATTTCCTAGTTTTCCATTAAGGTAAAGGTTTTACTTTGATTTGAAAGTTAATCTGGCCTATAACCGGCTAAGTTGCAGCGTAAATCCTATTTGAGAATTTACTTATAAATCACTAATACTCGCGGATTTATATACTAACGCTCAAGACGAAGTTTTCCCGCAGTTTCCCGTCAAAGAATGCATGTCCAAGATAACCAAGATTTACCTGGTTTTGGCGCAAAGAAATCGTTTACTGCACCTTTCAATAATCAAAGCTCAACCGAATGCGTTTTTCGCTACCGTCAATCAAGTGTTCAGCGCTCCTCCCAGCTTCCGACTACTGCCGAGAGCACGGTAATGAAATCGTTGAGCACAGTTCAGACAACAAAACAGTGCTCGGCAGTAGTCGGAAGCTGAGAGGAGCCGCCGAACAATTGATTGACGGTAGGGGACGTCCGCTCGTTTAGGCACTGTGAAGCACAATAGTAGTTTTCTATTCCTTTATTTTCTGTTTTCAGTTTGACAGATTGTTAAAGCATCGGTGAGGCCTGTCCATGTTTGTCTCTGATATCGTAGTGACAGAAATGGAAGCTAATAGATTTTCCTTTCAAAAAGTTCCCTCCAGCCCTACCCTCATGCAAATTCTCGTCAAAGTAGCAGCTCTCTACTTTCGCTAAACTTAATTTCCGAAAACTGCTAGTAGGGCAATAGTTAAGTGTGTATTTCTTGATGTGGTTTTTAAAAGTGCACTCACTGACAAAATCACTTCCTATATGTTCAACCTGGTCGCGGAACTGAAAAGAAGCTAGACCTTTATCTTGAAGAAAAGTTCCACGTTATTTTTAAATATAGCGTGGGAACTATTTAAACGATCTCATAGAATATCAGAGAGGCGCACATTTAACTAGTGACGCTCAACGCCGTCTGTTTTGCACGCTCACTGAAATTGTAAGTTTCCAGTACTTTTAGGATCGGGGAATCTATCGCCATTTCATTCGGCCTACGAAAAAATGCCACGGTTTGTAAATGTCAGGCGCATTATGCTAAAAGCACTGGAAACTTACGATTTCAGCGAGCATGCAAAGACAGATGGCGTGAAAATGTTGAGCGTCACTAGTTAAATGTGCACCTCTATGAGATCGTTTCAATAGTTCCCACGCTACATTTTTTTCAGTTCCGTGACCGGGTTGAACATATAGGTACGTAGTGATTTTGTCAGTGAGTGCACTTTTAAAAAACACATCCAGAAATACAAGCTAATACAGGCGGCATGGGATTCTATCATCATTTCACTCGGGCTACGAAACGTAGGCCGAAAAGCTGCAAAGCTTGAAAAGCTTTACAGCGAGCAAGTTTGGGTTCAGTTTCCATATATGGTCTAAAGTAGTGAATATTGCATTTTTTTCTGTGATTTGAAAACACACGGGAAAAAAGTATCCATAGTAAGATTGGTCGCGGCTGCATTTCAGAGAAAACTGGATTGTTATTTATAATGCTAGGTTATATTATTAAATTTTGCACTATTAATTTTCGAAATTTTGGAGAATTTGATAACATTTTATTTGCTAAAAGCCCACTTTTGTCTTTACCACGTGAAAGTTTCGCGACCTAAAAGTCAGACGTCTAGCAATATTTGCAATGCTCCGTAATTTTTGTTTTTCATCATATATGTTTTAAAGAATTAAGGGCAACTCGGGCGACAAACTAAGGGAATTAATGAATAATGAACACCAGTGCAGTTAATTCTAATTTAAGTGTGACCCAGACCATTTTAAACCTCACGCAGCGCCAAGCCTTTGTGGATCAACCCGCAAACTCTGGTCCTGAGATTGACTGTGGCTGGTGCAAGTACCGCATCCTCATGGGAAAGCCTGGCACCGGGAAATCTCAGGTCTTGATCAGAGTGATCCACGAGGCTCTCCAACGTGAAGCTTCCGTCCTTCTTGCAGCACCGGTTGCCCTTCTTGCCCAGGCTTACCGTTCCATCTTTGGTGCAGACCTGGAGTGCAACACCCTGCACGCAGCTTTCCGCATCCCGGTGAATGATGGTCAGGCCTTTGATGTCAACTTCGCGCTCAATCGTTTCGACATGGTGGTGGTCGACGAGGCATCCTTGGTGTTTCCAGCGTCCTTCAATATGGTGGCTGCCACCCTCAATTGTCTGAACTGTTGTCCTGTTGTTGTCATCGCTGGCGACTCCCGACAACAGCAGCCTCTGCAGACAGTAAAGGGGAAGGTGTCCAACACGGTTTCCATCGTAAATGATCACACCTTCACACACAACGCAGTCAAGCACGCCCTTTATCAGCAGTTTAGGATTCTGGACAAGGACTACGAGGCCTTTGTGGACATGGTCTGCTATATGCAGCCCACTCAGCAACAGCTGGATCAGTTCCAGTCATACCAAGCCCCTTTGTTTAAGGACTACAGCTCTGCAAGTTGCGGTGAAAAGACAACCAAAAGTACTCCATCTCTAGCTCTTGTCATGAACTTTGCATTGAAGTCTTCATGCAACGTCATAATCATATCTTCACACCTCTCTGGCCAATCAACTGGACCAGGGAAACTTTCGAACACTGTCATACCAAGCCTGTTCGTTTAAGGACTGCACCTCGGCAAGTTGCGGTGAAAGGACAACCAAAAGTACTCCATCTCCACCTCTTGTAATGAACTTTACATTAAACTCTTCATGGCACCTCATGATCATATGTTCACACCTCTCTGGCCAATGAACTGGATCAGGGAAACTTTCTAACAAAGTGACTGTTTGTTTTCAGATGTCTCAGGGGTCCTCCAGTTCCTCCTTTACAAGTACTACGCAGAAAACCGGGTACAACAAGCACTTTCCGAGGAGCTTCCTGCTAAACTATGGTGGGGCTATCCAAGACATCAGTGAAGAGGCCGTTCTCTCCAGATTACATGACTTCAATTGTGAGTGGTTGCAGCGACCAAACATCGCTCTGTCAGAAATGGCGCAAACACTCCGGGAGAACTTCCCTCTCTTACTAGGGCAGACTCCTGGAGTCTTGGATCCAGACTTTGTAGATAGTCTGATCCATCACTTCTGCCCCCTGAGCCAGATACTCTCACGTCTGGATAACAAGGATAACACCACCCATGAGCCAGCAACAAGAGAGGATGTAATATCGATGATGAAAACCATCACTGGTATCCCCGAGATTGGAGAACGTGTGAGGGAGGGCCTCAATGCTGCTGGCGCCCTCTTCATGGTCTGTGTGCACCTGCTTGTGCCCCTGACACTGATGCGTAATCCGCAGGACTTCGCAGAGAAGGCACGGCGGACTCCAGCCAACCAGGCCTTCAAAGAGGACCCTACTCCTCGAAGAATGCGGGACTTTGTCCTAGATAGTATCACAAAACGGCGGCGCTCAGTACCTGGCGCGTCCATTTGGGACGCCATAGAAGACGAGGAAGAACAAGATACCTGCCGTAGTTGGGCCCACTCCCGAAAGGGACGTAGTCATGGTAAACCCAGTTGCAGTACCTGGGCCGATGACTCCGACACTGCTGACGATGAAACACCTCGCACTGAAGCCAAACCACGGGCAGTTGATTGGGCTACGGAGCCAATATCCAGACGTCGTAAAAGACCAGCTGCCGCGCCACTGACCTCTACTCCAGTGAAGGTGGCCCGGAAGAAAGGAGGACCAGTCACGGTTCCCTCCTCATCTTCAGAGGAGTCGGATGGGGAGGAAGACCAGGCTTTACAGGCCAGTGAAAAGAGGCCTGCTACAGCCCCTAGCAAGGCCGCCCCTGCTAAGGCTGTTTCCAAGACACCTGCTAACCGCCAGACTGGCAAACAACCACCACCCACCAAAGAGAAGAAGACCTCCTCCTCCTCCTCCTCCTCCTCCTCCTCCTCCTCCTCCTCCTCCTCCTCTGACTCTGAGTCATCTGGGAAGCAGGCGAAGGCCTCCAGCAAACCTCCCACGAGTTCAAAGAAGGTGTCAGCGGGGCAGCCAACCAAAGGCCCCAAGCAGACGACTGCCACCTCCACCAGTGGAAAAGGAAAAGGCAAAGGTAAGGCTGCAGCGAACAACAAGGAGCAGCAGCAGAAGACAACACAGAAAAAGGCAGGCAAAGACGATGACGAGGACGTATGGGCACTGCTTGGCACTGCTTGTGGTCGAAAGTAAGTGTGTCCTTTAGTTTGCTGTTTACATAATGTGAGACATTCGAAGACCCAAGACAAAGTATATGCAGTACTGAACTCCTCAGACAACCTAAGACATTGCAAGACTCAAGACAAAGTTACGGCTCGCGAAAATGAAATCTTCAAAGGACTTGACAAAGTTGCGGTGACTTGACAATCAAAGTACCCACTAACGCTTTTCAGGAACACTGAACACTACGGATTCCTACGGAACTTTGCAAGTGAACGCCAAGCTTCCTCGGCGGACGTTTCTTTATCACATATACTATTTTGCTAATGTAGAACTACCATCTCCTTTTAAACACGCACATTCTATTTGTTTTACGACAAGGGTTCTAGTTCGTTTCTTCGCCTGCCTTGCCATGTCTTTAGCAAATTTCAAGAAATACCACGCGCACCGGAAACCTTTCGTGAAGTTGTCCGCTCGTATTTCGCAGAGTTCTTTGTCTTTGTCTTAGGTTGCACTACAGTGCATGAATGAAATCTTTGCTCGGGGAGACAGTCAGATATTTTGTGGCCATTGAGTCATTCTTCTCTTGCTGGCACTGCTCGTGGATTGACATGTTGACAATTGCCGTTTTTATTCACTCTCTATTTGAACAGCGTCTTTGGTTGCCGGCACCAAAACAGTCATGGCGTGGCAGGCTGTCAGGGGGGATGGCAAGTCAAGCCCTCTGAAATTTTCTTGCGTCACATGTCAGGCCCTGAGCAGTTTCATAATAAGATGCATGACTCGGCCAAAGCTATCGTGACTTTATCAGTATTCTCAAAGTTGTTTATTTTATACTGCGTCCTTACGTGGTATTTCGCAAACTTGTTAGTCT
Source organism: Micromussa lordhowensis (assembly GCA_964020085.1). Taxonomy (NCBI): domain Eukaryota; kingdom Metazoa; phylum Cnidaria; class Anthozoa; order Scleractinia; family Lobophylliidae; genus Micromussa; species Micromussa lordhowensis. The sequence continues at coordinate 34,948,584 of OZ026596.1, read as the reverse complement.
TTGTGTTAGGTCTCTAGGAGTGCTCATTCGTTTTTCATAACCGTTCCACTATAGTGCATGAATGAACTTTCATACAGGACACAGTGCCATTTTGTCAAGTCATTAACTCGTTCTTTTCTTGCTGACACTGGTCATGGATTGACATCTTCACAATTGCCGTTTTTATTCGCTGTCCATTTCATTAGCGTGTTTGGTTGCCGGCACCAAAACAGTCATGGGGTGGCAGGCCGTCCGGGGGGATGGCAAGTCACGCCCTGCTAAATCTTGTTGCATGACCTGTCAGTCTATGACCAGTTTCCGAAGAAGATTCATGTTTTAGGCCAAAAGTAACTTCCTGACTGTTGTGAAAGTCGTTAAGTTACACTTAATAAAGTACAAGAAAACGTGTTTGATGGCTCCTGTCATGTCAACATGTCTTCTCCTACAAAGCACGCAGTATTCCTTATGTGCTGGAATGGGACTGTTGGGAATTGAGGCGTCTCCCGACCCAGACCTCTAATAGAGAGCCGGTTTAGATGGGAGGTTCAGGGGTGGGTAGATCACGTTTTCTGCTTTACTAGTATAGCCTGAGTCACGTTTAACATTTTATTTGCTAAAAGCCCACTTTTGTCTTTACCACGTGAAAGTTTTGCGACCTAAAAGTCAGACGTCTAGCAATATTTGCAATGCTCCGTAATTTTTCTTTTTCATCATATATGTTTTAAAGAATTAAGGGCAACTCGGGTGACAAACTAAGGGAATTAATGAATAATGAACACCAGTGCAGTTAATTCTAATTTAAGTGTGACCCAGACCATTTCAAACCAGCCATGAAAATAATGGCACATTGAACTTAAGGTTTGCTTTTATCTATGAAGAAAGCCATACCACTATGTGCATATTATTACTGGAGTTAGACAATCCGCCTGTACGAATGCTCGAGGAAGTGAAATGTTGATAAACACCAGTTTTTACTAATTATACTCAACAGCAATTCAAGAAAGCAATTCTCCATAAACTGGCTTGGAATGTAGGCTGGACAGTTCAGAGGGGATGGCGAGGATTTCAAGGAATTAAGATTAAAAGGCCTGATCGAGCTCCTAGATTCGAAGTGGATGGACCAGAAACTGCACATGTCATTCAGAATTACATTGAAAATGCTCCCAGTCATCCTCCCATTGAGGTGATCCACCTAAAGTAAAATGAAAGAGTGTTCAGTAAATGTTTAAGAGGAATAGATCACTGGGATGGATAGAAAGACATTACTGTGAATGTAGATAGGTGAACGTTCACTTATTATGATGACTTCATTTTCACTTGCCAAATAAAAATGGAACACAAGATGCTTGGTAACTGAAAATGTCATAATAACAGTACAAACGTCTCTGGGAATATAACACGAGCTTATTTGATGCAATTAAACATAATATTTTTTTGCATAAAATGTACACTTTCTTTTTCTTGCAAGAGCTGTGTAATTCTTGCTGATTTATGTTAACATTTTATGATGATAATGATGATGGTGATGATGATGATGGTGATAATGAAAATGAAGATAATATTCGTCTATAATACAGTTCTTACCGTAGTCCATATTTTTATCTTTCTTGTGATAGCTTCATGAGGCTCCAATGGATCCAAGAAATGCAGGAGTGTGTGCTTTTGCTGCGCGGGATGTGGAAAGGGGAGAAGTTGTAGTCGAATACGAAGGGGAACTAATCGATTCGGAAGAGGAAACAAGGAGGAGCAGCGAACGTGTGCTATGATGTTCTTAGAGAGTAGAGGAGATCAAGTTGCATAAGTATTTAAATAAAACAAATTATATGAACCAAGAACCTGCGGAAAAAAAAAAATACAAAGAGCAAGTTTCTTCGTAACTGCAGTAAGGTTTCGTAAGTATAATACACATGTACTAAGCTGCTTTATTCCAGTTTCCTTTTTTATGCTTCAGTCAATCCGTAAGATCTCTAGATCATTTCACTACCATGTACGGGATTTGTGCAAATTCCCCTTGCAGTGTGGCATTTTGGTCAGATCTGATCATAACATTTTAACTAATGTCAAAAGTTAACTCCCCAAGACCACTCTGCTATGTGGTCATATGAAGAAATATTTTCAAGCCATCGGGTATCCATGAAGGTATGCGCACAATTGACCTAACTTTAACCTTAAAACAGTCATCAAAAGTCGTGAAAGAATCAGAGAAGTGGAAAGGAAGAAAAAATAGAGCAGCTGTTATAAAACGGACGGTGTCAGTGTTCAAATGTTGAACACTCCAGGAAGAAAGGACGAGTTTGTTTGGCCTCTTGCATGATGTGCAGTTGACATAATATTAGGGAAGATTTAGTCACAACCGAATAACAAGTATTAACTAAATGCTACATTTATGCTGTATTCTGTCTTGCTATAATAAATACTGGAATATTTTGACTTAAAAGTTGTTAAATTCAAGTCTTTGGCCCATAACTCTTCAGGTAAATTGTTCCATTATTTTCCTGCAAATTGTAATGTAGACTAGCCGACAGCAGATTTTACTTTAGGCACGTTGATTTCTCGGGTATCTATTATGGACCTGCCACAATGCTCTAATCTAAAATTCATATAACTCTGAATCTGCATAATAATTAGTTCCAGTTTATAATAAGGAGCAACCATTTTTGCAAACTCTGATGCGCAAAAGTACTTTTTTTATTGTAGGATCGATCTGTATTGGAACGAAAGGGACGAGATGACTTGGGGAGTCACAATAAACCATTCCAGGCACAATGCTAACTTGCGGCCAGTAGTCATGGACAGGAACTCACAGGTTCCGCGCATGTTCTTCGTGGCTCTAAAAGATATCCCTCAGCTCACCGAATTTCTCTGGGATTATAAAGACCCACACTGGGAGTTCCAACAAAATAGCCAGACCCTACAATAGGGTTTGTCATCCTCTGTCCAATATCGTCACATGTTTTAAGAATGCGTATGGCTTAGCTTTCCTGATGTCTATGTTTCTTTCGCTTTGAAGCACGCGAGTTTTGATGGTTGGCAACAGTTCCAGCCCTATCCCGCGCTTATAGATGTACTTTGATTGATCAATTTAACCGCTCTTTACAAGCTGATGGTACAATATTGGTATCACGCGAATGTCTATCATTGCTAACGACTCGTAGTTACTATTTCTTTGCATAACAGGCAACCATATAAACAATGTAACATGCTAAAGACACCTTTCACTTTAACGTGAAGTGCTTTAAACTCAAAACGGAGGTCAGTAACTTTACTATTGTGGTATTGGCAAAGTTGGGAAAAAAATCTTTGCTTCTTAATCGGCTAAATATCTTTATTGCAATTTCACTGTAATAAATGCTGGTCACCCAGCCCATTTTCAGTTCTACGTCTTCACAGCCAAAAGTAGCGGTGTTTTTAACAAGTCAAAGTGTTGTTCACTAATTATTGGGCATTTTTGCTAGACCAATATTGTAACATCTCTTGTTAAACAGTGGCACTATTCACCTGTGAAAGTATAACTGTTGGAAAGTCTTAAAAGTGTTTCCAGCCTACTGGCCTAAAATTGTCACCAATACACTATTGAAACAAATGTCTTTAGCAAAGCAAACATAGAAAACAGATATCGATAATATAAATATTTTGCCTAACTTGCTTGGAATTGATTTCCGTGAACAAACTTATGGTTAACTTAGCTAAGGATCTTTCAGAGTCTAGGAACTGTCTAGATCTCCATAGACGATGATAGTAGTAATAAAAATGTGTTGCCATTTAAATATGACTGAGCTTCTTGGAACATTAATTATTAATGTTCCAAGAAGCTCAGTATAGTTCTGAAAGACAAAACAAAAACAACTAATGACAAATCATTGCTGTAGCTATTACAGTAAACAAAGGGTCTCTCATTTGTCACAGACTGCTTAGTTATCGGTTAAGATTCCCGAAACTGGTTGATGATTTGTTGGGTCATTTCGCTTTCCAGAATTTTTAAACAGTGGAGTACCGGAGCTGATTTCCACTCTTCGGGAAAAAGTTATCAACTCAACTCTACTCAACTTGATTTAATTACATCAGCAGTTTAGGTTGGTAGAATTATTTTTATTTGGAGTTATGAAGAAATGGGTTCAGAATGCATGTCCTTCTGCCAATGGTATACTTCATAATTTCACAACATGTCATTAACTGTTTCGAGAAAAAAGTTTCATTTCCGTTTAAGAATACATAACCGTAAAAAACAAGCTTCTACCTGAAAAAATAAATAAACTGGTGTATTTTCGTTACAGAGGGTTGCTAAAATGAAGCCACGTTGTGATTAGAGTGTGAGTAACGGCCCAGCAAGAAAACTGAGAACAGTGAAACGGTAGCTTCTCTTGACGGAAATTAACGGTCTGTTTGACGCGAAGACATAAACACTATTGACTCCTCTCCGTTTTCGGCACTCTTAGATATCCAGTCTTTGATGACGTCTTCATTTACGGATGGAACTAACCAATCAATAAATTGCAAAGCTCCTGATGGGTTAGCAATACTTCGCACTTTGTTGGATTTTCAAATTTGTTAAGAACTGTTGTTCGTGTTGTTCAATGTTATTGGTTTATTTGAGGATATAAAAGCGCTATCCTTTATTCTTACGTATTAACTCTTCACTTTTTCAAGTAGTCTGGTTCGAGAAGTCACACTGTAAATATATTGTAGTTTTCTTCTTAATGTTTGCGCAACACTATTGGCTATTGTTAAAACAGTCTTTTTTTCTATCACAAGCGAGCACGTCAAAAGTTCCATTGCCCAGTTGCGACCAATATAATTTAATCAATGATGTTTAGCTATTCAAAAAATGAGGGATAAATTGATCTGCTACAATTCAGTCAGAAGCGAGTATTTACGGTAGCAGTATTATTAGCAAAAAATCTTTATAAAATCGAGTACAGATACGAGCAAGCCAGCGGACATTGTGATTTTTTTTCATGTTTTTAACATTACAATACTGTTTAGTTACGCTACTAGAACTACATGAACCTACTAACAGAACTCGTACTTACACTACTGGCACGCCACAAATTACACAGATTACTCAACCTAGTTACAAAACTTGTTATTACCCTACTGTTACACCATAAATTACACAAATTACTCAACCTAGTTACAGAACTGTTACCTGCGTATACTGCTGCAGTGTTTAGATAGTATAGCTACTACACGATAACTTAATGAAATTAAAAATTATTTTTTATGATTTTCCACTTCATTTCATGAAAACTAATCCTATCTCTCCTCTTAGCAATATAATGTTCAATTCGTTCTATATGTTTCAATTTGACGATGAATTGAGATAATAGAGGCTTAGATTTGGTTAGTCGACTTGAATAAATCACTTGCTTACCAATAATAAGGATGTGATTAAGAAAGATCCAATACGGACTTTCATTCGTATAACCTAACATCATCTCGCTATCCTTTAGCTCAATGATTGTAATCTTTAAATCATTCAACTAGGAAACTATTTGCATCCAAAAGATTTTGCTGAATCGACATTGTAAGAACAAATGCTCAAGGGATTCTTCAAATTCACAGGAAAAAATTTCAGATTCCCATGTTGGGAAATTTGTGTAATTTTTCCCAAATTTGAGAAAAAGTTGGCGAAAAACTGGGAAAACATTTCCCAAATTTGGGAAAATATTGGAACCCTCTACAGCCTTTTAGTTCCCATTCAGGGATTTTTTTGGGGAAAAAATGATAATTATATTTTCACAACTCAACTTTGGGAAAATTAAGGGATTTTTCCCAATGCTGGGAAAGAGATGGGACATTATTTTCCTTCAGTGTGAAAATATTAGGAATATGTTGTTTTATATGATATATTACAAATGAACAATAAAAATAAAAGTAATAAGATCAGACCATATGTAGTGTTGACTTACATTATACTATTGGGCCACGGGAGAAAGGATACATATACTTTTGAAAACTGGACATGGTGATTATAAGGGTATAAACTTTCCCAAAGACAGTGCAGGGTCTATGGATTCTCTTTAGCTCATCCAGGTCTATACATGCTCTTCATACTGTCATTTCTTATAATGAGGAACAAAAAGCCTCTCCTTCATTTACATAACAAACTAGAATATTCCCATGTTAGAACTAGAGGCTAATAAATAACCACATTATATAATGAATATTCAGTAACCTAGTTGCATTGTATGAAGACCAATAATCACTGTATGTAACTCATTCATTCTTTCTCCACTGTGTGTTAGAAATCCACTCCCCACTTGCAATTCCAATGACAGAGTCCCAGGAAACAGTGTTTCTACCATGCCTCCCTTGCGTCTCACTCACAAAGAGATTCTTGCGCCTGGTACTCTCAACAAAGAAGAAAACATCAACTGTTCTTTGACAATGGTCAACACTTTGGACATGGCCAAACCAAATTTCATGGAATAGTTCACCCTGAATTCACAACATATCTCCACACTCAATATAAACTGGAACACTGATTGTGTATGGTAGCTATCTTGCTTCTCTCTGGTAGTCAGCAACAGAAATTACACCATTGCCACAATTATAGAGTATAACCTTTCTCTTGATACAGTCAAGTGGAAAAAATAATTGCTCAGAACCTGGTTCAGCCTTGACTTTAATAAACCCACTCCAGAAATCCCTTGCTTGACTTCCATCATCTGCAGGGAGAGGAGGGTAACTTGACCCAAATGCTAACAGCGTTGCATGCTCTGTTTGTTTGCACCTTACAGAGAAAAAGTTGTTTATCAATAGCACTGTCTCTTGGCCATTGATGTCTGCTATAACATTCTCTCCTTTGTAGACAACAGATCCCTGGTATCGTATCCTACATCAAGCAGGAAAGCTTTACTTGAAACAAAGCTAACTGTAGGTACCTCTCTCACAGAAATATCCAGTGCATCTGCTATTTTGACTTTCTCATTCATTGGCAGTGATTTGCACCCAGTATAAATGATCTTCGATCCCGAGGTTCCTTTTGTGACTCCATGTGAGTAATTTCAGCTGAACTAGCAAATCCATGAAACACAAAAATAACCACAAGAGGACATGAAATAGACAAGTGGAAAAAGCAAAATTTCATGTATCTTCCATAACAAATGTCCTCTGTCATACTGATTCCGTTTTTCAATGTTAGTAAGATAATCTGGAAAACCAGAAAGCCTCAAATCATCATGGAATGCTTATAGTGTCACAAGCAACCATATACAATACAATATGGTTTTCCAGTTGAACTGTCCATTTTGTACTTTAGCACAATATGTACTGTAATAAGTTATGGAATGCCAGATGTTAAGCCATAATTATGTTTGAAGCCAAAATGAAATGCATTTCAAATAAAATTAAAACACATTTAAAATACATTTAAAAAAATGCAGTTTTAAAAGAATCCCCCTAATCCCCCCATTTATTGGCAGACTAACACTCACCATAACTTTTCCATCCTTCCTATGATCAGCAACTTGCAGTGGCTTTAAAAATTCCTGTCTGGACTCTGACTGAGCAAATGTTGCTTCAATCCCTTTGCAGTTATGTGATTTTTTAACATATTGTTTTACAGTCCACTCATATACTGCGCACCAGTAGTTGTCAGGAGATGAAAAGTTGATGATGTCTTCATGTATGCGAGTCAAATTATGCACTGATATTGTGCACATTTGTAATCCCTGAATTTCTTCAATCAGAATATTGAGCCATGCCAACTTTCTGTGCAATTCAATCATGTCATTATTCAATGACTTTCTGCCACTACAAAAATGGAGTTCTGTAAGCCTTGAAACAAGTGATGCAATTTCCAATTTGTGCCTGTCAGCCAGCTTGCCCATAAATATACAATCGCCCATAGGAAAGGAAAACTTCTGCAGTCCTTCAGCTTTCCACTGTCCAACATGTACTCCTTTACATTGTGCAAGTGATCGAGGGATTCTTCCAGCTTTAAGCTCTTGTGTCCAAGGGAAATTCTCAACTTGGTCATCCAAGTATGATGGATCAATGAGCTTTTGTTCTAGAATTCTTTCTAACTACCATGTGCTTTAGGATGTCAAAGCCATAGAGTGGGTACAGATATTTATGAAGACAACTTGTGCCAGTAAAGCCTTTGGCAGATGACATTGCTTTGCAAACACTTACTCTCGTTTCACAGTCTATGTGAAACATGTCCTCGACAGAAGATTCAATAGATCTTTCTTCCCAAGGATATCTGAAGTGGAAGCGGTTTTCTCCGTAATATACATGTGTGTGTGTGTGTTTCCATGTAATTTGGAGTCGACCGCGGACGGACGTGTTCAGCAACGCTCCGCAGATGAAAATCTAATCTAGAACTCAAGACTCCTTTTTCAGGCCGTTTCAAATGGAAAAAAACGACGTAGAAGGAGAAATCGAAGAGAACTCGAAGGAGATGCCGGGGCGAAAGAGGCCTAGAAAAACCGCCGGTTCTCAGACTGATGATGACAATCCTAGCTGCAGTTGCCACAACATGGCTGCCACCATAGAAGCGATCAACCAGAAGTTGGACCTGGCTCTATCTAGGTTCCAGGAAATCGACGACCTAAAGGAGAATCTAAATGATCTTCGGAGAGAAAACATCGATTTAAAAGAAAGTCTCTCCTTCGCGCACATGGAAATAGCCGAGCTAAAGGAAACTTCTAAATTCCAAGAGGGAGCGATCAAAGCACTTCAAATAGGTGTTAATGGTTTACAGAAGGATGTTAAAATGGAGAGGGAACGTGCTATCAAGCTCGAAAGTCACAGCCGAAGGAACAATTTGAATTCTTTCAGCATCCCCGAAGTAGCAGATGAATCCTTCGCCAAAACAGAGTCGACTCTTCGCAACTTTATGGATAAGGAGCTTCGAGTTGAAGAAGTGGAAGACATTTCTATCGAAAGAGCTCATAGAGTAGGCAAACCGCGTTCGGATGGTAAGCCTTGACCAATTATTGCTAAATTTAGTTTCTTCAAAGACAAAAGCTATGTTTTGTCTAAGGCTCCGAACCTTGCTGGAACAAATTTTGGAGTGTCTTCGGACTTCCCAAAAGAAGTTGTTGACATCAGGAAATCGCTCTTACCACATTTAAGAGCTGCCAGGAAACGTGGATGCAAGGCGAAGCTGGTGTACGACAAGTTGTACATTGACGGTCAGCTTTTTCGAGGAAGCCAATGAATAATTACAAAGAAACATTTAACTACAGTATTTTGGTTTTCTAGTTTTATTTTCGTTATGCTTAGATTTTCTCTCGACTGCAACGTGGTGCCTGTCAAAGCGAGTCTTGTGATTTGCAAATTTTTTTTCCTCCGGTCTAATTTAGCGCCCAAATTTAGAATGTATTCACCAAGAAATAATTTAATGTTTAGCATTATGGCCATCGCATGTGTAATCCTTTCTTGTTATTGTGCAGTGTTAGCTACTTGGCTCGTCTCTTTGTCCAGTATTTTCAACTCAAATAGTGATAGAGTTTGTTTTAGGTGCTCACAAGGTCTTGTATCATTCTGCTGTCTGTTTGCGGGCTAAACGTTTTACTGAGGTAAGTCAAATTCTCTTATTGTCAGTATGCCACACTCTTTTTCTTGCGTCACAGTAAACACAAGGGGTCTCAATAACGCGCGAAAGAGAAGACAAGTTTTCAGATGGCTGCACATGAATAAATTTCAAGTAATATTTTTGAAAGAAGCATATAGCTCTAGTGAAATTGAAAAACTCTGGTCGGCTGAGTGGGGAGGCAAAATGTTTTTCTGTCACGGTTCAAAGCACAGCAAGGGAACAGTGATCATGTTTAATCCGTCTCTAGATGTTGAAGTTGTTGAGTGTACAACGAGTGAAAAGGGCCGAATTATAATATTAGAAGCCCAAATTGATGATGGAAAGTTTATTTTTGTAAACATTTACGCACCTAACGATTTAGCTCGGCAAGTGAAATTTTTTGACGGTCTCAAGAGTAAGCTTGTAAAGTATGCAAATGAGAGTATTATTGTTGGAGGTGATTTTAACTGCGCACTTACACCAAGTGACAAAAGAGGCAGCTGCCCCGTTGAGAAAAAGGGAGCAGTGGTGCAAGCGATTAGTAATCTTTGTAGAATTCTGGACTTAAAGGATGCTTGGCGATACTTGCACCCAAATGAGGCATTGTTTACTTGGCACCATAAGTCGTTAAAAATCCACTGCAGATTAGACTTTTTTCTGGTCTCAGGCGGCATCATTAGTCAGATACAAGAATGCAAGATATTGCCAGTGTCTTTTTCGGACCACGCGGCAGTTTCTTTCTCTTTATTTTCCAAGGAGTATGAAAAGCGCGGACCGGGTTTTTTCAAATTTAACAATGCCCTTTTAGATGATAAGAATTTCATAGAAGAACTCAAAGAGAACATAGAAATGTATAAAGAAAAATATCGCGACGTGACTGATAAAAGACTATATTGGGAAATGATCAAGATGGAAATTAGAAGTTTCACCCTATTCTTTTCCAAAAGGCTTGCCAAACAGCGCAGAAATGATGAAGAAATGTTGCAACAGGAACTGTGTAATCTGCAAAGAGAAATGGGCCTCAATCCATCGGAAGAAAATGTGTCCAAATTTTACAATGTAAAATTTAAATTGAATCAGGTATCGTTGCTCAAAACAAAGGGAGCAATGACACGAAGTAAAGCTCGCTGGTGTGAACAGGGTGAACGTAATTCTAAATACTTCTACCGCCTAGAGAGACGAAATCACAGTGCTAAGTATATATCTGAATTGAAACGCTCAGATAAAGCAACTATTACTAAACCCAAAGAAATTTTAAATGAGGTGTATCGTTTTTACAACAAGCTCTACACCTCCACTGGTGCGTGCCAAGATGACCAGCTTTTTGACCACTTTTTATCAACCCGGCTTTGCCTAAAATATCTGCGGATCAAAGGCAATCCTGTGAGGGACTTTTAACAAAAGACGAATGTCTCGCGTCTCTGAAGCAAATGGCAAAAGGTAAATCTCCCGGATCGGATGGTCTCTCCGCGGAGTTTTACTTAGCTTTCTGGGAAAGTTTAGGGCAAGATCTAGTTGAGAGTCTGAATTATGCTTTCTAATGTGGAGAATTAACTATCTCTCAAAGAAGAGGAATCATCCCTCTCATTCCAAAGAAGAGTAAAGATAAAACTGTACTGGATAATTGGAGACCAATCTCGCTGTTGAATACTGACTATAAAATTGCTACTAAAGCGATAGCCTTGAGAATATCTAAAATCTTACCGGACATCATTCATAGTGACCAAACGGGTTATGTCAAAAAGCATTTTATTGGGCAGAACATTCGCTTGATTTCAGATGTTATTGAACGTTGTCAAAATTTGAAAATTCCTGGCATTGCGTTATTTCTGGATTTTAAGAAAGCTTTTGACAGCATCGAATGGTCTTTTTTATTCAAGGCTCTAGAAACGTTTGGTTTTGGAGATATGTTAGTAAAATGGATCAAGACCTTTTATGCAAATCCACAAAGTTGTGTTACTAACAATGGTTTTGCCACTCCTTTTTTCCTCCTTGAACGTGGAGTTAGACAGGGGTGCCCCCTTTCTGGAATCCTTTTTGTTATAGGTGTGGAGCTCCTAGGAAGCGCTATTAGAAGTGATAAATCAATAAAGGGTCTATCGCTTGACTCAAAAGAATTTAAATTATCGCAGTATGCCAATGACACTACTTGTTTGGTTGCAGATACTTTATCCGCTAGTAATCTATTTGAAAAGCTAGATTTGTTTAGACTATGTTCGGGGCTCGAGCTCAATAGGTCCAAAACAGAGGCATTATGGTTAGGTTCAAACAAGATTAGAACTGATACTCCCTTTGGTATTCGTTGGCCCAAGGTCTATGTCAATGCACTTGGCATATGCTTTACTACAGACCAGAATATTTCTTATAGTAAAAACTTAGAACCAAGGTTGCTTTCCTTAGAAAAATGTCTCAACGTGTGGTCTTCGAGAGACTTGACTCTGTATGGGAAAATTAACATTGTAAAATCATTAGCGCTCTCTAAATTGACCTTTGTCGCGACTGTTTTTCCAATTCCCGACGATTTTGTAAAAAGTGTTAATAAACAGATTGCGAAGTTTATTTGGAGTCAGAAGAACCCAAAGATCAAAAAGACAACAATGATTGGTGAAAAAAAGGAGGGGGGCTAGGAATGCCTGATTTTGATATAATTAACAAATCGCTTAAAGCAGCTTGGGCTAAAAGACTATCCGTTCCTGATTGTGCCATGTGGAAATCACTGCCACTTGAGTACCTTAGTGACGTTGGAGGGGGATTTATTTTCTATTGCAATTTCTCACTTAAAACTCTTCCGCATCTTTCTGGTTTACCGCTATTTTACAAAGACGTGCTTAATGCATGGGAGAGGATTGTGGGTCACACTCCCGGGAGCAAATATGAAGTGGAAAACGAGATTATCTGGAACAATAAATTTATTACAATAGCAGGAAAGTCAGTATTCTATCGATCGTGGTATGAAGCCGGTGTTAAATACATAAAAGATCTAATAACTGAGAATGGTAAGTTAATGACTCTCAATGTTTTCCAACATACTTTCGACATTAAAACTCACTTTTTGCAGTATTTAGGGCTTTTAAACGCTATTCCTACGAGCTGGAAAAAGAAACTCAAGAGCAACTACAAGGAGAATGAAACTTACGACTGCGAAAATAGGATTATTGATCTGCAAAATATTTCAAGTAAGATCCTTAGAAATATGCTGACAAAAAAACTGTTTGAGAAGCCCACCTCAGTGGCAAAGCTTGAAAAAGCATGTTTTACTGTGGATGAAATTTCGCATATTTATGAGCTTCCTTTCAAACTAACTCTCGATGTCAGATTGTCAGTTTTTCAATTTAAGATTAATCACAACATTTTGTATACAAAAAGTAGACTCTTTAGGGACAAGATAACGGAGAATGACGAATGTTACCTTTGCAGTGGAAGCCGAACATTGGTGCATCTCTTTGTTGATTGTGACTTTAGTAAAGCTTTTTGGTCTGATTTTACTTCTTGGTGGAATTGTAAAAATAGCATGCAAATCAAGCTTCAACAGCGTGATATTATATATGCTTTTCACCCAGGAAAACAGTCCTTTTTAGGCATCAACTACTGTTTGCTCGTGGCCAGAAATTACATTTATATTTCGGCAAAAAATGAAGACCCCTTCTGTTTTAATTCCTACCTCACTTTTTTAAAAAACAAGCTCGGGGCGGACAAAAAGAAGATTCGAGACCTTGTTACTCTTTAGAGCACTTTTTTTTTTTTTTTTTTTGTCGTTGTTGTTGTTGTTCGATGACCGTAATTCGTGGCTTTTGTATAATGCAGTGTTGGTAACATAGTAACGAAGGCAAAAAAAAAAAAAGTAAGCCAACTGTAATTTCATTAGGTGATTGGATATTGTGTTATTATGTGTTGCAATTAGTGCTGGTATAAATAGTGTATGTATGAGCAGTGCAATGTAATGTAAATGTAAGTATAATGTTAGTATTGTAAGTAGTGTAAATGCTCGTCCTCTTTGTTTGTATAAATAGTGTAAGTAAGTAAGTATTTTTGTAAATAAGGTTAGTATTTGTTGGTAGCTGTAGTGTAGTGTTGTAGGTAGTTGTATATCTAGCTATTAGCTGTAACCTGTAAGTAATGTCCACATTGTAATGTAGAACTGTTACTAATTAAAAATATTAAAAAAAAAAAAATACATGTGTGTTTGTACTGTTCTCCAGTCTTTTACCAAGCAATTTGCATCTCCTGCACCCAGACTTTCCTTGGTTCAAGAACTTGCCACACTCACACTGACCAGGATGATCTCCTGTCAAACATAGAAATAATACACGCACTGTCTCCTCTTCACTAGTTTGATAGCCTTCTACCTCTATCTCCCTTGGATAGTTGAAAATGCTGAAACCATCAATGAACCCTTTGGATATGTACTGGAGTAAAGGCAGTAGAAATGGGTCAAGGGCTTCAGGCAGGTTGGGAACCTGGTAGCAGGGAATAAAACCAACGACATATACCTCTTCTACATGGTTTCTGTCATTCTTGGTCATGTTTGCAATGCTAACCCTCTATAACTTTTCCCAAATGGCTGCCAGCCATCCCAATGGCCTATCAGAGCCAAATTCAAAGGAGATCCATTCGAGACTCCAATACAGTGTTCAAAGATTTCAAAACAGTTTGGACATTCCACATCTTTACTTCCATCTTTGCCATTGGCAGAGTTGATTAACTGATCTGATGAAACTGGTAATCCACAATGAGGGCAGAGTGCTGGTAATGCCCAGGTGCTCTTAGGGTCCCAAAACCACTGCAGTTCAAGCCATCGTTCCCCATCCCAAAATTCACTTTTTTCTGGATTGCTGCTTTGGCGGCCAAGCCAATTATCACGTGCATTCCACTGGGACAGCATTTTTCGGCACATATCAACATTTTTAAACCAGTTCTTAACTTTTGTGCCGATGCCTAGGTAGTAATATTTTAGATAGCCTTTTTTGCCACAATGAATGCACAGATCATCCTTATTCTCAAGAACGTCTAGAACGGCATTAAGCACCAATTTTTTCAAAGGGTTGGGCTCCCTTTCTTCAGGTTCGACAGTAGTACATGGTTCTACTCTTTCTCTCGGAAAGCTGCCACAGCTTTCAACTTCGTCATAGTCATAGTGATTTTTCGTCATAGTCATAGTGATTTTTCTTGGACAACTCTGTCCAAGGGGGAAAGGTGCATGAGGTTATCCCTATGTAAAGCACCAACCCATGGGACAAGGCCAGACCACAACACCGGGAACTACGTGCCCTACTCTTTTCGATAAGTGTGTGGGTTCTTTAACGTCCCCTGCTAACCATGTAACATTGAAGATGCAGGAGACGGGGCCTACGGTTTATAGTCCTTATCCGAGAAGACCTGAACATCTAACCATTTGCAGATGAATTTACAAAGGCAGCACATTCTCCTCAGTTATTTTAAGACCCTGAGTGTTGGTCCGGTCTGGGGTTCGAACCCTCGACCTTCCGCACAGCAGACTGGCGCTCTACCAACTGAGCTAACCAGGAGGCGGTTAACCTACATCACTTTCAGTATTACTCACGTCAAACTGCATACCTTCAGTATCTTCATCCATCTGTTGTTCCTCATCCGATAGGTCGCTTTCAGTAAAAGTACATCCAGGCAGAGGTTCCCGAAACTCATCCAATTCGGACTGACTTTTGAAAACAACTTGGCTTTCTTTCCAGTGCTTAAGTTCGGTACTTCTATCCACTGCTCATCCATTGCAGCTTGAGCAAGGACAGTGAACATGCCGATATGATTTATTGCTGCAACAGCACAATGTGATGCTACTTTTTGTCCAAATCGGATCACTTCTACTACTACTTCCCACATTTGCCGCCATGTTACTTTTTCTGAAAGGTGTACGCTGTTAAATAACACAGTGGGCTCAGCATTGCTGCCAACACCCTACCACACTTTTTCAGCGGGAACCTGTAGCCAATCATTTTTTCACGTTTCTAAACACAAGCCAATCACGAGCTGCAAAATAAGCAAATGATTCCATGCTCCACAGATTGGCGCTCTTTTCTTTTCAGTCTGTATATATCTCTGAAAGCTGTTGTGTGGGAGGTTTCTTTGAAACATGAGTCATCAGGAAACAAACACGGAAAATAAAACAGCAGAAAGCTTGACTACTGCAGAGGAGATAAATCTAAAATTATCACAGCTCTTAGGCAAAGAAATTGCCAAAGTGTTTGAAGGTAATCCTTCAATTGTGGAATGCCGAGCTTGTACTTCTTTTTCGGCCATTTATTCGACTACAGAAGAAGAAATAAACTGTCCTTTGGGCATTGCCGATCTCCTGAGAAGAGAGGCAGACTGCAATCTTTGTGAAACTTGGTTTAACTTATGGGAAAGCCTTGCTATTCCGCCGAGAGTTTGAAAAGCTGATACCACAATGTCAACCACGAGAAATGAAAACAAGCGTCCCCCCACCGCCAAGCAAGCCTTCTATGGGCGATATGGCTGCATTTTCTCCAGAGATGAAACGTTTATACCTGTCAAAGTAAGTGTTTTTATTCCCAAATTACCTTGACTTTATTGCCAAGTAAGGAAATGAAAGGTGTTTGAAAAGTTATCTTCATTATCCAAAGGAAAAGCACAACAGTGTTTGCTAGAAAATTGTTTTGATACGCTGGCATACAAGTGGTTGAATGATAAGAATATTCAATTTTTCCGCAATTAGACATTGGAGATTCCTAAAAGTAATGTGTAGTTCAAGAAAAAACTCTTGTAAATTTTACAGTAAATATATGTGACTTTGCTTTTATTTTGGGGGGGGGGGGAATGAAGGGGAGAAAGGTGATTACGAAACATGGGCAGCATTTTTTTTTGCATTTCTTTGAGTTCATTTATGAATCTTGATGAGCACATGCTTAGTACTCTGACCTTTGCAGCCTGCAGAGATTCTTTTGCATGCCTTATTAATTGTTAACACTAATTGTTAACACTAATTGTTTTTTGGAAAACTACCTCTGTTGTCCCTGACAACAGCAGAGTTTTAATGGTGAAACTTGGGTGCTGAAATATACTCGTTCACATAATCAATAAGCACAGCATTACATGCACTAAACTTATTACCATTAATGTTCTTCAAGAAACTTTTTAAACTTATGGTAATTTAAGGGAGTTTCATTTCATGGTAATACATTTCAATTTATACTCTGATTGTGGAATGACAGTTTCATCTTCAACTTCTTCACATCTCATGTTAATGTTTACAGACGTAAACAAGTTGGAGTGCTTGCTTCTGAGCACTGGAGCACTTGCACTGGCAAGTTTCCAAAATTCAACACACCAGACAAAAAAGCTGAACTTCAGCAGTTTGCTAAGAAGATTTCTGATGAATGTTCCCTGCCTGAGGCTGGCTTTTCCACAGATGGTATTGCTCTGCATATTAAAAGCTTCTTCAGTGAGCAATGAAGATTCCAGAAAAACAAGCAAAAGGTATCAGTGTTAATAGACCTTATTACTAAACCTATTATACCTGGCAGAAAAGTTAATTTTGTGGCATTAATAAAACAATGCCAGATCACAATCATCTGACCTTGTGTACACCATTTAATTTGGTGGTTGCTGGTGCAACTTACAATGTTGAAAACCTGTTCCTAAATTGTAAGTAAAGGCTACCATCATTATTGCTCTGGCATCTTACTAACAGGTTGTTATTTTTTAGGTTGGAGTATCACCATCAGCGTCAGAATCTAGCTCCAGCAGTGAGGTAGAACTGACATCTCCTCCCAGGCTACCATCTATGGTAAGTGCAATGGCTGGTCCCTACATGTATGTAAACATAATTTATATACATGCACTGAAGCACTTAAAATAGAGATTAAAGCCCTTCTAAATTTAATAGACCATGATGCATTGAGAGTAGTTTCCCAATTTAGTGATAAATTAAAGTGAAATACATGCATGCCATTGAAAATGGAGATGTCCTTGGTCATTTGGCCCTGCCAAAAATTAGAAACCATTGCTTTTGACCTTTTAAGGCCGACTGATGTTGTTGAGGTACGAATTTAATATGAAAGGAACTAATATGAGTTGCACTGCCTAATTTCTTCTGTTAAACAGCCCAACGAAAATCAGACAAAAGCTGCCAGCAAGGAGAAAGTAGCTTCTGATAATTCCGAGGTATGCATTGGAGTGTTTTTTGTTTGTTTGTTCTGTTTTCCTTTTTGCTCTTATGGTGAGGCCACCTTGCCATCTGAAGTTCAGATTAAGTTTATTGAAAAAGATACATTACTAGCAGTCATTTACTGTAAGATGACAATCTCAAATTGCACAACCTTGACTACACTGAAAGATGTTAAGTTGTTTAAGTTGATGTTTCAGATTCAATGAATTGTGGGCATTCTATATTACAATAAGTATTTGACAAGTATGTTTGAGAGCTCACTGAGTTGAATTTCGCAAAATTTGAGGGACCAATTCTGTCAAATTTGGCTTCCTAAATTCTGCTCAAATCCTATGAAATGTGGGCATTCTAAATTCGGCATAATCGTATTTGATGCAAAATTTCACAAAATGCACTTATAAAAACTGTGGAATGCGTCTTTCGTGGAACAGAAACGACTACAGTGCGACTACTCTAACCAAAGCCACCTGACAAAATTTTCTACAAATTTAACGAATGAAAATTGTAGAGGTTACGAATAGTTTGGCAACAAATTATCCAAAATAACCACAAATGTGTTGCCTTTGTAATGTACAGATTGATGACATGGATATTTGTTGAAAAACTTATGCTATTTACCTCCATAATTTTTATTCATTAAATTTGTGGACAATTTTGTCGGGTGGCCTTGGTTGGAGTCGTCGCACTGTAAAGCGAAATGACAGCTGTTACAATAAAAAGAAAAACACTACCATAAAATGAAAAGACAATTATGGCCGGGACAACCCCTCATAGAAAAACTCCTTGAAAGCTCCTTCAGTATTTGCAGTGCAAGCCCTGGATATTAAATTGATTACAATTTTTTAAATCTTCAAATTAGTGATAAATTAATTCTATTGCATTGTTGTCTGGGTTTCAGTGGTATCAAGAGTGTGGAACATTAGAACATTCCAGTCAAAGAACTACAAAATGGTCCACATCAATAATCAAATGACCACAAGTGCTTTCATTGCAAAAGTTGCAAAACTTTTAAATGTTTGCAAAGAACTTATTCGCGTAACTTTCGAATTTCCACCTAACGATGGTAATGAAATAGTGAAGGTGGAAATCGAGGAAAGGGATAGTAGCAGCCTCCACCATGCAATTGATGTGCTCAAAAACTATTCCAAGTTAACGGTGGAAGTGAAGCTTGAGCCAAATGCTGCAGAACATATGATTGCTGAAGGTAAACGAGTGGTACGTACAAAGGAGGTTATTACAGAGCAGCTTAAAAGAGAAATGGGGCTGCATGACGATAGAGGGAAACGCACACATGCATTTATGGATTCCAGATGGAATGCCCGATGTGATCTGTTAATGAGTGAAGATGAATTTGATAAGCTGAAGGCTGGAGTAAAATTGGTGTTTCGAAGTGAAAAATATCTTTTGAATCCATTCCAAATCCTATGTCCAGTTTGCATGGAAATCAGAGTGATGAGCTCCATGAACCAGCTCCGGGCACTTTCACAACACCGCCGAGAAAAGCACCTTGAAGAATCTAAAAGCAATAACATCAGAAAGCGTTTGGCGGCATGGCTGGAAAACAACTTTGTTACTCAAGAGGAGGTGGACAAAGTAGCTAGACTTCCTGAAGGACCAACCAACCCGTGTAACCGATAGAAGTGCCACTTGAATTGACAACATTTTTGCCAACACATACAACTTTAATGCTCTTAGTGGAAATCTAGTCACCAAGATTTCTGATCATTTCCCACAGTTTCTGATCATTGAAGACCTTAAAGTTAATTATGCCTCCCTTAACTATTACAAACATGACTATTCTCATTTCAGTGAGGAAACTTTTGTTGATGATGTATCTCACCTCGATTTCTCCTCTATTCACAATAGCAATTTAAACACTAATGGTAAGTTTGATCTCTTCTATAACCAAATCGACTCTGTCTGCAAGAAACATGTACCTTATAAGAGGCTTTCCAAGAAGGAGGTTAAAATATCCTCCAAACCTTGGATTACTAGAGAAATCCTTGCTAAAATGAATTATAGAGACAAACTATATTCCAAATTGCTTAAATGTAAACAACCGGATCCTAATCTTCGTTATCTCTATAAAAAATTTAGAAATAAAGTTGTTAAAGATCTGAAAGATAGTAAATCAACATATTTTAATCAATATTTTTCTTTAAATAAGTATAACATGCAAAAGTTGTGGTCTGGTATTAGGTCAATTATAAATATTGCTAAATGTTAAAACAGTAACATAACTTCCATTCTCAATAAGAACAAGTCTGTTGATAACCCAAATGACATTGCTGACATCTTTAATAACTTTTTTGCTAATATTGGTAAGACTACGGAGAAGGGAATCCCTCGGGGAAGTCATAACCCCTTATTCTACCTTAGGGGTAACTACTCAGGCTCAATTTTCTTATCCCCTGTCACTTCAAATGAAATTTGGGCTCTCATTGGTAAGATGGATGCTAGTAAGTCTTCTGGCCCATACAGTGTACCTGTTACTATTTTGAAAATTATTAGGGACTATATATCTGAGCCTCTTGCATGTTTAGTCAATGATTCTTTTGCTAGTGGTAATTTTCCTGAGAAATTAAAATTAGCAAGGATTACTCCTGTTTTTAAGAAGGGCTCAAGATCTGACATAGATAATTATAGACCAATCTCTGTTCTTTCTAACTTTAGTAAATTATTTGAAAAAGCTATGTACCATCGCCTCTACAATTATTTGGAAGAATTCAAAATACTTTATCCACTTCAATTTGGTTTCAGAGAAAAATGTTCGACTACCCATGCTCTTGTTTCTATCACTGAATCCATTCGCCAGTCCATTGATAACAATGAATTTGGTTGTGGTTTATTTATAGATTTGAAAAAAGCATTTGATACTGTTAATCATACAATCCTATTAACGAAGCTTAACCATTACGGAATAAGAGGTGTTGTGCTTGATTGGTTTAAATCTTATTTATCCCAAAGAGAACAATTTGTAAATGTTAATGGTCATAACTCACTTTCATTACCAGTGACTTGTGGTGTTCCTCAAGGATCTATTCTAGGGCCCCTTTTATTTTTGTTATATGTAAATGATTTGCCCAATACTTCAAGCTTACTAACATTACATCTCTTTGCTGATGACACTAATATTTATTTTTCTAGCAAAAACCTTAGTCACCTTGAAGCAACCCTAAATTGTGAACTAAAACCTGTTGCTGAATGGATGAAATGTAACCGATTAGCACTTAGTATCTCAAAAACTAATTTCATTCTTTTTCATTCCAGTAAGCTTAAACCTAATCAGTCATTAAGAATTAAAATTGATGATACACCTATTAAACAAGTTGACTCTACTAAGTACCTAGGCATAACATTCGATTCCAATTTAACATGGAAAAGTCATATTAATGAGCTATGTTTGAAACTATCCAAAACAGTAGGTATCTTGTCAAAAGTGAGACATTTTGTCAACAAACATATTCTTGTCATGCTTTATTACTCTCTTATCTATCCTTTCCTCACTTATGGCATCCATGTCTGGGGTTTAACCTTTCCCTCATTTCTAACTCAATTATTTGTTATCAAAAAAAAAAAAAAAGCAATCAG
>OZ026596.1:34892333-34919833 GCA_964020085.1 Micromussa lordhowensis | reverse complement strand
GGGGGTCGCTATGTAGTTCCCGGTGTTGTGGTCTGTCCTTGTCTCATGGGTTGGTGCTTCACATAGGGTTAACCTCACTGCACCTTTCCCCCTTGGACAGAATTGTCCAAGAAAAATTGCTATGACTATGGGGAGCTACCATAGCTGGGAAATTGCGGACCTTGTGCTTTTACTAAGCGAATTTTCTTTTTTTAACAAGACTAATCGCTTGGCTAATATTCTAATTTTTTGTCGCTACATAGATGATGGTTTTATGCTTACTAATAAAGCTGACCTATCTAACATCATTACATTAACCTTTGCAGCTCATACCCTTCACAAATACCCATCACTTTCACCTCCGATCAAAACACAACACATTACCTGGACCTGACTTTATCATTCAACCACTTCACCATCATGAATCACAAAGTTCACTATCAGGTATACCAAAAACCACATCACAAATACATGTATCCACATTTTTCATCCAATCATCCACAACACATTTTCACTGGTATCATAAAAACTGAGACAATACGATACAGTAGACTTTCCGCAACTCCCGACGACTACAACTTTATACACAAACTGTTCTCCCTACGACTAATTGCTTTGAACTATCCTGACAAACTGATCTCTGCACACTCCTTCCCCTGGCTTAAACTAACTGCACACAGACGACGTCTTAAAGATAAACAAACTGACAAACAAAAACCGACTGTTTACTATAAAACTTTATACAACAAAGACAAACGGACCAACAAAATCGTCACTAACATTCTACGTAAATACCGCACACCTAACATACCAAACCTTACAAAGACATACTGTAATTCCAGAAAACTTCACACACTACTCCTTACCAATAAATTAATTCACCAAAAATTAGTCATCCATCAAAATTCATCTACAGATTTAATTTAGTTAAATTTTATTTTTTAGTATCATTATCATCGCTATTATCACCAGATTTAAGAGATATCATGGATGAAACACAAAATATTGATTTTTATCTATATTGGCTACACTTTTATGATTCCCCATGCCATCATATTCTTTGTTTCATACGTTTTTCAAGTTAAGATGAAAGACAAACATGTCTATTTGAAATATTTTCAATCCAGTTTACTCACTAAGTTTGAGTGTGCCTGTAATAGACCAAAATTTGTTATTGACATAATCTTTCCATGTATGGATCATAACAATTTTCCAACCATTTCTTAGTACAATATCAATTTTCACGAATTCCTATGTTCTCATTACATTCTGTACATAACATCACTGTACTGTAAACTTAACTCGATTTAAGCTAAGCTTAACCTTATTTAAACTTACATGTACATAGTAATAGAGAATTTTGCTTGGATTTGTTGTATCGGATTTACTCTAAAACGGAGATTTCGCTTATGATTTAGGGTATAATTTTATCATTTCTATGCCATATTTCTTAAATAAAGATTCATTAGTAACCTTTTGTCTGTTTTAGAACGATAAATCATTGATTTGAAATCTTTTGCTCACATACCGGTTGGCCAATGCCCAGCGGTTTTCCATCGATTTCGAAGGTTCCACTTGCGGAAATTATTACTCAACCCTCCACGTTGACAATTCCTTCAGGACAAGCTTTTGTTTGACCCTTTGCCCATTGTAGAAATTACCTTTACTATAACAAAATTGTTCATCGAAGCCTAAATCCTATGGTTGCCGAAATGTAGCAAAATTCGATAAAACTTATTTTCATTTGATAAAAATATTTTTTCATTTGATAAAAATATTTTTATTCGTTAAAAATATATTTTCATTTAATAAAATATTTTTATCCGATAAAATATAATATTTCCATTGGATAAAATATATTTTCATTTTGATACAAAAAATATTTTCATTCGATAAAAATAATTTTCATTTGATATCATGTTTTCATTCGATGAAATATATTGCCATTCAATGGAATATTTTCATGCGGTAAAAATAGTTTCATTCGATAAAAAAATATTTTCATTCGATTAAAATGTCACGTGGTACTTGTTAGGCCTGGTCGCATAGGACCGAAGTTCGCGCAAAAAATGGTTCGCCTGTTCTTGCCCAGTCTGTTTTGCTGTCGCACTCCGTCGCAGCTTTTTCACAGCTTCACTCAGCTACACGAAAATGGATTTGAACCGGTCAATAATTCGTTCCGAGGTGAGACAAGCGTTGGAGGAGTATATGCAGTCGAATACCAATAGATCTGCAAATACAGGGGAAAGAGGAAGATTGGAAGGTAGTTGTAAATTAATTTTTTCAGTGTACCGCCTTGCTTATGCTTTCTCTAAATGTATGAACAGACGAGAGCAGATCTCAAATGGATTTATTTTAGCCGTAAACTTGTTATTTACAGCTTCCCCACAGAACACAAGTACAACTAGCCAACAGCTAAACTTTCAAATTGGACAGGTTGTAAACCACGCCAGGGATATTTTAAGAAGCAATTGATCATCATTCACATGAAATGCCAGCACGTCGTTCCAGAATGGTGACACTAGCACATATCCCAAAAGACCTCGATTGTCGGGGGCTTCACGTTAAAGGAATGTTCTTCCCAAGGATGTGGCTAAAACGGTTGTGCTCTTGGAAAATCCTGGTTCTTCAAATGAATATCCTTTGAAGAATGATACCATAATGTGCTATGCTGAAGTGGATTGCGTCACTACTGATGACGAACGGCTCGTGCGTAATAAAATCGTCGGAGCATTGAAGACACAGATACCTGACATTGCACCGGATGATTTTGAATTTGTTAAAGTCCTCGGCAAGAGTCTCTACTCCTGTTGTAGCTGATGGCTACAACTGGGATTTTAAGCACGTTAAAAACTTATGTGGTCAAGGCAAATTGTATGTCCGTCTTAACAAACAGCAAGAACAGGACCAGGAAAACATTTCAGACACATTAGACACATTTGAAGCCATCAATGTGGAAAGACCTAGTACTATTCTTGCAGATAATAGGGGCGCGAGTAGTATATGTTCAGCATTTTAAGCCACGTTACGGTAGAGCCAGGTAGAGTTAGGTAGACTTAAGTCATTAATATTCAAACTGCCTAGGTAAAAATGCGTTCCTGCATACTAATGTGAATTTCCTGCATACTAATTTGGATTAGGTTTGCTAATAAGCGTCGCTCTAGTACAATGAAAACAATAAGCTTGCCTGGGCTTGCCCGCTAACCCAGATTGGCTCAGGTAGAGTCTATTACATATTTAAAATAAAAGCGCGTAGATTTCGAAAGCGTCATTCCTTTATTCAACTTGAACTCGCTGGAAATTTGAAAACATTGTTCAAATTTTGAAAGGTTAATTCTGAAGATGGCTTTTTTCACTAGCATCGATGATTTTCAAGCTGCTTTGAACGCTTGCGTATCAGTCCTTCTCAAATCTATTTGGACAAACACGCATTGCTTTGTGTAATGATTCTGAGGTTCTCTAGCTTTCTTTGAAAACCTTCTCCGATTTTTGAAACCGGGCTCTTTTAACCCCGATTGGTTCATGAAAATATCTGTTAAGTTTTATCTGAACTCTCAGCTTAGCTAACTGCTCGAGTTTTCTGCTCCGTTAGTCACGCACTGAACTGAACTTTAAACCCTAGATTGGCATACAAACTCCAACGGAAAAGCCCATGGGACAGCTCTACCATTGAAATTACAACAATAGAGGTTCAGAGCACTAATCAATTGTCAACACGCGACAATAAATATTTTACTGCTTGTTATTAGCGGATGCAGAAAAAAATAATACTCAGAGATTTGAAATGAATACACCAAAATTACAACAACTACAAAATGTTTAACAAACCCATGGGACACCTCTACCATTGAAATTACAGCAATAGAAGTTCGCAGTGCTCAGTTTAAGCACGCGACAATAAAAATTTTTTAACATGTTTCTTGATTACTTTTATTCGCGAATGCAAAAATAATACACAGAGATTTGAAATGATTACGCCAAAATTACAACAACTACGAAATGTCTATCACGTTAAAATCGCCAAAAGCGCCAAAAAACACCACATTTTAGCATTTTAGCCTCGCGATGCCCGTGACTAAACAGAAAACAAGAAATGGTTAAACTCAACTAATGATTTATTTACAACTATAATTACATTCTTCAGAACTTTTAAGTCATCAAAATACGTACAATTAACACGAGTGAAAGACTATATACGATCGATAGAAAATACTATTTAAACAAACTATAAATCTCTAAACAAACTTGTAAAACATTGCGTTTCGGGTAAAAATATGAACAAGCACTTCAGAGCTAAAAAAACACTGCACCCTTTGAATTTCTTACAAAATACAACAAAAATACCCTACAATGTCTTCAAAATATTGTTTTAAGTTTAAAAGGAGGAGGTGGAGGAGGAGAAGCAAGGGAAGGAAGAGGGAAAACCAGAGAATTGAGGAGGAGGAGGGAAAACCAGAGAATTGAGGAGGAGGAGGGAAAACCAGAGAATTGAGGAGGAGGAGGGAAAACAATAGAATTGAGGAGGAGGAGGAGGAGGAGGGAAAACAATAGAATTGAGGAGAGGGAGGAGGAGGAGGGAAATCGTTTCCCAAATGTCCCCGTTCCCTAAGTGACTTTAAGAATATACTTAATATTTATAAGGCATACTTACAGTAATAAAGAGAAGACTACATAGTTAACATATTCATATCTCCGTAAAATCCTTGGCAATTAGAATATCTTACTAAGTGGCCGACTGCCATTTGAAACTGGAAGTTCACACCCTCTCTAAAAGATCCAAATAGGACGGAATTAACGGAATTTGCGGAATTGCTTGCCAGACTGGCATGTAGAACTGGAAGTTTAGACTGCCACAAAAAATATCCAAATGCAGTGGATTTCACGGATTTTGCGGAAATGTTTTTATTTAAATATAGATACTTACAGTTCAAAAGAAAAGTAATTGATTATTATTTTTATTTTTATTTTTATTTTTATTATTATTATTTAAATCTTAGATACTTACAGTAAAAAAAGAGAGGTATAAATAATAATACTTATCGTATCTGCAAAATCCGTGAAATCCGTTGCAAATAGAGAACTCTTATCAATTGGGCAACTGTCATTTTAAACTGTAAGTTGCTGTAGCACTCTCATCCGCAAAATCCGTGAAATCCGCCACTGTTAGGAAATATTATCAATTTGCTAACAGTCATGTCAAACTGTAAGTTGAAGAGCTCTTAAAGAAAACTCTATATAGGTCGGATCTTACGGATTTTGCAGAAGTGTACGAGAACTAATTAATATTTTGTTTGCAGTTGACTTGATTTTCTGTGCTAACTGTTGCATTTGTGGACTTCATTGGCATTTCAGAAGAGTTTAGCTCAAAAATGAATAAGGTTTTGAGACTGCTATGAACGGAACGATCAGAAACTTCTCCTTTTAAACATGCCCTTGTACAGAAATATTTTGATTTTACCAGAGTTCTTGTTACCTTTAGTGTTAACCAAAGCCTCAATAGGCACCTTTTTCTGTTGTGTGGTATACCATTGTTTATCGGTGCAGTTTGATCTTGACTTTAAAATTAAACAATCGCACTTTGATTCACAGCTTCTCTACTCAAAAGAGCAGCGTTTGTTTCATGAAGAAGATGCTACCAAGTAGTTGTCAGCGAGAATAATAGCCTTGATTAGGTCATGCTTAAAGTGCAGTGTAACTGCAGCTGAAATGATGTAATCGTTACATAATGAAATCTGTGGCACCTTTTATCTGGGTGGATAATTCTTAAAGAAAATTGATGCAATGGACATGACAATATTATTTTTAGCTCAGAGTGTTTGACGGGCCGCTACAAAGTCATTGTTGCTCTAAGAAAAGCGTCACAGTGTTACATACCAAATTAAACGCTGCTTGTTTCTATTTGAAGTTTGTGCGACTTTCAAATTTATTCCCCGTGATATCACATCTTCGAATCATATAAACCAGGAGCAATTCTGTTTTGTTCTGACCGGATCATTGCAACATGAACAGAGCAAGACTTCCCTGCAGACAACTGAACAGCCAGGGTATTAAGAGTTCGGTTTTATGCTACACAAGTCCAATAGTTGCTGGGAAGTGAAGCATCGTGAGTGCAAAATGCGTTTGTAAAGTTACCGAAGATGGGTTTCAAACGGCGTGGAACAACGTGTGTAAGACACGAGAACTTTGCGACGAGGCCATCTTTGGTGGGTATTTGTCTAGCCTGCGCTTTCGCTGCTCGTTTGATTCATAAAATATCTTGGAGATGTCTAAAGTCAATGTTCTTGTACTTTTAACAGGAGTTCGAAACGTGGTGTTTTTCTTTTCTGCAATAAGTGCACAAGGACCCCCAAAGGGTAAGGGGAAAAAGCAAGCAAGCGCGCCAGACCCCAAAGTGATGACAGTAATGATGAAGTCGTAACACCAAGTCAAGTTGCCAGCAACGCAAGTCCAGTATGGCTTTCGAATCATTCGACTGTAGTAGACGAGAAACTATGTCCCACAATCAATTATTGGATAGCATTGACTACGCCCAACGGGGTCCCTGCAAACCCCATCTTCATACACCGTGCGCTTCTAGATTGTGACGTGGAAACTATGGCAAATCAGGTATACCATTTTTAAAGTAGTTCTTGTTAAGAATATGAGAAGACCCCGGCTTGTTAAAAAATCAAACAGATTGATTGATCATGTACGGTCTTGTTTTACTGGATCATTGCATATACGGAAACCCCAGAGATAATATTTAAAACCTAGAATGTTTGATGAGCATAGTTCCATGTATCGATGTGGAGGAGATACTATCAAGTCTGAGTGGTGAAAAACTTGCAAAGACTTCAGCATAATTACATTAATTGCTCACGAACAATTTTGTGTTGCAGGTACCCTGTTGTGAAGGCAGAGAATCCATTGCAATGAAAGCCTTGTACAATGTTCTGAAAGATCACAAGAATCTGATGATACAGGACTCGATCAATTCGTCGTATGAACACTGTTGTAAAGAAGAAATGGAGATCTTGGTCGGGGATGGTGATTTGTTTGACAGCGAAAACTGCGGTACAGAGAGCGCCGCCAGAGTGTGCCTGGTAAATCCTTCATTTAATGCTCCGTTACAGCTTGCAGTGAAAAAGATGCAAGATGCCAAGGTGGTGATCGACCAGTTTGGTTTTAGCCTTGAAAACCTAAACAGTGCACCAGAGAATGACGAAACAAGGCTTTCCGACAAATTGACGGTGCTAATCAACAACATTGGAATAGCAATGAAAAGCATGGAATACGCCCTGTTTCGTGGAAAAATTTACAAAAAGTGTCCGATGGCCAAATTCATGTACGCCTACAAGTGTGAAGTCAAAGCTTTCATCAATTGCCTGGCAGCAAATGTGTCATTCAAATCAAGACTCCTTCAGAGCATGAGGAAGGTCATTGATGTCCTTGCAGATCCTGATTGTGAGGTTATTCGTCCGATATGCATCGACTACAACCTCATAGAGGTGAACTCGGGACAATGCTGGTCAATTAAGGAGAGAAGCTTTCTGAACAGCCCCATTCCAGAAGAGAAAATCGGCCTTGTCACGCCAAGAGCGTTTGTAAAGTATGAGTCAAGTAAAGAGCCAGACGCAAAGTACTTCAGAGAAATTTTACAGAACAGTCTGAATGAAGCTGAAATTGGTGAATTCTGTGAGGACTTTCTACGACTTTTGAACTACAACCAGAAACGCCACAAGGACAGAGTGCCATGCCTCATTGGCGACGCCAATAGCGGCAAAACGAGTCTGTTCCTGCCAATCCTCGCGTTGGTTCATCATAGCAAAATAGCAACCGTTACGAAGCAAAGGGCGTTTAACAAGTCGATGATCACTAAGTCGACAGAAGTCATCTTTATTGACGAGGCGTCTACGTCGACCATGGACATAGACGACTGGAAAATATTGACGCAGGGAGGGTACACCGCCTGCGACGTAAAGTATCAAACCGCAAGATCCTTCATTAACCGCTGTCTGATGCTGATCACGGCCCAGCAGAAACTTGAGTTTAAGGCAGAAGACCAGCCTACTATGGATCGACGACTGAAGAACTACACTTTCAAGAGCCTCGCAGCGCCGAAAAAGAGAGCCGCTGACTGGCTTAGAAAGCACCCCATGGAATGGCGGCAAAAAATATCCGTCGAGCAGAAGAGGAAGAAGACACATCAGAGAATTCGGATGAAGGAGAGGTAGACCAAGAGATGGAAAACGATGATGGCACTCTGCCAGAGGGTGAAAAAGAAGCCCTCCGAAAGATGGTGCTCGTAGATGATTTGGCCGATCCCTCAAAGGAAACTGGTGACGAGGACGTTCTGGGACGCGAAGACGGCAGCGGTGAAGAACACGATGGCTCGAACGAGGTTCCAAGCATTGCCACTTTGAGACAAATCGTTGAGGAGTGTTCTTCGATTTCCCTGAGACACCGCCAAGCTGCTCGAGTTCTAGAAAAGCGTCTCCATGACAATGTAAGAATGCAAGACTAGCACAGAGAGCACACCAGCAAAGACAACAGCAACTCATGACGCGCGGAGTAAGAAGAGAACACGCGGAATTGCTCCCAGAAGATGCCTCAGATCCACTGCCTACACTGATCACGGAAGATCTGGCAGATTACAGACGGCAGTCCTTGCAAGAAGAGCTAGTTACTATGCGAACGAAAGCCAGACAAGCATTCCAGGGGCCCTGGCTGCAGTCAACGGAGAGAGAGCTTCACGAAACTACTGTAAATCTGCTCAAGGCAGGAGTCGACAGCCAGACAAGGGCATCTCTCGAAGCGTACAAACTCTTGCTGCAAGAGAAGCTGAAGCAGCATCACCAGAATCTGGGCGTTAATCTCGATTGCCCCCTCGCCTTGGAGGAGAGAAAGAGATCTTGTGTTGTTCTCGGACTCTTGAGCAAAGAACACCGAGACCTGGTCACTACCCTCTTCCAGGCCTTCCCGACAGTGGAAGAACTCGATCAGTCGTCGCTCTCTGCTACACCGCAAGAAGAAGGATGTGCGCAAGAAGACCCGGGTGAGCACACGGGTGGCCAGAATTATAGCCCCGGAGCGGCAGTTGACGACGACAACGAAGACATCTTCATCACCCCTTTGCCCAGCTGGCATACGTGTCACAGCGCGTTTGAGACAACATGCAAGGCCAGCTCGCAAGCAAGAGGAAAGAGGCCGTGATCAAAAAGCGTGAAATCCAAAACTGCCAAAAGACAATGTAACAATAGAATTACTAAGTACTTTTCCAGCCAACAATAGAGGACAGATCATTCGAAGAGTTATATAAAATGTTTATTACACCTCTTAAACGAGGTATTGTGAATAAAATTGCAAGAATCATTAACTTTTGAAATGAATTGGTCACGGTATTGCAATTTTTAGTTTAACGCAAAAGCACGATAAGCTTTCTGAGTAGCAGATATGTGTTCAGTTCAGTTCAGGTGTATGGCCCCGATGAAAATTTGAGTCCCGCCCTTTTCTTTAGAGCGTCCGCTGTTCTTCCCTCTTGAAATTTCAAATCCGAATCTCTCAGAATAGCCTTCCACTGTCCATATCCGTGTCTATTAATTCCTTTCTTGAGAAAATCGTCCTCATCTGCCGTGAATTTCATCACCCAATGAAGTTTCCTCTGAATACGCAGGTTCTCAACCTTCCTGGGGGGACACAAGCTTGCCTTTTCCGTAGTGTCGACCGAGAGTGTCGGGCTTAAAGTTGAATCACCAAACCTCGCCTGCACGTCTTCGTCTACTTCTGAACCCTTGCTTCCTTGAAGCTTTTGTAGACACTTGTGAGCCTTCACGGCAACTTCGCGTGATCTCCGCTTTTGATAGTGAACTTTGGCAACAGCAGAACTGTGTTTTTGGTCTTCCGACAAATTTCTTTGCTCTTCGCTGGTGAGCTGATTGAGGCTTTCCGTTTCAACAATTTGGCGATAACGCGTAGGATGAATGTATTTTCCAATTGCATCAAACACCAGTTTGCTCATGATCTCGCCCAATTTACCATGTTGACCTCCATTTCTGTTGACGAGAACAAAGTCACACTGGGGTTTAAGCAATGGTCTGACGTAAGAGATGTAGCCATTGAGCACTTGCATGTTTGCATCGGACAGAATCAAAGAATCGAATCCATATTTTCCAGCAGTCTTGAACGTTTTCTGATCAATGAATCCACCCTTTTCCTTAGCTGCAGTAATCATTTCCACCGTCAAATATTGATAGGTCATGGGACGTGATCCCTTCACTTTGATGAACAGATACATGGCTACAAACCTCGTGGCGAATGTCAAGTCTGAGGGGTTAACTTGAGCTGGACTCGATTTGCAAATCTTCACGGTATTCTCGTAGCGCGGCAGATGGAACTTCACGACTTCCAACAATTCCTCCATTGTTGCCCAGTGGCCTCTTGCTTCCAGTGTCTCAATGTCTAAATCTTGTGTCCACTGCAATCTCATCATCTTTGCAACTGTCTTTCACACTCTTTTGAGGTACAACTCTGTTGCAGAGAATTTTTGAAAAACGGCCTCTGATGCGCCATGAAGTTTTCTGAAGTCGATCATTTCAGAAATAGCATCTATGTAGCTTGCAGTCGTCTTGTAAGTAGTCGATAAACTTGAACAACAAATTTGGAGAACACAAACCAAAGTCCACCACGTCAAAAGTCAACTCTTCCTCGTCTTCACAACAAAATCTAAGAAACTTGAAGCATCTTGTAACTATCTGTTGGGCTGCACGATCTTTCTTGTAACCGCCACCACTTCCAGTCAACCATTTCGTAAATACTTCGCCAATGTCACACGATAACGAAAACGAGGGAAGTAACTTCACAGCATGCTTTGTGGTCTCACTTGTTTGATCTTGAATAGTGTTCATCATTGAAACATTTCTTGCTAGCTTTAGTGAATCTGTGATTTCTGTCAAATTGGGCTTTTCATCAAAATAAAAGAACCAACTGTGCTTGTTATTAACATGTTTTCTGCACCCTCTTTGACTGTGAAATCCATCATGCTCACACTCTTGTATTGGGCAGTGAAACAAGCTGTCGGTTTCATCCTTTTCCAAGTGAAGCCGTTTCAGTTTGGGTGATGCTCCATCGATATCCGACCAATTGACTTTGCACTTCTTGCTCATTTTGGCTTTTTAAGAGCATTTGGCCAACACGATCTCCTTGAAAGCTGAACCAAGAAAGAACTACTGTGTGACAAGTTGAAGCTCCACCATCAGACACTTGGAACCTACAACACAGTTGAGGCGATAGCGGAATGGAGGAGGGCGTGCATTGAACTAGGCATTCTACGAGAGCAGGACCGACACTTGGTAACAGATGTCAACAGACCATTACCTACTAGCTCGCAACAGGAGGACGAGACACAGGCTGGGACAGCAAAAGAAAGCGATGACGAAAGAAGATTGCTCATTACTCCGCTTCCCAGGGCCACTCCACTGACCTCGCCGGCGCGCGCAAGCTCATACGCCTACGACCTGGAGGTTTCAGAGGAGTTGATGCGTAACAGCACGAGAACTACGAGAAAGAGGTCAAAGCGTCGTGGTCCCAGTCAAGTGGGAGAGAAAAGGCCGCGAAAAACACTGCTCAATTATTTCAGTCAGAAATAGTAATATCACTTCTTGACGGAAAGAATATTACTGTAAGAAGTTTAGGCATAACAAGAGCTGCACTTCATGTGTTTAAGTTGAAGCTACATATGACCCAATTGATTGTTTAATGATCATGTATACTGCAGTTAAAAGATTAATACAGTTTGATGTTAAGACTGACTACTTTTTTTGTACACATTCGTATTGTTGTTAAACTCGAGGCATTTTTAGTCCAGCCGTTTTCTTTAGAGGATCTGCTGTTCTTCCCGCTTGAAATTTGAAATCGGAATCTCTAAGAATGGCGGTCCATTGTCCATATCCATGCCTGTTAATTCCTTGTTTGAGAAAATCGTCCTCGTCTGCCGTAAATTTCATAACCCGATGAAGTCTCCTCTGAGTTTGCAGGTTCTCAGTGGGAATGACTACCTTTCTGGGGGGGAGACAAGCTTGCTTTTTCCATAGTTTGAACCGACATTGTTGAGCTAGAAGTTGAACCACCAAACCTCGCCTGTACATCTTTGTCCACCTCTGACCCCTTGCTTCCTTGAAGCTTTTGTAGACATACGCGAGCCTTCACGGCAACTTCGCGCGATCTCCGCTTTTGATAGTGAACTTTGGCATCCGCAGAACTGTGTTTCTGGTCTTCCGACAAAATCGTTTGCTCCTCACTGGTGAGCTGATTGAGGCTTTCCGTTTCAACAATTTGGCGATAACGCGTAGGATGAATGTACTTGCCAATTGCATCAAAAACCAGTTTGCTCATAATTTCGCTCAATTTACCATGTTGGCCACCATTTCTGTTGACGAGAACAAAATCACACTGGGGTTTGAGAAGTGGTCTGACGTACGAGATGTAGCCATCGAGCACTTACATGTCTGCATCTGTCAGAACCAAATCCATACTTTCCAGCAGTCTTGAATGTTTTCTGATCAATAAATCCATCCTTCTCTTTAGCTGTAGCAATCATGTCCAGCGTCAAGTATGGATAGGTCATGGGACGTGAACCCTTCACTTTGATGAACAGATACATGGCTACGAATTTTGTGGCAAATGTCCAGTCTGAAGGGTTAACTTGAACTGGACTCGATTTGCAAATCTTCACGGTATTTTCGTAGCGCGGCAGATGAAATTTCACGACCTCCAACAACTCCTCCATTGTTGCCCAGTGGCCTCTTGCTTCTAGTGTCTCAATGTCGAGATCGCGAGTCCACTGCAATCTCATCATTTTTGCAACTGTCTTTCGTGCTCTTTTGAGGTACAACTCTGTTGCAGAGAACTTTCGAAGAACTGCCTCCGAAGCGCTGTGAAGTTTTCTGAAGTCGATCATTTCAGAAATTGCATCTATGTAGCCTAAACGCCCACCGTGTCCAAGCTTGCATTCGTCTTGTAAGTAGTGGATAAACTTGAACAACAAATTTGGAGAACACAAACTGAAGTCCACCACGTCAAAAGTCAACTCTTCCTCGTCTTCGTAGCAAAATCGCAGAAACTTCAAGCATCTTGTCACTATTTGTTGAGCTGTGCGATCTTTCTTGCAACCACCGCCACTTCCAATCAACCATTTCGTAAATACTTCGCCGATATCACACGATGATGAAAACGACGGAAGTAACTTAACAGCATGCTTTGTGGTTTTACTTGTTTGATTTTGAATTGTGTTCTCCATCGCAAAATCGATTCCTTTCCAATCGGGTTTTTCGTTAAAATAGAAAAACCAACTGTGCTTGGTATTAACATGTTTTCTGCACCCTCTTTGGCTTTGAAATCCATCATGATCACACTCTTGTATTGGGCAGTGAAATAAACTGTCGGCTTCGTCCTTTTCCAAGTGAAGGCGTTTTGGTTTGGGTGACGCTCCATCGATATCCGACCAATTGACTTTGCACTTCTTGCTCATTTTGCCTTTCTAGAACATTTGACCCACAGTAACCGATGACAAATAAAGGAACTGCATATATATTTGTATTTGCCATGGCATGCCCTTACTTGCCCGCCCTCATTACTATTGTGCAAAATTCATGACACTTAGGTCCAACCAAACTTGCCCCGGCAGGCCTGTGCGTGCCCTATTGTTTGCTTCATTAAAAACACCTTAACTTGGATCATATGGTAATGCGAAACAAAATGGTCCCAAATGTGTTCCCAATCATAAATTCAAGAACAACATGTTCCATTCTCAGATAGGAACTCGGAACCAAACAGTCTTAAATTTGTTCCTTACTGACCAGTTTTGCAACAGTGTGTTCCATTCACAGATAGGAAATCTGAACAAAATAGTCCTAATTTACCAATTTGGAAAAAGTGTGTTCCATTCACAGATAGGAACTCGGAACAAAACAGTTCTAATTTACCAATTTGGGAACATTGTGTTCCATTTACAGATAGGAACTCGGAACAAAATGGTGCTAAATGTCCAATTGTGAACAAACTGTTCCATTTGCAGATGGGAACTCGGAACAAAATAGTCCTACCTGACCAATTTGGGAACAATGTGTTCCATTTACAAATAGGAACTCGGAACAAAACAGTCCTAAATGACCAATTTGGGAACAATGTGTTCCATTAACAGATAGGAACTCGGAACAAAACAGTCCTAAATGACCAATTTGGGAACAATGTGTTCCATTAAAAGATAGGAACTCGAAACAAAACAGTCCTAATTTACCAATTTGGGAACAGAGTGTTCCATTCACTGATAGGAACTCGGAACAAAATGTTCCTCTTGTACACCAGAGTGAACGATTTGTTCCTACCTTGCAAAAAAGCTGGTCCTCTAATAGTCAATAGGAACACAAAAACAAGGAACGAGGAACGTTCCTTTTTGAAAGATCGGAACAGCCAACAAAACTTAAAATAAGTAAAAAACGAGCTAAACACTTAAAGAAAAACTCACAAAAGCGTAAGTCAAGCGCTAAGGTGAAAAGGAAGCAGGCTTTAAAATCTGGTGAAGATTAATTCACTCGAAGGCGGCAAAACGCGCCATGATAAAATTTTGAGAAATGTATAGGATCGTTTCCCAAATCTCCTCGTTCCTTTTGCTATGTTGCGTTCAATCAGTTCAAGTCTTAGATTTTATATCACGCCATTATCGATTCCTGGCGTAAAAGCATTTAGAAGTTGAGCTGCAATTTCCCAATCGACATAAATGGAAAAACGTCAACGTTGTTGGATTTTGAAACAAAGTTGAAGCATTTAAAGTAAACAGTCTAAACTGTTCTCTTAGAAGGCACTTGACTGAGACCTAGAAGGAAATGACTAAGTTAAATCTATTAATGTTTCAAAATCTGTGAAATCCGTCTTTTCCATTGTGTTTAGTAAAAGGTTAACATAACTGCCTACCAGCACTGGTAGTTTCTACTGAAGCTCTTTCCTATTAATGGCAGAAAGGATGGATTTTGCGGATTTGTTTTTAATTTGTTTTATTTAATACTTCTCTTTAAAACTGTAAGTAAAATATTACTATTTATATATAAAAATAATAATATTCTACTTACGGTTTTAAAGAGAAGTATTAAATAAAACAAATTAAAAACAAATCCGCAAAATCCGCAAAATCCGTCCTTTGTGCCGTTAATAGGAAAAAGCTCCCGCAGAAACTTCCAGTACTGGGAGGCAGTTGGGATGAAACTTTCTTTTAATCACAGTGGAAAGATTGGATTTCACGGATTTTGCGAACATGCTCAGATTAATTTTTATATCTCCCTGTAAAATGTAAGCATAACATTTTGCTCCTTTACTGATTGGCCTTTGAAATACAAGATTTTACTTATCTCTGGTTTCTTTATTCTAGTTTCAACTGTTTTGATGGAATCACATCCTACATTTGGGGTGACTTGAAAGACGTTACACCTTTCTTAAAAAAATCACTGACATTTTTACGTCACTTATCTACCTTCCCCAATATCAAGCTGAGAACCGTCTCAGTTTATTTATTCTCGTTCGTTTCTTTAACACGATTCTTGATAATAGTGAAATACACAATGAAAACACGCCACTGTATATGATATTTTCTCAACTCTTTTCGCTTGCCCCATTAGTTCTGGTTGATGTTGTTGTTAGTCCCCACTAGGACCATGTGTAGACAGTATTTCCTAAATTCCTCTCCAACGAATTTACCGTCATTGTGGCTTGTTGTTAATCGAGTTTATTATTTGGAGTAAAACACCTGTTGATTGCTGACCAGCGCAAATATTTAATAGATAATTACTGAGGCACATGGCATTATGAGAAATATTGCAGCCAGCTGAGACCGTAGGCCGAAGCTGGCTGCAATATTACTCATAATGGCCATGTGCCGAAGTAATTATCTATTATAATTATTGATCCCCATGAAATCGTATTGTTGTGTGTCTGCGTTGGATCTTCGATTTTGGTCGCACGTATGTGAGATAATTGTGATGCTCATTGCTATTGTTCCTTGTTTGTGATGAATATATCTTCGATTTTAATGATACCGAGGATTGTTATTGTAGCTCGTTGTTATAGTTGTTCAAAACAATTCCAACGATGGAATTAATTCGTGCAAGCTGTGTAACACTACAAATTTGCATACTTTATAAGCCAGAGAATTCAGTCATTTTACTCAGTGTGAACCTGGGTTTACAAAGACGATGGATTCGTCGGAAGACGAAGGGTTATTTATTACACAGAGTTCTTCGAAGGCAGATATTTCAGCAGAAATCGAAGGTAATGTCGTGTAACGTTTGGACATTTCTGTCAGTGCTTTAATTCTTTATTGACTTCTAAAGGCGGCGTTTCCATTTTCTTTTTTTTTTAAATAGAGCAAAGATTTAGAACGCCCATTACCGCTTCAGAATGCGAGAAGTTTGACAAAAGCTGGGTATCGGACGCCAGCCGCCGAAAATGGGCGTGGGTTTTGAAAGTCTTTGAGGATTGGAAGAAGCAGAGAAATGAAGCGGTTTTGAAACAAGATTATAGTGGCGAGCCGGTAATTGAACAAGAGATACACGACATGTCCGACGAGATGTTGGACTTTACATTAGCTCGTTTTGTTGCAGAAGTGAGAAAGGAAGATGGCCAAGAGTATCCTGGAAAAACTCTATATGAAATTTTGAGTAGCATTCAGATGTATTTACGTGTGCAATGTAAGCGAAATTTAACTTTGATTGACAAGAAAGGTTGTACATTTAGAAATCTGAATTCTGCTTTAAACTTTGTAATGAAAGAAAGAGCACGGCAAGGTATAGGAGTAGATGTTAACCAGGCAAATTTGATAACCCAGGAACAAGAAAACTATTTGTGGGAACATGGTTTTCTTGGTAGTGAAAATGCAGAATTGCTTCGCGATACGTTGGTTTGGGTTTTAGGCGTTAATTTTGCTCTGAGGGCCGGGCAAGAACACCGAAACTTCAGACTAAGAAATTCACAATTGTCTTTACAGTGTGATGAATTTGGGCATGAATTTTTGCAGTATACCGAGGATATCAGTAAGACAAATAATGGGGGATTGAGTCATTTGCGTATCAAAAGGAAAGTTGTTCGGGCATATAAGAATTTGACAAATGTTGAGCGATGCCCGGTTGAGCTGTATAAAAAATAGTTGTCTCACGTGCCAAATGAAGTTAGTGACAACGCATTTTATTTGCGCGCTTTGCCAAAGCCAAATGGGAAAATATGGTACTACAAAAAGGCAGCAGGGAGAGAAACTTTAGGAAATATAGTAAAGAAAATTATGAAAAAGCGCAGTTCGATGGGCACTACACTAATCACTCTTTGAGGCGTTCTTGTGCTACACGATTGTATGATAGTGGTATTCCAGAACAACTTATCCGATGGTGTCAGAGCATATAAACGTACCTCATCGGCACTCAAAAGGGAAGCAAGCGAAATTTTGCAGGGTTCTCTTTCAAAAAAGGCTGTAACTGATATAGAGAAAAAGGACGAAAACTGTGCTGGGGAAAATTATATTGCACAAGAGGTTAAAGTAGTAAGCCCGGAAAAATGTGATCAAGAGGGTAGTAATCATTCGGTAGTTGTTAGCACTAATTCCACTACAATTGTTATTTCCTATAAATAAACTGATGAATACTTAATACAATAAATTGTGTTCCATACTATCAGTCTCCGTGATTGCATTTATTTTTAGTGTTTGAAAGTTTTAGTTGATTAAAGTGGCACTTCCAAACAAAATAATTAAGATGCAATGAACAAGAATTAAACCCAAACGATACTGTTGACAATGTTGTAAGCTATCAGTTTTTGTGCACTTTATACATTAAATTTCCTAAAACAGGCTAGCTGCAATATTTTTAATATTGCAGCCTGCACACTGCAATATCTTTAATATTGCAGCCTGCACACTGCAAATATTTTTAATATTGCTGCATGCTTATTTAGCGCGTTTAATTATATTACCCCTGATAATTTCCCTGCTGACAAAAAGGACCGCCACCGTTTTCCTCAGACAGTTGTTTTGTCATCTTAAAGACTACAATCGTTGATTTAATGCAGAGAGAGAACAATAGAACTTCATGTGCCTCAGTAATTATTAATGCATGAGTCATGAGCCTAAATTTAAAGCAAATAATTACGTCTTCTGTTGATTGCATTTTGTGTGGTATAATTATTCCCGAGAACTTCACAAGTCTTCTCTCTATAAAAGCAAAACACGTTTCAGGGCTTACATTGTCGTCCAGGATGCAGAGGGCCCATTATCCATGCCGTCAACTAAACAGCAGGATGATAAAAAGCGCTGCGTTGTGTTACTTGAGCCCGGTAGTTTTGGGAAAATGTAGTATTATCAGTGCAAAGTGTGCTTGCAAGGTTCAGGAAGAGGGTTTTGAAAGTGCGTGGAATGGCGTGTGTCGAACTAGAGATGCCTGTGATAAAGCTCTGAAAGGTTTGTTTATGTGTGTGCTGTTTAAAATTTCGAGCTTTTCTGTCGTTGTTTGGGTGGAGTAAATTGATGCAGATTCAGTGAATAATAGCTTGTTTCGTCTATTTTGCAGGCATGAAGAATGTCGCATTCTTTTTCAGCTCCATTAGCACCAAAAGTCTAAAGAAGGAACAAAGCAGGAAAAAAGCGCATGCCGAAGAAGAGGGGAGCGACGATGCAGATGATTTTCCGGATTCGAGTCAATATGGCAATTCAACAAGCCAAGAATGGGTTGCAAGTCATGCCACAATCAATAATCAGAAGCTGTGTCCATGTGTGAGTTACTGGATCGCTCTGACCACACCAAATGGAGCACCGTGTAGTCCTCTTGTTATCCATTGGGCCCTCCTGGAGTGCAACGTGGATGTCTTCGCCAATCAGGTAACAACTTTATTCAAATCGTAAATTTGACATAAGTGACACTAATCAGTGATAAAGTGTAATAACTCTTTTACTACCTTATTACGAGGCATTAAACACCAAAAAAACAAATACAAGCTTTACAGTAAACATATAAGTGCCCAAGATAATTCCAACGGTTAGATTCAACAACTTTTATTTTTGTGTATATGTACGATACACAGGACCAAATTGCAGGCCTATTACGCAGTTTGCTGGCATTGTTGCCTTAGAATCAGCAGACGCAGTTGGTGTTACAAAAGGAATTGAGAAAGGGTTAGAAGCAGTTGACATTGATAAAAGACAAAGACAAAGACAAAGACAAACTTGCAGGATGCAACTTTGATGGTGCCAGCCTGATGATGGGTAAGGGAGGAGGGGTTACCCAGCAACTCCAGGCGAAAATTGGCAGACCTGTTATTGTTATCCATTGCATTGCTCATAGGTTAGAGTTGGCGGTTCTTGATGCAGTAAAAACCTGTTCTTACCTGAACAGATTTGAAGACACCATCAAGTCCATCTTTAAATTTTACTTCTACTCCCCCAAACGATGCAGAGAGGTAAATGAAATTGCGAACATCCTAGAGGAAGATGTTGTTTATTACAGTGGTGTAACACAAGATGGTTGGCCAGCAGACACAGGGCAATATGTGCCCTAGAGAAGTATTTCCCCACCACTGTCATGCATCTTCAGCACAAAGCAGGGACCTCAGATGAGCAAGGGCAGCGGGCCAAAGGTATTCTGAAAGACCTGCAGTCAGAGAAATTTGTGAAGTATCTCAACTTCATGATGGATGTACTGTCAACACGCGGCAAGACCTTTCAGAGTGAGAAGAAGAGAAATGATGGTTAGCCTACTCGTTCCCCACCGTCTCGTTTAACAATATCACGAACTAATAGTAATTCCTCGGCTGAAGGCAAGCCAATTACTGCATATCACAAACATAAAGTCAAGTTCAGGCCTTTACAATGACAGTGCAATTACAACCATTTAAGTTATAATCCAGCAGGGATTAGATTGGATTTAAGACTCCATCAATAAAGCATTTATCAGGTTCAGCGCCGCTGAAAAAGGCTATCTTACCAGCTTTCCTTGCTTCGACCAGCTTCTTTGACTGTAATTTCCTATGATATACGATTTCTTTCGGCAGGTCGGCAGAGATCCTGTACCCGGTATCCTTTAGCTTATTTGCTTTTGAGGAAATAAATTCTCTATCACCATACCTAAGGAACCGAGCAATAATCGCTCTAGGGCTTTCATCTCTGTGGGTTTTCCAATCCTGTGAACACGCTGAAATTCTATTCCTACAGCTGTACCTAGTTCAATTCCACACTGCCGCTCCAGGAAGGATTGAAGAACCTTCAGTGTCTCATTTTCGTCAGACTTTCGTCAAACACGAACGCACTTTCGTCAAACCCAAATTTTCGCCTCTGGTAAACTTCAGCATACAATAATATGTTTTCCACCTCTTTGCATTTACTTTCACAATGTTCTTTTATTTCCTCACCGGTTGCTTTAGTTTCATTAACTTGTGTATTAAATTTTTGGAGGCCATCTTCCATCTTTCTAACGGTGTTCCTCGAGGTCGATTGAGCGTTTGAGCTTCTCAACTCTATCTTCCAATTTGTTGAATTTACTCTCCAGGTTTGACACTGCGGTATTAATATTCTCAAGCTTTTTATCTATAGTTTCTAGTCTCGCAAGAATAAGGTCAACTTTCGACTCTAAATTTACTGGCATTTCGACGTCCTCGACAGCCTCCGAGTTCACATCTGCTGAACGTTCGGGTGAAGAGTTTGGGCTTGATAAAATCTCTCTTGCTCTTTTCTCCACTGGTGAATTACCAGAGGTGCTCGAGTCACTGCTTTTCCTGGCTTTTCTTTTAGTATTTATATGAGTTACAAGCCGAAGAACATTACTCAGAAGTGATTGTCAGATTGGATCAAGGATTTTTTCTCAAGGGTGGTCGTTTTACTTGGCACTACAATGTCTGCAAGTAACATCTGTTCAAAAATTTGTCGTACAAGTGCAAATAACTTTGGCCGATAATTACCAATTGGCTTGAAATTTAGAGGCTTAGTTGATGCATCTTGGGGCTTTATCTAGGCTAAACTGCTTTTGAAACGGTCACGTTCCCATTCACATATGGGAGGTTAAAGTTCAGCCTTGTTTTTGAGGTAGTGCGTTTGCTGTTGTTTAGCGTGGGATCACCGCCCAATCGTTATTTGTTGTGCAATGGAGAAGGAACTACCATCTGTCTAAAGACTTCTGGAGTGTTCAGCAAAGGGTTCAGAGGAGGCATTAGAAATCCTGTGTCATGAAGATGGGTTCAGCTACACCATTCCAACACCATTTGACCCCGAACAATGCTCCAAAGCCCAACTCGAAGAACAGCTATTACAAACTTCATTCTTTGCTGCTGCAGCAACCAAGCTTGGCCTAGAAGGATGTGGAGAGGTAGCGTGCATGGCCATGCGACACATGTTATATGCATACCAGTGTCTGTATGAGAAGGTGCCCAGATTAGATGAACCACTTCATGGTGAGGACTATTCCGATATGCTGCAGCTTGTTAAAGATTTGTGTAGAACTATGGACATGCTGAAAGAGGTCGAAGTAAAGGAGGCTAAAAGGGAAAGCCAAAAGTCTGCAGCCACAACAATGCCAGAAACAAAAGAGAAACGAAGACAGCAAGAAAGCGCCTACAGTGAGAACGAGACAACAGAAAGGCACAGGCCACAAAGGAAAGAAAGATGAAGAGAACGACACAGAGGCTGATGACAGCACGGATGATGCCTACGACCCGGCTAGAGACTCTGATACTGAAAAGACCTCATCCAAAGATGACAGCTCTGCAGTTAAATGTCCAGCCACAAAGAGAAAGCTAAGTGCCTCTCTCTCTAAAGTAAAATTTCCGCCAGCCACCGAGACAACCTCCTCACCATCTGCATCGCCAAATGTCTCTGGTGTACGCTCACACCATCAAACGGCTGACAAGGATCAGAAGTACCCAACGGATCCGCTCCACAAAACATCCGCTCCACAGCCTGTTCTTACGCTGGCTGGCAAATTTAAAGTTTTAATTGAAATTTTGGTGGCAGTTTACTCACGGAATAAAACCTTGCTGGGAATTAATCAGATTAATAATTTCTGAATCCTTGGTGCCATTTTGCAGCTCAGTTTTGGCGATGGCTGGCAGTGCAATTTGATGACCCTGATGGCTATCTCGATTCCAGGCTTGCACAATGCGTACCGGTATTCTGTTTCGGTCGTCACGCAATGCTACTCTCAAAAGAACTTTCCCTTTGAAGAAAAAGATACATTAGCCCATTACAAGTCTGTAACGCCTTGAGCTGTCAGTTGTTTCTAAAAATGAGTGTCAACAGACAACATTCCGTGCAAGGTAACCACCCATGCCATGCACATTCACAGAAATTCAGAGGTTACGACCATTGGACATTTGTGTTGGGAGCTCTTTTTCATTTTTGTCTGCCATGAGTTACTTGTTATTTGAGTTATTCTTGTAAGTTTCTAATTCGATGCGCATTTTCTTTTTGTTGATTTCTAACCCTGAGAGGGTTTGTAGTGCTTTTCAGTGCTTTTCACTGTCACAGATTTTGGTTTTGTATTCACTCCTCGTGCACAGCAGTGCTGTTTGGAAACTTGTGTCAGGGAAAGTCCTCAACAATCTTATTGGTGATGCGAATTTACCAGTAGCCTAAATTCAAGTTAGTGCTATTTTGGTTTTAGTTTGATATCTATTAATTTTCTTTTGCCTTTTCAAAACTACAATGATCGCACTAAGTCCACTTTTTATGTACTGAAATTATTCAATTTTCGTTAAATTTTGGTAGCTTTGATAAATGCGCGCTCAAAAGGTTGCCGTTGAAATAACGAGAGATGTGCATGGAAATATGAATTTGAACTTTATCATTCCAATTCTGACGTGTGGCTGATTTTTCCTTTTCCAGGAATTTCTGGTCATCAACGCGCCTTTGTTTTTCCTCGTTTCCTGTTATCTCACATCGTCTAGTTTTTGCGCTCACGTCCTCGTCGAACATTACACCAACAGCGCTGCTCGCTGGGTTTTAATAAGTAGATTGTAATGAAAGTTATCCCTGCAAATAATATTTTCGCTTAAGTTTAACTTCTCAGTTTGTTTCCAATGTGTTTCACACAAATGTTAGTGCAGCTTAGTTACTGATAAACAAACTTTGGCAGGAGGCTTATCTTGAGAGTTCAAAAATCCCTGTAGGATCGAACATTTGTTGGAGAAGAGTTTTTGCTTTTGATTTCAGTAAAACTCCTTTTTCATGAATGAACTGTGAAAACACAATTTGACTGAATTTTCACTTAACTGCTCACTCTGTTCTGTCTCGCAGGTATAATTTTTAGCTCAGGCGTTTGTTCACGATACCCTTCATTGGTATCTGATATTTTGAGCTTTGTTTTTTCTTACAATGAATGCACTTTTCCAATTATTAAATTATTGGTCCA
This sequence comes from Micromussa lordhowensis, assembly GCA_964020085.1. Lineage (NCBI taxonomy): Eukaryota > Metazoa > Cnidaria > Anthozoa > Scleractinia > Lobophylliidae > Micromussa > Micromussa lordhowensis. The sequence continues at coordinate 34,896,455 of OZ026596.1, read as the reverse complement.
AAATATTCAAATTTGACATCAATTATGATGAATGTTAGAACTGCATTTCACAACAGGAAAGTGTCTAGAGAATGTCTTGCCTCTCCTTGTCTTCTGCCTTCTGCGACCACTAAACCATTGAACTGCGGAATTGTATTGCAAGAGATTTTTGTGACAAACGGTTCATATTTTCGTGAATTACAATTTGCCAGAAATCTTGGCAGTGGGTGCGCTGTGGTTTTATCTTCCGGTCTGGGACAGAGACTAGGACAGTTTTTACTCTACCAAATTTTTGGTTTGGATGCATGTTCGAACTGAAAACTTGACTACGGGCTTGTTCGTGTCAGTAATGTGTTGTGCGAAAACCGCTCTTATAACATGAAATCTCCTTGCATTTTGCCAAAGCGACTAAAAATTACACACAAAGGTGGTACGTTCTTGTATTGCTTGCAGTTTACCTCTCACTGCAAAATATTGCTCAACGGAAACTGTTAGTTTTAGCTTTCTTCTGCTTCTGGAGGATTCGGCTTCTTCTTGTGGAGGAGGCAGTGAGATTTGTAAAATTTAATAGTGTGAAGAAGAAAAATATGTACCTTCAACGTGGCGAGCATACCATAGAGCGCAATAGAGAGCGGCAAACATACAAATATCACGAAACACAGGAGCCGTGTAGGTCTGTCACCTCTTTTATACTAATTCATAACAAATACTCATTCACTAAACGAAATTCTTTAACAGTGAACACGTTTCATAGAAGAAATAAATACTATGAGGACGGAAATAAATAGGCTGGAAGAGAACGGATACCAATCACATCGACTGCACCAGAAGTTAAAATAAGACGAACCAGAAAGCAAAGCAAGTGACCTTTATTCATTCGGGAAAATGCTTGAGGTGGCAGTTGCTGGACTAAGTTTTCGCCCTTTGCTTTTTGATATAATTTCAAACACTACTACATCAATCCCTTCGCATAGCTAGAGATCGTCTGTCAATGCAGTGTCTTTGGTTGTGTTTTCACCATGAATATTTTCGGCCAGATAAAACTGGGTCTGCAAACACAGTGGAAACACCTCATTTGTTTTTAGCAAGTTAACAGAGATTCGATTTTTCGAGTTCTTTGCGCAAACAGTTTGCAAGAAATAAGCAATTCAATTAGCCTCCCAGAAAATTTTTCCATCTGCTCCAAAACAACAGTATTTAACGGCACACTGTGAAACATCTAGTTTGTTCATATTATCACCTTTTCATACAACCGTTCAATTTTCAATTCAAACAAATATAAGTTGAGTTTTCCAGATTTTTCACTAGCGGAGGGTCTGGGAAGTCTCGTTGAAGCTACGCATATTAATCAGGTATATTTTCGAAAGCGCATTCTTCATTTTAATAGCATCAAATGCTTCAACTTGTAATTTAATTCACAATTTTACCTTTCCAACAGTAATTTCAATTCCGGATTTGACCAAATATTAACAAAGATAAGATTTATCTGACTTTTTTCTGCACGCAAACAGTCTGCGGAAAAAATATCTAATCAGCATGGCCAAACAATTATTCTATTTGCCCCAAAACAAACTATTTTAAAGTGGGCAAGGTCAAGCTTCATTTTTCAAGTGTTGTTCATATCTCTTATCAAGAGGTTTTCAATTTCCAATGCTATTAAATTGTGCCGAGTTTTGAGTTATTCAGATTTTTACGCGCAAGAAGGTCTGGCAAGTTCACTAAAGCCACACATATTAATCAGGCAAATTTCAGAGAGCGCATTCTTCAAGTTTGTTGCGTTGCACATCAGGCGCTTTAACATTTAACTTAATATCACAATTTTGCCTTTAAATCCCCGATTTGACCAAATATTAAAGGAGATACGATTTTTTCGAGTTTTTTTCTGCGCGCAAACCACAGCTCCATGAGAGCTGTTTTCATTGAAAAAAAAAACAAAAGATTATGTCGTCTAATGGCCGGAAATGATAAACTCCACACTTGTCTTGGAAAATGCTTTAGCCTTGCCGCAGTCAATCGCATTGCGCGTAGTGACAGATGCCTGACACTCTCAGAACTTTTGACTTCAAACGAGTGTAAATCAATTGCGGTTTCTCTCCATTACAATATAATTCCTCCAGCCCCTGTTGATTCTTCAGCTCCTCAGCCACAGGCTCTTGTGATGAATGTTGTTTTGCCGTTTGCTTGCATTGACAGGATTATAACATTCAGTCACATTCTTCTTGTAGAACCGCATCCTCCAAAACAAAGTGCAAAAGTCCTTTGCTCAGATATAGCCGGAATCAATAAAAGTTGCCGCTTTCAAATTTTTTTTTTGAGTTAGTGGCTGAAATTCCACATTGAAAACAATGAAAACTGATATCACGTCCAACTTGTAAATGTCTGTGTATAAATAAAAGCTAGAAAGAATGTCCAGATCAGCGAGTAAATCAGCATTTTGAAAACACTACCGTTGACTCTGGCACGCATCATGAAAATAGGCCACCAAAATCTTCACGCCAGAGTTCCCCGCAAATTGCACATATCTTTTTTAGTCTTTTTTTTTTACACCACTGTGCTTCATTTTTATTGTCCTTTGTAAATTAACTAGAAATTAAACAGTCTATTGTCATTGTATTGCTATTATCAGATTTGTTTCAAGGGCTGTCACGTGTTCTCGGTTGATGCCCTGTGGTTTTTCGTTGGTGTTGAAGATGCTATGGTTTAGGTATTTTACTTATAAAAGGAGTATGGATTTTAGGAATGAATTTGCCTTTATCAATGGCATTTTTGTCCTTTAATTTAATAATGGAAACTATACACAGTAGATATACCAGATGTCTTAAAGTGTCAAGGGGGAAGGGGTAAGGGGAATGGCAGACATCCCACTAAGAGAGAAACAATTATTTTTTGTATGAAACAAGTTTTTTTTTACCGAACTGGGGAACTATCTCAGATTTCAGCTTCTTTGTAAAGGTCATTTATTTAATTTATCCTGGAAATGATCACCTTCTATTCCTCGTAACCTTCTCAGTAAAGCATCTCGACCGATTACTTTTTTCATGTTTTAGTAAGGTTGGCCTTAAACACCCATATGAAATTAGATGTTTTCATGCAAAGTGTTTCGTTTGTTTCCAGAGACCTATAATGCACTTTCAACGCTAAACATATTGTCTGGTGTTTTTGCTATAAAAGTTTTTCTTAATTATTTTGTCCTTGCTATACCTTTGCTTGCATCCTTGTTTGCGATCTTCCCTCTAGTGAACGACAAAATAATTGAATCTCGATACTCATTTTCGATTTCATTCAGTTTCATCAATATTTTGACATCCATGAGATAAAACTGGGCATTTTTCAATTATTTTGTCTTTGCTATACCTTTGCTTGCAGACTTGTTATTTATGAGCTTTGCTTGCATCCTTGTTTGCGATCATACCTCTAGTGAACGACAAAATAATTGAATCTCGATACTCATATTCGATTTCATTCAGTTTCATCAATATTTTGGCATCCACGAGATAAAACTGGGCATTTTTCAATTATTTTGTCTTTGCTATACCTTTGCTTGCAGACTTGTTATTTGTGAGCTTTGCTTGCATCCTTGTTTGTGATCTTACCTCTAGTGAATGACAAAATAGTTGAATTTCGATACTCATACACAATTTCATTTAGTTTCAGCAATATTTTGAAACTCATCCGATCAAGATAGCGGGCAATGTTTTATAGTCATTTTGTCCTTGCTGTGGAATATTATCAACTGAAGAGCGAGACCGAAGCAGTTAACTATCTTATCTCGTTTAAAATAACCTTTCGTATTTACCAATCTATATTTAGCCATTGCAAATATCTACTGGTAATGAGCTATGGGCAACATTCAAAGACAGTGTTCCTTCATTGCAACCACAAAGGGATGCATTTCTGAGTATGTTGGGTCAGCTCCTTAAAACACTAGGATTTGAGACAGTTGCATTTTATAAAAGTAGAAGCCGTCAAGTTGGATTCCGCGGTTTAGTGTTAAAATGTAGAGAGGACACTGTCCACAGTCAGAGTGTTGATAATGTCAAAAGTTGGGCGAATTCAAACTTGTCGCCTGGTCCACCAACTGACAGCGTCAGTAAAGAAGATTTTTTTTTATTTTATTGTTTTTTATTTAGTTATTGACTTGCA
>OZ026596.1:34869833-34887333 GCA_964020085.1 Micromussa lordhowensis | reverse complement strand
TATGATGTTGTTCTTCAAGTTTGTAGCAATGTAGCAGACATTTCCTATACCTGCTGTGAAAATTTCACCTTCAAGTCAGCTGATAATTTTACCGAACATAAACAGAAACATGCTTCTACCTTTAATGATCAAGATTCTAAATTACTGAATGACTCAAAAACACATATTCAGGCAGAGAATTTTAATAATAATGTCCATAAAAAAGATGAAAATTATAAAAAAAACTTGTGCATCTGCAAGCTCAAAAAAATTTAATGAAAGTGCAAAACAGTCAGACAATTCTTGCAAATCAAATCAAAGTTCCAAACTAAGCAACATTAACAAATTGGATGATAGTACCACTGTTAAAAATGTGAAAAAACATATATCAAACTTCCAGAAGTCTGTGCAGTTTACTTTGTATCAATGCCAAACATGTTTAGAGGCATGGCCTTTGAAATCCAAACAAAAATCACCAGCCACATATGTTTGTCAAAGATGTAAAGCTGACAAGGGGACTCCCAAAAATTTTCTGCTGGTAACGAGATGATTCCATCACCTGTACCTAAGGAACTGCAAGGTTTAACACAGATAGAAGAGATGCTGATTTCACGTGCCCTTCCAATCATGAAAGTCTATGTAAAACCAGGAGGTCAACATGGTTACTCAGGGCACTGTATAAATTTACCTCAAAAAGTTTCCGAGTTAGCCCAGTCACTGCCAAGATTCCCCAAGAATATCCCACTTATTTGGGTAACTATTAATGGAAAGAATAAGAACTTTAAAGATGTTATTGTTAGAAAAAGTAAAGTTGAACAAGCTTTATCCTGGTTGATAAAAAACAATCCTCAATATGAAAAAATTAAGTGTGATTCAAATGCATTGAATTCTTTACCAACAAATGGCATTCCTGATGATTTGCAAACAATAGAGACTGTTGCAGCAGATGAATCTAATGAGCATGAGTCAAATGACAGTGAGTTTGATGATCACGAGTTGTTTAATAAAGAAACTGAAACAAGCAGTTTTCTACCTCAAAATGAAAATGGTCAACTTGAAAATGATGCAATTCAAAGTAAAATTGCACCGGAGAAACTTAATTGGCCCACTGTTGAAGATGATCCACTAAATGAATATACCACTCCATTCCTTGCGACTTTAGCCTTTCCAACTTTATTCCCAGATGGTAAAGGTGACCCAACAAATCTGTCTTTGAATAGAGATGATTCTTTTATTAGCAGGATTCAACATTTGTTAAAATTTGCAGAATGTACAAGTGCCAAATTTAATTTCAGGTTTGCATCACATCCAAGGTTTTCTTATTGGGCTCTAAACTTTATTCAAAGGAATCGTACTTTACAGCAATCGAGTGTTTTCTTGAAACAAAATCCTGGTGAGGCGCACCTAACACTAGAAGAACTGCAAAATATGGCCAAAAATAACACATCAAAATCATTTATGACAAAATTGTCAAGATATGTAGGAAACATAACCGGAAGCTTGGCATACTGGCACAGGGTGGAACAAGATTTAAAGACAATAATATCATATAAAGGAGCACCAACAATATTTTTCACATTCTCTTCAGCAGACATGCACTGGCCAGAATTACACAAACTTTTCTGTTCACATGTTGAAGATCTTACCCCTCAGGACAGAAGGAAACATGTAATTGATAATCCTCATTTAGCTGATTGGTTTTTCACCAAACGTTTGGAAAGTTTTGTTAAGCACTGGTTGTACAATTGCCTTGGTGCAGAATGGCATTGGTATAGGTATGAATTTCAAGCACGTGGAAGTATCCATTGCCATGGTGTAGCAAAATTAAAAAGTGATCCAGGCCTGTGTTATTTAACTGATAAAGCACTTAAGGGATTTCTTGCAGAAAAGTCGTTTATAGAATCAGCGGATCCAAGTCTCTTATCTTAAGTTGTATAACAAAGGGCAAAACTGCTTCAAGCCAAGTTTGCCAGTACGTAGACTCTTTAATGTCAACATACAATCCTTGCCCCCCTGATAGTGAACTCTGGATCAAACCTAACATTCATCCTTGCAAAAGACAACATGCAGATATTAATGATTTGGATACTGACTATGTAGACCTTCTAAATACTGTCCAGCGACATACACACTGCAGTACAAAATATCGTTTGAGATATGACCCAGTGAAGGAGGATCTTCAGTGCCGTTTTAAGTATCCATTTGATTTTCGTGACAAAACAAAGTTGGTATTTGAGCCTGTCCATACTAAAGATAAAACATCACAATTCAAAGCAAAAATAATTACAAAACGGAATGATTCAAGACTGAATAACCATCAAAAAATTCAGTTGCAAGGATGGAGAGCAAACTGTGATATTCAAGTAATAATTGATCATCATAAATGTGTTGAATACCTATCAAAGTATGCAGCAAAAAGTGAACAAAGGTCACCCATGCTCACTAATACTTTCAACTCTGTTATAAACAATGCAGATTGCAAGTTAGATCCACAAAAAGCTATGAAAAAGATCATAATGAAAACAGTTGGCCAAAGAGATTTCAGTGCACAAGAAACTATGCATTTGTTGCTGTCATTAAAAATCTACAGTACCACATTCACTGTTTTACCTGTTAGTCTTGATGGGTCTCGAAGAATAAAATCAAATGTTACCAACACTTCAGTTCCCTGTACTGATGATTCTTTATTAGACATATATGCAAAGCGTGGTAAATTTCAAAATGATTTTCCCGATGTACACAATCTAAATTTTGCAGAATTTGTTGCAAACTTTAAAATAGTTAAAGGCAAGCTTGTTCATCAGTCACAAAACATAGTTCCAAAAATGTTTCCAAATTACTCACCTGATCCTAAAGGAGAAAATTACAGTTTGTGTTGTAAGTACCAGTTACTAAAGTACAAACCATGGCACACTTGCCAAAACAATGTTTGGAACAGTACAGAACCAAATGCTGATATTTACATAAAAGCATGGCATGATTTCCTGTGTTCCCCATCAGCTCAATTACAAGTTCCAAATTGGGAGCAGAAACTACAAAATGTTATGCAAAACATTGAACTAGAAACAGACAATGGACACAACCACTTCGAAGAATTAAAGATTCCAGAAGAGTGGATGATTCTTTCAGATTTTCATAACATTAGAGCCAATTTGTCTGATACAAATACATGCTTTGCTAATAGTTCACAATACTGGCAGTTGCAGAGTGATAACTATACCCAAAAGCAGATTTCAGAGATGCCAAACTGGATAAATCCCCACAAGGATTCTTTTCAAGAACAAGAGCAGCTTTTTAAAGGTGTAGACATAAATTTATTCAGTGATGAACAAAGACTTGCCTATGATATTGTAACAACTCACTCAAACAAAATAAAACCAAAAGAACCACTCCGGCTGATTATAAATGGTGTTGCAGGAACTGGGAAAAGTTATTTGATAAATGGATTATACAATCACTTAAAAGATAAATGCATTGTAACTGCAACAACAGGAAAGGCATCTTATAACATAAATGGAGTAACAATCCATTCTTTATTAAGATTACCCAACAATTCAGCTACGCAAAAAGATTTGTTAGGTAGAGGACTTTCTAGAATACAAGAAAGACTACAACACATAAACTATTTGTTAATCGACGAATATTCAATGCTTGGACAAACTACAATGGGTTGGATTGACAGACGTTGCAAGCAAGCAACAGGATTGCAAGAACTCTTGTTTGGTGGGATGTCAGTAATTCTTATTGGGGATCCTGCTCAACTTCCTCCAGTTGGTGATAAGCCTTTATATCACTCAAGACCCTCAACATCTACTGGAGAACAAGGTTATTGTGCCTACCAAATGTTTGTTCATGTTGTGATTCTTTCGGTGAATCAAAGAGTAATTGGCTCTGACCCTGATCAAATTTTATCTAGAGAATTGTTATTAAGACTCCGCAATGGAGAGACAACACAAGAGGACTGGAAACAATTGTTAGCTAGACAGCCTTCCGAAGTACCAAATATTGACAGCTTTAAAGATGTGGTTCGTTTATACTACACCAATGCAGAACTAGCAGCGTACAACTATGAATGCTTGGTTGAACTAAACCAACCTATAGCAGAGATTCATGCAAGACATTCAAATGAACTGACAAAAAGAATAAGTGCCGAGGAAATGTTAAATTTGCAACCAAAACTGCTTATCGCAAAAGGTGCCCGTGTCATGCTCACTAAGAATCTCTGGCCATCAGTTGGGCTTTGTAATGGCTCCACAGGAATAGTAGTGGATATTATTTATGAAACTGATCATCAACCACCTTTATTGCCTATTGCAGTGGTTGTTAAATTTGATAAATATTCTGGACCATCAATGACAAATATGCCATGCTGTGTTCCTATTCCACCAATAACAGCTACTGTAAACATTGCAAATACTGTACATGAAAGGCAACAACTTCCCTTAACTCTTGCTTGGGCATTAACAATCCACAAAAAGTCAGGGAATGACCTTGGAAAGAGCCTGGTTAAATATAGGTAAAAAGGAATCAACATTGGGTTTAACATATGTTGGAATCAGTAGAGTTCGTAACCTGTCATCTTTAGTAATTGAACCAATGACTTTTGAAAGACTTGCAAACATTAAAAAATCTGAAACTCTAAAGTTCAGATTAAGAGAAGAATTGAGACTTAAACAACTTAATTGTGAAACAGCTAAAGTAAATTGGAATCAATGTTAGTATGCAGTATACTCTTATAACCTGGATATTCAATTACAATGTAAGTTGTTGTTCTGAAGTTCTTCAAAAATAACCATTTGATTGCTCTTTATTTTCCTCAGTTACTACTTCAAAATGAGACAATCACATGGTGAGTACTATCATAAATGATCACTTGTAGCAGTGTAAAACAAGTTTAAACCACCACCAGCCAGTGCACCGCAGTACAACTACATTTCACCCAATGAAAGCTTAATTAGATATTTAGAACAATGATTTTCCTATCCACTAAAACAACTGACATTTGAGGGGGGGGGGGGGTAAGAAATAATAACAGAATAACAGCTACTTGCTAAACAATGTAGAAATAAGTAGTAAGTTTTAAGACCTTTATCAATTTTATATTTATGCAACAGTTGAAAACAAAGTCAAAATCAACCACAAACCCAGAAAAGAGAATTGATCAGAATACCCCTGCTTTTCCCAAAATCCTGAGGAGAACACTGAACACCCAGGACTGGTGTTGCAGGTTTTAATGACAAAATGTTTAAAGATTACAGCTGACAGAACCTTTTACACATTTGTAGAAAAAACACAGGGGACTTCAGCTGATCAACAACGTGGCAAGTATTTCACTTGCACTTTCTAGGTAAAAGAAACTTAAATGAAACTTGTTCCCAAATGATAGTGTATTGTTGCTCAACCAACTATTGTCAAATTAAACTGTTTCCTTTCTATGCAAGGATTAGACAAAGCAAGTGTTGCATACGAAACATTTGAGAAAACCTATCATTTAGTTGCGAATTAAATGGGAAAAAACAATGCTTATATATTCCCTAACTCATGTCATTGATCTATTTCAGAGAAACCACTCATTTGTTATCTACACAATTTGTCGCCAATGAAACTCAGTCAGTCAAACAATGACTATTTTGATGTCATGTTGCAAACAAAGGACAAAACCTTGAGAGGGATTAGCTTTTCACTTGAAAAGATGAAAATTATGAAGTCCAGATACGAGTCATCATCACCCATCAGCTAACCAGTTATGCCATTAAAAGAAACAGATACACTGATGAAGAGGAGGTTCACATCAACAAAAGAACAAAGGTCACTGATCCAGCTGCCACTGAACTTGATTTTGACATTAAACAAGTAAAATCAGATGAAGACTTGGCAACATTGACAACAATTAATGACATCATCGAGCACAACACGAAGAGAAGCAAAGTAAACGTTTCGGGTCGTGTGTCCTTTGAGGGAAGTGCAGAAACCATTCAAGCCAATGGTAAAACACTCAAAAAGCTTGAGGCAGTCCTTACAGATTAAACTGGTTCCATAAGACTGGTTCTATGGGAAAAAGATATCAACCGTGTGCAGAATGGGCTAACTTACAATCTCACCCAAGCACTGGTAAAAAACTTCAACAGCAACAAGTACATCACACTCAACCGCCAGTCTTTGATATCACAAGCACAGATCACAATACAGCGAAGTGACGAACAGCTGCTTGATAACCAGCTAAACACAGTTTCGTGCCCAGCTGACGGGGTGGAAAAGGTAACAACCTACCTATCATGTAAAAAATGCAATGCAGCCTTCCCATTAAATGTTGACAAAAACATTTTGCACTGTGCAAATTGTGGATGTGCACAACTCCGACACAAGTGTACAAAGCGCACAATTGCAAAAGCACTGTTCATCGATAATGGAGAGCAAGTATCCCTAACAATTTTCGATGATAAACTTATAACATTGCATAACATGTATAAACCAAATGCCAAAGTTGAAGATTCCAGTGATTTTACTGAGGAGAATGTGACTGAGCTCTTATTATCTGTAGAGGCGACACTTTTTTACAACAAAAAAATGAATATCACTTCAATAAAGCAAAAAGAATAACACTAAACACTGCATAGTATGTATGTAATTGCTTTTTATACTGTACACAATCTCTTTATAGGACATTACACTAGATGCTAAATAGTTAACTGTACTTCAAAATAACAATGTCTAATTCATAACATTGAACTGAAAATTGCCTAGTAAGTTTGCACTTCACAGTTTACCTTGCACTGCAAAATATAGCTTAACAATTGAAGCCAGTTGGTGATAGACAGTTAACTGTTTTGCAGAGTATGAATTGTCACGACTATAAATTCAGAAGAAGTAGTTAATTAGCCTTTACAACATACTAATATGTTCTTTGTTGCTGTTAAAGCACAATTTTATTTTTTAATATTATATCTACTAAATGTTCCTGTTAGAATGTATGGACTTTTGTGATAACAAATTAACTGTTTGGCAGGGTACACGTCACTGCAATATAAAATTCAGGATGATGGTTTATAGGGGATTTTACAACATCAGATTTTAATAGCGTATACTATTTTGATAGTAAAATGTTGGTGTTAAAAGTGAACAATTTGAATATAAAAAATGAAAAACTGTTAAGCAAGAGACCTCATGTTACTGGAATGTCAAATTCATAATGAAAGTAGATAGTTAATTGCACACATATTTTATGGTTGCTGTTCAAGAACAATGTGATTTTTACGTCTATTATGTCCACAACAATGTTCCTGTTAAATATATCAAGTTTGTGATAAAAAAAATAGTTGGCAGGGAACATGATGTCACTGCAATGTCAAATTCATATAGTTTTTAGCTGACTTTACAGCATATTTTACAGTTGCTGTTGAACACTGCTTTTTTAAGTATATAAAATTTTGACTGCAAAATGTCGCTCTTGAACATGAAAAGTTTGATAGTTAACTGTTTAGCAGAGAACGTCATGTTTACGGAACGTTGAATTCCTAATACAATAATAAATAATATATGGTTGATTTTACCACATTTTAAAGTTGCCGTTAAGAGCAGTCTGATTTTTATAGTTTATGATTATTTCACCAAACTATTGCCATAAGAAAGTGTACAGTATGTGATAAACATTTACTGATTCACAGAATACATAATGTAAATATATACTACTTATTAACCGAGAGTGAGGTCACTACAGGGAAATCTCACACCGAGTCCTTGATGTATTGAGTGAGCGATAGCGAGGTCAATACATTACGAGGTCTGAGATTTTCCTGTAATGACCGAATGGACGAGGTTAATAAGTTATTTATTACATGGCCTTTTTAGCACTATTGTTGAAAAGAATATAATAAACTGAACACCGCAAGTAATTTTCCACATCCGCTTGCGCGCGCTACGACTTTCTTTGTCGCCCATACTAAAGAAGTATCTGTGTGCTAATTTTTCTCTCAGTTATTGAAAATATAGTAGTACTTTGTCCATCTTTTCTGTTGTTTTTGCCCACGCGCACATAGTTTTTTACTCAAAACTCAAGAGCCGTCGAGCCAAGAAAAAATTTCATAATGCCCGGTCATTACAAGAAAATAATGCCCGCTCAGCAGCCAATCAGAGTGCACGTACTTTTGTAGCCATATAATAAAGTGTAATATTCATGCAAATAGTTGCTGTTCAAGATAAAGCTGATTTTTCAACACCACAATGTTGATGTAAAAGAGTTTATAGTAGGTACCAGAATGTTATTATTCATATCATTTTATTAAAAAAATTCCCCCAACGATTCACACTTGTGTCATGCAAATCACTTCTTCAGTCTTCACCTCAACGGGTACTGTGACAATACTTACTATAGTTCTCTCCTTCGGCAGCATTGTTACCTTTTAGATATACTGGTGCTTACAATACTTACAGTACAGTACGATAACTCATGTTGATTACAATACTTATTAACACTACTTGTACCACAATACGATTACTAACGTCACTTGCAATATAATTTAATTACATATGCTACTTAAAACGTTAATTGATTGATTGTTCAAGAGAATTCTAGAAAAGACTGATGTTTTCTTATATATTGTCGAGGAAATTGCCTTTGTTTGACTTACCATCGATTTATAGGAAACGAGGACAAAAACTAGAGAAAAAAAAAAAAAAGAGGACTATTTTTTTAGCAGTGTTTCGATGACAGTTTTTAATTTCCTGGAGAGTTGAGATATTTAACCCAGTATTGTTTTCCAAGTGCTAGTTATTGACAGTGTTTTCAATTATGTCTCTTTGTTGTATGTCTCTTTGTTGGTCAATAGGCTTGTTATTTAGTTTACAACTGTAGATATAATAGCGCATAAATAATGTGACGTAGTTGAATTTACTGGTGATACTTTTCTCATTTAAGTTGGAGGTGATTCCGAATAAAAGTTCCTCCATAGTTGGAGAGATCTGTGAATTGTATGTTGTATTAAACCAACAAATAACTTTTTGTATAAATGATTTCTTAAAGGAGCAGTGAATAAAAGTATGGTCGATCGAGTCTCTTTCACCACAAAAGCAGCATTCACCATCAGTTTTAATACCATATTTGAATAATTCTCTCTTTGTCACCACGATTCTATGAATAAACTTAAACTGAAATTCTTTTAGTTCTGTTTCTTTGCAAAGTTTTCGTGTTGTCTTAAATATCTTTGTCCAATGTTCGTCATTTAAAGAAAGTGTTTCGCTACATCTTTTAGGACCGGTCTGGCCTCCATTATGGGTTCTATCAATGAAAATATTGTAGAAGTCCCTCGATTTAGCTTTATCAAGGTTGAATGTGAAATTTCTGTTGAAATGAAAGAGATGGTCGTTACTTGTGAAGAACTGTTTATTGGCTGACTCTATTTGTCTTGCTTTCAACCGTAACCGGTGAGGAATGGCACTAATAATCTGAAAATATTGGATGAAGTTTGTCTTGCATGAAAATTTTCCTTTAAATTCCTCGTATGAAAGATAGCTACCATCCTCTTTCAACAAGTCCTTAATAAAAACAATTCCTTTCTCCATCCATTTACTGAGATATACTGTTTTCTGATCTACTTGAATTTCTTGGTTATTGTATAGTACTAAATCACGTGCTTGGTCGTAGCCGTAAAGTATTTTTAATTCGTGAAAGGATCTGAGAATGTTCTTGTAAAAGGCTGGCTATTGAGGAAAGTACTTTGTGTCGTAGTTGCATTTTAAAAAAAAATTTAAGCCTCCCTGTTTTCTGAAATAGTAGTTTGGCACAGAGCACCAATTTTTATCTCCAGCATTCAAGAGTCTAGGGATCCATGCGAGCCTCAAGGCTTTGAACATAAGATCAACATCTGTCATACGTAGCCCACCTTTCTCTAAATCTTGGTAAAGAACGGTTCGTTTGATTTTATCCTTCTTTTTTTTTCCATATGAAATTGAACCGCTTCTTTTTCAGCGTGTCTGCAATTGTATCAGGAACTTCAATGTTTGAAGCGGAATAAATGATCCACGAGATACCCAGAGTTTTGGTTATTAAGACTCTTCCAAAAAGCGTGAGGCTTCTAGCACTCTACATGTCCAGTTTCGTTTGTAACTTTCTTAAGTTCAAGCTAAAGTTAAGGTCGTCATTACCTTTCTTGTTGTATGAGAAGTGAACTCCTAGAATCTTAACAAGGGTATGCATCCACTTCATGCCCAAGGGGTTGGTTTTATTGTTCCCCCACTTTCCAAGCCAAATCGCCTTTGTTTTCTTCATGTTTAGCTGTAGACCTGCAGTCCTTCCGAAATCATTGACTATATTTAAAGCTTTTTCTATTGAAATCAAATCCGCGCAAAAAAGATTTGTGTCATCTGCAAATTGTGAGTTTGAGTTCGTTGTCAAAGAGATTAAATGCCTTTGAGCCCCGGGTCGAAACGTATTTTTATAGACATTAATTCAGCTGAGAGGATAAATAGATACGGTGAGAGAGGACAACCTTGCCTCACACCTTTCGACGGTTTAAAGCAATTCGTCAAGCGGCCATTATTCAATACGTTCGTATAGAATGTACTAATCCATCGTTTTATGCTGCTACCAAAGTTAAATGCATCTAAGATTCTCATAATAAAGGGTCATTCGAGAGAGTCGAAAGCTTTACGAAAATCAAGAGCTACTAGCATGCCAGGAATTTTTTGCTCTTTTGTAAAGTCTAGAACATCACTAATGAGTCTAATGTTTTCCCCAATATAGCGTCCTTTTACAAAGCCTGTTTGGTCTGGGTGTATTAAGTTCGGCAAAACCGTTTCTAATCTTTTAGCTATTGCTTTCGCACCAATTTTTAGATCAACGTTCAGTAAGGTTATCGGTCTCCAGTTATGTAGGTTGAGTAGAGAGCCGTCTTCCTTTGGTAAAAAAGTAATAATGCCCCTTCTTTGCGAGATGGTAAGTTCATTTTTCTCATAGGCCTTGTTTAAAGCATGCCAGAAGATTTTCGCTTAGTAGATCGTAGAAAAATTTATAGAATTCCATGGTGAATCCGTCTTCACCTGGTGACTTATCATTTTGGGAAGATTCTAGTACAGTTTTACACTCTTCGTAGCTTAGAGGACCTTCCAAATTATCCTGATCTTCATTTGAAAGTTTTGGGATTTGCAGATGCTGGGTAAATTCATCGTATTCATCTTGAGAAAATGCAGTGTTCACTGATGTGTACGAGTCTCTAAAATAAGCTTCGATTTGGTCGAGGATCTGTTTATCATTGATTGTCGTGGATTTATCTTCTAGGTGAAGTTCCCTAATTGTCTTTTTGTTACAATTTCTTTTCTCCAAGTTGAAAAATATTTTGTTGGGCGCTCGCCCTGTTCGACCCAACAGCATTTCGCTCTGAACATCGCTTGCTAACCTTTATTTTCGTATAGCGACTGAAGTTCGGATTTAAGGTTATCATAGTGTAACAAGAGTTGATTATTATCCGGCGAGAAAAACATATTACAAATGGTGTTGTCTAACTGTTCGAGCAGGTGTCTTATTTCCTCTGCCCGATCTCTGGATACTCTTGCTTTATATTACGTATACACATTCCTAATTTCCATTTCGATTAGTTCCCACAGAAGGCCCTTGATTGTTACTTGACGGTAATATTTAACGGTGTTTAAGTAAGTTTCGCGAACCTGCTCCACATATTCTTTATCGTTTAATAGTAAAGTAAAGAACATGCTTGGACGTCATTCGCAAAGTTTGCTCAATTAGACACCACGGAAAACCATCGCCAGAGGTTCTTTTCAATATTTGGAAGCCACGTTGCTGGACAAGGCTCTTTCAAGGTGATGTCATCCAATAGAAAGAGGAAGAGCTTTGTTGGCCCCAGATTTAAAAGTCACCTCACATAGAAAGTGAACCACCCCCTAAGCGTAGAAATATTAAAGCTAACGAAGAGTTACAGCCGACTGCAGCAAGGAAACCATTCAGGAGGAAGCGTTTAAAAAATGCTAATTCCTCATCCTCTTCCCATTAAACATGTTTATATCAAACCAGGAGGACAAAGAGGCTTCTCAAGGCATTGTATAAATATACCACAAAACATTAGGGAACTGGCACATTCTCTCCCAAGATATCCTAAAGATTTACCCGATATTGTTGTCCAGAAAAAGGGGAAAGGAAATAATAAATGGTGCTTTCGTTTTGCTAGTCATCAAGGGTTTTCTTACTGGGCTTTAAATATGATTTAATGTAAACAAACTGGAATACTTTTTAAGCAAAATCTGGGAGAAAAACATTTAACATTGCAAGAGTTAAGAGATATTATTACAAACAATCAGAGCAACCTTTTGATGACAAAATTGTCACGGTACACCACCAATATAACTGGTTCGGATGCTTATTGGTTCAAGGCAAAAGAAGATTTAAAGGCAAACATTCAACATGTGGGCCCTCCAACTTTGTTTTTCACATTTTTGTCAGCAGATATGCACTGGCCACAATTACATGACCTTTTTCAAAATACCTGCAATATAAATGATAATGGCAATGCTCCTAATGTAAGGTGCCAAAATGTCATTAATAACCCTCACATAGTTGATTGGTTCTATACTGAACAGTTAAAGAGCTTTATTGAACATGGGTTATATAACACACTTGATGCCAAATGGCATTGGTATAGATTTGAATATCAGTCTAGAGGCAGTATTCATCGTCACGGTGTTGCAAAATTAAACAATGATCCAGGTTTGTGCAAATTGAGTGATACTGCTCTCAAAGGATACTTGGCAGATGTTTCTGAAGATGAAAGTACACCTGACAGTTTAACTGTAATTAATGGGAAAATAGCTGGTGAAAAAATCTGTCAGTATTATAATTGGATTCTCTCTACTTGTAACCCAGATCCTCCAGATGAAGGCAATTGGATAAAACCATCTATTCATCATTGTCCAAAAACCTATAATGATATTAAATAATCTGACAGTGACTACATTGATTTGTTAAACATGGTTCAAAGGGACACTCGATGCAGTACCGGCTATTGTTTGAGGAAAAAAGGAAATGAAAAAGAACCCAAATGTAGGTTTAATTTCCCATTTGAACATCATGAAAAAACCTTGTTACAATTTGAACTTATTCATACCAAGGATAACACACCAAAATATAAAATGCAAGTTGTAACTAAAAGGAATGACTGTAGAGCTAACAATCACCAACAACTTCAGCTTCAAGGCAGGCATGCAAACTGTGATATTCAACTTGTTGTAGATTTTCAGGCCTGTGTAGAGTATCTGGAAAAGTATGCAGCAAAGAGTGAAACACGATCTCATTCAGTGCTGTTGTTCTGAACCGTCAGCCAACTGCCAATGCTACAACAATGATCAAGAAAACTGTCATGAAAACACTAAGTCAGAGAGATTTTTTGGCACAGGAAACAATGCATCATTTGCTTTCTCTTAACTTTGTCAGCTCACTCTTCATAGTCCTTCCTGTTAACTTAAATGGCTCCCGTAGCCTTAAACGATCTGATGCACCCGATGAAGTAGTAACAACAGATAGCTTACTTGATACATATGCTCAATGAGACAAATATGAAGCAGATCTAAAATGTAACTTGACAAGTATGAACTTTCTTGAGTTTGCAACAAAGTACAAACTTGTTTCTGGCATGTTAGTTACTTAACCTAAAAATCTAATTCCAAGGGTTTTGGCTTGTATTGGAAATATCAGTTATTGAGGTATAAGCCATGGAAAATGACACCAAAAGATGCATGGGGAAGTAAACAGGGAAATGATGAATTATTCTTTAGTGAGTGGAAATCACTTTTGCAGTCAGACTATGTTCAAAGCTATGTTTTTTATTGGCATGACAAACTTAAAGACTTACAGGAGTATTCTGAATCTGATTTACACACTGAAGAGTCTACTGAATCAGAGCAACATGAAGAATAATGACATTAGCAGACTTTTTGATTCGAAACAACTCAAGTGATGCTGAAGCTTCCCCACTACATGATTGGAAGACAACTTCTTACCCATATACTTCACAACAAAAAACTGAAATGCTATCCTGGATAATTTCTAAAAAGCAAACACATATTTATGAAACTTTAAATAACCCTTACAACAACATAAACATTAATACTTCAGTCACATGCAGGCACTTGCATACAATTTGGTTAAAGAACACTTTGAAAGCCCAAGTCAAGAACTGCCCTTACTTTTAATAATAAATGGATTTGAAGGGACTGGCAAAAGTTACATTATAAGTGCTTTAAAATCTCTACTACAGCAATCTTGCACTGTAACTTCCACCACTAGAAAAGCATCTTTCAATATTAATGGTAAAACAATTCATTCAGTAGTGAATTTACCTGTAGGCCCAAGAGGTAACAAAGATCTTAAAGGACATTCTCTTTTCAGGTTGCAAGACCAATTAGGTGATGTGAAATATACCTTAATCGCTGAGTATTCTATGCTTGGCCAAACATTGCTTGGTTGGATTGACAAACGATGCAGGCAAGCAACTGGACAACATGATGAAATGTTTGGGAGAAAATCTATTATTTTGGTAGGTGATCCAGCACACTTACCACCTGTTGCAGACAAATCTTTATATCATACAAAGCCATCAAGACTTATTGCCGAACAAGGCCACATTGCATATTTAATGTTTGATAAAGTAGTAAAATTATCTGCCGATCAAAGGGTGCAGGGATCCAGTACCATGCAGCTTGCCTTTAAACATTTATTGACGCGTCTTCGCACTGGTGATTCTACAGAACAAGACTGGCAACTTCTTTTATCCCGTCAACCATCACTGGTTGCAAATTTAGATGAATTTGATAATGCTATAAAATTATTTTATGGTAATGATGATGTTGCTGCACACAATCACCAAGAACTGCTGAAGCTTTCTCGACCAGTAGCTTGCATTCAAGCTCGCCATTCATCTTGCACTGCTAAATCATTACCTTCTGATGAAATGTCTGGATTAGTACCTATCTTGTTTCTTGCCAGAAATGCTTCAGTAATGCTTACAATGAATTTATGGCCAGAGGTTGGACTATGTAATGGAGCTACTGGAGACGTTGCAGACATAATATTTACAGAAAATCACTCACCACCATATTTAACAATAGCAGTTATGGTTAAGTTTGATTATTATACGGGGCCATCATTTACTGAATTTCAATCAAAATGTGTACCACTGTGCCCTGTCACAGTTACATCTCATTCACTTGATACTTTTCATGAAAGACAGCAATTACCTTTAAAGCTTTCCTGGGCTATAACAATACACCAAAGCCAGGGACTTACTTTAGAAAAAGCTTGGATCAATATTGGTCCACGAGAACGAACAGCAGGCATGACATATGTTGCAATCAGTAGGGTGAAAACATTAGATTCTTGTGTCATTGAGCCAATGTCATTTGAACGCTTGAAGACCATCAAGAATGCATCAAACTTTCAGTTCAGGCAACAAGAAGAAGAACGCCTTTCTATGTTGGCAAAAAATACCACCTTAAATTTCATTCACTGAACTCAACTTCAAGTCAAAGTCGTCATTCAATTCATAATAGTTAACCCTAGATGCGCCAGAGGCCAATCAGATCAGCCCACGCGTACACTCCTAGATGTGCCAGGGCCGATTAATTTGGCCAAATTTTCTAACGACATTTGTGCTTGGATTACGGAAATTAGAATAATTTCTACTGACCGATAAACAGTTAGCTACTATATAGGAAGTTTTCGGAAGTGATCAGAGGTAGTCGAGGCATTGTTAGTGAAAACCAATCATTGAAAATGAAGAGAATGCTGGGAAGCACAAAGCGAACACACGACTTCAATTTCAGAAATGGCGGCTTCTTGCGTGGACGACGAATCTATGAGGAACTCCGACTTTGACGCAGATTCGGGGGATGAAAGTAGTGGTGTCTATTGCCTATCCGAAAGAAGCAGTAGTGAAGGTTTCTGAAGATAATAGTGAATCTAGTGATTCATCGAGCAAAAACATCTCAAGTGTTTAGAAGCTTGTTTACACTCCAGAACCTGCTGTCAACACTGCCGTCGAATGCACCAAACAAAATACTGGGGTAAAAAATATGCCTCCACCACGATCATCGCCCCTTGTTTACTTTTTCTTGTTTTTGACTCAAGAAATTCTACTCTAAGATTGTCAATGAAATGAGAAGGTACGCAAACCAACTTGTTCGTGGCAAAGATCTATCACGAAGCAGGATGTCATGCTGGGAGCAGCTCGAGTTTGGTGTAGATCATTTGAAAAAGTATTTGGGGCTTACCTTGTTGATGGGATAGGTTAAAAAGCGGAACTTATCCATGTACTGGAATGAATGTTTTGCGTGCTTGTCAACTCTGTATTTTGCTAAGGTTATGTCACGGAACATTTACCAGCTAATATCACAGTTTCTCCATTGCAGTGACAACACCAGGCCTGAGGCACAATGTGACTCTGAAAGGTATGACCCCTTACACAAGTTCAGATTAGTATTAGATGAACTGAATGATGCATGCAAGAGGTACTTTGTTCCAAGACAGTTAATTTCCATTGATGAAAGCCTAACTGGTTTAAAGAATCGAACTGAACTTATTCAATATATTCCCAATGAACACCATCATAAATGGGGTGTAAAGTTGTATGCCATGACTGACTCTGGAACAGGCTATCCCCTGCACACCTCTGTGTACTGTGGAAAGAAGCGGTTGGGCCCTTCGTCACAACTTGGACATCCTTACGATGTTGTGAAAGACCTTTTGACTAAGGCAGGCCTACTTAATAAGGGCTATCATTTGTTTGGCAAAGAGACACTTTTGACAGGGACCATGCGTTCAAACAGGAAAGTTGTTTCCACCCTACTTAAGAAAGCCATGAATTCCATTACTTTAGCAAAGGATCCCTTCTTGCTCTTTCCTGGAGGAAAAAAAAAACGCAGAAGAACCCTTGTTTGATTTCAGCACAGGCACACCAGCAGGTATGGTTAACCACATAAGATGGGATGGAAGCAGCAAAGATTTACCTGAACCTGTCTCTAAGTACAACAAACACATGGGAGGTGTTGATTTCCTATGTCAACAGGTCGACTCTGTAGGTGGAGAGAGGCCTTTCCACAAGTTTTGGAAAAATGCTTTTTTGCGATAATTGACAGGATGGTGTACTGTGTGTTTGTTCTGTACAACAATAATTGTCCCGCCAATGCCAAGCTATCCCGTTTTCATTTTATGACAACCCGGGTAGGAACTTTGTTCAACAACATTAGATGGTCAAGTACCATCTAATGTTCCACATGAGCACATAATTGGAATCCTTTCCAGAAAAAAGGAAAAGGACTGTGTGGTGTGCTCCAATAGAAGTGTCCTTGGAGGGCAAAAGAGGGGTACATTTGAAGTGCTTTGACTTACTGGATCATAAAACCAAGACAACAGATAATTAAAAGACAACAGACAATTAAATTTTCTCCTGACCTATTACTATGCTCAAAATTCTGATGTACATTGTTAGATTCTTGCCATGCGGTTGTGCTAATATACTCTTTG
>OZ026596.1:34862333-34864833 GCA_964020085.1 Micromussa lordhowensis | reverse complement strand
CTAATCGGTTTGCTCGTAACTCGGATGTCGTGGTCTCTTAGAATTCGTGTCAGAGGCTCTGTAATACCTTTGATGTATGGAAGGGTTGCGAAGTTTCGATATGGAGGTTCAACCCAATTGAAGAACATACCGACCAATTCTTCTGGGGTAGGTGTTGATGGCGGAGGCTTCGTTTTCTTTCTTATGATGTCCTCAGTAATTTTTGAGGGATAGCCATTGGAGTGTAGGGCGGCACAAACACGGGCAGTTTCACGGTTTCTTCCATCTTGTGTGTTAGGAAGATTCAGAGCTCTGTGAAGAAGTGTTTCGGCGGTGCTTGTTTTATGTTTCTTGTCGTGGTGGGAATTGAAATCAAGATATCGGTCAGTATGTGTTGGTTTACGATAAATGTCGACCACGAGCTTTCCATTATCGCGTGTGATGAGGGTGTCAAGAAACGGAAGCTTGCCATTAGATTCGTGTTCCATGGTGAAAGAAATGTGCTGGTCAACAGAGTTCAATGAATCGTGGAAGGAGGAAACTGCATTCCGCTTAATAACACAAAAACTGTCGTCCACATAGCGCTTCCAAACTTTCGGTGGTACAGGGGTCGAGTCGATTGCTGTTTTTTCAATCTCTTCCATGCAGAGGTTTGCAACAACGGGACTGACAGGGCTGCCCATGGCACAGCCGTGGATTTGTTTATATATGGTGTCATTATAAACAAAGTAGTTTATAATTTTTATCCGTCGAAGGCAACAGTACGGTTGCCGAAAGCTTATAATTCTTATATATTTTTTACCAGAGAACGTTTTTATCTATTTTATTATGCATCCTGGTATCGGATCAGAAATATTTTCTCGAAATTAAGCATGTTTCAGTATAAAATAATTCATAACATTTTACCATATGGTAATAGGTTATATATGATGAAAATATCAAATTGTGTAACTATTGTAATTTATTAGAAACCTTGCCCCACATGTTAGTAGAGTGTAAAAATGTTCACGATTTCTGGGTTAAAGCTATTAGCTGGTGGAACTCTCAAAGTGGTAACTCCTACACTATAGACGTGCTGTGTATATTATTCGGTTACTATCCCGCGGAGAGAACAACCCGTCTCTTTAACTACTATATTTTGTTAGGTAAAAGATACATTTTTGTGCAAAGGCTTGAGCAAAAAACGTTCAGCCTACCTCAGTTTTTAGACATTGTTAAGAATAAGACTATTGTACAAAGAGCTATTGCGCAATCAAAAGGTCAAATGAGCAAGTTTTATTCTGTATGGAAACCGTTCCTTTCTTTATTAGAAAATGAGTAGGACAGATGTAATTAAGCAATCTGGTGCAAGTCTATTTGTTTTGTACAGTGTTTGTAAGAAATAAATGTATATAATGATTAAAAAAAAAAAAAAAAAAGATTTGCCATTTTGTGATAGAAGTGGCACCCTCAAGTATAATTATAATTTTTCAAATTTGCATATTTGGGGAGTTGCGTGACATGGTTGCCATGGCAACCGGATCAATACCATTTGTTAGCTGTTCATCTGAAAGATCTCTATAACGATTAAAATGATCCTTACTCTGTTAAAATGGGACCATGGGTTGCCTTTCTGTGCTTATTTTAGTGAAAGGGCATGTCTGCATGTTTATGTGCAGAAGTGGATGGTAAAGATATCTGGCTGACAGGCTTTACAGACGTCGTGAAAATGTTAATCAACAAAGGAGATCAGTCATGCGACAACACAACAGATGAACTCAAACAAGGACTACTTAACCTGGAAAATGTGAAATTACTAATAGATTCCACATCAAACTTTATATTGGATGTTTTGGAATGAACCCATTCACATTTCTTGAAACATATTACAACAAAACTAATGTTAATGTTGGACTTTTAAGAACAAATTGGGCTTAACCTCAGTGTAAAAACCTCACAACTGACGTCACATTTTCACCACAATAAGAAATGGAAATAGAAATAATCTCCTAGTTTCCGCTGGCTCTCTGGCTCTCTGGCTCCCTGGTTCTTCTGGTTCTCTTGGTTCTCTTGGTTCTCTTGGTTCTTCTCTTGGTTCTCTGGGTTCTCTGGGTTCTCTGGGTTCTCTGGATCTCTGGTTCTCGTGGTTCTCGTGGTTCTCGTGGTTCTCGTGGTTCTCTCTGGTTCTCTGGTTCTCTGGTTCTCTGGGTTCTCTGGGTTCTCTGGTTCTCTGGTTCTCTTGGTTTTCTGGTTCACGTGGTTCTCTGGTTCTCGTGGTTCTCTGGTTCTCGTGGTTCTGGTTCCCCCACTTCGACCAACACGTTTTAAAATACTACGAGCCGCTTAGAATGTTTTCTCCCAGGCTCTTCTACAAAGTTTTGGTTTTGAGCCAGCAGTCATAAATGGTCAGTAGACCTACACATTTCCCGCTCATTTGCATTTGATTTCATTTGGCGGGCTCTTCGAGTATTAACATGGATGGCGAGAGCGAAATTCGAAATATTGAAGATTTGCAAGCGAACCTGGCGGACGTTACCCTACT
>OZ026596.1:34744833-34844833 GCA_964020085.1 Micromussa lordhowensis | reverse complement strand
GTGCTCCGCCTTCTCCTCTGCTTTAGCTTAACACGGGGGTCGATTTATCTTCGAATCCAATTTCGACACACACAACTTAAATTTGACCTCTCATGTACCAAGCTTTTACAGAGATATACTGACTGTTTGGCAGGAGTTGCACTCTAAGAACCCCCTCCACGGCTATGGAATATCTACATGAAACTATTTGGAACAACCGTTTCATAAGAATAGATGGGAAACCTGTGTTTTACTCATCATGGTATAGAAAAGGGGTCACTAAATTTCACCATCTTTTAAACGAAAAAGGAAACTTTTATCAAGAGCCGATTTTCAAAGAAAATATGGTTTGTCAGTGAACTTGTAATGGTATCCTTGCTGCAATCCCTGATGTATGGAAAAAATCAATTCTTAATTCAGAACCTCTTAATAACAGTGAGGAACACAACCTCACTGCCGCGAATGTCACAGCCAAAGCTGCTTGTAAAATGTTTGTGCTGAAAATGCTTAAACCCCCGAATGTAGAAAGAAAACTAGTCAAACAAAATCTCTTGACTAAAGCAGTATATGAATTACCCTTCAAGGTAACAATAGAAAACAAACTTAAATGTTTTCAATATAAGGTGATACATAACATTTTACCTACTAACAGCAATCTTTAAAAAATGAAGTTGAGAACATCTCCGAGCTGTGATCGTTGTAGCCACCCTCATGAGAATTTATTTCATCTTCTATATGAATGCCCTTGTATACAATTTTTTGGCAGAGAGCAATTAGCTTGTGGAACGAAAAGAAATCAGAAAATGTCACCCTAAGCGTTTTGGATATTTTATATGGCTATAAGCCTGAATCAAATAATTTAAGCCCACAGTCATTATGTTATCATAGCAAAATATCACATTTTTCTCTCATGGTTAAATAAAACCTACGGTGGCCCATATATGCAATGCACAAATAAAAATTTCAGTGCATATATATTGATCTGAACACATTACGGATATGTTTTTGAGTGCACAAAGTAGTAAGGGAAGAGTCTGACGAATACCACTTTGTACTGTGGGCCTTGAATCACCGAAATAAAGCATTCAACGTCGGGTCTCAGCTTGCTTCGCCCCGTCGTTTAATGCTTTATTTCGGTGATTCAAGGCCCACAGTAAAAAGTAGTATTCGTCAGACTCTTCCCTTACTACTTGGGATTAAGACACACGATTGTGAAGTGAAGTCTCTTTTAGAGAAAGACTCCATATTTGCAAAATGCGAGGACACAGAGGATACAACATTTGTCCATGGTTGAAAAATGGAAAGCAAGAAATATGTGGGAAATCTTGCCGAGAAGAATATTGCAAAGCACATAGGTTTAAGATCAGGAACGGAAGTAAAATTTCACACCCTTGTTTGGGTTGTGGTATTGGAGTTAGGAGTCAGATACAACTATGTCGTGGTTGTGGATGAGAAACAGAAACACAAAGACTCTTAACCGCTTAATTTTTAATGCAGATTTGAAACCCATTTAGAGATTTACAATAATTATGTATTACAACAATGGGTTGCGGTCGTAAAGGAGCAATGACTCAAAGCAACAAAAAAGAAAATAAAATGTGTAAGATTTCCGAGAAAGACAAACAAGTCTTTGTACTTGGGGCGACAAAAGGCAAACAAAAAGTGGTTGTTATGCCAGAAGACGTTTTAAATGAATTGAGGCAGATCGACCCGCGCGCGCGCATGTAAATAACGCGGTTTATGCAAATTTGCATTTGGCGAGCCCAAAATATTTTTCATTCAAGGGATACAATGTGTTGAAATATATGGGTCTCGTCTTAAAAGCGTCGTGCCTTTTGGTATCAATCTCGGTTTCGGCCTCGTGCCTTTTGATATCAATCTCGGTTTCGGCCTCGTTGGGGCTGATTGCCAACTATTTTGACCCAAAAAATGGAGAAGATATCACTGCTTCGCCAGATGACATTTATGAAGATTCAGATGCGGACAGGGTTGTTATTGATGCTGGCGACAAAGAAGTCATCTTATCAATTCGGGCTGAAAAACGGTTGCTTAAGATTTTGAACGAAAGGGAAAAGAGTTCTTCATTATACATTTGAAGCTGCAACTTGAATCGAAAATATTTGATGCATGATGCGATGCATCAAATATTTTTTGCTTCTTTCATCGCTTGAAGGACTTCACGTGAAATATCTCTTGCCGCTTTCTGCCAAGCAGGAAGCGAAAGTTCGTAGATAATCAAGCAAACAATGTGGAATGAAAAAATCATGGTATTTTTGTATTCGTTATTTATTTAAAAAAAAAAAGCGCACAGGAGAGGCTTTGAATTAATTTGGTGCACCAACCCGCCCAGCCTCTCCTGAGGAGTTTTTTTTTGTCCCACCTCCACACCGTCCAAGTTATATTGGACACTATCAGACTCACCATGTGAGCCAAGGATTTTTTTTTTACCTCCGGCTTGAGGCTGAACCAGCACTTCTGCCGATTTTAAACTGACTATAGCTCTACTCAACAGCCCGACACCATCTACAGTCATTTTTAATTTATTATCCCTCGGCATGAGGCAGGGGTTTTTCCCATGCCGAGAGGGGTGATATATGATGCATAGAGAGGTTAGCCCCTGCTTTTTCTAACCGGTCTATGCCCCATATATCACCGATATGTATTATGGGAAAATCGAATATTTATGTAGTTCGTTGCGAGATTTTCAACGCATGTGGTGCAAAGTACTTGGTCTCATCATGCGCAAATATCTATGACGCAGTGATATTTTGTACTCTGTCGAGCGCGACGCTAAAATGAAAGCCTGAATTAATTTTTTCATATGTTAATTCTAATCGACGGCCAAAGCGTTTATTTTTTTTTTCGAAATTCTGTTTCCACTTTGCTTCTTTCTTCTTTTCTGATCTTCTCAACATCAGGCCGAGGCGAATGCCGCGTTAGTTTCGCCCGAACAGAGTCTTTCAGCACGTTGTACTGCGAAAATTCATCCATGATCAACTGAAACTCGTTGTCGGTTATTATATTGTCTGCCATTGCTTTTGACAGAAGCCGGTCAACAGTGTCACGTTCCGCAATTGCAAGTGTGACAATTTCCTGATGCTTCTTTATCTTACAATCAAGCTTTTTGCTGGCGATTATAAGTCCTGAAGAAGCGAGAGCGAAACACCCACCAACGACGCCAAGGGGTAACGTGGCCGGCAGACCAACAAAAGAAAGAGCAGAACCAAAGCTCGCACTTGAGAAAGCGGCCGAAAGAACGCTTGATCCAGCCGCACTCAAATTGAAAACCTTCTTGGCACGTTTATATTTTTTCGCAACAGCTCGATAGTGGCCAACTTCTTTAGCCAGATTGTTAGAAATTTCATTAACTTTTTGCATCCTGAAGTCAGGAGGCCGAATTTGGGGGTATATGCTTTCAGGAGGCGCGGATGGTAGAACATTCTCGGAAGGCATTGTATAAATAGAAATTTAATTCATTTCCAAAACAAATTCAAGAGGCAAGCCGTTGAAATCAAACAGCTCACCGTTTTCATCTCTGACGCTGACAGTGATACTGTTTACATGTGAACTTGTCGAACAGTCACGTAAAGGTTGCTGCGGAGAAGCCTCATAGCTTACTTTTTCGTAAGGCTTGCCTCTCACATTGAGTTTGGCCAAGAGGTCAGATCTTTTGTTGTTGAAAAAGTTTTGTTGTGCGTCGATCAGATCGCAATGAATGAAGTATGTCGTTGGATATCTGAGGTATCCCACGTGTGTTGTCCGGCCCAACTCTCGCTTCACACCAAATAATTCAGCTAAATCGGGATTAAGTTTGATTTTTTTCGTGCTAAGATTTACGATTTCTAGTTGGCCAAAAGGAGTGTTTGTTTTTGTGTTCAATTTTTGTCTATATGATTCGAAAATGTTTGCAATTTCTTGTGCCATGCTTTCCAAAGTGTAATGCCCAGGATTTATTTTACCAACCGTTACAGAAGGATCTTTTTTTTCATCGCCCAACACTGCACTTCCTTCTTTTTTCAAATTGTGCCAAGAGTTGTACAAACTGCACGAGATCAGTTTCATGAAATGAACTTGGGGGATGGGCTCGCCAAAGTAGATCGTCTCTCCGTTTTTCTGCGTGACAATTGTGAGAACAACCATTTTATATTGGATATATATTACAACTTTTAAATGAAAGGCCAACAACGAACGATTGCTCAAATTGCCGCGTCGAAGAAAAGCGCGTGGGCAGAATTCACGGCACAGTTCCCAAACGCGGACAAAAGCCAATTCTATGTTCAAGCATATTCTGATGATTAAGGGAAAATCACAGGATCTGAAATATTTTTGAAGGGGGGGCATAGCGTGTCCGGGTCGGACAGGAAATATTGGAGCCCGAAAATGAAGGCTGCACTAGGTTTGCAAGGCGTGGAAGGGTTTCCATACCAACTGTCCCCGCTGAAAACAAAAAGAGCCTTGCCAATCCCTGCAGTGGTTTTCACTGAAGCAGCACCAAGCATGAAGAAAATCTTCAACAACCCGATAAACCTTTATGTGATGCCAGATGATTTCTTTGTGGTGAAATTCAGGGAAATATTCCAACAAACAAGAATAAGGTACAACACCGCGGCAGAAGCAAACCGCTGGCTAGGAGGGCCGCGTATGGACTATTGGCCCCAGCAGCTCAACTTCGCGGTATTTTGCGCAACGCAAGGCTGCGGAATTTCGAGAGAAATCTTTGACAGCGGCCTGGATCTTTCAGCGCAAGTGAGGGCATTCTACAGATTTCACGTATATTTTACAGTCAGAAGAATTTTGTTCCAGATGGGAGGCATCCAGAGCATAAGCGCCCTACCCGGGGACCCCACATTCAATTTATCAGGAAATCGTTACGACGTTGCCTCGTACAAAAGGATATGCGCGGAGTTTGGGATAGACCCAACAAGCGATTTCCGGTTCACAAGCAGAAAAAACCACGGCCTGGGCGACGTATACATCGGCGTGTCAGGGCACGGGCCAATGAAAATGGGTGTAGCATACCCAGGGGGGTTTTACAAATTCGCTGATGAAGGCGGGAAAGCGAAAGATGGAAACTTGCTCGCTTTCATTGAGCTTGATGGTGTAGCATTTAGCCAGTGCGACTGGTTCGCGCCAAACAAAACATCAGGTTTGACACAAGCAGGGCTTGCACGCATTAACCAGTCGATCGAGGCCTTCGTTTACTGCATCTTGGGCGCGCAAGTTAATGTTCGGAGCAGCATAATTGGTACAGGCGGGAGAGCAAAAGAGGCGCAGACGGAGTTCTTGACTCTGTTGGAAGACGCCATTCGACAGCCGGACTTGGCGAAGAGCGTGCAAAGGTATCAGCTCGCGGTTGATGAAGCGAATGTCAGGCTGAATCTTGCAGTGTGCCCTGGAGCGTGGCTGATGCCGGCGGAAATGATCATCAACACGAAAAGCACGGTTGGATACAACAACAGACTGAAGCAGGCCGTTCCAGGAATGAAGCTAGGCGTGAACAATGACGTGAATTCAGGAACAAAAAAAGTGGGAATCCGACACATGGAAGGGGGGCCGCCAAAAATAAACCCGCCAAACAGCCATCCCTCCAATCCGATCCACAAAGCCGCCATGGCAGCGCAAAAACCGAAGCCGGCTTTAAAAACGCAGAGGCCAGAAATTGAGACCACCGAGAAAACCGTTTCAGAGGAAACGCCGCAGCACGAGATAAACAAAACCGCCGTGATTGTTGGCGGATTCGCATTCGCAGCATTGTTATTGCTTGTATCACGTTAACGCCGCTTTTTGATGTATTTTTCAAAAATGAAAACAACCGCCGCCAAAATCAGGAGCCAGGTGTGCTCGGCGAGAAAGCCAATCGCCTGCCCCGCAGTTTTGAAAAGGAAGCTGACGACCGAGCCAATTAACCCAGGCAGAAGCGAGCCAATTTTGGCCCCAATGTCTTTTAGACCATTTCCAATTGCTTTGCCTATGGCTTTCAGAGCTTTGGTGATTGACCCAACAACAGCCCCGATAGTGACACCGGCGGCAATAAAGATGGCCGTCAAGGTAACGCCATATTTTTTGAAGATCTCGCGTATCCTTTCTCGGAGAGGCATGCCAGCTTCTCTTTCCTCAATCTGAGTTCCCAAACGCGAGAGCTCCTCGTTTCTTTCTGCCACCCTTGCCTCTGCAGCTTCGCTTTCTAAAGGCGAAGTGTTGTCATCTTGGATGGCTGCCTGGTCTTCTTCGTTTTGGCGCTTGAGCTCACTTTCTTGCTCTTTCAGTTCATCAAGGGCCTTTGTGCTGTTCAGCCTTTCTTCTATTGTGTTTCTTTTTCTTTCAATTTCGGCTATTTTTGCTTGTATTTTATTTTTCTCTTTTGCTCGTATTTTTGATTTCTCTTTTGATTGTTTTTCAAGGCCGGCTAATTCTTTTTTTTTTTCTTTCAAAGTCTCTTTCATAATTTTTTTTCAGCAGTTTCAGCTCATTCAGTTCTGCTTCACTTTCAAGATTGACGCCTTGTTCTTCTTCTTGTTTGGCATCAATACTCGCTTGAGTTCTTTCAATTTTTTGGGCCAGATTTTGAATCTCTTCTGCTATTTGTCCCCTTTCACCAGCGAGTTCCTGTGCCACTCTTTCTTGGTTTTCAACTTCTGCCAAACGTTGATGTTGTACTTTAAGGGAATTTTGGTCTTCTTCAAGGATTTGTTGGGCGCTATTTCCAAGAGAGCTTTTTATTTCTTTTGGAAGTGCGGGGTTCAACCGGTCTCGTCCTGTATTATTGTCTCTTGTAAAAAGAGGATAAGACTTTTTATCGAAGCCGGCCATCTTGACTTGTAATCGGCCAGTCTTACTGTAGGATGTTTCTAAATTCGTTGCGCTTGCTCTGGGAAATAAACGAGTTAATGAGTCCCACGATCTTTGTATTTGATCTTGGGCCCCCAAAAGAGGGGTTTCTTCATATGAGGTATCTGGCAGTCCTTCCTGCTCGTGCATCATCGTTTGCATTTCATGATGTTCTCCGCCGTGATAGGGTGTTGACGCCGCCCCCGGCTGGAACGGCTGGGTTCTGTTGACTTCTTGATTGTCGTCGTCGTCGTCATCGTGGTCAATCTGATAGTCAAGATCAGGATCATCGTAACCAAAATCGCCACCTTCTGCCATTTATTTAATTAGAAATTTTTTTTTTGAATTCATATATCATGTCTGTGCAAGATGACCTTCAACCGGGAAAAACAACAAAGATAATACTCGCCATGAAGGCACCGCGTGCTGTCAAGCGCATAATTTTCGATCGCACCGAAGCAAGCCCAGGCGAGACTCTGAATGTTCACGTCCCCAAGCTAAACTTGAACGAAGTACTTGTGCCTAACTCTTTGGCCCTGATATTTGATATCGACCTCTCTGGGGGGCACGCGAACAACTTCCTTGTCCAGAACGTCTCGCGAGCACTCGTGGACAAGCTTGTTGTGAAGCTTGAAGGCACGGTTTTGGAAGAAACCGTCGGCCATGACATCTACCAAACATTCAGCGACCTCTTCTTGCCCGCAAAACAGCGGGACAACATGGCGCCTGAGGGCATACAGAGCGAAGATTTGTGCAAGATCCGCTCAAATTCTGGGGACAAAAAAACATCAGGCGTTGAAGCCGAAAAAAAACTCAACGAAGTTTACGGCACAAAATATCGAATCAATCTGGACCACCAGATCTTGACAGACCACGGCGTTTTCTGCCCCCAGGCGTTGAACAGCGCCCTCGTATTTGAAGTGACCCTCGCACCAGCCAGCCAAGTGGTCAGAGGCTCGGACCCAACCAAGCTGAAATACAAGCTGAATAACATCCAGCTTCAGTATGAAATGATCCGAAGTAATGAACTTGCAGAAGAGGCGACCAGAGTTTACACCAGCGGCAAAATGTTTTTATACGACCACGTGCTCCGTAGTGAAGTGATCCCGATCGACAGAGGAACAGCAAAGAGAATAAACATCAAAGTCAACTCCCAAAGACGGTCATTGAAAGGGATCCTATTGCTGTTCATGGAGCCGTACGCCCCGGGGGCAAGAGATTCGGAGAAATACATCTTCCCAGACATCAAGAAAATCAGCGTCACGATAAACGGCTCGCCCAACATGATATACAACAACGGCATCGAAAGTCGTGACATTTGGAGCGAAGTGAGCCGCTTCTTCATGAAAGAAAAAGAAAAACCCCAGTTCATGAATTTTCAGAAGTTCTACACCGACGACAAGTTCGGGCTTATGATCGATCTGCGCACCATGTCCAGCCAAGAAATGCATCGCAGCGGCACCCGCCTAGTGAACTCAACAGAAGGCGTGCAGCTGGAAATCGAGAGAGACGCCAAGGGGTCAGGAACTGTGAACTGCCATGTTTTCGTGATCGCCGACTGCCAGTTCAACATAAAGAACAGCCAGATGCTACCTTTGCAGCTTTGAATTTATATGTAGTATTTAAAATGGATCCTGGCAAAATCCCCTTCAACGCGCTAATAGTCGGGCCGACCAACTCTCGCAAGACGCATTTTCTTGTGAATCAGCTCTGCGGCCCATTCCGCGGCAAGTTTGATTACATCGTGTTAATCTGCCCAACCTTCGCCCATAACAGAACGCTGTACCGGTTTGCGGAGAAAGATCCTTTTGTGTATATCATCATCTGCGAGCAACACCAAGTTGAAACCTGGTTGAAATTAGCCAGTTTTGCTTTCGAAGGCGACAACACTCTCATCATCCTTGATGACTGCGCCTCATCAAAAGATGTGAAAAATCGCACTGGGGAGCTTGTAAAACTCGCCTTTTCGGCTCGGCATGTCGGCATTAGCGTTTGGGTGATGGCATCGCGAAGCCTTTCCGCGAGAACGTGGCGGCAATCGTTATTTTTTACACGCCATCGGCAAAAACCAGAAAGGCAATTTTCGAAGAATACGCGGGCGAGCTTTCTGTTGGTGAACTCAAGCAGATGGTTTCAAGGCTGAAAGCGCGCAAATTTGGCCATTTGATTTTTTCACTGCGGCCCCCTTTCCGAATTGAAGAAATGTAAGTTGCAAATTTAAATGAATTACATAATGGCTGAACAAAACGACCCCGAGTTGGCAGATGTCATGAAAATGCTTGAAGTCGAGCCTGCACAGCCCATCGAGGCTCCTGGCCCTGACATTCCAGCGCTGCGTGAGCAGCTTGCCATTCTGGTTTCCACAGGCAAATGTAAACAAGCAACAGGCACGCAGCTGACACACGATCAGGTGAAGCGATTGTCAGACAAAGATGTCATGAGGGCCTACAAAAGGTACGAGACCTACGTTGGCGCCAAGACCACAGAAACCCTCATTGACAGCTTTCTTTCATTCGTCACAAAAGCACTTGGCGTAGTGGTGCGGCTTAAAGATGTCGACGCTCTGCATGCCGAGCTGAAAAACGACTACATCATCACAAAAGAGCTGTCCTCACTGTCTGGTAGTCTTGCGTTGAGATGCGGCCGGATGCTCGCAGTTGCCAACGCGTTTCTGATCACAGCAAAACATGTTGATTTCAGCAATGCTGAGCAATCTTCAGTAATTGGTGAACATTACTCGGCACGGCACCCTTCTCGTGATTCAGATGGGCTAGATGAGGTTGACAAAGCTGAGGCGGTGAACATTGCTGAGAAATCTTCAGCAAACTGCTGAGCAATCTTCAGTAATTAAATATATTTTTTTCAGCAAATATACAATGGCTGATTCTGAACAAGTCACATCACAAACACCCACCACAAAAATGAAAAACCCAAAACGGGTTGCAGCCGGCAAAGCAATCGCTGAAAAAACTAGACTTGCCCGCGAGGCGCAGAAAAAGGCTTTAGATGAAGCCAATGCCATCATTGCAAACAAAAAAGCCCCTGAGGCAGCACCTGAGGCAGCAGCAACTCCTGAGGCATCAGCAGCAGCAATTACAACAACACAATGGCTGAGTGTCATCAGCATTTTTCTTTCAATAGTGGAAATCTACTACAAACGAGAAGAGATAAAAGCGCTTTTCGCCAAAAAGCCGCCTCCAGTCGAGCCGACTCCAGTCGAGCCGACTCCAGTCGAGCCGCCTCCAGTCGAGCCGACTCCAGTCGAGCCGCTTCCAGTCGAAGGAATAATTAGAAATATGGATTAAATTTCCACTGTCATTTTGATAGGCTTGATTTGGTACGAATTCACCAAAACTGTCTGGC
The DNA here is from genome assembly GCA_964020085.1 of Micromussa lordhowensis. Lineage (NCBI taxonomy): Eukaryota > Metazoa > Cnidaria > Anthozoa > Scleractinia > Lobophylliidae > Micromussa > Micromussa lordhowensis. The sequence continues at coordinate 34,834,663 of OZ026596.1, read as the reverse complement.
TAATCATTCTAATTAAAAAAATATTTTTAATATAACCATGTCTGACAACAAGGTTGTGAAAATCATGGACGCTGCAACTCTGACCGGCCTGGCTGCTGGTATCGGCTGGATTGCGAAAAAGGTCGTGAAAGAGAACTTCACCGCTGACCCTAGCAGCAGCGTGATGAACTATGCCAAATTCACCGCCGTGCACTGCGCCAAAAGCCAAATATTCGGGCCCGAATACGCTCGAATACGGATCGGCGCACGCCGCGTATACCGCAGTGTTCTGACGTATTCGATTACGGCTGACTCGAAATACACCTGGAATATTCTATCAGAATCCGGCCTGTTTTTCCGTATTCAAATTGAATACTCGTGAATGACTCGAAGTGTTCGATAAATCATACGCGCTATGTTTTGGTAGATTAATGATGCATTAGATGTTCTTCGAAGATATAGAGATCATTTATGACTCGAACATTTTCGAATACTCCCAGTTGTTCGAGAGTTTGCCACTGGAACACGAGATACACGACGCCACTTCTGACGTGTTCGTCTTCGAATACTAATGAATACTTCAAGTATGCTCTAATTTTCTAGAATCGCACGCTATGATTACGAATACAAACAAATATGTTTTGCGTCGTCAAGAGCGGGTTTTATGCAGCGCAAGTAATATATCTACACTACCGTGTAGTTCAGTCAGACAGCATGCTAGTGTTTCGAAGCGTGCGACTGGAACACGAGACTCATGCGAAGTATGAAACGTGTTCATGTTCAAATACTGACGCATACGTGAGGTTTTAAGAGTATTCTGTACGACACACTTTAAGTGTTCTGTAGTGTTCGACTAGAACACGAGACTCATGCGAAGTGTGAAATGTATTCATGTTCGAATGCTGACGCATACGCGAGGTTTTAAGAGTATTCTGAACGACACACTTGAAGTGTTCTGTAGGGTTCGACTAGAACACTAGACTCTAGCGAAGTATAAAACGTATTCATGTTCGAATACTGACGCATATGCAAGGTTTTAAGAGTATTCTGAACGACACACTTGAAGTGTTCTGTAGTGTTCGACTGAAACACGAGAAGTGCGTTAAGTAGAAAACGTGTTCATGATCGAATAATTGCGCATATGTGAGGTTTTAAGAGTATTGTAAATGGCGCATATCAAGTTCTCTGGTGTTTGACTGGAACACGAGACTCATGTTAAGTATGACACGTGCCAGTTCAAGATCGAATACTGACTTCAACGTGAGGTACTGAGGACCCATACTAAAGCTTGTATATCACCAAAACTTTGTTCAAAACTGCCGTGTAACACACGTTTTAATTCCTTTATCGATTGCTTGGATTCCTAACCAAACCCACCCAAAAGAAAAAAAAAACTCTTAGGCAATACGAATGTTATCCCAACAAGCAAACACTCGCTATCATGATGACATCTTCATTCCATTTCAAATGATACTTTATTTATAAATAAAAACTATGAAAGAATTTATATTAACAAGACCCTATGTTATGAAAACGTATAAGGAACCATCTGAGAAGCAAAACCTAAAAAAAAAAATACACTATAGCATTTTGTATGCAAACTTTAAATCTAGATGCTGCTTTGTTATGAAAAGGCATAATGAACCATTTAAGAAATAGTTTATGAAAGTGTTGTTTTTTGTCACTGACTTGTATATTACGGTAAGACGTTTCGGCTAACTCTTAAGCCTTCATCAGTTGAAAAAACCGCTTGATGTTACGCGCGATTTAAAAACTTTTAAATTGAAACGTTGCGCGTGCTGTATGCGCGTGACTCGAGAGAATTTAAGTACGTGCAAGGCACTTGTAGACTTCTGGGATGACCATGTGATCATTCCCAGCGTTCGGGTCTTTTACGGACATCCAAGCCTCCAGAAAAAGCCGCTGATGGTAATGCTCCTCATGACCGACGACTTCAACGTTTTCAAAATCCATATGATGATGATGCTCGTGAACATGGCACGCAATTTTGGAGTTATGGTCGAACATCAGAACAGCCTTTTTGTGCTCAGAAACCCGCGTCTTCAGTGCTCTTTCGGTCTGGCCATAGTACACAAAATCGCATTGACTGCAATTGATTCTGTACACTATTCCAGATGACGGACGGTCGGTTTCATCCTGCTGCTTGGGTCGAGGAAAAAGACTGTTGATGGTTCTCTGTGGCTGGTAGGAAACTCGCAAACTTTGTTGCTTTAGCACGCGACCAATTCTTTCGGAGACGCCCTTAACATACGGAAGTACTACATAACCATTCGTGGTAGGCTGAGATGGTTTTGTTGCCAGCGCTCTTTCGCATTCCTTGATAAAGCCAGACGGGTAATTGTTCTCTCGAAGCACCGCTTTTACTCTTTGCGCCTCCTCGCGTTTTCCTTTACTCGTGGAGGGAATGTTTCTCGCGCGAAGGAGTAACGTTTTAACCACTGATCTTTTGTGGCACGAGGGGTGGTGGGAGAGAAAATCAAGGTAACGGTCTGTATGGGTTGGTTTTCTGTAAATCTCCACTTGAATTGCCGTTCCGTGTCTGGACGTGATGGTGTCAAGGAAAGGTAAGCCATACCCGTTAAAGTCTTCAAGTTCCAAAGTGAACTGAATGTTAGCATTGATTGAGTTCAGATGTTGGTGAAAAGCGTCGACTTGATCCTTTTTTAGGCAAGAATGGCTGTCGTCAACATAACGAAACCACCATTTGGGAGGATGAAGAGCTGTGGTGATGGCTGTCTCTTCTATTACTTCCATTACGAGGTCGGCCAACACAGGACTGATTGGGGAACCCATTGCACACCCAAAAATCTGCTTGTAATGGTGGCCTTCATGTTTGAAATAGTTGTTAGTTAGCACAAATTCCAGAAGCTTCATCACGTTGGAAACAGACATGTTCGTACGTTCTGCTAGGTTTTGATCCTGTTGAAGCCTCTCTTTGGTGATGGTAAGTGCTAAATCCACCGGAATGGAGGTGAATAATGATTTCACATCAAATGACACCATAATTTCATCATCGGCAATAGAATATTGTTTGAGTTCGTGGACAAATTCAGAACTGTTTTTGACTGTGTAGGAATTCTTTCGTAGTGGAGCCAAGATTGAAACAAGATGTTTAGATACAGCATACGTTGGACTGCCTATGCTGCTTGTAATCGGCCTGAGAGGTCTCTCAGGTTTGTGAATTTTGGGGAGGCCATAGAAAGATGCCGGTGTAGAATTATTGCAGTGAAGTTTTTTTTGCACGTACGAGTCACGCGCATACAGCACGCGCAACGTTTCAATTTAAAAGTTTTTAAATCGCGCGTAACATCAAGCGGTTTTTTCAACTGATGAAGGCTTAAGAGTTAGCCGAAACGTCTTACCGTAATATACAAGTCAGTGACAAAAAACAACACTTTCATAAACTATGTCATCTCCTGACTACAATTACTCCATTTTTAACCATTTAAGAAGTTCAGGTCAGTAAAGCCTTACAAACCACCAAGAAATTTGGTATGCAAACTTTTATCTAGATCCTGCTTTGTTATGAAAAAGCATAATCATGTGAGAATCATTAAAAAACACTAACATTTTTTCTCCAAACTTTATAGCTAGATGTTGCTATCTTTTGGAAAGGCATAATGAAGCAGTTGAGAAGCAAATTCTAAAAAAAACTTTTCTATAACACTTTGCATGAAACTATACTATGACTAGATGCTGCTGTTATGAAAAAGCAAAAGGAATCATCTGAGAAGCAAAGTTTAAACAAAAACACTATAACATTGTGTATGCAAACTATAACTACATGTTGCTGTGTTATGAAAAAGCATAATGAAGCATTTGAGAGGGAAAGTCTAAAAAAACACTAACATTTGGTAAGTAAACTTTTGAACTGACTAGATGCTGCTATGTAGCAACATTGGCTGGCTGTCATCAGTATTTTCAACATGAACCATAAGTATTAATAAAATGTATTAATAAATTAATTATTTTATTCAGTCTTTCTTTTTAAATTTTCTTAGAACTATTCTGAGTCACTTTGGATGACACGCCTCTGTCTCCTAGGAGAGCGTGGTGCATGTCCATGTTCCCTTCTACGCTTTCCTTTACCACCTCTACATGTATGCATAGTAGTGACTGGTGTTGAATGCTGTTCAGGGGTTGGGCTGTGGCTGCTCCTTTCATCCTCCTCTACCTCCTCCACCAACTCTTCACCTCCTGTTGCAGGCTCGATGTCTGTTAAAGCCCAGGCTACATTGTGCTTCGGCATTTGCCTATCTGATGGCACACCTTCAACTCTAGGAACACGAGGCCTCAGGTCCTCTCTCTGGCTATCATTTATCCGCTGCTGAAGCCGTTCCATCAGCACACTTGCCCTTTCTGATCTCCAGATTGGACGACGGACAACCCACTTTCCCTTGTTTACTCCAACACCATTCTCCTCATCACTGACATAGTCATAATTTAAGGACTGTAAGTTTTCTTTTTCCTGGCCATTTGAGACCTTTAACCTTGCATTAAACAGCTGGAAGTAAAGAAAAAATAGTTATCAATAATTTATTATTGCTCACTAATAATTATTAACTCAAGACTAATTATTCATTTCAGTTCCTAATTATACTTTTCACACAGTTAGGAGCAGTTATGGGGGGAGGTGAAGAGGGTATGCACATATGCCGATCTGTGTCTTTTTTTCGCCTAATCCATCCATCTGCCAAAATTTTGTTTAAGATGCGAACTTAAGACAGACACTATCAGGAATCTGTGTCGAAAATTACAGCTGATCCATGATCCACTGTGTTTTCAAAATCCACCAATCCACTTGATTTACTGCAAAATCCACAATCCGTGTGATTCTTATAAGGCCAAATCCATCGATCCAAAAACCTATTCACCTCCCTCAGTTATACTTGCTGAGGGAAGTTTGTAATACTGACTAAAAAAGTAATTTCTCAGAGAATGACACCCTAGATGTTCTCATAGTACACAGAGTAGGTGCAGTCTGGCACTCAGTATTAGTACTACACTCTGTTTATTTCCCACAATGCACTATCAAATTTACTGAAACCCCTGATTTGTCCATGAAGAGCAAGTAACATGCAGGAACATAAAAAAGAGAAAGTTCATTAATACTTAATGACTGGATGAATTTTCAATTGTAATTTCTTTAGGATGTCTCCTAAATGTAGCTTGCTCTACAGCATAGTGGATTTTGTACCCAGTTGCCAAAATCTTATTTTTCTAATACCACATAACCAGCTTAACATGTAGTAATCTGTTTACAGTACAAGTCATACATGTACATGTAAGTGTCTACTTGATAGTTTTTTTTTTTGGAACACTCAGTCAAATGTCCTTCTGTAAAAGTTACCTAACATGTAAGCACATACAAAATGTAACTTTTGTACATGCACTCTGCAATTGCAGAAACGCGAGAGGACTGGGAAAGAGTATGGTTGTTTTCCGTTTGTTTGAAAAACTAAGATACCCAAATGAAAAATCAACTAAAATTTGAGAGTCTTTACCAAGAACAGAAGTATTTAGAAGAGGAAAATGGAAAAATGGTACATGTAGCTCTTCAAATATCACCTAAAATAGAGAGTTTGTATGGATTGGGTAGACAAGCCACAAAATTCTAAGAATTTGTATGGAATTTTGCAACTTTTGCAAGGCTCCCATTTGAACAATTTTCCGCAGAAAACTCTTAAACCTGGCTGGGTAGCTTTTCATTCAGTAACATTTCAGTTGAAATGTTTAGATTTTCAATCTAATCAATATAAGAAACTCGTCCCAGTCCTCTCACGTTTCTGCAGTTGGCTATGAAACATTGAGGAAAATGTGTACATGTAATTTACCCTTTTCCTTCTTGAGCGTAACTTGTTCTCCTCCTTTAGCCGATCTGTTTTTTGTTTGTTCTCTGGTAGTGATTGAAGATATATTTTCCGTTTGGTTTCATAGTATCTCACAACAGCACCTGAAGGGAGTAATGATAGCATTACATTTGAAAAGTGCTTTTAGGAGGGTTTCTATTGTTATTTTAACCACACTCTATCATTTTTTTCTTTTACTTCCAATTCCCATGTTTTACTTTAAATACTTTGCATTGATATAAATGACTCAGATAGATAACCAATAAATTTTATTCAGAGGATTTATCATCATGAACCATAAATTTCAATTTTTGACCTTCCCTACATACACTGTACTAACCCAATGAAAAAATTCAATTTCTTAATCTTGATAAAAATATTTAATATGTACTTACTGAAAAAAGATTATAATCAATCTACATGTACATGTGTGGTAACTTTTGGGATACCGGTAATTATTTTTTATAAGCAAGTCCCTTTTACCTCTTGACACAAGAAAAACGTAAAAAAGGTTTAATTAGAAACAACACAGAATTACTATCTTACGTTTGACCATCTTTAAAGGGTATCCCTTGTCTTCATTAACTACCTGCAACTCCAATTCATGGCGCACTGATGCGTTGTGTAATGAAATGACGCTGCAAAATAGAGTGCGAAAGAATGTAAAAAATAAGTGCTGAGTTAATTTTTAAAAATTATTATTTTTCTCTTTGCAAGATTGTCTTGCACAAGGTTTAACCATGCTAAGAATCTCAACATTTCACTGTTTTACTGTCCCACAAAGACTAAAGTTTTAAATGTCTTAACTTAAAATCTAAAAACTGAAAGATACATTACATGTACTTGAAAAATCGGAACAATTTTGTTTCAAAGCCATCCCCCAATAAAGCCTTAATGAAAAGGATGGTGCACAGTCATTTAAAACATAGCTGGAATCTTCATAAGTAACTATATGGACTTGCACACTGAGTTTACAACTCAGTCTGCACATCAAACTTACAGCTGTAAGTGACAAGAGTTATTTCAGTCTCCTTTCCTCTCCCCAGAAAGCTCACAATACTGATCCCACATTCTTTACCTCGCCAGTTCTCACTACGTTTGATTAGCTACAAGTATGTTTTTCATTGAAAAATAATAGCTATTTCACATGTACCTTTGCTCAGGCTTGTACTGCTTATCCAAGGACAAACTGTTGTGGAGGAGGTGAACATCTGCCTTAATGGAAAGAAAGTGTACAACTTTCAGCTATTAGGGACCTTTAGATAGCAGTAGATGTGAAAGTTTATGTAAGCTTGTGCATCATGACAACATACAACGTTAAGATTCCCAAACTATATTCTTACTTTACGCTGATCACTTTCCCAATAAACAAGATGTAGCAATAGACATCACAAACAAATTTTCACAAGGGAGATAAGTTCTATAAGCTGTATACATGAAAGAGGTCTACAAAGTCGAGGTTCGTACACGACGATGAATGGTGGGTACTCGCAAAGGAATAAGACGACAATGACAGGACGAGGGGATTAGAAATTAACTGTAGAAATAACATGAAAACACACATACCTTTATCGACCTCGATAAACTCGGAATTCGTCACAAAACTCCAGCAGCGCTGCGAAAACGAGTAAAAATTTAACAATCCACCAAGCTAACCTTCCCGCATTGGACTGTAGTGAATTTAAAAGTGACGCGAAGACTCGATCGAAAGAAAGACTAAAGAAAGAAAGACTATCATCGTTTGTGGACAAATTACTACAGCCGATTGCACAGACACAAAAATCTTATCTTAAGGATACAACACAATAACTTTATAGAGAAGACAAAGGTCTCTCAAAATACTATATTGGTATCTATGGATGTTACAAGCTTGTACACAAACATACCGCAAGAGGAGGGTATCACAACAGTATGCACAGCATACGAGAAATTTCACAACTACAACCCTCCCATCCCATCCCACTACCTCAAAGAAATGCTTTGCCTTATACTTAAAGAAAATTCATTCCAATTTATTGGAAAGAATTACCTCCAGACCCATGGAACTGCAATGGGTACGAAAATGGCAGTTGCATTTGCCAACATCTTCATGGCGGAAATAGAAACAAAATTGATAAATCAAAGCAACACAAAACCGCTAAAGTGGAAACGTTATATTGACGACATTTTCTCATTGTGGGATTCCAACATACAGGAAATAGACCTGTTCATGAAACAAGCTAACAACTTCCACCCTACAATCAAATTCACGGCTGAAATCTCAGAGACGGAAATAACATTTCTCGATACAATCATATCCAAAGGAGAAAGATTCAGAAACGAATCGATCCTTGACATCCGAACACATTACAAGCCGACTGAAACCTTTCAGTACACATTTTTCACGTCGAGCCACCCACCAGGCGTGAAAAAAGGTTTTATTAAAGGTGAAGCCCTTAGACTTCTTAGAACAAACTCTTCTGAAACAGCCTTTAATGAAAGTATCACAAATTTTAAATCGCGCCTCATTGCGCGCGGCTATCCTTACAAAATGATACAAACAACGTTATCGGAAGTCAGCTTCACCGGAAGACAGTCGGCACTCCAACAAAAAGCTAAAGCACGAAAACAAATCTTGCCATTTGTAACAACATACCACCCATCGGTATGTAACCTCAAAAATATACTCATGCTAAACTGGGACTTAATACAGAATCAGCCTTTGCTGAACACTATCTTCAAATACCCGCCTATCCTATCGTACAGAAGAGGTAAATCTCTTACAGACATGCTCGTTAAAGCTAAACTATGAAGGCTTCATTCATTTACAGTTAAATCACGCAGGGAGTCCGTGCAGGCCTGTCACTTATCTTTATCCACTGTTGAGCTATTCCAGACAGGCCCCGTCCCAGTGTGAAACCACACAGTTGTACTTGTTCTATACACAAGTCGCAAATGTACAACACAAAAATGACGATTGCACACACAACGCAAACACATCTTGGCCATTTTTACCAAGGAAAGGAAGTAAAACATATAGCACACATGCCGAAGTGTATATCTTTAAGTTTGAAAGCCTGCCATCTAAATTGTACACGAATAAAGCCTTCAAAACAAACACAACCGAGCTTCAAAAAAGAGCGGATCGAAAATGCACTTTCGTGATTGGCTCCTCTCCATATAGAATGGGCCAATGATAATACACAACTTTCGATCCTCACTAATCGCTCTTACACATATAAAAGGGTCAACCGTCACAACTTATGCAGGAATAGAACTGAGTACTTGCTCTACTATTCCCTCACATATTATTGTTGTCAGTAAATAGCAACTGAAGAGATTCGTACAGAATCGAAACCGCCGGTCTTGCTAGAGACCATACATATATTATCAAACACCATTGATAATGACAGACAACGTCCTACAGAAGTATCTCTCGCCATCGGCAGGATACGATGATGAAAGCTACGACATCGATATACCCAAAACACCAACGGGTATACCTCCAAAGGATGAACTCGATTTGCTATACAACAGCAAATATGAAATGGAGGATTCTGAAGATGAAAATAGTCCCCCGGCATCACAAATGGAACCAAGGCACAAAAACTACCACCGGAACAACCATGAGAACAGTCTGCCTAAAACTTCTGCTGTAAACCAAAAACCAAGCAGGAAACGAAAATATGTGGACATAGCCTCTCTAGAGACTAACATTAAAAAATCTAAGGATTCCATCAGGAAACTTGAAGAGCACACAAACAAAAAGACCTGTCCAAAATCCTTCCAATACACGGCAAGGGCGAACATCCCGCCGGATGACACATTTCTCAAGGAAATAAAGGAGATCAAAATACAAGCAGAACAAGGCTTCGTCAGCGCACTCACGCGCTACCACAAAAGACGCCTAGAAAGCCAAGAAAACAAATTCAAAAAGGCTAAGTTCACTAAAAACAGTAGCAAAAGTGCCAGCACTGATGTAAATAAGTCGACGCGAGAACAGTCGCATTCGGCGAACACAGAAAACATTGTAAATTACGATGTAAATAAGGTTGAAAAATTACAGCAAGATTTCAACGAGCTTAAACAACTATTGTACACACATGTGTTGCAGACATCTGCAAACAATAAAGATATTGAGAAATACAAAAGTCTCTTTTCTGAAAATCAAACCACCGCAAAGGGGCCTAAACAAAGTACAGGGTTCAATGCAAACATTAGACGAAAACAGCGCCGAGCACACTTTGCTCAAAAACGGATTGCCACACAAAGAAAATCAAATGAGAGATTTATTAAAAACCTCTCCAATCTCCAACTAACTGACAACCAAGTCAATGTGATTTCAAAAGGGCTCAAATTTGTCCCGACACCGGTGACAGATGAGAACAATATTAGACGCCAGCTCTTGCAAGACTTTGAAAAATTCGCAAGACGAATGCGTCTACAATACATATTCCACACAAAAAATACCGAACCGCACCCGTTCCGCGTCAAATCAGACTGGGTACCACCGGTTCAGAATTCAGTTGCCCTTGAAAGCTACTTGGAAAGTGTCAAAATCCAACTTGCAGAGATCAAACCATCAAAACCTAAAACCAATCTGTCACGCAACGAATATAAAGCCCTTAAAGAGCTTGCTAACAACACTGAAATCAATTTCAAAAAGGCAGACAAAGGAACAACAACTGTCATAATGAACAAGTGTGATAAAATACATGAAGCTCAAACCCATCTCGACAATAGAGAACATTATAAACCTCTCAAAAGCACCATGGCGGTGGAAACATTACAAAGAGTTAATGAGCTTGTCACACGACTTCACCAAAATAACTATATTGATGACGTGACAAAAAATTGGTTTTCTCAAACACGCAATCCTCCAAGAATCCCTATATTCTATACCCTAACTAAAATCCACAAACCAAATCCGGTCGGTAGACCGATTATTTCGGGCTGCGAAGGCCCTACAGAAAGACTATCATCGTTTGTGGACAAATTACTACAGCCGATTGCACAGACACAAAAATCTTATCTTAAGGATACAACACACTTCATTAACTTTATAGAGAAGACAAAGGTCTCTCAAAATACTATATTGGTATCTATGGATGTTACAAGCTTGTACACAAACATACCGCAAGAGGAGGGTATCACAACAGTATGCACAGCATACGAGAAATTTCACAACTACAACCCTCCCATCCCATCCCACTACCTCAAAGAAATGCTTTGCCTTATACTTAAAGAAAATTCATTCCAATTTATTGGAAAGAATTACCTCCAGACCCATGGAACTGCAATGGGTACGAAAATGGCAGTTGCATTTGCCAACATCTTCATGGCGGAAATAGAAACAAAATTGATAAATCAAAGCAACACAAAACCGCTAAAGTGGAAACGTTATATTGACGACATTTTCTCATTGTGGGATTCCAACATACAGGAAATAGACCTGTTCATGAAACAAGCTAACAACTTCCACCCTACAATCAAATTCACGGCTGAAATCTCAGAGACGGAAATAACATTTCTCGATACAATCATATCCAAAGGAGAAAGATTCAGAAACGAATCGATCCTTGACATCCGAACACATTACAAGCCGACTGAAACCTTTCAGTACACATTTTTCACGTCGAGCCACCCACCAGGCGTGAAAAAAGGTTTTATTAAAGGTGAAGCCCTTAGACTTCTTAGAACAAACTCTTCTGAAACAGCCTTTAATGAAAGTATCACAAATTTTAAATCGCGCCTCATTGCGCGCGGCTATCCTTACAAAATGATACAAACAACGTTATCGGAAGTCAGCTTCACCGGAAGACAGTCGGCACTCCAACAAAAAGCTAAAGCACGAAAACAAATCTTGCCATTTGTAACAACATACCACCCATCGGTATGTAACCTCAAAAATATACTCATGCTAAACTGGGACTTAATACAGAATCAGCCTTTGCTGAACACTATCTTCAAATACCCGCCTATCCTATCGTACAGAAGAGGTAAATCTCTTACAGACATGCTCGTTAAAGCTAAACTATGAAGGCTTCATTCATTTACAGTTAAATCACGCAGGGAGTCCGTGCAGGCCTGTCACTTATCTTTATCCACTGTTGAGCTATTCCAGACAGGCCCCGTCCCAGTGTGAAACCACACAGTTGTACTTGTTCTATACACAAGTCGCAAATGTACAACACAAAAATGACGATTGCACACACAACGCAAACACATCTTGGCCATTTTTACCAAGGAAAGGAAGTAAAACATATAGCACACATGCTGAAGTGTATATCTTTAAGTTTGAAAGCCTGCCATCTAAATTGTACACGAATAAAGCCTTCAAAACAAACACAACCGAGCTTCAAAAAAGAGCGGATCGAAAATGCACTTTCGTGATTGGCTCCTCTCCATATAGAATGGGCCAATGATAATACACAACTTTCGATCCTCACTAATCGCTCTTACACATATAAAAGGGTCAACCGTCACAACTTATGCAGGAATAGAACTGAGTACTTGCTCTACTATTCCCTCACATATTATTGTTGTCAGTAAATAGCAACTGAAGAGATTCGTACAGAATCGAAACCGCCGGTCTTGCTAGAGACCATACATATATTATCAAACACCATTGATAATGACAGACAACGTCCTACAGAAGTATCTCTCGCCATCGGCAGGATACGATGATGAAAGCTACGACATCGATATACCCAAAACACCAACGGGTATACCTCCAAAGGATGAACTCGATTTGCTATACAACAGCAAATATGAAATGGAGGATTCTGAAGATGAAAATAGTCCCCCGGCATCACAAATGGAACCAAGGCACAAAAACTACCACCGGAACAACCATGAGAACAGTCTGCCTAAAACTTCTGCTGTAAACCAAAAACCAAGCAGGAAACGAAAATATGTGGACATAGCCTCTCTAGAGACTAACATTAAAAAATCTAAGGATTCCATCAGGAAACTTGAAGAGCACACAAACAAAAAGACCTGTCCAAAATCCTTCCAATACACGGCAAGGGCGAACATCCCGCCGGATGACACATTTCTCAAGGAAATAAAGGAGATCAAAATACAAGCAGAACAAGGCTTCGTCAGCGCACTCACGCGCTACCACAAAAGACGCCTAGAAAGCCAAGAAAACAAATTCAAAAAGGCTAAGTTCACTAAAAACAGTAGCAAAAGTGCCAGCACTGATGTAAATAAGTCGACGCGAGAACAGTCGCATTCGGCGAACACAGAAAACATTGTAAATTACGATGTAAATAAGGTTGAAAAATTACAGCAAGATTTCAACGAGCTTAAACAACTATTGTACACACATGTGTTGCAGACATCTGCAAACAATAAAGATATTGAGAAATACAAAAGTCTCTTTTCTGAAAATCAAACCACCGCAAAGGGGCCTAAACAAAGTACAGGGTTCAATGCAAACATTAGACGAAAACAGCGCCGAGCACACTTTGCTCAAAAACGGATTGCCACACAAAGAAAATCAAATGAGAGATTTATTAAAAACCTCTCCAATCTCCAACTAACTGACAACCAAGTCAATGTGATTTCAAAAGGGCTCAAATTTGTCCCGACACCGGTGACAGATGAGAACAATATTAGACGCCAGCTCTTGCAAGACTTTGAAAAATTCGCAAGACGAATGCGTCTACAATACATATTCCACACAAAAAATACCGAACCGCACCCGTTCCGCGTCAAATCAGACTGGGTACCACCGGTTCAGAATTCAGTTGCCCTTGAAAGCTACTTGGAAAGTGTCAAAATCCAACTTGCAGAGATCAAACCATCAAAACCTAAAACCAATCTGTCACGCAACGAATATAAAGCCCTTAAAGAGCTTGCTAACAACACTGAAATCAATTTCAAAAAGGCAGACAAAGGAACAACAACTGTCATAATGAACAAGTGTGATAAAATACATGAAGCTCAAACCCATCTCGACAATAGAGAACATTATAAACCTCTCAAAAGCACCATGGCGGTGGAAACATTACAAAGAGTTAATGAGCTTGTCACACGACTTCACCAAAATAACTATATTGATGACGTGACAAAAAATTGGTTTTCTCAAACACGCAATCCTCCAAGAATCCCTATATTCTATACCCTAACTAAAATCCACAAACCAAATCCGGTCGGTAGACCGATTATTTCGGGCTGCGAAGGCCCTACAGAAAGACTATCATCGTTTGTGGACAAATTACTACAGCCGATTGCACAGACACAAAAATCTTATCTTAAGGATACAACACACTTCATTAACTTTATAGAGAAGACAAAGGTCTCTCAAAATACTATATTGGTATCTATGGATGTTACAAGCTTGTACACAAACATACCGCAAGAGGAGGGTATCACAACAGTATGCACAGCATACGAGAAATTTCACAACTACAACCCTCCCATCCCATCCCACTACCTCAAAGAAATGCTTTGCCTTATACTTAAAGAAAATTCATTCCAATTTATTGGAAAGAATTACCTCCAGACCCATGGAACTGCAATGGGTACGAAAATGGCAGTTGCATTTGCCAACATCTTCATGGCGGAAATAGAAACAAAATTGATAAATCAAAGCAACACAAAACCGCTAAAGTGGAAACGTTATATTGACGACATTTTCTCATTGTGGGATTCCAACATACAGGAAATAGACCTGTTCATGAAACAAGCTAACAACTTCCACCCTACAATCAAATTCACGGCTGAAATCTCAGAGACGGAAATAACATTTCTCGATACAATCATATCCAAAGGAGAAAGATTCAGAAACGAATCGATCCTTGACATCCGAACACATTACAAGCCGACTGAAACCTTTCAGTACACATTTTTCACGTCGAGCCACCCACCAGGCGTGAAAAAAGGTTTTATTAAAGGTGAAGCCCTTAGACTTCTTAGAACAAACTCTTCTGAAACAGCCTTTAATGAAAGTATCACAAATTTTAAATCGCGCCTCATTGCGCGCGGCTATCCTTACAAAATGATACAAACAACGTTATCGGAAGTCAGCTTCACCGGAAGACAGTCGGCACTCCAACAAAAAGCTAAAGCACGAAAACAAATCTTGCCATTTGTAACAACATACCACCCATCGGTATGTAACCTCAAAAATATACTCATGCTAAACTGGGACTTAATACAGAATCAGCCTTTGCTGAACACTATCTTCAAATACCCGCCTATCCTATCGTACAGAAGAGGTAAATCTCTTACAGACATGCTCGTTAAAGCTAAACTATGAAGGCTTCATTCATTTACAGTTAAATCACGCAGGGAGTCCGTGCAGGCCTGTCACTTATCTTTATCCACTGTTGAGCTATTCCAGACAGGCCCCGTCCCAGTGTGAAACCACACAGTTGTACTTGTTCTATACACAAGTCGCAAATGTACAACACAAAAATGACGATTGCACACACAACGCAAACACATCTTGGCCATTTTTACCAAGGAAAGGAAGTAAAACATATAGCACACATGCTGAAGTGTATATCTTTAAGTTTGAAAGCCTGCCATCTAAATTGTACACGAATAAAGCCTTCAAAACAAACACAACCGAGCTTCAAAAAAGAGCGGATCGAAAATGCACTTTCGTGATTGGCTCCTCTCCATATAGAATGGGCCAATGATAATACACAACTTTCGATCCTCACTAATCGCTCTTACACATATAAAAGGGTCAACCGTCACAACTTATGCAGGAATAGAACTGAGTACTTGCTCTACTATTCCCTCACATATTATTGTTGTCAGTAAATAGCAACTGAAGAGATTCGTACAGAATCGAAACCGCCGGTCTTGCTAGAGACCATACATATATTATCAAACACCATTGATAATGACAGACAACGTCCTACAGAAGTATCTCTCGCCATCGGCAGGATACGATGATGAAAGCTACGACATCGATATACCCAAAACACCAACGGGTATACCTCCAAAGGATGAACTCGATTTGCTATACAACAGCAAATATGAAATGGAGGATTCTGAAGATGAAAATAGTCCCCCGGCATCACAAATGGAACCAAGGCACAAAAACTACCACCGGAACAACCATGAGAACAGTCTGCCTAAAACTTCTGCTGTAAACCAAAAACCAAGCAGGAAACGAAAATATGTGGACATAGCCTCTCTAGAGACTAACATTAAAAAATCTAAGGATTCCATCAGGAAACTTGAAGAGCACACAAACAAAAAGACCTGTCCAAAATCCTTCCAATACACGGCAAGGGCGAACATCCCGCCGGATGACACATTTCTCAAGGAAATAAAGGAGATCAAAATACAAGCAGAACAAGGCTTCGTCAGCGCACTCACGCGCTACCACAAAAGACGCCTAGAAAGCCAAGAAAACAAATTCAAAAAGGCTAAGTTCACTAAAAACAGTAGCAAAAGTGCCAGCACTGATGTAAATAAGTCGACGCGAGAACAGTCGCATTCGGCGAACACAGAAAACATTGTAAATTACGATGTAAATAAGGTTGAAAAATTACAGCAAGATTTCAACGAGCTTAAACAACTATTGTACACACATGTGTTGCAGACATCTGCAAACAATAAAGATATTGAGAAATACAAAAGTCTCTTTTCTGAAAATCAAACCACCGCAAAGGGGCCTAAACAAAGTACAGGGTTCAATGCAAACATTAGACGAAAACAGCGCCGAGCACACTTTGCTCAAAAACGGATTGCCACACAAAGAAAATCAAATGAGAGATTTATTAAAAACCTCTCCAATCTCCAACTAACTGACAACCAAGTCAATGTGATTTCAAAAGGGCTCAAATTTGTCCCGACACCGGTGACAGATGAGAACAATATTAGACGCCAGCTCTTGCAAGACTTTGAAAAATTCGCAAGACGAATGCGTCTACAATACATATTCCACACAAAAAATACCGAACCGCACCCGTTCCGCGTCAAATCAGACTGGGTACCACCGGTTCAGAATTCAGTTGCCCTTGAAAGCTACTTGGAAAGTGTCAAAATCCAACTTGCAGAGATCAAACCATCAAAACCTAAAACCAATCTGTCACGCAACGAATATAAAGCCCTTAAAGAGCTTGCTAACAACACTGAAATCAATTTCAAAAAGGCAGACAAAGGAACAACAACTGTCATAATGAACAAGTGTGATAAAATACATGAAGCTCAAACCCATCTCGACAATAGAGAACATTATAAACCTCTCAAAAGCACCATGGCGGTGGAAACATTACAAAGAGTTAATGAGCTTGTCACACGACTTCACCAAAATAACTATATTGATGACGTGACAAAAAATTGGTTTTCTCAAACACGCAATCCTCCAAGAATCCCTATATTCTATACCCTAACTAAAATCCACAAACCAAATCCGGTCGGTAGACCGATTATTTCGGGCTGCGAAGGCCCTACAGAAAGACTATCATCGTTTGTGGACAAATTACTACAGCCGATTGCACAGACACAAAAATCTTATCTTAAGGATACAACACACTTCATTAACTTTATAGAGAAGACAAAGGTCTCTCAAAATACTATATTGGTATCTATGGATGTTACAAGCTTGTACACAAACATACCGCAAGAGGAGGGTATCACAACAGTATGCACAGCATACGAGAAATTTCACAACTACAACCCTCCCATCCCATCCCACTACCTCAAAGAAATGCTTTGCCTTATACTTAAAGAAAATTCATTCCAATTTATTGGAAAGAATTACCTCCAGACCCATGGAACTGCAATGGGTACGAAAATGGCAGTTGCATTTGCCAACATCTTCATGGCGGAAATAGAAACAAAATTGATAAATCAAAGCAACACAAAACCGCTAAAGTGGAAACGTTATATTGACGACATTTTCTCATTGTGGGATTCCAACATACAGGAAATAGACCTGTTCATGAAACAAGCTAACAACTTCCACCCTACAATCAAATTCACGGCTGAAATCTCAGAGACGGAAATAACATTTCTCGATACAATCATATCCAAAGGAGAAAGATTCAGAAACGAATCGATCCTTGACATCCGAACACATTACAAGCCGACTGAAACCTTTCAGTACACATTTTTCACGTCGAGCCACCCACCAGGCGTGAAAAAAGGTTTTATTAAAGGTGAAGCCCTTAGACTTCTTAGAACAAACTCTTCTGAAACAGCCTTTAATGAAAGTATCACAAATTTTAAATCGCGCCTCATTGCGCGCGGCTATCCTTACAAAATGATACAAACAACGTTATCGGAAGTCAGCTTCACCGGAAGACAGTCGGCACTCCAACAAAAAGCTAAAGCACGAAAACAAATCTTGCCATTTGTAACAACATACCACCCATCGGTATGTAACCTCAAAAATATACTCATGCTAAACTGGGACTTAATACAGAATCAGCCTTTGCTGAACACTATCTTCAAATACCCGCCTATCCTATCGTACAGAAGAGGTAAATCTCTTACAGACATGCTCGTTAAAGCTAAACTATGAAGGCTTCATTCATTTACAGTTAAATCACGCAGGGAGTCCGTGCAGGCCTGTCACTTATCTTTATCCACTGTTGAGCTATTCCAGACAGGCCCCGTCCCAGTGTGAAACCACACAGTTGTACTTGTTCTATACACAAGTCGCAAATGTACAACACAAAAATGACGATTGCACACACAACGCAAACACATCTTGGCCATTTTTACCAAGGAAAGGAAGTAAAACATATAGCACACATGCTGAAGTGTATATCTTTAAGTTTGAAAGCCTGCCATCTAAATTGTACACGAATAAAGCCTTCAAAACAAACACAACCGAGCTTCAAAAAAGAGCGGATCGAAAATGCACTTTCGTGATTGGCTCCTCTCCATATAGAATGGGCCAATGATAATACACAACTTTCGATCCTCACTAATCGCTCTTACACATATAAAAGGGTCAACCGTCACAACTTATGCAGGAATAGAACTGAGTACTTGCTCTACTATTCCCTCACATATTATTGTTGTCAGTAAATAGCAACTGAAGAGATTCGTACAGAATCGAAACCGCCGGTCTTGCTAGAGACCATACATATATTATCAAACACCATTGATAATGACAGACAACGTCCTACAGAAGTATCTCTCGCCATCGGCAGGATACGATGATGAAAGCTACGACATCGATATACCCAAAACACCAACGGGTATACCTCCAAAGGATGAACTCGATTTGCTATACAACAGCAAATATGAAATGGAGGATTCTGAAGATGAAAATAGTCCCCCGGCATCACAAATGGAACCAAGGCACAAAAACTACCACCGGAACAACCATGAGAACAGTCTGCCTAAAACTTCTGCTGTAAACCAAAAACCAAGCAGGAAACGAAAATATGTGGACATAGCCTCTCTAGAGACTAACATTAAAAAATCTAAGGATTCCATCAGGAAACTTGAAGAGCACACAAACAAAAAGACCTGTCCAAAATCCTTCCAATACACGGCAAGGGCGAACATCCCACCGGATGACACATTTCTCAAGGAAATAAAGGAGATCAAAATACAAGCAGAACAAGGCTTCGTCAGCGCACTCACGCGCTACCACAAAAGACGCCTAGAAAGCCAAGAAAACAAATTCAAAAAGGCTAAGTTCACTAAAAACAGTAGCAAAAGTGCCAGCACTGATGTAAATAAGTCGACGCGAGAACAGTCGCATTCGGCGAACACAGAAAACATTGTAAATTACGATGTAAATAAGGTTGAAAAATTACAGCAAGATTTCAACGAGCTTAAACAACTATTGTACACACATGTGTTGCAGACATCTGCAAACAATAAAGATATTGAGAAATACAAAAGTCTCTTTTCTGAAAATCAAACCACCGCAAAGGGGCCTAAACAAAGTACAGGGTTCAATGCAAACATTAGACGAAAACAGCGCCGAGCACACTTTGCTCAAAAACGGATTGCCACACAAAGAAAATCAAATGAGAGATTTATTAAAAACCTCTCCAATCTCCAACTAACTGACAACCAAGTCAATGTGATTTCAAAAGGGCTCAAATTTGTCCCGACACCGGTGACAGATGAGAACAATATTAGACGCCAGCTCTTGCAAGACTTTGAAAAATTCGCAAGACGAATGCGTCTACAATACATATTCCACACAAAAAATACCGAACCGCACCCGTTCCGCGTCAAATCAGACTGGGTACCACCGGTTCAGAATTCAGTTGCCCTTGAAAGCTACTTGGAAAGTGTCAAAATCCAACTTGCAGAGATCAAACCATCAAAACCTAAAACCAATCTGTCACGCAACGAATATAAAGCCCTTAAAGAGCTTGCTAACAACACTGAAATCAATTTCAAAAAGGCAGACAAAGGAACAACAACTGTCATAATGAACAAGTGTGATAAAATACATGAAGCTCAAACCCATCTCGACAATAGAGAACATTATAAACCTCTCAAAAGCACCATGGCGGTGGAAACATTACAAAGAGTTAATGAGCTTGTCACACGACTTCACCAAAATAACTATATTGATGACGTGACAAAAAATTGGTTTTCTCAAACACGCAATCCTCCAAGAATCCCTATATTCTATACCCTAACTAAAATCCACAAACCAAATCCGGTCGGTAGACCGATTATTTCGGGCTGCGAAGGCCCTACAGAAAGACTATCATCGTTTGTGGACAAATTACTACAGCCGATTGCACAGACACAAAAATCTTATCTTAAGGATACAACACACTTCATTAACTTTATAGAGAAGACAAAGGTCTCTCAAAATACTATATTGGTATCTATGGATGTTACAAGCTTGTACACAAACATACCGCAAGAGGAGGGTATCACAACAGTATGCACAGCATACGAGAAATTTCACAACTACAACCCTCCCATCCCATCCCACTACCTCAAAGAAATGCTTTGCCTTATACTTAAAGAAAATTCATTCCAATTTATTGGAAAGAATTACCTCCAGACCCATGGAACTGCAATGGGTACGAAAATGGCAGTTGCATTTGCCAACATCTTCATGGCGGAAATAGAAACAAAATTGATAAATCAAAGCAACACAAAACCGCTAAAGTGGAAACGTTATATTGACGACATTTTCTCATTGTGGGATTCCAACATACAGGAAATAGACCTGTTCATGAAACAAGCTAACAACTTCCACCCTACAATCAAATTCACGGCTGAAATCTCAGAGACGGAAATAACATTTCTCGATACAATCATATCCAAAGGAGAAAGATTCAGAAACGAATCGATCCTTGACATCCGAACACATTACAAGCCGACTGAAACCTTTCAGTACACATTTTTCACGTCGAGCCACCCACCAGGCGTGAAAAAAGGTTTTATTAAAGGTGAAGCCCTTAGACTTCTTAGAACAAACTCTTCTGAAACAGCCTTTAATGAAAGTATCACAAATTTTAAATCGCGCCTCATTGCGCGCGGCTATCCTTACAAAATGATACAAACAACGTTATCGGAAGTCAGCTTCACCGGAAGACAGTCGGCACTCCAACAAAAAGCTAAAGCACGAAAACAAATCTTGCCATTTGTAACAACATACCACCCATCGGTATGTAACCTCAAAAATATACTCATGCTAAACTGGGACTTAATACAGAATCAGCCTTTGCTGAACACTATCTTCAAATACCCGCCTATCCTATCGTACAGAAGAGGTAAATCTCTTACAGACATGCTCGTTAAAGCTAAACTATGAAGGCTTCATTCATTTACAGTTAAATCACGCAGGGAGTCCGTGCAGGCCTGTCACTTATCTTTATCCACTGTTGAGCTATTCCAGACAGGCCCCGTCCCAGTGTGAAACCACACAGTTGTACTTGTTCTATACACAAGTCGCAAATGTACAACACAAAAATGACGATTGCACACACAACGCAAACACATCTTGGCCATTTTTACCAAGGAAAGGAAGTAAAACATATAGCACACATGCTGAAGTGTATATCTTTAAGTTTGAAAGCCTGCCATCTAAATTGTACACGAATAAAGCCTTCAAAACAAACACAACCGAGCTTCAAAAAAGAGCGGATCGAAAATGCACTTTCGTGATTGGCTCCTCTCCATATAGAATGGGCCAATGATAATACACAACTTTCGATCCTCACTAATCGCTCTTACACATATAAAAGGGTCAACCGTCACAACTTATGCAGGAATAGAACTGAGTACTTGCTCTACTATTCCCTCACATATTATTGTTGTCAGTAAATAGCAACTGAAGAGATTCGTACAGAATCGAAACCGCCGGTCTTGCTAGAGACCATACATATATTATCAAACACCATTGATAATGACAGACAACGTCCTACAGAAGTATCTCTCGCCATCGGCAGGATACGATGATGAAAGCTACGACATCGATATACCCAAAACACCAACGGGTATACCTCCAAAGGATGAACTCGATTTGCTATACAACAGCAAATATGAAATGGAGGATTCTGAAGATGAAAATAGTCCCCCGGCATCACAAATGGAACCAAGGCACAAAAACTACCACCGGAACAACCATGAGAACAGTCTGCCTAAAACTTCTGCTGTAAACCAAAAACCAAGCAGGAAACGAAAATATGTGGACATAGCCTCTCTAGAGACTAACATTAAAAAATCTAAGGATTCCATCAGGAAACTTGAAGAGCACACAAACAAAAAGACCTGTCCAAAATCCTTCCAATACACGGCAAGGGCGAACATCCCGCCGGATGACACATTTCTCAAGGAAATAAAGGAGATCAAAATACAAGCAGAACAAGGCTTCGTCAGCGCACTCACGCGCTACCACAAAAGACGCCTAGAAAGCCAAGAAAACAAATTCAAAAAGGCTAAGTTCACTAAAAACAGTAGCAAAAGTGCCAGCACTGATGTAAATAAGTCGACGCGAGAACAGTCGCATTCGGCGAACACAGAAAACATTGTAAATTACGATGTAAATAAGGTTGAAAAATTACAGCAAGATTTCAACGAGCTTAAACAACTATTGTACACACATGTGTTGCAGACATCTGCAAACAATAAAGATATTGAGAAATACAAAAGTCTCTTTTCTGAAAATCAAACCACCGCAAAGGGGCCTAAACAAAGTACAGGGTTCAATGCAAACATTAGACGAAAACAGCGCCGAGCACACTTTGCTCAAAAACGGATTGCCACACAAAGAAAATCAAATGAGAGATTTATTAAAAACCTCTCCAATCTCCAACTAACTGACAACCAAGTCAATGTGATTTCAAAAGGGCTCAAATTTGTCCCGACACCGGTGACAGATGAGAACAATATTAGACGCCAGCTCTTGCAAGACTTTGAAAAATTCGCAAGACGAATGCGTCTACAATACATATTCCACACAAAAAATACCGAACCGCACCCGTTCCGCGTCAAATCAGACTGGGTACCACCGGTTCAGAATTCAGTTGCCCTTGAAAGCTACTTGGAAAGTGTCAAAATCCAACTTGCAGAGATCAAACCATCAAAACCTAAAACCAATCTGTCACGCAACGAATATAAAGCCCTTAAAGAGCTTGCTAACAACACTGAAATCAATTTCAAAAAGGCAGACAAAGGAACAACAACTGTCATAATGAACAAGTGTGATAAAATACATGAAGCTCAAACCCATCTCGACAATAGAGAACATTATAAACCTCTCAAAAGCACCATGGCGGTGGAAACATTACAAAGAGTTAATGAGCTTGTCACACGACTTCACCAAAATAACTATATTGATGACGTGACAAAAAATTGGTTTTCTCAAACACGCAATCCTCCAAGAATCCCTATATTCTATACCCTAACTAAAATCCACAAACCAAATCCGGTCGGTAGACCGATTATTTCGGGCTGCGAAGGCCCTACAGAAAGACTATCATCGTTTGTGGACAAATTACTACAGCCGATTGCACAGACACAAAAATCTTATCTTAAGGATACAACACACTTCATTAACTTTATAGAGAAGACAAAGGTCTCTCAAAATACTATATTGGTATCTATGGATGTTACAAGCTTGTACACAAACATACCGCAAGAGGAGGGTATCACAACAGTATGCACAGCATACGAGAAATTTCACAACTACAACCCTCCCATCCCATCCCACTACCTCAAAGAAATGCTTTGCCTTATACTTAAAGAAAATTCATTCCAATTTATTGGAAAGAATTACCTCCAGACCCATGGAACTGCAATGGGTACGAAAATGGCAGTTGCATTTGCCAACATCTTCATGGCGGAAATAGAAACAAAATTGATAAATCAAAGCAACACAAAACCGCTAAAGTGGAAACGTTATATTGACGACATTTTCTCATTGTGGGATTCCAACATACAGGAAATAGACCTGTTCATGAAACAAGCTAACAACTTCCACCCTACAATCAAATTCACGGCTGAAATCTCAGAGACGGAAATAACATTTCTCGATACAATCATATCCAAAGGAGAAAGATTCAGAAACGAATCGATCCTTGACATCCGAACACATTACAAGCCGACTGAAACCTTTCAGTACACATTTTTCACGTCGAGCCACCCACCAGGCGTGAAAAAAGGTTTTATTAAAGGTGAAGCCCTTAGACTTCTTAGAACAAACTCTTCTGAAACAGCCTTTAATGAAAGTATCACAAATTTTAAATCGCGCCTCATTGCGCGCGGCTATCCTTACAAAATGATACAAACAACGTTATCGGAAGTCAGCTTCACCGGAAGACAGTCGGCACTCCAACAAAAAGCTAAAGCACGAAAACAAATCTTGCCATTTGTAACAACATACCACCCATCGGTATGTAACCTCAAAAATATACTCATGCTAAACTGGGACTTAATACAGAATCAGCCTTTGCTGAACACTATCTTCAAATACCCGCCTATCCTATCGTACAGAAGAGGTAAATCTCTTACAGACATGCTCGTTAAAGCTAAACTATGAAGGCTTCATTCATTTACAGTTAAATCACGCAGGGAGTCCGTGCAGGCCTGTCACTTATCTTTATCCACTGTTGAGCTATTCCAGACAGGCCCCGTCCCAGTGTGAAACCACACAGTTGTACTTGTTCTATACACAAGTCGCAAATGTACAACACAAAAATGACGATTGCACACACAACGCAAACACATCTTGGCCATTTTTACCAAGGAAAGGAAGTAAAACATATAGCACACATGCTGAAGTGTATATCTTTAAGTTTGAAAGCCTGCCATCTAAATTGTACACGAATAAAGCCTTCAAAACAAACACAACCGAGCTTCAAAAAAGAGCGGATCGAAAATGCACTTTCGTGATTGGCTCCTCTCCATATAGAATGGGCCAATGATAATACACAACTTTCGATCCTCACTAATCGCTCTTACACATATAAAAGGGTCAACCGTCACAACTTATGCAGGAATAGAACTGAGTACTTGCTCTACTATTCCCTCACATATTATTGTTGTCAGTAAATAGCAACTGAAGAGATTCGTACAGAATCGAAACCGCCGGTCTTGCTAGAGACCATACATATATTATCAAACACCATTGATAATGACAGACAACGTCCTACAGAAGTATCTCTCGCCATCGGCAGGATACGATGATGAAAGCTACGACATCGATATACCCAAAACACCAACGGGTATACCTCCAAAGGATGAACTCGATTTGCTATACAACAGCAAATATGAAATGGAGGATTCTGAAGATGAAAATAGTCCCCCGGCATCACAAATGGAACCAAGGCACAAAAACTACCACCGGAACAACCATGAGAACAGTCTGCCTAAAACTTCTGCTGTAAACCAAAAACCAAGCAGGAAACGAAAATATGTGGACATAGCCTCTCTAGAGACTAACATTAAAAAATCTAAGGATTCCATCAGGAAACTTGAAGAGCACACAAACAAAAAGACCTGTCCAAAATCCTTCCAATACACGGCAAGGGCGAACATCCCACCGGATGACACATTTCTCAAGGAAATAAAGGAGATCAAAATACAAGCAGAACAAGGCTTCGTCAGCGCACTCACGCGCTACCACAAAAGACGCCTAGAAAGCCAAGAAAACAAATTCAAAAAGGCTAAGTTCACTAAAAACAGTAGCAAAAGTGCCAGCACTGATGTAAATAAGTCGACGCGAGAACAGTCGCATTCGGCGAACACAGAAAACATTGTAAATTACGATGTAAATAAGGTTGAAAAATTACAGCAAGATTTCAACGAGCTTAAACAACTATTGTACACACATGTGTTGCAGACATCTGCAAACAATAAAGATATTGAGAAATACAAAAGTCTCTTTTCTGAAAATCAAACCACCGCAAAGGGGCCTAAACAAAGTACAGGGTTCAATGCAAACATTAGACGAAAACAGCGCCGAGCACACTTTGCTCAAAAACGGATTGCCACACAAAGAAAATCAAATGAGAGATTTATTAAAAACCTCTCCAATCTCCAACTAACTGACAACCAAGTCAATGTGATTTCAAAAGGGCTCAAATTTGTCCCGACACCGGTGACAGATGAGAACAATATTAGACGCCAGCTCTTGCAAGACTTTGAAAAATTCGCAAGACGAATGCGTCTACAATACATATTCCACACAAAAAATACCGAACCGCACCCGTTCCGCGTCAAATCAGACTGGGTACCACCGGTTCAGAATTCAGTTGCCCTTGAAAGCTACTTGGAAAGTGTCAAAATCCAACTTGCAGAGATCAAACCATCAAAACCTAAAACCAATCTGTCACGCAACGAATATAAAGCCCTTAAAGAGCTTGCTAACAACACTGAAATCAATTTCAAAAAGGCAGACAAAGGAACAACAACTGTCATAATGAACAAGTGTGATAAAATACATGAAGCTCAAACCCATCTCGACAATAGAGAACATTATAAACCTCTCAAAAGCACCATGGCGGTGGAAACATTACAAAGAGTTAATGAGCTTGTCACACGACTTCACCAAAATAACTATATTGATGACGTGACAAAAAATTGGTTTTCTCAAACACGCAATCCTCCAAGAATCCCTATATTCTATACCCTAACTAAAATCCACAAACCAAATCCGGTCGGTAGACCGATTATTTCGGGCTGCGAAGGCCCTACAGAAAGACTATCATCGTTTGTGGACAAATTACTACAGCCGATTGCACAGACACAAAAATCTTATCTTAAGGATACAACACACTTCATTAACTTTATAGAGAAGACAAAGGTCTCTCAAAATACTATATTGGTATCTATGGATGTTACAAGCTTGTACACAAACATACCGCAAGAGGAGGGTATCACAACAGTATGCACAGCATACGAGAAATTTCACAACTACAACCCTCCCATCCCATCCCACTACCTCAAAGAAATGCTTTGCCTTATACTTAAAGAAAATTCATTCCAATTTATTGGAAAGAATTACCTCCAGACCCATGGAACTGCAATGGGTACGAAAATGGCAGTTGCATTTGCCAACATCTTCATGGCGGAAATAGAAACAAAATTGATAAATCAAAGCAACACAAAACCGCTAAAGTGGAAACGTTATATTGACGACATTTTCTCATTGTGGGATTCCAACATACAGGAAATAGACCTGTTCATGAAACAAGCTAACAACTTCCACCCTACAATCAAATTCACGGCTGAAATCTCAGAGACGGAAATAACATTTCTCGATACAATCATATCCAAAGGAGAAAGATTCAGAAACGAATCGATCCTTGACATCCGAACACATTACAAGCCGACTGAAACCTTTCAGTACACATTTTTCACGTCGAGCCACCCACCAGGCGTGAAAAAAGGTTTTATTAAAGGTGAAGCCCTTAGACTTCTTAGAACAAACTCTTCTGAAACAGCCTTTAATGAAAGTATCACAAATTTTAAATCGCGCCTCATTGCGCGCGGCTATCCTTACAAAATGATACAAACAACGTTATCGGAAGTCAGCTTCACCGGAAGACAGTCGGCACTCCAACAAAAAGCTAAAGCACGAAAACAAATCTTGCCATTTGTAACAACATACCACCCATCGGTATGTAACCTCAAAAATATACTCATGCTAAACTGGGACTTAATACAGAATCAGCCTTTGCTGAACACTATCTTCAAATACCCGCCTATCCTATCGTACAGAAGAGGTAAATCTCTTACAGACATGCTCGTTAAAGCTAAACTATGAAGGCTTCATTCATTTACAGTTAAATCACGCAGGGAGTCCGTGCAGGCCTGTCACTTATCTTTATCCACTGTTGAGCTATTCCAGACAGGCCCCGTCCCAGTGTGAAACCACACAGTTGTACTTGTTCTATACACAAGTCGCAAATGTACAACACAAAAATGACGATTGCACACACAACGCAAACACATCTTGGCCATTTTTACCAAGGAAAGGAAGTAAAACATATAGCACACATGCTGAAGTGTATATCTTTAAGTTTGAAAGCCTGCCATCTAAATTGTACACGAATAAAGCCTTCAAAACAAACACAACCGAGCTTCAAAAAAGAGCGGATCGAAAATGCACTTTCGTGATTGGCTCCTCTCCATATAGAATGGGCCAATGATAATACACAACTTTCGATCCTCACTAATCGCTCTTACACATATAAAAGGGTCAACCGTCACAACTTATGCAGGAATAGAACTGAGTACTTGCTCTACTATTCCCTCACATATTATTGTTGTCAGTAAATAGCAACTGAAGAGATTCGTACAGAATCGAAACCGCCGGTCTTGCTAGAGACCATACATATATTATCAAACACCATTGATAATGACAGACAACGTCCTACAGAAGTATCTCTCGCCATCGGCAGGATACGATGATGAAAGCTACGACATCGATATACCCAAAACACCAACGGGTATACCTCCAAAGGATGAACTCGATTTGCTATACAACAGCAAATATGAAATGGAGGATTCTGAAGATGAAAATAGTCCCCCGGCATCACAAATGGAACCAAGGCACAAAAACTACCACCGGAACAACCATGAGAACAGTCTGCCTAAAACTTCTGCTGTAAACCAAAAACCAAGCAGGAAACGAAAATATGTGGACATAGCCTCTCTAGAGACTAACATTAAAAAATCTAAGGATTCCATCAGGAAACTTGAAGAGCACACAAACAAAAAGACCTGTCCAAAATCCTTCCAATACACGGCAAGGGCGAACATCCCGCCGGATGACACATTTCTCAAGGAAATAAAGGAGATCAAAATACAAGCAGAACAAGGCTTCGTCAGCGCACTCACGCGCTACCACAAAAGACGCCTAGAAAGCCAAGAAAACAAATTCAAAAAGGCTAAGTTCACTAAAAACAGTAGCAAAAGTGCCAGCACTGATGTAAATAAGTCGACGCGAGAACAGTCGCATTCGGCGAACACAGAAAACATTGTAAATTACGATGTAAATAAGGTTGAAAAATTACAGCAAGATTTCAACGAGCTTAAACAACTATTGTACACACATGTGTTGCAGACATCTGCAAACAATAAAGATATTGAGAAATACAAAAGTCTCTTTTCTGAAAATCAAACCACCGCAAAGGGGCCTAAACAAAGTACAGGGTTCAATGCAAACATTAGACGAAAACAGCGCCGAGCACACTTTGCTCAAAAACGGATTGCCACACAAAGAAAATCAAATGAGAGATTTATTAAAAACCTCTCCAATCTCCAACTAACTGACAACCAAGTCAATGTGATTTCAAAAGGGCTCAAATTTGTCCCGACACCGGTGACAGATGAGAACAATATTAGACGCCAGCTCTTGCAAGACTTTGAAAAATTCGCAAGACGAATGCGTCTACAATACATATTCCACACAAAAAATACCGAACCGCACCCGTTCCGCGTCAAATCAGACTGGGTACCACCGGTTCAGAATTCAGTTGCCCTTGAAAGCTACTTGGAAAGTGTCAAAATCCAACTTGCAGAGATCAAACCATCAAAACCTAAAACCAATCTGTCACGCAACGAATATAAAGCCCTTAAAGAGCTTGCTAACAACACTGAAATCAATTTCAAA
This sequence comes from Micromussa lordhowensis, assembly GCA_964020085.1. NCBI lineage: Eukaryota > Metazoa > Cnidaria > Anthozoa > Scleractinia > Lobophylliidae > Micromussa > Micromussa lordhowensis. The sequence goes on along the minus strand of OZ026596.1, from coordinate 34,804,804 downwards.
AAGGCAGACAAAGGAACAACAACTGTCATAATGAACAAGTGTGATAAAATACATGAAGCTCAAACCCATCTCGACAATAGAGAACATTATAAACCTCTCAAAAGCACCATGGCGGTGGAAACATTACAAAGAGTTAATGAGCTTGTCACACGACTTCACCAAAATAACTATATTGATGACGTGACAAAAAATTGGTTTTCTCAAACACGCAATCCTCCAAGAATCCCTATATTCTATACCCTAACTAAAATCCACAAACCAAATCCGGTCGGTAGACCGATTATTTCGGGCTGCGAAGGCCCTACAGAAAGACTATCATCGTTTGTGGACAAATTACTACAGCCGATTGCACAGACACAAAAATCTTATCTTAAGGATACAACACACTTCATTAACTTTATAGAGAAGACAAAGGTCTCTCAAAATACTATATTGGTATCTATGGATGTTACAAGCTTGTACACAAACATACCGCAAGAGGAGGGTATCACAACAGTATGCACAGCATACGAGAAATTTCACAACTACAACCCTCCCATCCCATCCCACTACCTCAAAGAAATGCTTTGCCTTATACTTAAAGAAAATTCATTCCAATTTATTGGAAAGAATTACCTCCAGACCCATGGAACTGCAATGGGTACGAAAATGGCAGTTGCATTTGCCAACATCTTCATGGCGGAAATAGAAACAAAATTGATAAATCAAAGCAACACAAAACCGCTAAAGTGGAAACGTTATATTGACGACATTTTCTCATTGTGGGATTCCAACATACAGGAAATAGACCTGTTCATGAAACAAGCTAACAACTTCCACCCTACAATCAAATTCACGGCTGAAATCTCAGAGACGGAAATAACATTTCTCGATACAATCATATCCAAAGGAGAAAGATTCAGAAACGAATCGATCCTTGACATCCGAACACATTACAAGCCGACTGAAACCTTTCAGTACACATTTTTCACGTCGAGCCACCCACCAGGCGTGAAAAAAGGTTTTATTAAAGGTGAAGCCCTTAGACTTCTTAGAACAAACTCTTCTGAAACAGCCTTTAATGAAAGTATCACAAATTTTAAATCGCGCCTCATTGCGCGCGGCTATCCTTACAAAATGATACAAACAACGTTATCGGAAGTCAGCTTCACCGGAAGACAGTCGGCACTCCAACAAAAAGCTAAAGCACGAAAACAAATCTTGCCATTTGTAACAACATACCACCCATCGGTATGTAACCTCAAAAATATACTCATGCTAAACTGGGACTTAATACAGAATCAGCCTTTGCTGAACACTATCTTCAAATACCCGCCTATCCTATCGTACAGAAGAGGTAAATCTCTTACAGACATGCTCGTTAAAGCTAAACTATGAAGGCTTCATTCATTTACAGTTAAATCACGCAGGGAGTCCGTGCAGGCCTGTCACTTATCTTTATCCACTGTTGAGCTATTCCAGACAGGCCCCGTCCCAGTGTGAAACCACACAGTTGTACTTGTTCTATACACAAGTCGCAAATGTACAACACAAAAATGACGATTGCACACACAACGCAAACACATCTTGGCCATTTTTACCAAGGAAAGGAAGTAAAACATATAGCACACATGCTGAAGTGTATATCTTTAAGTTTGAAAGCCTGCCATCTAAATTGTACACGAATAAAGCCTTCAAAACAAACACAACCGAGCTTCAAAAAAGAGCGGATCGAAAATGCACTTTCGTGATTGGCTCCTCTCCATATAGAATGGGCCAATGATAATACACAACTTTCGATCCTCACTAATCGCTCTTACACATATAAAAGGGTCAACCGTCACAACTTATGCAGGAATAGAACTGAGTACTTGCTCTACTATTCCCTCACATATTATTGTTGTCAGTAAATAGCAACTGAAGAGATTCGTACAGAATCGAAACCGCCGGTCTTGCTAGAGACCATACATATATTATCAAACACCATTGATAATGACAGACAACGTCCTACAGAAGTATCTCTCGCCATCGGCAGGATACGATGATGAAAGCTACGACATCGATATACCCAAAACACCAACGGGTATACCTCCAAAGGATGAACTCGATTTGCTATACAACAGCAAATATGAAATGGAGGATTCTGAAGATGAAAATAGTCCCCCGGCATCACAAATGGAACCAAGGCACAAAAACTACCACCGGAACAACCATGAGAACAGTCTGCCTAAAACTTCTGCTGTAAACCAAAAACCAAGCAGGAAACGAAAATATGTGGACATAGCCTCTCTAGAGACTAACATTAAAAAATCTAAGGATTCCATCAGGAAACTTGAAGAGCACACAAACAAAAAGACCTGTCCAAAATCCTTCCAATACACGGCAAGGGCGAACATCCCACCGGATGACACATTTCTCAAGGAAATAAAGGAGATCAAAATACAAGCAGAACAAGGCTTCGTCAGCGCACTCACGCGCTACCACAAAAGACGCCTAGAAAGCCAAGAAAACAAATTCAAAAAGGCTAAGTTCACTAAAAACAGTAGCAAAAGTGCCAGCACTGATGTAAATAAGTCGACGCGAGAACAGTCGCATTCGGCGAACACAGAAAACATTGTAAATTACGATGTAAATAAGGTTGAAAAATTACAGCAAGATTTCAACGAGCTTAAACAACTATTGTACACACATGTGTTGCAGACATCTGCAAACAATAAAGATATTGAGAAATACAAAAGTCTCTTTTCTGAAAATCAAACCACCGCAAAGGGGCCTAAACAAAGTACAGGGTTCAATGCAAACATTAGACGAAAACAGCGCCGAGCACACTTTGCTCAAAAACGGATTGCCACACAAAGAAAATCAAATGAGAGATTTATTAAAAACCTCTCCAATCTCCAACTAACTGACAACCAAGTCAATGTGATTTCAAAAGGGCTCAAATTTGTCCCGACACCGGTGACAGATGAGAACAATATTAGACGCCAGCTCTTGCAAGACTTTGAAAAATTCGCAAGATGAATGCGTCTACAATACATATTCCACACAAAAAATACCGAACCGCACCCGTTCCGCGTCAAATCAGACTGGGTACCACCGGTTCAGAATTCAGTTGCCCTTGAAAGCTACTTGGAAAGTGTCAAAATCCAACTTGCAGAGATCAAACCATCAAAACCTAAAACCAATCTGTCACGCAACGAATATAAAGCCCTTAAAGAGCTTGCTAACAACACTGAAATCAATTTCAAAAAGGCAGACAAAGGAACAACAACTGTCATAATGAACAAGTGTGATAAAATACATGAAGCTCAAACCCATCTCGACAATAGAGAACATTATAAACCTCTCAAAAGCACCATGGCGGTGGAAACATTACAAAGAGTTAATGAGCTTGTCACACGACTTCACCAAAATAACTATATTGATGACGTGACAAAAAATTGGTTTTCTCAAACACGCAATCCTCCAAGAATCCCTATATTCTATACCCTAACTAAAATCCACAAACCAAATCCGGTCGGTAGACCGATTATTTCGGGCTGCGAAGGCCCTACAGAAAGACTATCATCGTTTGTGGACAAATTACTACAGCCGATTGCACAGACACAAAAATCTTATCTTAAGGATACAACACACTTCATTAACTTTATAGAGAAGACAAAGGTCTCTCAAAATACTATATTGGTATCTATGGATGTTACAAGCTTGTACACAAACATACCGCAAGAGGAGGGTATCACAACAGTATGCACAGCATACGAGAAATTTCACAACTACAACCCTCCCATCCCATCCCACTACCTCAAAGAAATGCTTTGCCTTATACTTAAAGAAAATTCATTCCAATTTATTGGAAAGAATTACCTCCAGACCCATGGAACTGCAATGGGTACGAAAATGGCAGTTGCATTTGCCAACATCTTCATGGCGGAAATAGAAACAAAATTGATAAATCAAAGCAACACAAAACCGCTAAAGTGGAAACGTTATATTGACGACATTTTCTCATTGTGGGATTCCAACATACAGGAAATAGACCTGTTCATGAAACAAGCTAACAACTTCCACCCTACAATCAAATTCACGGCTGAAATCTCAGAGACGGAAATAACATTTCTCGATACAATCATATCCAAAGGAGAAAGATTCAGAAACGAATCGATCCTTGACATCCGAACACATTACAAGCCGACTGAAACCTTTCAGTACACATTTTTCACGTCGAGCCACCCACCAGGCGTGAAAAAAGGTTTTATTAAAGGTGAAGCCCTTAGACTTCTTAGAACAAACTCTTCTGAAACAGCCTTTAATGAAAGTATCACAAATTTTAAATCGCGCCTCATTGCGCGCGGCTATCCTTACAAAATGATACAAACAACGTTATCGGAAGTCAGCTTCACCGGAAGACAGTCGGCACTCCAACAAAAAGCTAAAGCACGAAAACAAATCTTGCCATTTGTAACAACATACCACCCATCGGTATGTAACCTCAAAAATATACTCATGCTAAACTGGGACTTAATACAGAATCAGCCTTTGCTGAACACTATCTTCAAATACCCGCCTATCCTATCGTACAGAAGAGGTAAATCTCTTACAGACATGCTCGTTAAAGCTAAACTATGAAGGCTTCATTCATTTACAGTTAAATCACGCAGGGAGTCCGTGCAGGCCTGTCACTTATCTTTATCCACTGTTGAGCTATTCCAGACAGGCCCCGTCCCAGTGTGAAACCACACAGTTGTACTTGTTCTATACACAAGTCGCAAATGTACAACACAAAAATGACGATTGCACACACAACGCAAACACATCTTGGCCATTTTTACCAAGGAAAGGAAGTAAAACATATAGCACACATGCTGAAGTGTATATCTTTAAGTTTGAAAGCCTGCCATCTAAATTGTACACGAATAAAGCCTTCAAAACAAACACAACCGAGCTTCAAAAAAGAGCGGATCGAAAATGCACTTTCGTGATTGGCTCCTCTCCATATAGAATGGGCCAATGATAATACACAACTTTCGATCCTCACTAATCGCTCTTACACATATAAAAGGGTCAACCGTCACAACTTATGCAGGAATAGAACTGAGTACTTGCTCTACTATTCCCTCACATATTATTGTTGTCAGTAAATAGCAACTGAAGAGATTCGTACAGAATCGAAACCGCCGGTCTTGCTAGAGACCATACATATATTATCAAACACCATTGATAATGACAGACAACGTCCTACAGAAGTATCTCTCGCCATCGGCAGGATACGATGATGAAAGCTACGACATCGATATACCCAAAACACCAACGGGTATACCTCCAAAGGATGAACTCGATTTGCTATACAACAGCAAATATGAAATGGAGGATTCTGAAGATGAAAATAGTCCCCCGGCATCACAAATGGAACCAAGGCACAAAAACTACCACCGGAACAACCATGAGAACAGTCTGCCTAAAACTTCTGCTGTAAACCAAAAACCAAGCAGGAAACGAAAATATGTGGACATAGCCTCTCTAGAGACTAACATTAAAAAATCTAAGGATTCCATCAGGAAACTTGAAGAGCACACAAACAAAAAGACCTGTCCAAAATCCTTCCAATACACGGCAAGGGCGAACATCCCGCCGGATGACACATTTCTCAAGGAAATAAAGGAGATCAAAATACAAGCAGAACAAGGCTTCGTCAGCGCACTCACGCGCTACCACAAAAGACGCCTAGAAAGCCAAGAAAACAAATTCAAAAAGGCTAAGTTCACTAAAAACAGTAGCAAAAGTGCCAGCACTGATGTAAATAAGTCGACGCGAGAACAGTCGCATTCGGCGAACACAGAAAACATTGTAAATTACGATGTAAATAAGGTTGAAAAATTACAGCAAGATTTCAACGAGCTTAAACAACTATTGTACACACATGTGTTGCAGACATCTGCAAACAATAAAGATATTGAGAAATACAAAAGTCTCTTTTCTGAAAATCAAACCACCGCAAAGGGGCCTAAACAAAGTACAGGGTTCAATGCAAACATTAGACGAAAACAGCGCCGAGCACACTTTGCTCAAAAACGGATTGCCACACAAAGAAAATCAAATGAGAGATTTATTAAAAACCTCTCCAATCTCCAACTAACTGACAACCAAGTCAATGTGATTTCAAAAGGGCTCAAATTTGTCCCGACACCGGTGACAGATGAGAACAATATTAGACGCCAGCTCTTGCAAGACTTTGAAAAATTCGCAAGACGAATGCGTCTACAATACATATTCCACACAAAAAATACCGAACCGCACCCGTTCCGCGTCAAATCAGACTGGGTACCACCGGTTCAGAATTCAGTTGCCCTTGAAAGCTACTTGGAAAGTGTCAAAATCCAACTTGCAGAGATCAAACCATCAAAACCTAAAACCAATCTGTCACGCAACGAATATAAAGCCCTTAAAGAGCTTGCTAACAACACTGAAATCAATTTCAAAAAGGCAGACAAAGGAACAACAACTGTCATAATGAACAAGTGTGATAAAATACATGAAGCTCAAACCCATCTCGACAATAGAGAACATTATAAACCTCTCAAAAGCACCATGGCGGTGGAAACATTACAAAGAGTTAATGAGCTTGTCACACGACTTCACCAAAATAACTATATTGATGACGTGACAAAAAATTGGTTTTCTCAAACACGCAATCCTCCAAGAATCCCTATATTCTATACCCTAACTAAAATCCACAAACCAAATCCGGTCGGTAGACCGATTATTTCGGGCTGCGAAGGCCCTACAGAAAGACTATCATCGTTTGTGGACAAATTACTACAGCCGATTGCACAGACACAAAAATCTTATCTTAAGGATACAACACACTTCATTAACTTTATAGAGAAGACAAAGGTCTCTCAAAATACTATATTGGTATCTATGGATGTTACAAGCTTGTACACAAACATACCGCAAGAGGAGGGTATCACAACAGTATGCACAGCATACGAGAAATTTCACAACTACAACCCTCCCATCCCATCCCACTACCTCAAAGAAATGCTTTGCCTTATACTTAAAGAAAATTCATTCCAATTTATTGGAAAGAATTACCTCCAGACCCATGGAACTGCAATGGGTACGAAAATGGCAGTTGCATTTGCCAACATCTTCATGGCGGAAATAGAAACAAAATTGATAAATCAAAGCAACACAAAACCGCTAAAGTGGAAACGTTATATTGACGACATTTTCTCATTGTGGGATTCCAACATACAGGAAATAGACCTGTTCATGAAACAAGCTAACAACTTCCACCCTACAATCAAATTCACGGCTGAAATCTCAGAGACGGAAATAACATTTCTCGATACAATCATATCCAAAGGAGAAAGATTCAGAAACGAATCGATCCTTGACATCCGAACACATTACAAGCCGACTGAAACCTTTCAGTACACATTTTTCACGTCGAGCCACCCACCAGGCGTGAAAAAAGGTTTTATTAAAGGTGAAGCCCTTAGACTTCTTAGAACAAACTCTTCTGAAACAGCCTTTAATGAAAGTATCACAAATTTTAAATCGCGCCTCATTGCGCGCGGCTATCCTTACAAAATGATACAAACAACGTTATCGGAAGTCAGCTTCACCGGAAGACAGTCGGCACTCCAACAAAAAGCTAAAGCACGAAAACAAATCTTGCCATTTGTAACAACATACCACCCATCGGTATGTAACCTCAAAAATATACTCATGCTAAACTGGGACTTAATACAGAATCAGCCTTTGCTGAACACTATCTTCAAATACCCGCCTATCCTATCGTACAGAAGAGGTAAATCTCTTACAGACATGCTCGTTAAAGCTAAACTATGAAGGCTTCATTCATTTACAGTTAAATCACGCAGGGAGTCCGTGCAGGCCTGTCACTTATCTTTATCCACTGTTGAGCTATTCCAGACAGGCCCCGTCCCAGTGTGAAACCACACAGTTGTACTTGTTCTATACACAAGTCGCAAATGTACAACACAAAAATGACGATTGCACACACAACGCAAACACATCTTGGCCATTTTTACCAAGGAAAGGAAGTAAAACATATAGCACACATGCTGAAGTGTATATCTTTAAGTTTGAAAGCCTGCCATCTAAATTGTACACGAATAAAGCCTTCAAAACAAACACAACCGAGCTTCAAAAAAGAGCGGATCGAAAATGCACTTTCGTGATTGGCTCCTCTCCATATAGAATGGGCCAATGATAATACACAACTTTCGATCCTCACTAATCGCTCTTACACATATAAAAGGGTCAACCGTCACAACTTATGCAGGAATAGAACTGAGTACTTGCTCTACTATTCCCTCACATATTATTGTTGTCAGTAAATAGCAACTGAAGAGATTCGTACAGAATCGAAACCGCCGGTCTTGCTAGAGACCATACATATATTATCAAACACCATTGATAATGACAGACAACGTCCTACAGAAGTATCTCTCGCCATCGGCAGGATACGATGATGAAAGCTACGACATCGATATACCCAAAACACCAACGGGTATACCTCCAAAGGATGAACTCGATTTGCTATACAACAGCAAATATGAAATGGAGGATTCTGAAGATGAAAATAGTCCCCCGGCATCACAAATGGAACCAAGGCACAAAAACTACCACCGGAACAACCATGAGAACAGTCTGCCTAAAACTTCTGCTGTAAACCAAAAACCAAGCAGGAAACGAAAATATGTGGACATAGCCTCTCTAGAGACTAACATTAAAAAATCTAAGGATTCCATCAGGAAACTTGAAGAGCACACAAACAAAAAGACCTGTCCAAAATCCTTCCAATACACGGCAAGGGCGAACATCCCGCCGGATGACACATTTCTCAAGGAAATAAAGGAGATCAAAATACAAGCAGAACAAGGCTTCGTCAGCGCACTCACGCGCTACCACAAAAGACGCCTAGAAAGCCAAGAAAACAAATTCAAAAAGGCTAAGTTCACTAAAAACAGTAGCAAAAGTGCCAGCACTGATGTAAATAAGTCGACGCGAGAACAGTCGCATTCGGCGAACACAGAAAACATTGTAAATTACGATGTAAATAAGGTTGAAAAATTACAGCAAGATTTCAACGAGCTTAAACAACTATTGTACACACATGTGTTGCAGACATCTGCAAACAATAAAGATATTGAGAAATACAAAAGTCTCTTTTCTGAAAATCAAACCACCGCAAAGGGGCCTAAACAAAGTACAGGGTTCAATGCAAACATTAGACGAAAACAGCGCCGAGCACACTTTGCTCAAAAACGGATTGCCACACAAAGAAAATCAAATGAGAGATTTATTAAAAACCTCTCCAATCTCCAACTAACTGACAACCAAGTCAATGTGATTTCAAAAGGGCTCAAATTTGTCCCGACACCGGTGACAGATGAGAACAATATTAGACGCCAGCTCTTGCAAGACTTTGAAAAATTCGCAAGACGAATGCGTCTACAATACATATTCCACACAAAAAATACCGAACCGCACCCGTTCCGCGTCAAATCAGACTGGGTACCACCGGTTCAGAATTCAGTTGCCCTTGAAAGCTACTTGGAAAGTGTCAAAATCCAACTTGCAGAGATCAAACCATCAAAACCTAAAACCAATCTGTCACGCAACGAATATAAAGCCCTTAAAGAGCTTGCTAACAACACTGAAATCAATTTCAAAAAGGCAGACAAAGGAACAACAACTGTCATAATGAACAAGTGTGATAAAATACATGAAGCTCAAACCCATCTCGACAATAGAGAACATTATAAACCTCTCAAAAGCACCATGGCGGTGGAAACATTACAAAGAGTTAATGAGCTTGTCACACGACTTCACCAAAATAACTATATTGATGACGTGACAAAAAATTGGTTTTCTCAAACACGCAATCCTCCAAGAATCCCTATATTCTATACCCTAACTAAAATCCACAAACCAAATCCGGTCGGTAGACCGATTATTTCGGGCTGCGAAGGCCCTACAGAAAGACTATCATCGTTTGTGGACAAATTACTACAGCCGATTGCACAGACACAAAAATCTTATCTTAAGGATACAACACACTTCATTAACTTTATAGAGAAGACAAAGGTCTCTCAAAATACTATATTGGTATCTATGGATGTTACAAGCTTGTACACAAACATACCGCAAGAGGAGGGTATCACAACAGTATGCACAGCATACGAGAAATTTCACAACTACAACCCTCCCATCCCATCCCACTACCTCAAAGAAATGCTTTGCCTTATACTTAAAGAAAATTCATTCCAATTTATTGGAAAGAATTACCTCCAGACCCATGGAACTGCAATGGGTACGAAAATGGCAGTTGCATTTGCCAACATCTTCATGGCGGAAATAGAAACAAAATTGATAAATCAAAGCAACACAAAACCGCTAAAGTGGAAACGTTATATTGACGACATTTTCTCATTGTGGGATTCCAACATACAGGAAATAGACCTGTTCATGAAACAAGCTAACAACTTCCACCCTACAATCAAATTCACGGCTGAAATCTCAGAGACGGAAATAACATTTCTCGATACAATCATATCCAAAGGAGAAAGATTCAGAAACGAATCGATCCTTGACATCCGAACACATTACAAGCCGACTGAAACCTTTCAGTACACATTTTTCACGTCGAGCCACCCACCAGGCGTGAAAAAAGGTTTTATTAAAGGTGAAGCCCTTAGACTTCTTAGAACAAACTCTTCTGAAACAGCCTTTAATGAAAGTATCACAAATTTTAAATCGCGCCTCATTGCGCGCGGCTATCCTTACAAAATGATACAAACAACGTTATCGGAAGTCAGCTTCACCGGAAGACAGTCGGCACTCCAACAAAAAGCTAAAGCACGAAAACAAATCTTGCCATTTGTAACAACATACCACCCATCGGTATGTAACCTCAAAAATATACTCATGCTAAACTGGGACTTAATACAGAATCAGCCTTTGCTGAACACTATCTTCAAATACCCGCCTATCCTATCGTACAGAAGAGGTAAATCTCTTACAGACATGCTCGTTAAAGCTAAACTATGAAGGCTTCATTCATTTACAGTTAAATCACGCAGGGAGTCCGTGCAGGCCTGTCACTTATCTTTATCCACTGTTGAGCTATTCCAGACAGGCCCCGTCCCAGTGTGAAACCACACAGTTGTACTTGTTCTATACACAAGTCGCAAATGTACAACACAAAAATGACGATTGCACACACAACGCAAACACATCTTGGCCATTTTTACCAAGGAAAGGAAGTAAAACATATAGCACACATGCTGAAGTGTATATCTTTAAGTTTGAAAGCCTGCCATCTAAATTGTACACGAATAAAGCCTTCAAAACAAACACAACCGAGCTTCAAAAAAGAGCGGATCGAAAATGCACTTTCGTGATTGGCTCCTCTCCATATAGAATGGGCCAATGATAATACACAACTTTCGATCCTCACTAATCGCTCTTACACATATAAAAGGGTCAACCGTCACAACTTATGCAGGAATAGAACTGAGTACTTGCTCTACTATTCCCTCACATATTATTGTTGTCAGTAAATAGCAACTGAAGAGATTCGTACAGAATCGAAACCGCCGGTCTTGCTAGAGACCATACATATATTATCAAACACCATTGATAATGACAGACAACGTCCTACAGAAGTATCTCTCGCCATCGGCAGGATACGATGATGAAAGCTACGACATCGATATACCCAAAACACCAACGGGTATACCTCCAAAGGATGAACTCGATTTGCTATACAACAGCAAATATGAAATGGAGGATTCTGAAGATGAAAATAGTCCCCCGGCATCACAAATGGAACCAAGGCACAAAAACTACCACCGGAACAACCATGAGAACAGTCTGCCTAAAACTTCTGCTGTAAACCAAAAACCAAGCAGGAAACGAAAATATGTGGACATAGCCTCTCTAGAGACTAACATTAAAAAATCTAAGGATTCCATCAGGAAACTTGAAGAGCACACAAACAAAAAGACCTGTCCAAAATCCTTCCAATACACGGCAAGGGCGAACATCCCGCCGGATGACACATTTCTCAAGGAAATAAAGGAGATCAAAATACAAGCAGAACAAGGCTTCGTCAGCGCACTCACGCGCTACCACAAAAGACGCCTAGAAAGCCAAGAAAACAAATTCAAAAAGGCTAAGTTCACTAAAAACAGTAGCAAAAGTGCCAGCACTGATGTAAATAAGTCGACGCGAGAACAGTCGCATTCGGCGAACACAGAAAACATTGTAAATTACGATGTAAATAAGGTTGAAAAATTACAGCAAGATTTCAACGAGCTTAAACAACTATTGTACACACATGTGTTGCAGACATCTGCAAACAATAAAGATATTGAGAAATACAAAAGTCTCTTTTCTGAAAATCAAACCACCGCAAAGGGGCCTAAACAAAGTACAGGGTTCAATGCAAACATTAGACGAAAACAGCGCCGAGCACACTTTGCTCAAAAATGGATTGCCACACAAAGAAAATCAAATGAGAGATTTATTAAAAACCTCTCCAATCTCCAACTAACTGACAACCAAGTCAATGTGATTTCAAAAGGGCTCAAATTTGTCCCGACACCGGTGACAGATGAGAACAATATTAGACGCTAGCTCTTGCAAGACTTTGAAAAATTCGCAAGACGAATGCGTCTACAATACATATTCCACACAAAAAATACCGAACCGCACCCGTTCCGCGTCAAATCAGACTGGGTACCACCGGTTCAGAATTCAGTTGCCCTTGAAAGCTACTTGGAAAGTGTCAAAATCCAACTTGCAGAGATCAAACCATCAAAACCTAAAACCAATCTGTCACGCAACGAATATAAAGCCCTTAAAGAGCTTGCTAACAACACTGAAATCAATTTCAAAAAGGCAGACAAAGGAACAACAACTGTCATAATGAACAAGTGTGATAAAATACATGAAGCTCAAACCCATCTCGACAATAGAGAACATTATAAACCTCTCAAAAGCACCATGGCGGTGGAAACATTACAAAGAGTTAATGAGCTTGTCACACGACTTCACCAAAATAACTATATTGATGACGTGACAAAAAATTGGTTTTCTCAAACACGCAATCCTCCAAGAATCCCTATATTCTATACCCTAACTAAAATCCACAAACCAAATCCGGTCGGTAGACCGATTATTTCGGGCTGCGAAGGCCCTACAGAAAGACTATCATCGTTTGTGGACAAATTACTACAGCCGATTGCACAGACACAAAAATCTTATCTTAAGGATACAACACACTTCATTAACTTTATAGAGAAGACAAAGGTCTCTCAAAATACTATATTGGTATCTATGGATGTTACAAGCTTGTACACAAACATACCGCAAGAGGAGGGTATCACAACAGTATGCACAGCATACGAGAAATTTCACAACTACAACCCTCCCATCCCATCCCACTACCTCAAAGAAATGCTTTGCCTTATACTTAAAGAAAATTCATTCCAATTTATTGGAAAGAATTACCTCCAGACCCATGGAACTGCAATGGGTACGAAAATGGCAGTTGCATTTGCCAACATCTTCATGGCGGAAATAGAAACAAAATTGATAAATCAAAGCAACACAAAACCGCTAAAGTGGAAACGTTATATTGACGACATTTTCTCATTGTGGGATTCCAACATACAGGAAATAGACCTGTTCATGAAACAAGCTAACAACTTCCACCCTACAATCAAATTCACGGCTGAAATCTCAGAGACGGAAATAACATTTCTCGATACAATCATATCCAAAGGAGAAAGATTCAGAAACGAATCGATCCTTGACATCCGAACACATTACAAGCCGACTGAAACCTTTCAGTACACATTTTTCACGTCGAGCCACCCACCAGGCGTGAAAAAAGGTTTTATTAAAGGTGAAGCCCTTAGACTTCTTAGAACAAACTCTTCTGAAACAGCCTTTAATGAAAGTATCACAAATTTTAAATCGCGCCTCATTGCGCGCGGCTATCCTTACAAAATGATACAAACAACGTTATCGAAAGTCAGCTTCACCGGAAGACAGTCGGCACTCCAACAAAAAGCTAAAGCACGAAAACAAATCTTGCCATTTGTAACAACATACCACCCATCGGTATGTAACCTCAAAAATATACTCATGCTAAACTGGGACTTAATACAGAATCAGCCTTTGCTGAACACTATCTTCAAATACCCGCCTATCCTATCGTACAGAAGAGGTAAATCTCTTACAGACATGCTCGTTAAAGCTAAACTATGAAGGCTTCATTCATTTACAGTTAAATCACGCAGGGAGTCCGTGCAGGCCTGTCACTTATCTTTATCCTCACTTTAAAGTATTTTGATCTTCTAGTTGTTTCAACTATGTCCCAACACTCCTCTAGCAAATCCTGTTTCCAGTTTTTAGTTTCTGTGTAAAGGCTTATCCCAGAAATTTCCCATGAGAAACAAAAAAAAGTCATATCTGGAATAATTTATCGTCAACACAACTCCCCAGATCAATTCATTGAATACTTTAATGATACAACCGAAAAGCTAGCTTCCACTGGGAAAACACTTTATTTAATGGGTGACTTTAATCTGTCTTTAAAAGACGGAATCATCCTCGTATAGTCAGGATTTCCTACTGGCCCTACAGAGTTTTTATCTTCTTCCAACTATTGACAAACCAACACGCGTATGTAATAACTCACCCTCTCTTATTGATAATATTTTCGTTAATAATCCTGATCAAGTTCTAATTAGTGAAAACATTATTACCAATGTCTGTGATCATTTTTCTCAATTTTGTATTTTGAAATCTAATCGAAACAAACCTACCAAGAAAACAATTAAAAATCGCGACTTCTCTCAATTTTCCTCTGAAGAATTTAAAAATGATTTGTCCGCGATCGACTGGGATGCTATTATTGCCTCAAAAGCAAATAATATTGATGAACTATTCTCATCTTTCTACAGAAAATTGAATTCAGTCGTGAATAACCATGCGCCTGTTAAAATTTTATCCAAACGTAAAATTAAACAACTTGCAAAACCGTGGATAACAAAAGGAATAAGGATATCAATTAAAATAAAGAATAAACTATATGTAAATGGTATACACAGCAAATATAAATGTTATAAAAATAAAATTTCAAACTTTATTCGTTTGAGTAAAAAACGTTATTACTAATATGATATGACTAAGACATGGAAAGTAATAAATGAATTATTGAATAACCAAAGGAGTAAAAGTAGAATGCTAACCAAGCAGAAAGACCCAAGCAATAACAATCAAATAACACAAAATCCTTCCAGATTACCAAATATTCTAAACACGCATTTTGCAAATGTTGGTAATTTACTAGCAAGTAAATTGCCAAAGAAAGATAACCATATGAGTTATCTTTGTTAATTGAAATCACCTGATTCTTCTTTCTGTTTCAAACCCATTACACCAGAAGAAGTTAAACAGGAAATTTTATCCCTACCAAATAATAAATCCTGTGGCTTATACTCCTGCCCTACACAATGGCTTAAATATTCTTGCAATATTACATCTCCAGCTATTTCTCATATTTTCAATTTATCTGTTATCCTTGGTGTCTATCCTTCAAAACTTAACATTTCTAAAATAACGCCAATATATAAAAGTGAAGACGAGACCGACCCTTCAAACTATCGACCAATATCTCTTTTGTCTAATTTTAATAGGATTTTTGAAAAACTTTTGTACTACCAGATGAAGGAATTTATTGATAAAAACAACCTATTGTACTCCTCACAGTATGGCTTTCGCAAGTCACATTCCACAGAGCATAGACCCTTTGCATAAATGGCGCCTAAATTTGAATAACAATACTTCTACATCCTAAGCCTCACATTCATGTGAAAAATCCTTTGTCTGAAAACATGAGCCCGAGGCTAAGGATGTATCAAGTATTGTTATTTAAATTTAGGCGCCATTTATGCAAAGGGTCTATGCAGTACTTGATATTGTCAAAGATATACTGAGTAATATGCATAAACGATACTTTTCATGTGGCGTCTTCACTGATCTACAGTATTGTGCAAAAGTAATGCGAACGAATTTCGACAAATTTCTTGGCTTTTCATGGCTTTTCAAAGAAATGTCACCTCAAACGAAAGTTCCGCGACTTTTCCGCGAACTTTCAAGGTATCTATTGTTTTATTCCTCCTGAGTTTTTGAACAATAATTTGTGGTGGATGCTAACGAGTCAGGAAATTTTGAGGGAAAGTTTGCTCTTTTCGATCGTTAGCCGCGAAATTGTGGGAGAAAATTCGCTCTGGTTGATAAGTGTTCTGACACAAACTAAGCAAAATACGACTACATTTCGTGATTTGTTGTTGTGTAAAGAGACGTAAAAAACATCTGAAATTACGTTCATCAACTCGGTCGAATATTACAATGTTCTCACCTGTTGAATGTTTGATTGTTAATGCATCCTAGCGGCTAAAAACGTCAGAGACTCAGTACAAACTTGCTGCTTCAACCACGTAAGCACCGAGGCAAGTAAAACTTGCACTGAGTGCCATGTTGTTAGGGTAAGCCCTTCATGTAACAAATCATGACATTTCCCACTAGGATTTCAGTCCCCTCACGAGAGAGTGCGACCTGCATTGTTTCCACGCATATGACACGAGCCACGAAATCATGGTTATTGAAACGTTCAGAGCGTTAAACAAACTCATGTTTCTCGAAATATCAGAGTACTTAAGTTAATCTGCGAAAATGAAAGAACCATTTTGGATACTCTCACAGACAAAAAAGCATGTGTACTGATTTGAAGTGCCACGTGGAAGAGGGATAATTTTCTACACAGCTGACATCTGACGACTACACTGATCAAAATAGGCTTATGTTCTGTCTCTTCTGGAATGAAACTAAATTCAAAGTCTTCACTCGTGGTAAGGTTTACTTATAATTCTCATTCTTTCTGTTCGTGACTGAACTCTAGCTCGGGAATGCGTTGAAAACCCTCTGTATATCTTTCGCGAACGTTATATGACGGGTAGATCAAATAGATCGTGCAAGGAATTGTTGTGTCTGTCCAACGTGAAATTTCGGGCACTGAATTAGTGAAGCGACGCTTTGATCGTGAAATTTCGGAAAAGCGTTCTTTGTTCTAGGGAAATTTCGCTCAAAAGGCCTTGAATTGTCACTCAAACTTTCACGCGAACTTTCCTGGAAAGTGCGCTTGAACAAAGAACGAAATTCGCGCATTTCGCTTGCGTTACTTTTGCACAATACTGTAAAAAAGGCATTTGATACGGTCAATCATGAAATATTACGCGATAAAATGAACTTTTAGGGTTTCCGGGGATTGATAAATGACTGGTTTAAATCATATTTAAAAAATAGAACACAAACAATTCAGATTAGAGAGTATTTATCAACAAAACTTATCTCCCTCTGTGGTGTCCCCCAGGGATCCGTCCTTGGACCTCTTCTCTTTTTACTTTACATAAATGACATTCACCTTAGCTCTGATAAACTAAAATTTTATCTCTTTGCTGATGATACTAATATACTTTATGCTGATAAGAATCTTAAGGCGATCGAACAAACGGTTAATGTAGAGTTGAATAACGTACATGATTGGTTAACTACAAATAGATTGACATTGAATACAAAAAAATCAAATTTCTTAATTTTTCGTCCTAGTCAGAAAAAATGTTTTAGTTCTTCAAAAGCGAGTTTTGCGCTTAATCTATTTCACCGATTGAAGAGAACATGCCATCCCTTTATTTGCCAAAGCAAAAATTCTGCCTGTTACATTCCCATATTATGAAGCCGCAAGTAAACTCATGTTTGACGTGCACAACCAAAGTGCTCCAATAAATATTTTGAAACTATTTACTAAAATATCTTATATTCATACCTACAATACTCGATCATCCAAATCGCAGTTCTTTAGTACAAAGTATTCTAGACTTAACTTACAAAAAAAGGCTTTCTCGCGTGTTGGTGTCAAAATTTGGAATAAGATACCAAATGAATTTAAAACGTTATCAAAAGATTCCTTTAATAAACAAATGAAAACTTCTTTATTTCAGATACTAGATAGTGAAGATTCTTATCTTGATGTCGAAAATATCTCCTCCAAACTTAAAGACTGCATAATTAAAACAAATTGACCCGATTGCTTTACTATTTAATTTACTTCTATACTTTATTGTACTTTATTGTATTTACCAGTTATGTTTCTCTCTATAATTTGACAATGTCTAACTATTTAGTTTTTAATCTTCCTTATATATTGCAACTAAAGTTTATTGATGATTGACCCGCCTCGATTAGCAAATTTGCTATCTGCGGGTCAACCTAAGGCCCGGGTCAAACGCCGTACTTCACATGAGCCGAACCTAATGACAGTTTGGGTCGACTCAAATAATTCAGAACGCCTAAATTAACATTCCTTCACCGTTGGGCTGTCACCTTGTAGTGGTGGTGAGGCTTGAGTGTCTCAATGACCCTGAGAGCTGTGCCGGCTGGGACTATAATCCCTGACAGGTCTAACCATGCCGGATTGGTCGAGGGATAGAGGCCAGACAAAGAACAGCCCCTGGTCCTCCAGGTTGGGGGTTAGGCGGCAGGCCAATCACCCGCCCCCTTAAAACAAAGTGGATACAGAAACCTTAAACACTCGAAGGCAACTTTCCCTTGGGGCCAACGCGGTACCTTGCTTGGATAGGCAACGAATGACGCCCTTGAGCCAAAGCCGAGAGGATGCTCAGGAGCTGAACAAACCACTAGTGACCCCAAGAACCCAGATTAGAATAGGGAATTGGAATGTGAGAACAATGTATACTGCAGGGAAATCAGCACAAGTTGCGAGAGTGATGAATCAGATCAGGATCCACATTATGGGAATAAGTGAGTGCCGATGGATAGGAGCAGGTAGAATGAAATTGAGCTCAGGTGAAACAGTAGTGTACTCAGGACGAGATGACGATCAGCATATGCAGGGCGTGGCGATAATGATGAACCAAGAGGCAACAAAGGCTTTAATTGACTGCTCACCAATTAATGAGAGAATAATAAAGACAAGATTCTACTCTAAGTTTGTCAAAGTTACGATGATACATGTGTATGCGCCAACCAATGACGCAGATGAGCAAACAAAAGAAGACTTCTACGGGAAACTACAAGAAGTAACTGAGCAGGTACACAATCATGATATGTTAATCATCACTGGAGATATGAATGCTAAGGTGGGGAACCTTGTCAATGGCCTTGAAAGAGTAATGGGACGGCACGGACTGGGCTTAGCAAATGACAATGGAGAAAGACAGAAAGAATTCTGCGATTTTAATGAAATGGTTATCACTGGGACAGTTTTTCCTCACAAGGAAATTCATAAGCAAACCTGGGTGTCACCTGATGGAAGAACAAAAAATCAAATAGATCACACTCTGGTTAACAGAAAATTTAGAACATCAGTGTTAGACACGAGGACCATGAGGTCAGCAGATGTGGCCAGCGACCATTTCCTTGTACGATCAACCATCAGATTAAAGCTCAAGAGAGCACCGGTGACGGAGAGTACCAAGAAGAGGTTTGACACACACAAACTCCAAAACCATGCTATACACAGAAGGTTCACCATACATCTGAAGAATAGATTCCAGGCACTAGCAGTAGAAGAGCAAATGAGTGATGAAGGAGAGGAACAAGAAGACCAAGTGGAAAGGAAAAACAAGATAATGGAGGAAGCTTATGTCAAAACTGCAGAGGAGGTACTAGGGTACAAGAAAAAGAAAAACAAGCCATGGTTTAGTCAGGAGGCTTGGATGCTGGTAGACCAAAGGAAAGCCATCAAACAGAAGCTAATCGGTGCAAGATCAGAGAGGCTAAAACAGAGATCGCAAGATGAATACCGACAAAAGGATAGGGAAGTTAAAAGACAGGTCAGGGTGGATAAAAGAAGATGGACTGAAGAGATTGCCAAAGAAGCTGAAAATGCAGCTAATCAGCAACACATGAAAACACTGTGTACTCTGACCAAAGTATTAAGCAATGAAAGGCCAAGGCAGAGTGCTGCAGTAATGGACAAAACAGGAAAGATCCTGAATGATAAGGAAAGTAAGATCAGACGATGGTTGGAGCATTTCTCTGAAGTACTAAATAGAGAGAACCCTAGTAATCCAGTATGTGAAAATTGAGATAGAACTGCTGGACGAAATAGAAGAAATTGATACATCTGAACCCAGCAGAGCTGAAGTAAGGAAGGCCATAGGGTATCTGAAGAATGGAAAAGCGCCAGGAATAGACAACATACAAGCGGCGCTGATTAAAGCTGACATTGACTATGCTACCACTAAAGTCAAGGAGATCATAGACATAGTGTGGAGAGACGAGAAGACACGAAGGAAATGGAGAAAAGGACTGATTGTCAAACTGCCGAAAAAAGGAAATCTGAAAGAATGTAAAAACTGGCGTGGAATTACGCTGCTGTCAGTTGTCAGTAAGGTCATGGGGAAAATTGTGATAGACAGGATATGAACCGGAGTAGAGTCGAAGCTTAGAAAGGAACAAGCAGGTTTTCGACCAGGTAGGGGAACTACTGAGCAAATTTTCATATTGAGAAATATCATCGAGCAGTCAATAGAGTGGCAGTCATCATTGTACGTTAACTTCATAGATTTCGAGAAAGCGTTTGATTCAGTCCATAGGGATAGTCTATGGTTGATTATGAGAAGCTACGGCATACCATCCAAGATAGTCAGCATGGTGAAAGCGCTCTATGACGACTTTGAATGTGCGGTAGTGGATGGCCAGGACACAACGGAGTGGTTTAAGATCCAAACTGGAGTGAAACAGGGTTGTAATATGTCAGGTTTACTATTCCTGCTAGCCGTTGACTGGGTAATGAGAAATACATTGCAAGAAGGGAATACTGGAATAAGATGGAAGTTCAACACAAAGCTCGAGGATCTCGACTTTGCGGATGATATAGCCCTTTTGTCATCGACCAGGCAGCACATTCAAGCTAAGACCGATAAGCTGACCCATGAAGCAGAAAGGGTGGGACTGAAAGTCAATGTAGACAAATGTAAGCTGCTCCGAATAAACTCACGGAACAATGATGTGGTGGAGGTAAATGGGCGAGGAATAGAGGATGTTGATAGATTTGTGTACTTGGGAGCTACAGTTTCCAAAGAGGGTGGAGGTACTGAAGACATCCAGAACAGAGTAGTCAAAGCGAGAGGGATATTCTTGAGATTGAAAAAGATCTGGAGCAGCCACAGCATCAGTCGACGAACCAAAGTCAGGCTATATAAGACACTAGTAAAGCCAGTCTTGATGTATGGCTGCGAGACGTGGAAGATGAATAAATGCGATGAAAACAAAATCGATGTCTTCCAAAGCAGATGTCTTAGACGGATATTTAAGATACGCTGGCAGGAAAGAATTACAAACAAAGAAGTCCTGAAGATGGCTGAGATAGAAAACCTCAGTGAGGACGTGCGAAAGAGAAGATGGAAATTCATCGGCCACATCATGAGGAAAGAACCAAACAATGACTGCAGAACTGCATTGACCTGGGCCCCAGAGGGGCGGCGAAAACGGGGAAGACCAAGGACAACATGGAGAAGGACGGCGGAGAGAGAAATGGAAAAAGCGGGATGGAGGAACTGGAGTGAGGTACAAATGGCTGCGGCTGACAGAGATGGTTGGCGGGATTGTGTTGAGGCCTTATGTGCCACATGGCACGAAGAAGATAGGTGAAGGTGAAATTAACATTCAGTCGAACCGAACTGCTAGACCAAACAAATAACAAAAGCGGTCTTGTTGGTCAGTGGTTTGTCAAGGTAACTTCAGACCAGAAGGCACTTCTCCTCAAAATGATACAGAATTCCCAAAGAAGGCGGTCGTCCATGCTAAAATTAGCTCTCTTTTTGAAAAGTAGACGTCATCTTTAGATGCAGCTTGACTTTTTGACGGCCCTTCTCCTGTTTCGTCGTGTTCAAGATTCTTCATCATCTTCAACACTAGCGCGACAGGCAGCCATGTTGGAAAAAAAACTGTGATCGAGGCTGATGAATGCATTTAAGGCTAATTCATACATTAACATGACTTAACTTTGATTATCGTTTGATTATGCGTTCGGTTCGACTCATGTGAAGATCGGCGTTTGACCGAAAGTTGTTCTTTAGGCGTTCTTCACGGCTGGCCAGGCGTGAAGAACGCCTCAGCCGCTCCAAATAAAATCAGCCGATCTTAATCTGGGTCAAACGCCGAACTTCACATGAGCCTAATTGGTTGAATTAGGTTCGGCTCATGTGAAGTATGGCGTTTGACCCGGGCCTAAACTTAACTTTTTTATAAGAAAAGAAATAAAGTGTAAAAGTGAAAGTGTGTAACACTGATCGCTCAAGTTATCTAGCGCAGTTATATGTAATACATCATAAAAAATGCTAAGATTTTTCTTAACTTCCAACATTCCAAGTGGTTCATAAAGCCCCTAAACCATAGAAACTTGTGGTCTATTATTCTTCTTATAATAATTCAGGAAACGCGAAATTTCCACGAGTTTATTGGCACAATTAGCTCATAGATGATTGACCAACCAGAGCGTGCACGTTGATTTGATTATTACATTGAGCGTTTTTAAGAGTAACTTTGAGTCAACTTTACCCAAACTGAAAACTGACCGAAAGTACCCTTGTTCACTATGTATCAGGTAAAAGAGAGCAACAGGCGCCATGGACAAGATCAAAAAGAAACGATAACCCGAGATGTACAGGTATGAATTAAAATTGAATTTCATCACAGAACTGATTTGTCATTGCCTTTTCTTATATCTGGTTTTCATTATCTCTAATAATTTGTGGTAGGCATAGTTCAGTAATCATTTTTGCTAAGTCAATGCACTAATATAATACTACTTATTTTTAGTTATCTTGTGGTGCTGTTTTGACTTTAAATGAGTGTAGTATCCTAACCGGCTAAGACTGGCCACCAGTGCGGCTCACTAAGAACACTGGGACTCCTAGGCTTGGTTACCTAGTGAGTAAGACAGCATGGCTGACAGCCGAACTAAGTATCTAGTGTTTATCCATTAAATTGGCGACGAGGATCGGACAAAAATGGGTGACGAAGGTCAGGAACAGGAAAATAACACACAAAGAAGTAAAGCGGGAGTCCTTGCAAGCGTTCAGACGAGTGTGGGAGCCATGAGCTTCAAGGGAGAGCCGGGACAACGCGAGAAGGCATGGAAGCTGTGGCGAGATCGATTTGAGCGAGCTACGCGTTGGATGGCGGTGAGCGAGGAAGACAAACTCGACTTGTTTTTGTTGGTCGGTGGCGAAGAGCTGCAAAAGCTAGTGGAAACACTACCGGAACAACCTACTACCTACGCGTCGCACATAGAGAAGCTCAACCAACACTTCAAGGCCTACCGGAACAACACCTTGGAACTGTACAAACTACTCAACATAGAGTGGCCTTCTGACTTACCATTTGCCGATTTTGAAACGAAGTGCAGGGAACAAGGGCTCCACTGCGAGTTTCCAATCACACTGGATAGCGCTATCATCATGTTGACAGTGGTAAAAACGAGTAACAGCGAGCTTCGCAACGAGTTGATCCGAAAGAATGGGGATCTCAAATTGGTGCGTGAAACGGTGAAAGCATTTGAAATAGCCAAGGAGGGGAGTGAGATCGTAACAAGCGGTGAGTGTAAAGATAAAGAAGAAGACCATCAGGTGCACACAAATCAAAGTAAAGAAGTGAATAAGATCACAAGGCCAGGACGGTATAGCATGAGGAACAGTACCCCAGACAGATCCACTGGCAACCCAACAACTAAATCCGTGTGTACAGGATGTGGAAATGATGCTCACCCCAAAGGAAGTTCCTGTCCCGCAAAGGGAAAGAACTGTTTAAGATGTGGGGGAATCAACCACTTTGCAAGAGTGTGTCCGGGCAAGAAAGGTTATCGCCCCGGTAAACAAGTCAGAGCCGTGGAGGCAGGACTAGGGCCTAGTGAGACTTGTGTGCAAGAGGACGCAGAGGAAACAGAAGAGGTGTATCTTTACCAAGTGGTGCAGGGTAAATCGCGAAACCCTACAGTGACACTAGAAGTAAACAGCGTCCCAATCACACTACACCTGGATACGCAAGCAGATGTTACGGTCATCACTGAAAAACACTTTGAGAGTCTCAAAAGTACAAGCCGTCTGCAGCCAACCAAGGCGATCATAAGAAGTTATTCAGGGGATGGAACGGGACCAGTTTTGGCATTAGTTGGCTGTTTCTTGGCCACCATTAGCAGAAATCAAAAGAACATCCAGGAAATGGTCTACGTAGTCAAGGGTCGAGGGAACACGGCGCTCCTGAGTCGACAGGCAGCTGAAAATATGGGCCTCGTGGAATATCACATTGAGCAGACCACAAAAGCACCGCAGCCGGTACTGGGAGAGGAACGGCAAGCCATAAGAGACATGGTTCAAGAGTATGAAGATGTTTTTACCGGCATCGGGAAACTTAAAGGGGTGACCGTAAAGCTGCATGTAGATCCCAATGCCCCAGGAGCGGTGCAGAAACAGAGAAAAGTGTCCCTACCCTTGAAAGACAAGTTCGAGCAGATCCTGGACAGATGGCAAGATTTAGACATCATAGAAGATGTAGGAGACGAACCCACTGACTGGTGTAGTAACGTAGTCCTCACACCGAAGGACGGTGAAAGCGTCAGGGCTAGCTTAGACATGACCGATGTGAACAAGTACATCAAGAGAACGAGGCACACAATACCTACCTTACGGGAACTGGAGACCAGGCTCAACGGCGCCAAGTACTTCACGCACCTGGATATGAATGATGGTTACATGCAGCTTGAGCTGGCAGAAGAGAGCAGAAAGCTGACCACTTTCTATACACACCGCGGGCTCAAGCGTTTCAAGAGGTTACACTTCGGGGTCAACAGCGCGGCAGAAATATTCAATGAAGAAGTGCGTAAAGTTGTGGCGCTGGAACCCCACGCCATCAGGATCTACGACGACATCCTGATCCATGGGGCAACGCAGGACGAGCATGACCAGGCTCTGAAACATATACTGCAACTCTGGCGAGCACACGGGCTTACCCTCAGTATCAAGAAAAGCCGATTCAACCTACGAGCGGTCACGTTCTTTGGCAAAGTGTTTTCCAGCGAGGGAATCTCGCCGGACCCGAGCAAGGTGGCAGCGTTACAAGCAGCAGGCCCACCGGAATCGCAGGCGGAAGTGCGGTCATTCTTGTTCTTCGCGGGAGCCAATGCTGACTTCATGGAAGGCTTCGCACAGGTCACAGCACCTCTAAGGGAACTTATCAAGGAAGGAATTGAATTCCAGTGGACTCCAGAGCAGCAGAAGGCGTTCGAGCAAGTGAAAGCAATGCTAACAGGAGACACGGTAATGGCGTACTTTGATCCCCAACGCCAGACTAAATTAAAGACGGACGCAGGACCACAAGGCATAGCAGCCACCATGAAGCAGTACGATCCACGAGCAAAACGATGGAGACCAGTCACGTACCGCTCGAGAGCTCTCACGGACACTGAGTCGAGGTATTCACAGTTGGAGAAGGAAGCAAAGGCGGTAGAGTGGGGTGTGTTTGCCAATCAGATCTACTTGTACGGACTCCGGGACACATTCGACATTGACACTGATCACAAGCCCCTGGTGCCCCTGTTTGCGACCCACAAAACCACGGCACCGCTGAGGATAGAAAGAATGAGAGTTCGTTTGCAAGGTTTCAACTATAGACTTAATTATGTTGCCGGCAAGAAGGCAGGAGCGGAGGCAAATGAGGCAGATTACAACTCCAGACACCCAGGGCCATCTGTGGCGCAAGACGATTTCGCAGATAACCAGGCAGAATGGCCAGCCAGTGAAGCAGAAGAAGTATTTGAGAAGGATATCATGGCAGTAGTCCAGGCTTCGCTGCCAGACGCAGTGTCGTGGGAAGAACTCCTTGAGCAAACGGGCCGGGATCCACAGTTAATAGAGCTGAAGAGCGCAATAGCCAGAGGGTATCTCACAACACAAGAACGAAAAACTCTGGGCCCACAGTTCGACCCAGTCTTCACAGAGTTAGCCGTAGTAGGGGGACTGGTGGTGAGAGGAGCCCGCATAGTGGTACCCAGCGCACTAAGAGATAAGGTGGTCCGGCTCGCCCATGAAGGACACCAAGGGGTCACCAAGACAAAGGAGTACCTCAGAACCAGGGTATGGTTTCCGGGTTTGGACAGAATGGTTGAAGCATGTATCCAGCACTGTCATCCGTGCCAAGTGGTAACGCCGTCCTACGAACGCGAACCACTGCGAATGACCCCTTTGCCAAGCGAGCCCTGGAAGGAAGTAGCCATGGACTTTTGGGGGCCAATCAACACGGGCGAGTATCTGCTTGTAGTGGTATGCAAACAGTCAAGATGGGCAGAGGTGGATTTCGTCAGCGGCACTAGCGCACGGGCAGTAATCCCGAAGCTGGACCGGATTTTCTCTTCACTTGGAATACCAGTGTCGGTGGACAGTGACAACGGACCTCCATTCAGCGGGCAAGAGTTTGAAGATTTCAGCAAGTACTTGGGCTTCAAACATGAACGCAAGACACCTCGGAATCCCCAGGCCAATGGAGAAGCCGAGCAATTTATGAGGGTGCTGAAGAAGCTCTACCAGATATGCAGGCTGACCGGACAGAATTTTAAGCAAGAAGTACACAGATTCCTGCGCTCTTATCGTGCAACACCGCATTGCACTACCAAACTTGCCCCGGCAGAACTGATGTTCCCCAGCCGCAAGTTCCGTACAAGACTACCGGTGGGTGTGATCCCACGCCAACTGGATTTCGAGGAGCTGTACCAGCGTTCCTAGTTCCTAGATGGGGGACTCAGTGCTGGTCAAACAGGACGCCCGCAGAAAAGCCACCCCGCCATTTGAAGAAGAGCCGCTGAAGGTGCAGTATCGGAAAGGGTCCCAGGTGGTGGCCAAAAGGAAGGATGGAAGTACCATAACAAGGTCAACAGCGCACTTCAAAAGGGTGCCCTACCAGTCCAATGGGGAAACAGAAAGATCTACGCCAGTCGCAGAAACAGATGCACCTACTCATGATCCAGTTGAGCCACCTCAGAGCACGGATCTTACCAACGGAGTGCAGCAACCTGATGCAGATTATACGCCTCCTAGGGAAGTCACGAACGGTTCATCTGATCGCACAGTTGAACCAAATCAACCGGCTACCCCTACACAAATGGGAGGACCGAGTGCGAGGCTGCGGAGGAGCGCGGGCGAGTATCTCAGAGACAAGTACCCGGACTGTGTGCTACCAGATAAGATTCGATGAAGGAACATTCTCACTTTACAATTTGTTGTGTTTTCTACAAGTTTATCAAGATTAGCCCTCACTATTTTGTATGCATGGAGGGAGTGTAGTATCCTAACCGGCTAAGACTGGCCACCAGTGCGGCTCACTAAGAACACTGGGACTCCTAGGCTTGGTTACCTAGTGAGTAAGACAGCATGGCTGACAGCCGAACTAAGTATCTAGTGTTTATCCATTAAAATGAGATGACTGCACTGATGAACGCCGTGAACAAACTTAAATCGGCCATTGTGAGCAATTATATCACAGAACTGATGATTTGTCATTGCCTTTTCTTATATCTGGTTTACATTATCTCTAATAATTTGTGGTAGGCATAGTTCAGTAATCATTTTTGCTAAGTCAATGCACTAATATAATACTATTTATTTTTAGTTATCTTGTGGTGCTGTTTTGACTTTAAATGAGATGACTGCACCGATGAACGCCCTGAACAAACCTAAATCGGCCGTAGTGAGCAATTATACATCACACTTGCATAACGTTCGCTAGGTTTATTAGTGACCTTTTCTTATTTATGTGAAGGGGTTATGGGTTAGAAAATTGAGACCTGAAACATTTAGCCACTGCAAAAAGGGAAGGGGGTCCTGGGCTAACCTATTTATTTTTAAAGGAGAGGGGCTTCAAATCTCAGAGATGATGTATTCAATTTTGAAGTAAAGACCTAACTGAAGTGCACCGATAAGAGCTGGGCACCTCGGATTTAATGGCTAGGTTGGCTATGATACTTCTTAGGGCACAGTATTCTGCTACTGTCATGGATTATAATGAGAAACAAATTGAACACACAATCATATATTACTACTGCATTGCAACAGTTTTAAACTAAACAAATACTTTTGATTTAACTCTAGTGCAATATATGTTGTCAAATTCTCGTATAGGAAACTGAAGAACTCAAAATGGAGTTGGGTGGAACAAACACATCCTACGTAGAAAATGAAGCAGAAGTAGACTCAGCGGTAAGATGTCAATTAAATCAGATTTTAGATCAATTTTTATGAGCATCGAGAAGGTGCAAACATCAATTGCTCTCCTTAAACTGGGTGTAAAAATCTCACATCTCGTTTATTGTTTTGTATCAGAGTCCCAATCAGAGTGCAAATGACAAAAGCAAAGAGGAAGATGGGAACGTGGAGGTACCTTAGGCATAGTTGTTATTTGATAGCGTCATATTTAAAAGAGTTCGTAGTTTTCTATGACAGCAATAGCAAGTGGATTTTGAAGATTCACGCATTATTCTAATTTGTTTTAGTACAATTCTGACAAAATTTTCTTCGAATAAAGATTACCAGTTATTTGATACGTTCACGTTCAATCTAGAGATCATCTTAGCATGCGTATATGCATATATGTTTTGATAAGGCAGGCCCCGGTCTGAATGAGAAACTTATGTAAATGTAATTTCTTTAAGGAAATTGGAGAGACTTCGAAGGACATTTTGTAAGATTCACAGGATATCCAAGAAATAGATGTCCATCAGGAGGCAAGTACAGTAAAAGCTGCTTTTGGTCTAGTTCAAACTAAATAGATTTCTAAAATTAAACATAATGATCATTGGTACCATTTTTATTAATTATGGGATTGCAGCAGTCTGATAGGGCACCAGAATGGGTAGCTGTCACCTACTCAAAGCTGAGATATTACGCCCGCATAATAACAGAGAGAGCTGAGACCATGGATGTCGAGTTCCTCTATCACAGAGGAAACGATATCCATGCGTTCAAGAAACGTCGGTAGACAGAGACCATAGAAAAGCAGCAGGTTCTTGCCAGAAACCTGAAGCTAGAAATGAAAGGCGAAGGCTATTCAGTGATGGACAACAAAGCAGTACGATTAAAGCATGCAGAGCACGTTAAAACAATGGCACCATTACTTAAGGTAATAAATAACAGGCGAAATTTTCCATCTATCTCAACACTATTGGAAATGTGACACAATAATCATACTGATTTTTGCGGGCGTTTTTCAATACAGGTCGAGAGCTTGTGGGATTTTAATCACCAAAGGGACCTGAATTAGGTAAATGGGCAAGGTTGTTTAAAATGATCCAACCTTGCCATGGATGCTGCTGACCAACAACTGATGAATGTTCATATGGGCAAGACGTTTTCTGTTGGTTGGCTTAACACCGAGGTAGGTGGCAAAATCAATTTTGTTAATGAAAAAAACTTGATTTGTTTTGTTCGGAATATTAGTCAGATTAATGGTTAGTGTGTATAGCTCCACATTGAGCGCTGATTACCGTGTCACTTTTTTGGTCAGATACCCGATTCACACCTAGTTGATTTCCAACAGTTATGGGCTACCATCCCCGCAAATGTTTCAGACAATGTAGATTCAGTCTCATTGAATACTTTTTTTCTACATAGGTAATGAATGTAAGCCTCGAAATTATATCCTCGGATCACGAACGGGTAAGCTTGTGAAATGGAAAAGATTCTTATTTACAAACTTTATAGGTTTGTCTAGCTTCTCTTGTCTTACTAAGATCGCTTAACATTTAGAGCCCCTCAGAAAGAAAATTATCTAATTCAAATTCACACCATATGACAGTCAGTTAAATGAAATAAAATCCTGTAAATAATGCTTTGCTTTTTGGGCTTTTGACAGGATGTCAACATACGTGCTATCCCAAGCTTTGTGATCAACAAAGTACAAAAGACGACTCCTGTGAAGCTCAAAAGCTGGAGCTGGGTCAAGAACGTTAGTAACACGGATGTTTTTTGAATATATGCAACAACCTGCCAGAGAATAAATTTTGAATTCCATATCTTGCAGTACTGACCGAGCCACAGATACGAGAATTAATGTCACAATCAGTGATTGATCAATTATTTTCCTCAACGAAAGTTGTGAAAGAAATTCATTTCACTCGAAAACTGGGGAGAGTACAAAATGCCTGTGGGTAGGGGTGAGGGGGCAGAGAAAATAGGGAGATTGCAACAGCTTCCCACTGTCTTGCGTTCAAGGGTGCGGCCGCCAGTTTGGCACCTCTGCTAATCAAATCAATTAACCATCTCCTCCCCTGAGAAAAACCTGTCAAATGCGGGAAATATGATCGGATAACATGACACTGTGTTGAAATCATTTGGAAGGTTTACTAAATTGAGTCAAATGAATGCGGCACGGAAAAACTCTCCTCTTACTCCAAAGAAAGTGGCAAAGCCCGCAGAGAATTCCAATGTTTCAGATGAGTGCCGTCTTTGTGGCATTAATTTTAAAATTTCAGTCGGTGATTTCGGGGGAAAGAACGAGTATGTTTCGACCGAAAATCTATTCAAGATCCCTCAAAGGGCTGGAGTTGACAAAATTCCTTGGCAGATCTGTTGAAGATACATCTTGATGTTGAAGTGGACCCAGAAGATGGAAAATCTTCCCGTGTTTGCGCGAAGTGCACGCTGAAGATTCGAAATGCAAGTTCCTTGATCGATTTCATCAGGACAGCTGTTAATCAAGAAAACCCCAACGAGGAAAGTCAGGGAGAGCAGCGATCGAAACAAATGAACATTGTTTCCCCGCAGAGAAAGATAAAAAACCTCGTGCATATAGCTCACCATCTACTTCGAAACAGTCATCCCTTCCCCGGGAAAAGCCCGCGCGTTTATCGCCTGCGAAACGCCCGTTGTTGTTCAGTGAGAGGATCGAGCCAAACACTCCAGCCGCAAAGAGGGAATCAGCTTCGACAGCACAGCAGTTGACAAGTTTCCACCTTTTAAAAGAAAATTCTTTGTGCTTGCCACCAGCGGAAAGCCCATTGCTTTGCGTCAACCCAAATATCGACCATGCAGCTCCAACCGTGCTCGCGGAATCTGAAATGTTTCCATTTAATATAGCAGCGGATGTCACAATTGAGAACGATCAAGATGGGAATGAGATCGAGAAGGAAGCTACCCAAAAAAGTGACGTCCAAGTGGATGCAATCCTGAATTTTCCCTCAGGGAAGGGGCGTAAGCTCCCAAAAACGTGGCAAATATTGTCAAAAACTTTGCACTTGGAAACTTTGGTGCTGCTATAAGTCTGATTTTCAAATGCGAAGAGCTTCAGCCTTTATTATGTGGACAGGTAAAATCTTCCATCTCAAATGAACTGAATGAGTTTTGTTGTTCCGACAATTCCCTTTTGAAGCACAGATCTCCAGCAGAACTGGCAGCGTTTTCTAAGAAACTCGTATGCCATGAGGTATCAGTAATGTGTCCCCTCTGGAATTCCGCAATGAAAGGAGCAGTTGGCAGAGGAGCAAAAACAAAGCCTGAAAAAGTCGCAAACGTCCTGGCACTATGCTCATCTGCTTTGGCAAAATTTAGGAACGAGGGGATGTCTGCTCTAGCTTACCGAATTTCTGTTATCCTATTACATAGTGGTGCGAAGAGCCAGGATTTTACTCACCTGAATAACCTCGGTATTTGTATGTCACATGCCTCTACTATTTCCAAACAAAAGCAAATGGCTAAGGAACACGACTCCCTAGTTTGTACATGGAAAAATACTTTAGAAGCAGCCAAGAAATGTGAACTTCTTCTGATTTGCATGTTCAATCATGTGTAGCGAACATTCTAGAAATCATGTTTAGTAAGCTCTTGCGAAATCGCCTCAACAACGTGAGGTGGGAAAAATACGTCAGGTGACAAATGATTTAAAAGGAAACAATTTATTCCGTAACGACATTCGAAGTCAACCATCGATCATAAGTGAAACCTCATCAAACCATAGCGAATCAAGGGATCCGACTCGGGAACACAAATTGTAAGTAGAGAAACCCTGTTGTAGATTCAAATAAGAATGTAAATAGTAATTTAGCAATTTATTTTAATTTCAGTTGACTATATACGATGTAACCACGGACGCAACGAACCGTGGTCACTCATTAGTGCAATAAACCTGATAATTTTGGATCCCTGGTGGCTTAACCTTAAGCAAGTAGTACCTTCAATCATAGGAGAGAATCATCTTCTGAAGGAAGTTCATGCGAAACAAGTCCCTGCACCCATGACCAATGATGATGATGATGCCATGGAAATTGACTACTATGACTGTCGACGCCCTGTGCTCCAAGGTTATGAAAATTTCTTGGACGAAAATTATGAAACATGCAAAGAGTTAATTGGATCATCCTGGAGTAGTCCTGCTTCCATAGAAGTGGCAATTTCTTCAGCATTGGACACTTTCAAAAGACTTCCACGGTATAGGTAAGTAATTTAAATAGCAACGTTAGTTTTGCAGGTCTTGTTTTGACTTGTTGTCATGTCGACAGAACATCATTTTACATGTACTTTCCCCACTCCTACAAACACTTGAACTGTGTCATAGTGATATCAGCATATATGTCATTGTAGTTGTGCTGATGGTTGATTAACAAGAACAACTTTACTGGGAACTTAATAAGGAAACCTTAAACCAAGCTGTGTCTAATCAACCATGTCAGTGACCCTCTCCTTTGAGGGGATAACACAATTTTTTGCTATAGAAAATGGGTATTTTCCTACTAGAAGATTATTTTCCAACCTTCTCTCTTGACAATTATTGCAGTCCCCAATTTTGCGGGGAAATAGAACATTGATTTTCTTGATTTTGTTGTACATTATTTTTAGAATTGTGGCTGACAAATTTGACTTGTCTATCAAATGAAGAATTTAAAACAAAGACAAGTTCAAACCAATCCATGCATTGGACACACCAATATGCCATCAAGGACAGGGTGACCTGTGATCCTTTACTGGATGATCATTCCCCCCAGGCATGCATCAGTGATCTGCCCATCCATCAGTTACTTCCAGCAAAGGCAGTGCAGACCTCTTTTAAGGCAGATTGCTCACTTTTGGTATCTAGGATTGTGTCTCCAGTTATCTACATCCATTCAAGCACTTCAAAGGTGTTGTTATCAACCACATCCCTCACATGTTTTCAAAGGAGATGGAAAAAAAATCAGAAAGGGTGGGAATTGAACTGATTTCACATACAAACACCACCACCTCTATTCCCTACTCAAGATAAATCTTCTCAAGACAATATCTTTAACTATCATAGGGCTAAGCTTTGTCATGGTTTTGTTTTGGCTGATTTCAATGATGCAATCAGGGAAAGGGACGGAGAAAGGGTAATTTCTCTGTACAAGATTCTTCTTCTTATTTTCAAAACCCATGGTTGCACCAAGTATGCCTATACAACATTGGTGCTCTTAGTGAAAGTTAGTGCATTGCTTATTAGGTCACAATCATTCAGGCTGAAATGGAATCGGTTCTGCAATGTGATTGGTGAAAAGGGGAGAAATATTCCATTGGACTTGCAGTTGGAACAACTTTCTGAAAGCCTTTTTAAAAGCCCTTGGGGCTAATGTTAATGAAGCTAATGCTCAAAGGGTTGCAGCTAGCCTCAATTATTTGCTGCTACTCATGGGGACAGTGGATAGAGACTGTGACCATCAAAGCAGGGTTGGCACTGTGAGGGGAGAAAGGACTCTGCAGAAACTGTGAAACAAATCACTAGTTACCTCATGAAGGGAAATGTATTTACAGAGTGCCAGCAGAGGATGGATACAAGGGCTTTGAAAATTTCAGTTCAAATCTATATGCAAAGCTTGATTATCAAAACCTTTTCAATTGGATCAAAGGACATCTCAAAGTTTGGGAAAAAATTTATGATTAACTTTTATTATGATCATAAGGTCTAAAACATTGTAGCCATGGAGGGGGGGCTCGTTTGTTTTCTGGTGAATTTAGTTGAGTCGCACCATTGAATAAACTAAGGCTTGTGTTTATCTTCAAGATGGTCAGATGGTTGCCATTTCGATACAGAAACAAGTTATTTTAAAATTTCAATAAAGCTATTTGAAATTAAATGTTCTCTAATAGAAACTACCCAATTGACATGAGTGATACCAAGGCCAACAGCAATGAGTGAATAAAATCGTAAGTCTCCTGCATGTCAACCACCATACTATTGAAAATCCTGTTAATTGTGAAGGATAGATGGCACCTGGTGGCTATAACTATAAGATAATGTTTGTACAAACTGCTTGTTAAGTAAAAAGCTCTTTTTAAACAAAGTAGTCCATTGATCCTGACTTTAGTGCAGGGTCTTATCTCAGCACCAGTTCTTCAGGAGATTAATAGATCAGTTGTAAGAAATTAGAGTCCAAAAAAATTAAGATGTGAACAAGGTAACTGATTTTAGCAAATAAGGTACTGTTCCAGAAAATGTTCATACTCTACCGTGGAGTCCACAGTAGTCCTGGAAAATTCCAATTTAGGTTTTAGACCCCAGACATGTAGACCTAAGGACTATGCCAAAAACCATACTTGGATGGCCAGACATAATATAACTGGCATAACATATAACATAATTAACTGGCAACCTGGCATTTATAACTTTTTCAGGTTATTTCAGGTTGTCAGTTACCCTTATTTAATTAACTAATTGTAATTATCTCTGTAACCAATGTAATGTAATCTAAATAAGGTATGAATAAAGTTGTCGTTGTCGTTGTCATAATGTAATTTATATCAAGGCATGGTGTGCACGTGATGATCCGTTGGATATAGGCTGTACCAGGTACGGGAAATCGAGCTAATGGGATTTGGGGGCGTTACTACCTTACCAAAGGTCAACTTCCAAATCTCAGAAGCGTGGCTGTATATTACGGCTAGTTCCGATGCCATTCGTCCTTCTTTCCTTTGCCATCGACAAAGACAGATCACCTGAAAGAAAAATCTTACCCACCTCCTCCCCCTCACCTACCAACAGATTATTATTGCTGTTTCATTTTGCTTCTTGTTCCTAGTTGATATATTTGTTAGGTAGTTTGGCGGAATTTTGTCGCCCCACTTTTATCAGTTACTTATGAATAACTTTTGTATAGATCGCTGTGTCGGGATCCTGTTACATTTAATGTGATTAAACTTGCCACAATCGTGGCCAGATTTATCCAGCACAGTTGTTTGTGTGAATAATCTTGTATAATTGCAAGTTACCGGGTATTCAAGCAAAGCTCACGCTAAGGGATGGGCCACTGTTTTTGGTCTATAATATGCCTTGATATAAATCAAATTAGTTAACTTATGCATTTTCAAGTTCTTCTGTGTTGATCCTATCTGGATCAGAGTCTGACCCAGATGAAGTGTTGTCATCGATGTCCTCATAAAATGCAATGTCGAACAGGTCATCCGGCTCGACTGTAGCCATCATTTCATCAAAAGCCTCAATGTCTTCAAATATTTCATGAAAGATTTCTAAAATAAGCTTTCCATGGCCAAGATTGAACACTGGGAACTTCTTTAGAATGTCTGACAAGGAGAAAATTGTTGCACTTTCAACCACATCATTCAAAAGATCATTTGTAAACCCATGCCCACTTCTTGAATCAAAAATGAACGGTGATTTTGTGTCCAGTTTGCTCTTTATCTCACAACGAGCCTCATGCAATGTTTCTCGATCTTCCTCATTGACTGGGCGTTGATAGCCAACATCTGGTTCCTGAGATTTTGCTTTCGGTTCATCAAATAAAAATGACTCCAGACTGCACTCATCACCAGAACAAAGACAGCCTATTGCACAGTTGCTACAGCAGTTATGGAGGGGTAATGATGATTCCACTTCGGCAAACTCTTTGAAAAGAGCTTTTCTGATGCAGAAACTGGAACGTACAAAATCCTTGATAGCCTTGTCACAGTGGGTAAGCTGGTTGTCATGGTACAAGACAACATTATGGGATTGACTACCATTCCTTCCAGCACGACCAGCTTCCTGAATGTGCGATATGCGCACTAAAGTCTTTTGTTTGAAAATGCATACTAATTGATCCTAAAGTAAAAAGCATGCCACTCTGGTATTTTTTGGACTGACACAAGAACAGCATTGGAAAACTGCGATGTTGTCCTCTCAAAAGAACGCTTTGATCACATCCAGGAACGTCATGTTCGAGTGGACGTTCATACTCCGGCCTCAAAATTCAAGTCAAACTTTCATCTTGTCAGCTGTTTGGCTCGTTTAACCAAAAGTACATGGCAAGACAGCGAGACGTATGAGATCATAGAGGAAGGTTTCAAACGCGGACACGGCCACTACTACATGTATGTATTCAAACTTCCGAAAGTTTTTGGTGTGGATCCATGGGGTTTTCCTTCAAAAGAAATTTGCATTTATTACTCCTGGAAGCCAAACTCCGATGCAAGATTCCATATCATGTCAGCGTACCCCTTTTCAAGGAGTTATCACGACTTCTTGAAGCAGCACTAGCACAGATACCTCTTGTAGGTTATTCTACAAAAACAGCTCCTTTAGGAGCCAGCCACCAAGTTCATAAAAGTCAATGATCCAACAATATTTAACATCGTTCCTTCTTTACACGTTTTGATCCAAAGTCCCAAGATAATTGATCGAATGAAAATTGCATACAAATTGATCCTAAGTAAAATTTTAGCTGGTTTTATGCATTTTTTGTTCGGTTCTAATGATATTTGATAACTCAAAACCAAAAGGCTAGTAGTTCGTATTACGTTTTAAGATAGGAGCGGGTTTTAAAATGTAAAAACCTAGCGGACGCCTGCCAAGAAACCAAATGATTTCAAGAAAAAAACACAGTTGGGGTGTTCGCGTGCAAAAATGTGGACGTGGCTTGTTTCCTCGGTGGTCAGCATATCCATGTACACGGGGGTATTTTAGCGAACAAAAAGTTTCATTGTTGTCACTTGCTCTAACCATGTCGCACTGTTCTCACTCGGTCTTTAAAACCGTTGTTCTTAATCGTTTTACCATGGCTTCTAACACACTAAGACGTAGCAGATGCCTTCGAGGACAAGCACCAGAAGAAGATAAGCTGGGCGTTTGTTTTATATGCCAAGATGAGTTTAACATGGAACAGTTGTCGCGGCTTCAACAAACCGCCTGCTGTGGAGTTCTAATGCACCATCGCTGTCATGAAGAAATGGTCGCACGAACTTCGATCTGTGGCAACTGCAGACATGACAGATCGCCTGGAAACACGCGAGCCTTGGCGTTGGATCCTCAGAACGGTCTGGAGGAACCTCATCATCTGCTTTGGCCAGGTACTTATCTTATTGAAGAAGTTAGTCGCGAACTTAACAAATATAGACAGCTTGGTCTACCAAACCCACACCGTGGAGACTCCCGATTATGGTCACTATTGCCTTTTGAACTTCCTGATATTTTGTTCGAATGCCTAGCCTCATTAAAACTTTGGTTCGCCTTACAATTTTAGGTTGTTTTTTCATGTTTTCGTTCGATTCTAACGATTCAAGTTGATTGCAAAACATTTTTTCCCTGACCAAAATGATCAGCAGGAAAGGGTCATAGCTGAATGGGGCAAATTAAAGTACGACATCTGTTACTGGAAGACCAAGATGCCAGCAGAGATCAAGGAAGGGGTTACAAAGAGCACCGAACAGCTACAAACCCCAACCAAGTGGTGCCTGTCCAGAATATTGCAGATGAGATGTGCCCTTGGCTCACTGTATCCTTGTATCTCCAAGATCTCAGAAGTTGCTTTAGCCTTGCCCGTTTTAAATGCCTGGCCAGAAAGGGGTGCCAGCAAGATTAAATTAATAAAGTCGAGGCTACGAAGTCAATTGAAGAATGATCTGTTGAATTCACTTACGCAGATATCAATCAATGGTCCAGATGTCTTTTCAAAAGAGAGATGATATTATCAGAAGAGCAGTGAAAGTGTGGATGAGAGTAAAGAAAAGGAAAAAGGTTGCCTACAAGAGAAGTAAAGGAGCTGTAACACCACAAGTAGGGAAAAATGATGAGGCGAAGAAAATTAGTCAAGCAGATGCTGGTACACAAACGGAAGAGGAGCTAGTTCAACTTGAGGAAAAAGAACAAGAAGAAGTGGTAGCAAAAGTTTTCTGCCTAGATGAAGACCATGACGAATCTGACAGCGAGGCAGATGACAGTGGATAGGAGGATGATGATGATAATCAAGACTACTTTTCTGACTAAAAGACTCTTTGCAAGAAGATGAAGAATCACCATGCTTTGTAGATCATTAACACAAATCAGACACAGATCGTGTGTAAACGTACTTTTTATTGCAATCATTCATGAAATGTTGGATTAACTCTTAGTTGTTATTGTTTTGTCAAATAAAAAATGAACGGTGTATTGTAATGGATTAGTAAGACAACTGTCGTGATTGCCTTAGTTTCAGACAATTACGTTGTTTAGCCTATTTCAAGCTTTAAGATACAGCAATGAGCTACCAGGGACATTTATGAACAATAAACCAAGCATTAGCTATGTAGTAGCGACAGTAGACTTTTGATCCATTATTAAAAATTCAATTTAACTTTGCTATTTCAAAATTACTATATTAATAAGATAGTAATTAATAAATACTATTACTTTATTGAACCAAAGAGGTGCAATGTGGTGACAGAGTTATTAAAAGCATCTAGATTTACCACAGTTTTTGATGTCTAAAATTTGCTAATTTGTGTCTCAAAATACTGGAAAATGAGTCTCCGAGAGTCTTGAAATTCAAAATTTTCTGGGGGGACATGCCCCCAGACCCCCCTAGGAGGCAAGGCCCTTTGGGCCTTGCAACTCCCACTCCATTCAGTGCAACTTCTACTTTCAAAACTTGTGAAAACCCTGATAGAGGCCGCCGGCCTTTGAGTTACAGCACAACACGTAGGCGGCATGTTCTAGCCAATCACAGTTTGTTACGTCGACAAAGGAATCACTTCTAATAACATAGTTTGTGAGTTTGAAAGATCATTCTGTAGCAGACGCGAGCTCAAGTGACTACGAGAATAAAACTTCCTCCTGCCTTCGATTCAACAGTTCCCAAATCTGTTCTTTAACAGATTTAATGATGAAGTAATTGCAATGATCGACATTACTCTGTATAAGGACTTAATCGTTGGTGATAAGTCACATGTAATCAGATATAGAAAACAATTAAGCAAAAGCAATCGATAATGTAAGATGAAGGTTCAACAATCAATCATAAGATATAGTTCTAATTCATTACATTGTTCTTCCACTTTCTCACTTATATGTTATACATTTGTATAGTATATAGTTTGTTCTGTTCACACCCAAATTGAAAAATAGCTGAGAGTACAAGTTACTCTAAAAGCACTTGTTTTTTTCTAACATGTTAAAAATAACAAATAACAATTACTTTCCTCTTAATTTTGTTTAAGCAACTGGTAATATGTTCAATAAATCTTGATTCCAGTCAAGCAGTACGTCATAACTTGCTGGTCAAGGGTTTTAAAGTACTACAGCACCCCACAGCACATCACCTTCCGATCGACCAAAGGTCTACAGCAATATTCCTCCTACAACCTTCAGTGCCTGGTTCCGAAGACAATATCGGACATTCCAGGTGCCTCATATTTTGCTTTTTCTGACCAAATAAATGCATTATGAATACATGTTAAATCTCAGATGTAGCAACAGCCTAACAACCTCTCCTTCCATCCTTCCAGCCATTTTTTCTACCCACACATTTACATGTAACACTGGTCAACAAATTTACCTTCTTTATTAAGTAAAACCATTGCTGAGAATGAACTTTCTTTCCCGTGAAGTTGTTCTTTTTGCAACCTTTAGTGCCATTGAAATTAGCATATGGACAATGACACCTAACTGCCAAGTCTGCTACGAGTCTTGTAAGTCAATGAAGACCCCGAGAGGCAGCGGTAATTTTTCTTTTGCACGAGAAAACTGTCTTGACACCTTAGAAATCGTAAACAGTAAATAAAGATCTCTAAATTGAATGTTTGCAACATCCATTTGGTGCACAAACTTACTGTGAAGAACTCCAAAAACCTGGCGACAAGAAAATCCAGACATGCACAAGTTACAAAAACGGGAGAGATGTGCAAAACGGATGAACTGGAAAGAAGAAGAGTTAGAATGTTTACACGAAACAGAGGTATTTGTCAATATAGTTTTGGCCTTCATCGTACCTCATAACCCCATACCAATTATAAACTTTGACCCCGATGAGGCATAGCCTCAGAGCAGCAACAGCAGGATTTAGAAGACTTGTATGAAGTAATTGCAACAGAACAGGACCAGGATTTAGCAGCTGATTTTGATTTGTCTCTACTTGATGTGTAAACGAGGCAATGAAACAAAGACGCTTTTCCGCTAGGGAATAGCACAACTTCCACACACAACAGAATTTTCCTTTTTCACATTGTATACGAATCACATTGCATAATTTCCTGGTCACGAGCATCCAGTGATGCTACCTTTCAACTTAATTACTCCTTTTTCCATTTTCACACAACTTGGGTGCTAAGTAAAAGTATCACACATTTGAAACTTGTCACCATGGTTATATATTCCCTTCCACCATTTCTAAACTGTTTTCAACACACAAGTGTAGTTCTAACACAAGCTCCTCTCTTACTACTTCCTAAACCATAACACTTTGAATGTTTTATATTTGATGTTTTCTTTTTATTTCCTTGCAAGGTTTGTTCTTCCACTTTCTCAGTTATATCTTATTTAAGTATGGGGTTTCTTCTGTTCACACCCAAATTAAAAAATAGTTCCATGTACAAGTTACTCTAAAAGAACTTGTATTTTTAAACATCTTAATAATAACTAACAAATAATTCCTTTCTTCTTTATTTTGTTTAAGCAACCAGTAATATGCTCAATACTTTGCATTTGAGTTATACTGGTTACCCAATAAATCTTGATTCCAGTCAAGGACTACCCCATACACCTGCTGGTCAAGGATTGTAAAGTATTACGGGCACCGCACAGCACATCACTCTCTGATCGACCAAAGGTCGCAAGGGATATTCCTCCTACAACCTTCAGGGCCAGGTTCTGGATATAATATGGGACATTACAGCTGTCTAATATTTTGCTTTGTGACCAAATAAATGCATTATGAATACATGTTAAATGTCAGATGTAGCAACAGCCTAACAACCTCTCCTTCCATCCTTCCAGCCATCCTTTCTACCCACACATTTACATGTAACACTGATCCACTGACAACAAATTTACCTTCTTTATTAATTTGAACCATTGCTGAGAAAGAACGTCCATTCACCTGAAGTGGTTTTTTTTTTTCAACCTTCAGTGGCATTAAAATCAGTGTTCTGGTCAATGAAGAAACTGAGATGCAGTGGTAATTTTACTCATGCATGGGGTCAAACTGTCTTGAGACTTTAGAAATCACAAAGAGTAACCAAAGATCTCTAAATTGAATGTTTGCAACGTGCATTTGGTGCACAAACTTACTGTAAAGAACTCCAAACCAAAAATCCATTACAACAGCTTTTGAATAGAGGAACTCTACAAACAAACATTAACTTGAATGCCTTTGCACTGAAGATGAAACAAAGATAACAGAATACTAAATGGAACAAGGACTGCAAGAATTTTAAACAAAAACAACAGAAGTAAAAGTGCAGAAGAAAACAATTGTCTATGAAAAGAAAGAAGGCTATGAGAAGTGAAGCAGCACAAGTATAATTGAACCAAAATCAACCAAGTGAAAATTTACAGACCAGGACATGTATAGAGATTTTCAACACATTAATCACCATTACATACAGTTTTTTAATCTAATAGCCAAAATGAAAACTCAATATAGAAATCATTTTCCATTAAATTCCTGTTACTTTTTTACTACTGTATTTGCAATGTATATTTTCATATAAAGTTTGTTGATTGTTTAATTCCCTTTCTAAATTACAAAACTCATTTATAAATCAAATGTGATTTAAGGGTTTAAAACTATAGAATACAAGCAGAGTAATTCAGTGATACATTTAAGCAAACCTTTAACAATCCATGGTATACTAAGGTAAATTAAATAAATATATATTGGCATTAGTAACTAACCAAGACTCCTTTACAAACTTATTTTTACTAGTAATTCTTGCAGAGCAACATATATGCAAATGTGCTTTCTATTACCATTATTAAGCTTTCATTATTTCCATTCACACAGTTTTACAAGCACAAGTTCATTTTAGTAACTTTAATTTTCCCTGAAGTTTTGGGTAAACCACAACCTACACCACAGAATTACTTTAAAAGGCAAAGGGAACTCTAGAAACAGTTGCTACAAAGCGCATAAAACAAGAAAAGTGAAACAACAATTAACTCAGACCAGAAAGATGGCTGTTTTGCTTTTTACTGTACATGTAACATTATCATAGTAATATTTTTCTATGTTAAGTGAGGACCACTCATTTGGAAGTTATATTTGTAAAACTCCATTGATTACCCTCATTAATTAAAGTTATATTTTCTATTAACATATCAGTCTTTTAGACTATACCAGTAACATCCACTTCAAAATGGCATGTTTCCTCTAGAGCACTGCTTTTCCAAATTTAATCAATCCAACAATAAATTGAATTCATTTGGTCCTTATCCAATCACAAGTATCCCTGAAAGAAACTTTCTTGAAAAAAGTTGCAAGTGTATGGTGGCCTAAGATTGCCATAACAAAAAACCCAATTTCTCAACAAGTTTCTTGTAAATTCATGTTTTGTTTGCTCTTTTGGGTGTATTGGTTTATTTTTATTTTAATGTTAGTTTTTTTTTTGTTTAATCACAAAAATATTTTAACTTAAAATAAAAAGTAAATAAATTCAGAAATTATGTTAAATGAAAAGAAAATATATCAAGGACAAAGTAAAAACGAAATGATTGAGACTAATTTTAAAATAAATATATTTGAAAAAAAAGAGGCATTGTAAACTAAATTAAAAAGAAAAATTGTCCATGGCCTATCGTTGCCATAGCAAAAAAAAAAAAAAAAAAAAAAACGCCTGTGGCCTATCGTTGCCATAGACCAGAATGCATTTCGGTGCATCTGTTTTCAGGCATGGCTGCCGGAGGTCAAACTTGGAGCAAG
Organism: Micromussa lordhowensis; assembly: GCA_964020085.1. Lineage (NCBI taxonomy): Eukaryota > Metazoa > Cnidaria > Anthozoa > Scleractinia > Lobophylliidae > Micromussa > Micromussa lordhowensis. The sequence goes on along the minus strand of OZ026596.1, from coordinate 34,761,543 downwards.
TTTAAAGATAAAATGAAAGAGCTGCGCCAAGGGAAGAGAGGTAAGAAGGATTCTAGTAAGGCAGCCAAAGAGCTTGAGACCTTAGTTGTACAGCGCCTTAGCGCAGAGGTTTCGGGAAAAGCACAGAAATAGTACTCTCGAGTTGGTGCGCGCGAGTTCGTGTCCTTCGAAGACTTCGACGAAATCTCCATCAGCAACATCAAGAGAGCTTGCATGAAGCACTTCGGTATGTTGGAAACGATGTCATGCGATGTACTCGCAGGGGAGCAAGGGCCATCTTGTTCCTCGTTAAAACAGTTACCAAACTTGAAAGTAATCCATGTGCGATTCATTGAGGGTAAAGTCCAAGACGCACCGGTTGAAGTTGTCTGTGAGTGGCGGAAGAGAAAGATCGGCTACATTTCCGAGGGTGATAATGCTGCCCATGGGAAGGCTGCGGTTGCTGTGGCATCGCTACCACAACGGGTGTCATCACAAAGCCCTAGTAAGTTTGTTCCGCGGAGCCTGTCGGTGGTTGACATGCTAAGATTGGGAAAGCTCATCCCAAATACCACAACCTCTGTTGAGATCTTCAATTTTGACATGTCGGTAATGGCGTGGACCGGAAGACCAACTGCCGTGGAGTTTTCTATTGAATCCCAGCCATTTGGAACTGGTGGATTTCGGAAGGCCTTTAAAGCAACTTCTAATGACAGAGGATTCCAAGGCTCTACATGGGTGGTGAAGAGATATCTAGAAAAGGCCTCGGAAGATATCATTGCCATTGGACAGACACTGGAAGAACATACAAAGAAGGTAGTGCAAATGCACTACCTAGCACGGAATTTCGCAGCTAAACTGAAAGAAGAGCTTATAGCAAGCGATAATGAAATCCTTTTTGGGGAGACCATGAGTTACAAGAAGATATACATGGGAACAATTGACGGGGAATATGTAACGGTGGAAGAGTTTATAGACGGGACATTCCAAAAATATATCAAGAACAATGGGAACATATGCCAAGGCGAAAATGCTGATCCCTTGACCAAGAAGGCAGAGTGTCTAGCTCATTTCTCTTATGAACGGTCACAGAAAGAGGTCATGTTGCTGGATATACAAGGCTGTGGAATTTGCCTCTTCGACCCAGAGATTGCCAGCAAGCAGCTAGATCCCAAGAACATGCTGTTTTGTACAGGTAATCTTTCCCAGAATGCCATAGAGAACTTCACTGCAAGCCATAAGTGCAATGACTACTGCCATCTGTTGAAATTAACTCCATTTGAGTAACTGAACCAGTATACTCTGCATGACTAGAATGCTGCATTTTGAAGTAGGCTTAATTAAGTGACGCGTATTCAAGTGGAGAAATAATTTCTTTCCCAAGCCCATAACATTCAAGATTTTCTCCGTGTACCATCAAGATTGCACTTTCCTTATGCTTATTGGAGGAGGGGGGGGTGTATTTTTTGTTATTGTTATGTTGTTGTTGTGGTTGTTTTGACCCCAAAACAGCTTGAAGGGGTTTTATCCTGTAAATGGCCTGCCCACATTCCAATGTTCAATGTTTGGCCCCTTAGTTGATCATTTATGGTTGTAGCCATGCAGTAACCATAGCAACAGAAGATGTACCAGTTCATGTTTCTCTTCTTTATCCAACTGTTCATAAGAGCCTAGTTATAAAAGAGTGTTAAGAAGTACATAGTAGAAGATAGAAGATATTTTTGGAATCATATTTTTTTGGTGAGGGTTTCTCGCAAATGATCCAAAGTCTCAGTTTATTTTTGTACAAGAGCATGAACAGTATTATCTGCCTTTTTTCGAAGAGGTGACACCTTGATGGAAAGTGTATCAGGTTATTGGTATTGATTTTAATGGTTATGGTTTATTAGAAAATTGTTAAGCATTTAGTTATACATATTTTATTATATAAGTACATTTTATTAGATTGATATTTGCAATCCTCATTGTAGTCGAGTTGTTAAGGTCTACAGTTTAATTTTTATGTTGACAATAGTTAATGTTCATGTATGGCATTGAGGACAGACTTTGCAACATACCAAAAGCATTTCAAAGCACACTTACTAAAAGTATTAAAGGCAAAAGTATGAAGGATGAAAAAAGGAAAGAAAGACATATGACATTTACATAGGGTTTGTTGTAATTAAAGTTGTTCATTTTGTGATCTAAGGACTTGATGTTACATTTATTGGGCTTATTGTAATTTTTTTTATTTGGTAAGGTACTACCACCACTACTCGCACCTGAAATAATTAAACCTCTAACCACACCCATCAGAAATTATTTATGGGGGAATGGTCAATTTTCTACAATTGCACTCAAGCAAGTACATGTATTTTCAAAATGACTTCAAAGTCACCTTTTTTATTGAGGAGCCTGGTTACTCAGATCTTTTTCAAACATGACATCTACTTTTGGCAAATTGCAAATTAAAAAAATCTGACTTTGGCACTGATTCAAATACATTTAATTAATATGTTATATCTTTTTTGTTACAAAACTCAGTCAGGGGTTTTGAATTTCAAATTTGAATCGCATTGTTCTCGTGCTAACTAGCTAGTACTCAACAAATGAAAATCTCAACTTTTATATTTGAACAATGTGAACCACATCTGCTTCAGTTCTGGGGCCTGTCAACTGACAGGCCCGTATTACTAAGTTGCTATTCCATTAAGCAATACTGAGCTCTAGGATACAAAATGCTATGTGCAATTAAATTAAACATTCCTGTTTGTAGAACTTAAAAAGCAAAACAAGCTGACTTAATATAACTGCTTGAACTGGTGGCTCCAGTATGCTCTTGGTTCACAATGTTGCTCAAAGTAATGTTTCTTTGCTACTCATAACATTGAAAGGCTATACCAAAAAGAAATTTCATAGTAAAGGTATATAATCATAGCTGTGCTAGTACATGTGTATCTACATCCTCATTACATCTTCTTGCTATGTATGTACATGTATATCTACATTTTCCTTGAGGTAACGAAAGGCATAGGCAAAATCACTGACATCAATCTCCAATGGATCAGCAATTACTTGTTCACATTTATTCCTGAACTCAGCACTCAAATAGTCATCATTGTCAGCAAGCACATCTGAAAGTTCTGCAACTTCTGCTAGCTGTTCCTCTGTGACTTCCCAGCCTTCAAAATAGTTACACATAACTCCATTTTTATTGAAGGTGAGAACTTTTCAGTAAAAGCAGTAAATTCATCTTATTTAGGAAATATGTCTCAAACAGTGGAAAAGAAGAAAGTATTTGAATGAAAATCAAGCTCTCTCATTCTATGACTTCATGATTTCTTTTTTATGATCACCAGAATTTGGGTGATTTGTGTTTAAAGCGGGATTTGAATTTCGATATTTTGTGGGAGTCCAAAACCCTAAAAACAACATCTATTTTGCAAGGTCCACTATCTGATTTCTCGCATACACACTAACAGGATTTCAATTAAAGGGTACAACTCTTGCTCTTTTTATTTCATCTTACAAGTTGTGTAGTGCTCAAGCAGGACTCCCAATGAAAAAGAGAAACTTGGGAAACAAAGTCATTGATACCTACCACATTCCTCCAGTCCATATTTCTCTGGAAAACTGTAAATGTGGTTTGGCACTCCATCAGGAAGGAAAGTGTTTTTTTGCTCACGGATCCTGTGGCTGTTCCATACCACATCTACAAAGGTGTTGACTTCCCTTTGAACTATTGGTATCATCACATATGCCAAGAGAAGCCTGTGAAAAAGTAATGTGTACTGTCAGGCTCTGTTTGCAAAATTCTCTTAATTAGACAGTTTAATATTTACACAGTGCTATATACGCAGATTGATAAGTGTTTAAACTCCTGCTCTTAATCTGCATTTCTGTGTAGCCATACAAAGACAATTAGATAGAAAATTGGATTTTTCCTTTGGTTGTGACTCTCCTGTCCATACCAAGCATATATTTCCTTGTTACAATTAATTTGCTGGCATATTGCTTGTGGTTCAGTTAATGCTGGTGTTTGAAACAAAAGGGATAAGAGTGGATCTCTCTTATTATACTGGGTTGCAGGAAAACTAAATTCACCTTTCAGCTTTTCTCATTAATATAGGGGCGCAACTTTAAAATTGCTCAAATAAACTAAATTATGACATAATAATAATATTTAATATTTCTTAGACGCAAATTAACATATGAATATGATCAAATGCACCTTACAAAGAAAGTAATGTCTAATGAAAGTAGTGTCTATATGTCTAGCTCAGTACCTGTGGTTTTCATCGTGGGGATCATATTGACCTTGTTCTTTTAGTTGGTTCAGGGAAAACTTGAAAAACTTTTCCAACCTTTCATGTAGTTCCCTCCAAAACCTTTCGATCTGTCCATGTAATGGTAATTATTATGATCCTACAATATACTGGTACGTTTTACGGTTTACATCATGTCTAATTAGCATAAGCAGCAAACTAGAATCGTTTTTGTATGAAGGGTCAAGGTAGGCTTCGTTTCCTGCCATTTTGAGAGTCCGCATTCATTGGCCCACGTGATTGCTGGGAAAATGATCAACAATCGCACTCCCATAATGGCTGGAAATCAAGTCTGGGGTTAAGGTATTCTCAGATTTCCTGTAATCAAAATATACATGTTCCTATTATAAATGAAATAATTGATTAATTTAGCCTTGAACATTCCATGGAGGTAGAGCTGTCATTGCAGGCTGCAGCACCTGCTACAACCGAGTATGTTTGATGGCCAATGATGTTATGGGTCAACTAGACTATAGTTGTTACAATTCATCTAAAAGGTATACAGTTGACTCAAAACTTGATGCCAGCCGTGGGTCTGGGTATTAAGTTCATATTTGCGGCCAGTATTTCTCGTTTTTAAAAACATTAAAGTAAAAACATAAAAAGTAAAAAAAAGTCTGCAAACCTCACCTGATTTGAAGTTGGTGGCCCATAGATAACTGTTTCTAAGGGGTCCATGTCACCATGGTGTTTTCGAAGAAAAGCATGCATTGTGGCCATAACTCCTGTTCCTGACCCTCTATCCAGTCTCAGTTTGGCTGCAATTTTCCTTGATTTGAATAAATGTTCAAGATAAAATCTGCCGATGATATTGGGGTCGCTGTTGCTTATCCAAACTCTTATCCACAATATTTTCCTGCTGCACGTATCCATACAACCATATACTGCAATTGGAAAAGTACTGTTCTGGTATCCCATCAGTTTATCGTGACCATCGAGGGAGTGCACCCAGTTTGAGCCACGTGATGTGAAGTTGCTTTTAGGCTTCTTCTTCTTGAATTGAGGAGCTCTTTCCTCGAGAGCAACTGGGTCCACATTGTACATCACTGCATACACAACGTCTCGTGGAACATTTAGCTCGTGAACCTGCCTTAGTTTTTTTTGCAAAGCTCTATATCCAAGAAGTTTACCTGGGCCATCCATTTCTTGTCTCACGGCAGTTTCGATCTCGCCAAGCTCAACGTTACGGTCAGTGTACCGGATGTTAAAATACTCAAGTCGTCTCTCCAGAGACCGAAGACTCCACGCATACTGATCAAAATCCCTACACACGAAGTCTAAGATCTCTCTGCGTCTAAGATTTTCTTTTACATATCGAGCTAACATATCTTTTAGATCGTCGTCCTGCTGCCACTCTTCGTTTCGAATCCGTGCAGCCGCCATCTTGAAAACAGATGCACCGAAATGCATTCTGGTCTATGGCAACGCTAGGCCACACGCTTTTTTTTTTTTTTTTGGCTATGGCGACGATAGGCCATGGACAATTTTGCTTTTAATTTAGTTTACAATGCCTTTTTTTTAAATATATTTTTTTTAAAATTAGTTTCAATTTTTTTTTTAAACATAAAATTTTGTTCTCGTTCGAAATAAATTCATTTTAAAATCATTTCGTTTTTACTTTGTTCTTGATATATTTTCTTTTCATTTAAAATAATTTCTGAATTTATTTACTTTTTATTTTAAGTTAAAATATTTTTGTGATTAAACAAAAAAATAACAAACTAACATTAAAATAAAAATAAACCAATACACCCAAAAAAGCAAACAAAACATGAATTTACAAGAAACGTTGAGAAATTGGGTTTTTTGTTATGGCAATCTTAGGCCACCATACAAGTGGGTGTATAAGAACATAAATTTGCAACAGATATTGAAATAGCTATCTGTGAAGTTTACATTTTGAAATTTGATAATGACATCTTGAAAATAACAAAACACTTTTTTATTAACGCTTACTTTCTTATTAAAAGAACTCTGAAATTTTCATAAGTTATTTCAAAACTAATTTCAACAGCTATTGTTACAGGATACCTTATTTTCCTCTCAGGCTAGGCAGCTAAGCTGGATTGAAGACTTGTCTTTAACCCATGCACATCTCGATGTTTAAGAGCCAAAAAATCCTTGAGGATTGAAAGTTCACATCATTAGATAGTTATAGCCATGTGATAATAAACAAAATCAAAATTTGAGCAGCATAGATCAAATAAAAATAATATGTAATATATATACATTATAAAAATTAAAAAAATGTAAAAATAATAAATAAAAAAGTACTGAAGCCTCAAGACTGCCCCATCAAGCAGGTTGGTGGTTACAGTAACTTATACTTTATACATTAACATGAAGTGTACAGTGCAGGTCGAAGATATTGGGCCGAAAATGAGCGTCTAAAATGCGCCTGCGTGTCAACACACACGTGCGTCTGCGTCTTTGACACGTGCATGAAATACGCGCACAGACCAAAGTCATTAGTGTTTATGACTTAGCCTATTGTTCGCCTATTGTAGTTATTTTATTGTTAGTTTTGATGGCTGTTTGTCATCATGTTTCGCCAGACACAGCATCGATGCTCTCTAATTCAAGCTGAATTATATTATGTTGTATGCTTACGCCATCAGGAACCAAGGATGAAAACTCCAAACTTCCAGTTACGAAATCACACATGACATGTCGCGTGTCTTGATTAAAACAACATGGCAACAATTTGCTCGCCCAATATTTACGTCGGACGCGTTAAAATGTTAACCCTTTCCTGTTTTAAGCACTTTCTTATGCTTTGTAGAACCAGAGATATGAAAAGTCAAAACTTCTTGTCGCGAAATCATCAAAAGAATCGCTTACTATTATCATTTCCAATAAGAGCTTAAACAACAGAACATTTTCCCATTTTGAGTGCTTTCTTATGCCTTATAAAACCAGAGATATGAAAATTCAAAACTTCTTGTCGCAAAATCGTCAAAAGAATTGTCACACAAGTCGACGCAAGTCGCATGTCTTTGTAAAAATGAGGGAGATGTAATCCGCTCGCCAAAACCTGTTTTGTCTGGGGCGTTAAAAATAATTTCATTTCCAATAAGACCTTAAACAACGGAACATTTTCCCGTTTCAAGTGCTTTCTTACGCCGTATAAAACCAGACATATGAAAATTCAAAACTTCCCATTGCAAAATGGTCAAAAGAATCGGCTATCAAACATGACGCATCGCTTGTCATTATTAACATAACATCCATACAATTCGCTTGCGAAAACTCGTCTTGTCTAGCACGTCAAAATGAATTTCATTTCAACAAAGAGCTTAAACGGAACATTTTCCGGTTTCAATCCTGTTGCTGTTGGAATCTAACAAAACTTGTTGTTTACTACTATTATTAACAATGGTCTCCGTGCAGCTATATTTACTGCAAACAAATAGCTTGTTCTGCTGTGTTTGTCTGAGTCACAGACCCTGTTTAATTTTGGTCGAATTTGTCAAAATTCTTAAGTGGAAATTTGAAAACCACTTACTGTCACTGACCTGTGTATCTGTATTCTGATAAGGCATGCCGTTCCAGCCAATCAGAGTGTGCATTATATGGAAACTTAATTTATAGAACATAATAAATTATTGTTGGACGGACTGTCAAGGCTCACTCTTGACAACAGATTTTAGAAAAAGTTTATTTCAATTCATTCAAGTCTTGATTTTGATTTGATATTGTACAGGTGAGTTCTTGTAAAGACAAGAATTATAAGTGAAATGGTTTTGCCCTTCTACCAAAGGAAACTATGCATTTTGAATGTCTACCAACAACGTAATGTCCACTTTTGTAACCTGGTTTGTTATTTTTCTAACTTTGGTTGGACAACTTTTGATGGACATTCCAGAACTCCAGGTAAACTTTTCCATTTGTATCATAACTAGGAATTACGGTCGTTTCGCCTACGAGTCATTTCGCCTACTGTCAGTTCGCCTACGCCTAATATGTCAGTTTGCTACGCCTAGAGTCGATTCGCCTACGTCCAATATGTCATCTCGCCTACGTCCTAAACTCTTTACTATGACATGATTCACCTACTTGATGTGATTTGTACTTGGTTTGGTGAATAAACAACAGTTGTCGGAGTTCTTAACTTTCTTCCAAAATCCTGAAACAAAAAGGCGTCTCCTAGGCATTTTGAAACATAACATTATCAACCTCGAGCAACTGAACTCCCATTTTGTTGACCTAAGTTTCCAGTATGAGCGCGAAGGAATCGTAATTTAATACATCTTACCTTTGCTTACGAGTCGGCTATTTTGAATTTTGTATACACGATTAGGTCTGGGACCGACTAGCTCTTGCCGGTGCATTTTCATGGGAGATGTCTCACTGAAACGACTTGATTAATAAGCTAAACTTGTGATCTGGTTTAGTACATATAGAGGGTCATTTGTGAATTGGTATTTGCTGACAGGTGTCCCGGTTTGCATCCGTGACAAGTAAAAAAATCATTCAAATAATTTTTTTCGTGGTTTATATTATCTCACTGTTTGGGATGTCCGAGTGACCCCCGCCACGTTAACAACAGATAATTGGCGATTACTTCTAAGGAAATAAAAAAAACTTATTTATTCGTTGCTTACATATAAAATGAAGCTTACAGATACAATTTAACTACGACAAGCAATTTTTTTAAACTACTAGTCATGCTAATTTGTAATTTTTACCTATTACATGCGTGGATGTTTGGGATGTCTGAGTGACCCCCGTCACATTAACAACAGATCATTGGCGATTACTTCTAAGGAAATTACGTTTCGGTTTTAAAAATAAATTGGGTTCTCACTGGCTACGAGCAGGTCCATTCAGATGAGAGCAGAATCGGAGCAATTTGGCTGCATTTTTGTTGCCGGTCTGGTACTTGTCCCAGGCGTCGAAGAGTTTCTGCTGAAGCTGCCTATACTTTTTCTTTGGATCCTCTTTAACTTCTTATCTGATACAAGCTGTATGGTGATAGACATTAGGCGGGCTTCGCGATGAAGGAGTTCGATTAACAGGTAAAACTGTAATCTCCATTGGCCACCGGCTCGGCGGTTCAGAGCGTTGTGCCACCCTTCTATGTCGTTATTGGTACGGATCGCTTGCTTAAATACAGTCCAGTCTATTGGGGCGAAGATGGTGCTGTATATCCACTGCTCCTGGATGTAGGCAATCAGGTCGCGGAGGGGCTGGGTCTCTGCCTGGGCGCTGAGGCGCAAGAACATTGGTCTGATTTCTTGGTGGGGCAGGAACGGGAGGGCCATAAGTTTTCTGATGTATCAGTACACGGCGTCGTTGTCACTGTAGGCCGTTTGGAGACCAAGCTCTTGTACCTGTGATAGACAATTAGTAAAACATTTGTGACCTTCCTTCATAAAACTATATAAAAGGCTAGAGGGTATCTTCACATCAATTGAATAGTCCGGTTTCGAATTCGCCATGACCGGTGGATAAAAGCACTGACAACGCATTTGTGCAGGGCTAGCCCCGACCTAAAGTAAAATATTCACAAATTCTAGCGAGATGACATGTTTTGTTTGAGTTCGTGTATAGTCTTGAACCGTTATTTTCATATTTCAGTTAATTCTATGACCAAAGTAAAAACATTCACAAATTCTAGCGAGAAGATGGCATGTTTTGTTTGAGTTCTTTTATCGTCTTGAAACGTTATTTTCATATTTCAGTTAATTCTATGACCATTTGACCTAAAGTAAAATAGCGTGACCTAGCCCCTTTAAGTGAACTAACACGACCGTTGAACATGATGCTTTGATATGAACTAACCTTCCTCCACAGGGCCTGAGTCCAGTGAAATACGCAGCCTTGAAGCTTCACTGTTGGTAAGACTGACCTTAGTGCCTTCCACAGAGCCTTCTCGAAGTCCAGGGTGATCTGCTTGACAGCGGGTTGAATTGGCAGCAGGCTTATTACTTTCTTTATTACCTAAAAGAGGGAAGGGAGAAAGATGATGTTACTACAGGGTTCGCACGCACAGTCTAATGGCATTTTTTACCAGATGGAGTGCTTAAAAAATTGTAATTGCGGCCTGAATTGTCCTTGAAAAGTCCTTGAATTTTTAGTCCCAAAAAGAGTCGCGAACCCTGTTACTATACGATGCTTTTGCAAAGATATATGAAAAAACTTAATGGATAACTACCTTTTTGTAATCATTAATACTCTTCCCAGACATGAGGACGAACAACAGTGGCACTTGTTTCGTGTGATCACCTGATCGAACGAAAGCATTGATCGTTACCAGCTGCTGGAATGGTTTCCGCACTAATTTAAAGGTACCATCAATGTACCAAGACTTGGCCTTGGCGACGGTCGTCAGTTGTTCAGATGTGGCGAAGATGAGATGTCTTCTTTCCTTCACGTAAACGTCTGCCTGAAAGAATCCTTCCGGTATGGAATCCTCCATTAGTTGGAAGTCGAGGTCCTTAGGATCCTCTGGGCGAAGTCTCTGCCGTAGGCGGTTTGCTGCTCGCGCCATATGTTCTGGCTTAGGGAGGGCTGGACAGCGTTCATCGTTCAGCTCACTTAACAAGACCTGGAAAAGAAAAGGAAAGTCAAGAAGTTTTTTATCTCTTTGAGGATAAAGTTTATCGTCGCCGCCGCGCCAAAATGGAATTAAACTTGCTGAAGCACTACTGTTACGGCATAAGCGCTGAATAGTAAAACAATTTAGTTTAATTTCTCTAGCATAAATATGTTTTGGGGGTTAGGCTGGCTCATTTTTTGTGAGCTGTGTTTTTTTTTTCTCAATTATGCTAAAACACAAAGAAAAAATACAGTGCTATGGTCTTCCCTACGCCTTATCCTCATAATGATGACCGACTAATGTTATCATTTTCTATCCATGCAGTCAAAGTTTTAAAACAATCTGTACATGGGAAGGAGCTCTGAGAAATCAGGAATTATGAATTATAATAATGAAAATACCTCTTCCACTATGGCCGAAGCCGGCTTGAACTTATCCTCCAGAGGCTTTCCCTTGACCAAATTTACGATCTTTGTCGCTGTTGTCGCCCCTGCTTCTGCTGGATGATTATGAATGGTTACACCGGCATGGAAGTTGCCGTCCCGCTGAATCACCATAGCCTTGCACGCATTTCCTCTGGGACGGACCACGCACTGCCAATAGGTTGCGTAAGACCGTTTGGATCTCACGTTGTAGCTGTAACCCAGGCTGTCCACTAGTTTGGTTTTGCGATGCTTGCTTCCCTCTTACACAAGCTGGTACGTGACGTGTTGAATGTGTGGGTTCTCCAATGCGACATCTCCCGGGACTGGCTCTTCGTTCGAAGATTCAACAATAGCACTTGGCTCTGGTAAAGGGAAAAAATAAAAACTGCATTTAATTACTTATGTTATGTCATGAATTACCTCAAAATAGTGCTTGCTATATAACAAGAGTTGGTTATAATCACTTCAAATGCAACAAGGGCGAATGTAATAATTGTTTTAGTAAATTCTCAAACTGGGTTTTGCCGCCGATTTTTATTTCCACAATAATTTTTAAAAAATTTTGGCGCACTATTTTCCATATGACGTAAAACTCCGACTATTGGCTCATAGTCTGAGTATTTTAGCCAATCAAAAAGCTAGAAATGCAGTAGTCGGAGCTGAGAATTGACTAAATGTTCTTAGACTATCTTAATAATACAAATGGTGGAACAGAGAATTAACACTGAAGTTCACATTCATATCTTAATAATGTCTTAATAATAGTTACCTTCCTCATTCCTTGTACCCGATGGAGAACTTGGCGGGGCAGAGAACATTGTCACTTCTTCCACTGTTCCGAGGTCTGAGGGCAAAGCCAATGAAACGGGTAAGGATAACTCTGGCAGAACAGACGGCGTACTCGAGTCTGTTGGTTTTAAGCAATTTATTTTAGCTATCAGTCGCCTCAAAATGGCGCATGCAGTAGTTTTTCAGAGTTAACATTGAATTGTTTATTCACGTAAAGATACACAGTAAGGGGTGGTGAATGGTAAAATCGGAGACTTGCCGAGATTCTTGTTTGAAAATCTGAGATCGAGACTTGAAAGTTTTAGCAAAATACGGTTTCGAAAACTGTTCGCAGCGAGACATGAGCTATACGATATTCCAAGGTGAAAAAATACAAGATTGATAAGTCCGAGTCCCTGAATTTTCTGGGTACCATTCGCCACCCCTACAGTTTTGGAGTCAACCCCATCGGGATAACAAGAAGTCGTTTACCTGTATTGATCATCGAACTAGCAGCAATGGGTACTGGCATCTCGTCTTTACAATAGAGGCAAGTCTATGCGATGTCCTGGCCGGTCTTCACTGCCTGTCTATACGTGGCCCTGTCAACCCCAGTATGGCAACAACGGTGTTGCCACCTGTCACATCCACCGCAGAGTAGGGCTTCTTGGCGGGAGGTGACAGTTTGTGCGCAAAAGATGCAGTCAAATTCCTCCATGTTTATCGTGTTGAGTTTTCGATTGAAAGCGTTGTTCTAACGAACTGGTGACATAAGAAAAAATGCTAGGCCTTTTATAGTGTCAATCCCTTCTCTGGTGGATCGAAATCGCAGCGATATGATTGGTGAATACCAATGTTGTTTACAATCCTTTGTTAAACGAATTACCTCGTCCTTTTGAATGATATGTTAGAGAAAAGTCTCACCTCCTTCAGTATAGGCCGCTCAATTCACAAGTCTACACAAAGAACACTTTCATTGTTTTATATATAGATCTATTTTTTCTTGTTGAAAAGTCTCAAAACTGAAGGGCAAACAATGTAAACCAACTCAGCCCAGAACATTAATTTATAAAGTCCATGATGACAACAAATCGCAACAAAATTGAATCAGGAGGTAAGTGGGAACGAGCTAATTGCGTAACTACTTTGTCCTTTTGAATGACATGAAAAGTCTCGCGTTCTTTAGTATAGGCCGCTCGAGTCACAAGTAAACACAAAGACCGCCTCACCTGTTATATATAATTTTTCATCTAGCCAAGTTTGTCGATTATGTGGAAGCGCACGAACTAACAATGAAAACATTAATTTATAACGTCCATGATGACAACAAATCGCAACAAAATTGAATCGGGAGGTAAGTGGGAACGAGCTAATTGCATAACTACTTTGTCCTTTTGAATGACATGAAAAGTCTTACCTTCTTTAGTATAGGCCACTCGAGTCACAAGTAAACACAAAGACCACCTCAACTGTTATATATAATTGATGAGCGGTGAAGTGGGAACGAGCTAGTTTAGTATGTACCTTGTCCTTTTTCAACTGAAGTTTGCCGTAGGCGAATCGACTCTAGACGTAGGCGAACTGACATATTGGACGTAGGCGAAACGACAGTAGAAGTAGGCAAACTGACAGTAGGCGAAACGACTCATAGGCAAAACGACCGGCTACCATAACTAGAACCTGAATTTATTATCTCAGACTGAATGTCTGAAAACACATTTTTTCGGTCAGATACTTGAGAACAAACAAACGGCTGAATAAGCAAATCTCGCCGACTAGCTCGATTGAAAATGAAAAAAGCGTTTGACACAGTTGACCACTCAATTCTACTTCAAAAACTATATCATTATGGTATTAGAGGCATCGTGAACGATTGGTTTCGTTCTTATCTCTCGGACCGTATTCAATCAACCCAAATTGGACCTAATATCTCCAAGGCTGGGGTCGCACTACAGACAAAACTGAGACAAGTTTGTTTAGATAACCAAAAAATCCGTCACATTTTTGTCATCAGTTGACCACGCCAAGTGCGACCTACTTGTCTCGACACGGACAAAAAATTGTCTACAGAGACAAATCTTCAAAGGAGCCGTCGTCCTGCCTCGGAGCACGACTTTTTGCGAACAACAAACAAAAATTGTTTTTCTTGTGACATACCTGTCAGTCATTCTGTAAAACTAAAATCTTTCACCCCACATGTCACTTTTCTCGTGACCTTCGGTAGTGCAGTATTGTGTCACGGCTTTATAATCATGAATCCCAGTTATCCCTTTTATTTGAACATCGATCCAGACCAAACTACGCAAGACCGGTATAGGCCAGGGCAGTTATTCTGGAGGCGCAATCATAGCGAAAATAATCTGCAATTTGCTGAGAATACCTTCCCTATGACCTCGACAGTTTTGGCGCCATTTCAGCCCCAACTTCGAGACTTTCAACCCATGTCCATACAAGCCGGCTTTTCGGGAGGTTCACCACTGCCTCCAGCTTGCACTCCTCCTCCAACAACACCAGAACCCCAAGATGTATCCGAGACGGAAAATTCGGGAAAAGCAGGCAGAGGTTATGGGAAATGGGGGGATGAAGAAGAGAGGCTGCTGGTGCAGTTATGGTGCGACAAGTACACGAGACTAGAATCACGACATGCCAGGCAAGTGTGGGAAGAAATTGCAAAAGAGGTTTCCAAAACCCGAAAAGTCACAAGCACCCAATGCCAACGAAAAATAAAGTACCTCAAGGACCGTTACAAGGAGGCAAAGGACCATAATCGTAACAAGACTGGACGGGAACGAAAAACCTCGCCGTTCTATAATGAGATCGACTCTGTTCTTGGGTGTCGTGACATCGTTACTTTCAATCACGTAGAAGAGTTAGCGCCAAGCTCGTCATCGTCTTCTAATTCGAGTTCTCCAGAGGCGAATAAAAAGGGTGGATCGGCTGAAAAAGATCAAGAGGATGAACTTGTTGACGAGCAACAATTCGAGGAGTCCCTCGCCGTTTTTGGGTTGAAACGAAGAAAGGAAAGGAAAACCCAACGTGACGAGAGAAAGCGCGCCAAAACTGCCAAAGCTCCCAGGAAAGAACAGGAGGCTGAGGATGACACAATGTTTCGAGAAGGTATGCAGAAATTACAGGACCAGGGGGACAGGATAACAGGAGTGCTGGAGTCCATGGAAAAGAATCAAGCACAGCAACTCCAACTGATGAACCAATTTATGAACAATTTTATGCAAGTAATGCAATCATCAAAGAACAATCAGTGACTCATAACAGTTATTATTCACGTTGATTTTATACTTGTTTATAGTTATAAATGGTTATAACAAACTATTTTGCTTGATGTAAACAGTTACAGCAGTTTTCTGGCTTTTTTTTAAATTGAACTTGACATCATCAATAATCATCACATCCTTGTTATTGCTATAACTGTTATTAAATTGTTGAATTCTTAATATATATACCAATAACTATATAGAGTCTATAGGAATAAGAAAAAACGAAAGCTTTATCTAATAAATGAATT
The DNA here is from genome assembly GCA_964020085.1 of Micromussa lordhowensis. Taxonomy (NCBI): domain Eukaryota; kingdom Metazoa; phylum Cnidaria; class Anthozoa; order Scleractinia; family Lobophylliidae; genus Micromussa; species Micromussa lordhowensis. The sequence continues at coordinate 34,746,003 of OZ026596.1, read as the reverse complement.
ATTTCATTGAAACAACATTGTTTTAAAATCATCTTCATTTTAAAGATTCCATATATAGTTCTTTAAAAAGTCTCTTAAATCTGCACCGTCCGCATTCCCATCTCTAATAGGAAAATCGTTATTTCCATCGTCATCGTCGTCATCATCCCACAAATCGCCAGCTTCAATGCAAAAATTGTGGAGAACGCAACATGCAATTATGATCTGATTAGTAAATGCAATATCACTGTCAAGTCGTTTTTGAAGAATTCTCCAACGTCCTTTCAGTATCCCGAAAGCACACTCTACCGATACCCTTGCGCGAGAAAGTTCTTTGTTGAAGTTGACTTCTTCAGGGTCATTAGTACCTTCGTGGTAGGGCTTTAACAACCAAGTAGAGAGGGGATAGGCACTGTCACCTAACAAAACAGGTGTAATATCCCTCCCATCAACTCTCACCGTAGGTCCTAGGAGCAATTCATTGTTGGCTATTCTTCGGTAGAGTGAGCTGTTTCTAAGGACTCTGGAATCGTGCATGCTTCCTGGAAAGCCAGCAGCGACATCCAGAAAGCGTTTCTCTCCATCAGCCACCGCTTGGACAACCACATCGTGCTGCTGCAGTCGACTGAAATAATCGGGCCCGCTCTCCTTGGGAGTTTTAATTTTTATGTGCGTTCCGTCGATGGCTCCTACGACGTTTGGGAGATCTGTTAAACTCTCAAAAGTTTCTCGAGTGGCCAGAATCTCTCTATTTGTCGAGGGAAACTTTATATAGTCATTTTTTAAATCTCATAACGCTTCAACGACATCTTGGACAGCTTCGATAACTGTAGTTTTACCGACGTTAAAATTTGCACCGATGGTTATGTAAGGATTTCCATGTGCCAAGCGATACAGTCCCAGCGCTAAAAGTTTTTCTGGCGTTACACAGTCACGCAACTGTGTATTTTGTCTTGCTAGGCGCGGGCGAAGAATATTCAGCAGCATCGAAAAAGTATTCCTGTTTAATCGGAGCTGCCGCCTAAAATATTCTCCAGGAATTGTGGCATCAAAATAATGAATGTCAAACCATGACTGCTGTGGTCGTGGCAAGACCCAAAAGCATGGCACACGGCGTCCTCGGCGTCTTCTTCTTCTTCGTTGGTTCCACAAAAGAAGTTGGGCTTGAAGCGCCCGTATTTGTACGAGGGA
>OZ026596.1:34724833-34739833 GCA_964020085.1 Micromussa lordhowensis | reverse complement strand
AACTGATTTATGAAGAGGCTAATGTTGGCATTAAGTCTTTCAAAGGACTTGTGCAGGGCCACGTCGAAGAAAAGCCTCAAGTCAGCCATGTTTGCTCTTGCAAATGTCTGCCAAATATTCCTCTGCAGACATGTGGTAATGTTTGTGGTGTTGCGGTAATTTTCTTAGCAGCTATTGCTTCGTGCGCTCCTAAACTATGGAGAGATGTATTTCTTGTTAACAACGCCAAGATTCCAGATGATTTGAAGTGGATTTTGCATCCTACTTCTTATTCCGATTTCATGAGAAGCAAGGTTATTTCTTGGTTGCTGGAGGATAGGGTTGAGGTAGCTTCTTTGGGGATCATGGATAGTCAGTTTGAATGCAACGAAGCTGTTTCAGGTTTGAACGTCTTTCCTGATAGTGCGGGCCCTAGCGACAGGTCGAGGAGCTCCAAAAGGTTTCTAAAGGAAGACACTGATGTTTTCGAAATTTCTGATGACGATATTAACAGCTGTTGTAGCGACGTGACGGGATGCTCTGACACCACAGAGCCTTCAAACATAGCAATTGGGGACGACATAAATGACACCACTAACATGCATCCTGGACGTTGCAAAGTGGAGGGGCGTGAACCCCTTCAATGGGACACTGGCAACTTTGATGACATTAGCGAGGACCCGACTGAACAAGAAATAAGCGAGGGACTTCAGGACGCCAACAACGAGGATTCCGTTATCGATCAGTCATCGGACAACCCAGCCACACAACGTGAAACGGCCCCCACCGTTCCTTCAGGACCTAGTGCCAACGACACAGATAGTGCTTGCAGGTTCTACGTGGGACAGAAGTTTACAGAACTGGACGATTTTCTTTGTTTTAAAAAGTCTTTTGAAGATGCCAACTCTTGTGAGTTGTACAACAAGGATGCTCGCTATTTAACATCAGCATCGAAGCGTGTCCCAAGGAGAGTTGCTGCAGCCAAGCCTTCCCTCAAGTACTACTCGTTGCTCTTATACTGTAAGTTTGGAGGGCGACCAAATACCTCAAAAGAGCGCACAAGAAAAACAAAATCGTTTCGCCAAGGCTGCCCCTTTGAAGTATACCTGTCATTGTCATCCGATGGCCAAGCTCTGGAAGTTATAAGAGTCAATGAGGAGCACAACCACGCCTTGACAAAACAGCTGTATGCTCACCTACCCAGGCAGAGAGCGGTTTCGGAAGAAGAAAGAAAGAACATAAAGGATGCCCTTGACCTCAAGGCCAATGAAAAACTGCTTCAACATAAGCTTGACCAGAAGTCTGGTAAAAAAATCACGCTGAAAGATATTTCCAACATTCAACAAAGAACAGCAAGTGAAAATGATCGGAACAACCTCGAAATCGTTACTAACCTCTTGAGACAGCAACAAGGATCCATTACTGAAGTTATAGTCGATGAGGACAACAACTTCAAGGGCCTCGTCTACCAAGACGAATACATGCGCGGCATGTACAATAAGTTCCCGGAAATGATAATGGTAGATGCCACCTATAAGCTGTTAGATCTAAGAATGCCTCTGTACCTGCTTCTGGCCATTGACGGAGACGGGTCAAGTGAAATAGTAGGGCTGTTTATTCTAGCGGAAGAGACGCAGTCAGTAATCGAATCTGCTGTCACCATCTTTAAGCGTTTTAATCCCCGATGGACGGATACTAAGGTGATAATGTCGGACAAGGACTTTACTGAAAGGGATGCATTTAAAAATTGTTTCCCGGAAGCTTCTCTTAACATTTGTCTGTATCACACCCTACGATCGTTTCGCAGAGAAATTACGTGTGAAAAATTAGGTATCACATCTGCCGAAAGGTTGCGATGTCTGGAACTTGTGTCCAAACTTGCGTATTCAAAATCCAACAAGGAATTTGACACACACTGGGCTGAAATTAAAGCCACGAAACTTAACAGCGTCATCGAGTACCTAGAGCTCAACTGGTTGCCAATAAAACATCAGTGGGTGGCATGCTTTAAAGACGAAGTGCTAAATCTTGGAGAAAACACCAACAACCGTCTCGAATCCATTTTCAGTAAAATCAAAAGCGTCTGTTCAAAGTACGCAAGTCTGTTGCAGTTTTTTCACGAATTTTTCTCCGTCCTCAGAACTTTACGAAATGAACACAATCACCATTACTTGATGGCGCTGGCACGCAAACCGGTCGAGAACCAACACTGTGATCCAAGCGTTCAGCAGTATGCACAGCATTTAACTCCATATGCCTTCCAGTTCGTCCGTACTCAAATGGACCTTTCAAGTGCTATCAAGACAGAAAATGTCACAAGAAAACCTGGAGAGACCTTTGAAATAAAGTCATCCGGCGACTTCATAACTGCAACATCGCTTTCGTGTACATGCTCTTCTGCGAAACGAATGGGGCTACCCTGCCGACACATTCTCAAAGTGCGAGGCACAATGAATCTTCCCTTGTTTGAACCAGCCCTGGTAAACCAAAGATGGACCATGGCCTATTATGAAGAACTGGCAGAGACGAGATTCAGTTTTGACGATAGCACACACTTGGACCAGCCCCACACAACTGTCACTTTGACAGAAAACAAACAGACAGTTCTTTCTCAAGCACAGAAATTTCGGAAAGCCCTGAGAATCGCACAGTCCCTTGCGTCCTTGGCAAGTGAAGGCGGTATGCGTACTTATACGACACGCCTTCGCCAGTTGGAAGATGTAGCGGAGTACTGGAGTTTGGGGAGAGAGATAACAATATCTGCACAGAGGGAAAGTCAACCATCAGCTGGAAAGCAGGATACTCAAGAGGATAGTGGAAGCCAATTCAAAGAAAAGAAAAGTGAAAACAAGATCAAAGAAAGGCAGCAGAAACAGGAAAATGCTAGTGAAAAAAAAGGACGAGAGACAAATAGACAAAGTGTGGAAAATAAAGCGAAAACTGAAGCTAGAAAACAAGAAAAAAAAGAGAAGACACACAAAGAAATGGTTAACAACAAACTGGCTCAAGAGACGAGCATGGAAAGGCAGGGAAGAGAAACCCACGGAAAGAGTGAGGGAAAGAAGACAAAGAATGAGAGTGGAGGGAATAAAGAAAAAGTCAAGACACGAAAAGTGGAACACAGATGAAAGCCAAGAACAAGAACAACATGGAAAAATAACAATATCTGCACAGCGGGAAAGTCGCCCGTCACATGAATAACATGATCCTCAAGACAACGAAAATGGAAGAAAAATTAAACGAAAGAAAAACGAAGACGGGACAGAAGGAAAGGAACAGAAACAGAATAATGCTAGTGAAAGGAAAAAACAAGAACCAAATGATGGACAAAGTGTGGAAAAGAAAGCAAAAACTGAAGCTAAAGGACCAGAAAAAAATACAGAGACGTATGAAGAAACGGAAACCAAGAAACTGGCTCAAGAGATAAGCAGAGAAAGACAAAGAGAAATCCACGTAAAGAGTGGGGGAATGAAGATAAAGAATGACAGTGGAGGAAATGAAGAAAAACCCACGACAGATGAAGGTGAATACGAAAAGTGGAACAGAGGTGATAGCCGAGAGCAAGAAGAGAATGAAAAAATGAAGCAACATATTGCACAAAAAGACACTAAAGGGATGAAACAAAAAAGAGGCACAAAGGACATAAAAAGCCAGACACGCAGAGTAAAAGGAACTGCAAAGGAACAAGAAATGGATGGAGAAAGTGAGGAACTGAGAAAAACAAGACACAAAACCAACAATGCAGACTGCAAGAAAGAAAGTGATGACACCATCAATGAGACTGGCCAATATCTGAATGGAAGAAATGGGCAAACGAAGGGAACCTCAGAATGTACGCCAACATCTGGATTTCATGACATTAAAATGCCGCTTAAAATAATGAAACGCGAACGCCCAAAAGGAGCAGAACTAACAGTCGTTGGTATACCTAAAACTAAGAAGAGGAAAGTGGAGGGACCAATATTGTTACCTTACAAAAAACTGAAACCACATGACAAGGAAAGGATGATAATGGAATGTGTCACTAAGAAAAGGATAGTGGTTGCTGAAGCACTGAATGGCAAGAGACTTTTGGACAATGACGACATTCAGACGAACATTCACTTAATACCAGACACTGTACGTGACAGGGACAACATTGACATTTTCCGGGTTGAAAAGTTCTTTACTGAAGACGCATGGCTCCAGCTCCTAGAGATACTGCAGAAGAAAGAAGAAAGTGCTTGGCACTGCAAGGCGTGTAGCAAGGCGGTAAAGGACAACCAGGAGTCCATTGCTTGTGATCGCTGTTTGTTGTGGTATCACTTTTCATGTTCGTCTTTAAGTAGCAAACCTAAAGCAAGAAACTGGTTTTGTAAAACTTGCAAGAACAAGTTCAATTAACTCTATTGACACCAGTTCTTTGGGACGGGAAGGCGGATTCCGGCCTCGAGTCCACTTTTTCCGATACTGCACAGAAGACATCTGTCTAAAATATTGTCAAATAAGTACGAAGAATGATTTGCTGGGCGTAACTCAGCTAATTACATTAATGGCTGCTAATGCTTATAGTCCGAAAAGCCGGCTGGCAAAATCTGCCTCCCCTCCCACCCACTTCGGTCTGAAATGGGTTAAAGAACATGAACTTCCTTGCTTGCAACATTGCATATCAAGATATTGATTACGTATTGACGAAATAGTTATCTGTTGTACAGCTGTTTTCATACACAACAGCAATTTCAAATTCACTTGAATGCGGCTTAGCCTTTTTAATATATAAGAAGTATTGATATCCCTATTACAAGTTCTTTTTTCGAGTAGAAAATATTTTGTAGGGCGCTCGACACAATCGATTTAGGAGCATCAGCTATGTAACTTCACAGAAGTTCAGGTTTCACCAGTAATCATCGTTTATTGCTGCAGCACTGTTTCGTATGGTACAAGGACCCCACACTCATCGGGCAATTTTAACGACTCGTCAAAACTGTAGTCCTCGCACCATATGAAACAGTTCTGTAGCAGAAAAACGATGATTACTTGTGAAACCTGAACTTCTGTGAAGTTATAGTTGTCTCTATTACAACATATTAGAACGAAAAACTGTATAGCTGCAACAGGACATGCATGCTGTTTGGTGGGTACAATGATACATGTAATCTGTTTTGCCTAGTGTTTACATGGTAATTTTAAAAGTTCTTTTACCTCCTTTCAGAGAATAGGAGTAAAACTAGAATGTTTCAATAATGTCTTTGTCATCATTGTAATATGGTGTAGAGAGCTACACTTCATCTATTTAGGAATAATAATTGATTCACATAACTGGTTTAGAAATTTCTCTTTTCTTCTACTTCTAACCAAGATTGCTATATTGGGTGAGGTACTGGCTCACAAAAGGAAAAAAATCAGAGGTGATGGGGGCTAACTAATTTCTCTGTCACTGTCAGTGTAATAATCTTGTACCGATGTCGCTATTTATAACTTATAGATGGCAAGAAACAAAATCTCTGTAACTGATATGGTAACGCTAATAAAGTTGTTGTTATGGTTATTGTTGACTGCCGAGGGTAGAACAAAAAATATCTGAATCTATGTAATAGAAACTTTAAGACCCGAGTCAGTAGTAAGTTTACTAGAGTTTCACGCACTACGCCAATTTACAGTTTCTCTTTAATTTCTAATTCGCTTTACATGTATTTGTATCGAGCATGCCTGTGATTTGGTAAAAATACATGCATTTCTTTTTGTATATACACATGTATATATTTTCAGGGAAGTACGCAGCCTACCTGAGTGATTTGAAAGCAACAGGGTCCGAGGCTATGCTCCGCCTCCCCTAGGAAATTATGAAAAATCATGTTGAAGTCTGGTCCGTGTTTCTTGCATTCTGAGATCCAACTTAACTATATACATCATGTGTTTTATAATAATTTCTCTTTGTTAACACTCACTCCCTCCCTCCTAAATCTATTAACCCTTTGTGACCCGTGGGGGAGGGGGGCACTCTTGTTTATATAAAATGGTGCAGCATGAATGATGTTTCAAGTCCGTACTGCGCCGTCTCAGCAAAAGCCCAACGTTTATAAACAAGTAAAACAAGTACAGTCTCATTATTCGTTACCAACCTGTAGTCTCCTTTGCAGCCGTTATTAGGATCGTCGCGCAACGTGGCGTGACGACCCTAATAACGCCTGCGAAGGAGATTATTACGAACCACACATATATTATCTTTAGTTATTCTTTTTGAGCAGCGTCATCAATTTTTACAGCTGCAAAATTGATCTTCATTCGGGAAACTATTCCACTGCCGGACACTTAATTAATGGAATTAATGGAAGAAACAAAACACCAGTGGTAACGTGTATATGTAAACAAGAACAGCATTGCCTGGGATAGTTTAGCTCGAATATTTTGAGTGGAATGACTTAATATTCGGGAAATGTTTGACTGCCGGACACGGAGTATTTACAATTTCATGTCCGGAAGCCGTTTGGAAAACACTGCAATCCACGGAAGAAACAAAAGACCAGTATTTCAGTGGCAATCGTATCCTTGAGACGTGTAAACAAGAACAGCATCGCCTAGGATGGTTTAGCTCGAATATTTTGAGTGGAATGACTCACTATTCGGGAAATGTTCGACTGCCGGACATGGAGTATTTACGATTTCGTGTCCGGAAGCTCGCGGAGAGCTTCAAAGTTATAAATACCAGTATACCGGGTGCCGAGCTCACAAAAATTCACACTACGGTGGAAATAGTGAAGGTTTCAGCCATATAAACAAGGATTTGATATTATTAACTGAAAATTAACAAAAAATTTGACTGCCGGACACGGAGTTTTCTCAGCAATCTGTCCGGCTGCCGGACATATAGACACAGCGTTTCAGAAACCAAGCTGTTTATCCGGCCAACAGCCTTTTCAAGCCAATTTCAAAATCCTGCCACGGGAACCACCGTAGTTACCCTAAATTTTTCACGTTTCACGGCAAGCGAGCGACGAGCAAACGGCATGTCTCAGCAGTTCAAACCAACTAATACGTACACGGCGCAGACGAGGTTCGTTTTCGATAAAGGAACTGCACTAGAATACGCTCGGAACCTTTTCACGTGCAGAATGAACAGCCTCGTTCCCAGTCATCCTCGGCGATTTCGGATGTGACGTCACCTGTCAAGCTTGTCGGGAAAATTCGCCTAGGACGCCTGGCAAATAATGGTAAATCCAAAATGGCGGCGCCGAGCCACGGCTTCAGTCAAATTCTTCAAGAAATGGAAAAAGCAACGGAAACAGGTTGGGATAGTTTAGTTAACGTTTGCTATGAAATCCGTAAAGTCGTTGGAGAATTTTCGTTCAAGGAAACTATGGTTGATGAAATAAACGTGGATTTTTATGCTCAACAAATCGTCCCATCTCAGGAGCTCGAGGAGTACGTTCCGTTGAATTCAACTGGTGATGGAAGCTGCCTTTATAGATCTATTTCTTTGTTGGTTGCTGGGAATGAGTTAAGCACGCTGAGCTCCGTGCAAGATGTGTAATCGAGCTAGCCCTTCACTCGACATATTATTTAGCTGACGAAGAACTCGTTGAGCGAATCGCAGCACAAGAGAGACTTCTAGGTGTCGAAGGAAATGATAGTGGACTCGTAGATGTTGATTTTGTCCACGAAATTTACAAGACGGAGGTAATGAAGACCTGTCAGCTTTTTGAGTACGCGTCAATGTTCCAGATCCAAGCTTTAGGTGCTGTTTTAAGGAGGAAGATCAGGAGCGTTTATCCTGAAACGACACCAGAGGTAATGTATCGGTCAAATCGAAGCTTCAACATCCCCCACCCTCCCCCCCGGACATACAGATCCTCTGTGGTGAAGGCCATGTTTTCCCATCTCTTACTTAGGTTTAGGAATATATAAGTTAACAGCTGAGTTTCTTAGGTTATCACTTATCGAGCACTTAATGGTAACACCCCTGTATATATTAAGAATTTACTCAACGTCAGAGATATTACTTATAACCTATGAGGCCAACATCTTCTCATTGTCCCCAGGGTTAATACCACAACCTATGGCATACACTCTTTCCGTTATTTTGCTTCAAAATTCTGGAACTCGTTACCTAACTCACTTAGAACCGCTCCTACGACCAATGGATTTAAACTAGCTGTTAATCAAATTAAATTTGATCGTGATTGTTGTCCTTTTTGTAATTTAGCTTAACCCTATATCTTACTAATCCTAAGATTAATATATACATAAGAATATGTACTTATTTACTAGGGTATCTAAAAGATAGTAATGCTGCGACACATTCTGTTGATAATGACATATTTTACGTAGTCATTGGTCTATCTACGCGTTTTCAAGTCTTACATTATAACCTTTAGTTCTTAAAGAATTGTGGTGTGTAACTTAAAATCTGTCCTTGTATGTATCAACTGCATGCATCATGACGAATCGATGGCGAGGAGTGACAAGGGATCGAGACAATAAAGCACATACACATGATACACATCTACCTCCCCCAAGTTTACCAGAAAATCGAGAAGATGAAATTTGAAAGATGTGGAAATTGTAGGAGCAGAAATTTCACTTATAAATTTTGTACTAGTACGCATTAAGTCTAGAGTGTTGACAGTATTGAAAATGCGTTGATCGCTAGCCTGCGAACTATTTCCGGCTGTCGCTTGTCTCCGCTGGCGGCACCAGTGACAGCCGGAAATACGTCTGCGTTCGATATGTGAAACTGCTAAAACTTAAGTTTAAATTCATGCTTGGATGAAAAGGAATTGATCGTAGCATATATGAAATAAGCGTGTTCTACAGTTTCCGTTTGTTTTAATTATTCTGCAAGTTTTAGTAACGACGATTTCTCTTCATCTGATTTAAGAATTCGACCATGCAGGCGAGACTGCTAAGAGTTTAAATAAGATGTTACAATTAGACCCGGGCGTTTAGATTTTTACAAACTTTCACGTACTGCATTAGAAGCAAAAGCAAGAGTTGTGAAAGTCAATCACGATCTCCTGCACATCGTTTTACAGGTAAATCAAAACAAAATTTCAGTGGAAACCACGCGAAAAGACTGTATGACATCCTCGTGTGAAATTGTCTGCAAGAAAACAACGACACATTAATACATATGACGCATTGCCGGTGATCGTGACAAAAGCACATGGTGATCTTAACTGTTTGGACATGAATTGATACAAAATAAACAAAAGATGTGGAAATTGTTAGAGTAGAAAGCTTACTTAAATTCTGAACTGATAAACACATGTCTCTAGGATCGAATGTGACAGACTCTGATGAGGACACGTCTGGCCGTGGCGATATGTGAAAATGCTGAAGTTTTAGCTTAAATTCATGTTTGGATGGAAACAAATCGATCGCAGCAGATATAAATTAGCGTGTTCTACGGTTCTCGTTTGTTTTAATTAAGAACTTGACGAAGGGGGCGAGACTGCTACGAAATTGACGCACTAAGTTTTAAATTATGTGACAATTAATCGTCCAGATAATTCGGCATTAACGACAACAGCAAGGGTTGTGAAAGCCAAGCACGATCTTGCTCACATCGCTTTACAGTCTTTACAGGTAAATTAAAGCAAACCATAACCACTAACCTTTCTCAACTGCAATCCACGCGAAAAAGGACGCCAACAAAACAGTGTCACAACCTCGTGTTATTCAGTGTGTTATTCGTGGTCAGGAGCAGTCGTGGCGCAATGCATTCTGGTAGAAAGCGCAATGCATTCTGGTAAAAAGCCGCAATGCATTCTGGTAAAAAGTGATGAATTCGAGAATTTGTACTCCCTTTTATATATTCTTCTTAAATCTTGTTTATGTTGCTGCTCGCTCGCTACGCTCGCTCCGCAGCAATTATGTACATTAATTTTTTTTAGTCTATTTAGTTTATTTTATATATTATTTTATTTCTTCGAAGATATTAGCATAATTGGTTGCTACCTGTAATTTGAAGTCAAATAAAGGTTCTTACTTACTTTAGTTTATAAGACAGAACGTCAGAGACATACTTATTGTTTCTCGCTAGTGGTTTGATAGCTTTACATTGGTCTGTAAATTTGTGATTCTTCCAAATGTACTTTTAATTCTGAATTTTATGTTAAGGTTATTTAAATGTCTTACAGGTACGACAGTATTTTCATATTACAATAACACCACGTGTCTTTGAGGAGAAACCCCCCCCTGGCTGTACTGTGGAGCAGAGTGGGTCTCGTGGAAAACTTGAGGGATTTTGTTCCTAATCATTTTGTTCCACTTCTCTCTAGAAATATGATATACTTATCAGGTACTGTTAACATTAAGATAAATTTTAAAGATAAAATATTCTTTCCCTTACACATGACAGGCTCAAATTGTCTGTTATGTATAAAAGAAAATCTGTACCTTGTAATGCTTAAGGAATTTAAGATTTCTAGATGATTTGAAATTTAGAAAATTTACAAGGCCTGGCATGGAGAACCACCTGTGACTCAATGGTAAGAGTTCATTTTTCCATACCAATCCTTCAACTTTTGGGCAGCCATTGCAATAATTGCTACTTTTGAGATGGAGGGCTGAAAATTTGCAGGTTGACAAATATGCTCTTTCAGTTCCTGCAAACATTTTTTTCCGAAAGCGAACTAGTTTTTGGTTTAAAGAAAGTTGATCATGTGACCAACAATTCCAAAAGGACTATTGTTATCAGATACCCAACATTCTATAAGAAGTTTAAACACAGGAAGGTCGGATGAGTAATGATGATGGTTCATCTCAATCTCAAATTTCTGTTATCCACTCTGCCTCTTCGTTTTAGCCCTAATCATTTTACACATAAGTAATTTTTAATATTTGATTGAAATTTTTTGCAGCACTACAAGAAAACAAATTCCCCTGTCCTCACCCAACGTGCCAGCATACAAAAGAATGGTTCGTGGACATTGGTACCCATTACAGTAGAACCCATAGATGTGAGGTCAATATGGATGAAGTAAGAGAGGAGAGGAGGATAAGGAATGAGAATGCTGCCTTTCTCAAAGTGCTCCTCAACTCAAGTAAAGTGGTAAGATGAAATTAATTTTATATCTTGCAGTCCAGTGTGATCACCTTGCAGTAAGGAATTGCTAGAAACAGTCTTATGGACACAGAAGATAGCTGTACACATTATATTAGACACTGAAAGAACAGCATGCATATTATTTATGTTTAATGAACTGGATTCCAATTGTTATGGTGGCATATATAAGCAAATGTTCTAAAGCTGGTACAACTCCAGATTGTATTAATTCTATATTAAAGACAACTTCTCATATTCATAACATATCCATTTGTTTTTCAAATCTAAATCTCATTGTCCTTTTTAAAGAAAAATACAGTTGGATGCCGGACTTTTAGCGTGAGGAGGATTTTACATTGGCACAAACTATCTGCTGATGTTAAGAAAGTTAAAAATGTTAAATTCTTTAAAAAGAAATTAATTGTTTATGACTTAAATTACTAAGCAAAGAGCAACAGGTAATTTTGAATATTGTTAAAATGGTTAAGTAGCCTTTTATATTAAGTCCGTAAAATAATAAACTAAGTATATTTTTATTTTACTTTTACTTTTATTAATAGTTTTTAAAGAGTTACAATTTTTAAATTGAGACTGTAGGTAGTTTTTAAATTCTTTTTTGGCTTGTTTTTAATTGTGTCTATTACAGCTTTTGTGTATGATAATATAGAATATTTGCAAGTCCCATTGTTATACCACATTACCAATTCAAATTCATTTCATTTCAAACCAACTCAAGGTATGTTTTTCCAACTCAACTTCAGTTCTGACTGACGAGGGCCCTTTGGGCTGAAAAGATCTTTTTGATAAACTTGTACTCTAACTGCTCAAAAGCTGAAAATAATAGAAAAATAGAGTATTCAATATGATAATTTTGATCTTTTTATAATGACATTGTAGAATGACTTTATGATTTTGTTAATTTTGTTTATAGAGGGCCAAAAGTTTGTCATTAATTTTTAGATAATAACTGTCATGTGTTTAACCTCATTAAATAAAGACGTCACTTCACATTGTTGCATAAGCTTCACTCCCCATGTATGTTATCCCTTGCAATGACTGTTGTACATGTAGTTATCTCAAATTGTTTTGAATTTGTTCTTTATCTATTTAGATTGGTGGGCAGTTGTTTGCAGTAAAATACTCATTGGGAAATGTGACATTTAGAGACATTTCTTTCTTCAATGCTGCCCTGAAGGTGGCATTTGTGTTGCTGGCTGGGGAAAAATTGACAAACTTCTCAAGTGAACGGTACCAGAATATTACCGTGTCATCCAGTAATACAACCAGAGTGTATCAAGCTTGGAAAGTGAAGTCACCTTCTGGTCGTGACTTACCAGAAATTGAATGTCTAAGATCGACTGTTGAACTTGTGGAGGAAGTTACATCAAGTTCTCTAAATAATTTATCCACATATACAACTTCAGTCTTACCTGATTTAGAAGGACTACATTTGTCAAACACACTGACATCACAGCATGATACATGTGATATTGACTCCATCATTGAACAGCTCAAGGTAATTTTAGAGAAGGAGTGGGGTTACAGTGAACTCCGAACTGAGCAAAGAGAAACAATAACTCATCTACTTCAAGGTAGAGACTGCTTTGTCACCCTTCCAACAGGGGGAGGAAAATCACTTATTTACATGCTTCCTGCTCATAAATTTCATGGTATGACAATAGTTGTGTCACCCTTGAAATCACTTATTGATGACCAGTTGAAGGTGTGTATGACTCACAACATTGGTGCGTCAGCCTTACATGGCGATTTGTCTGAATCAGAAAGGCAAGGAATTTACACGTGCCTTAAACAACAAGTTTGTCCATTTAAAGTGCCACTATGATCAAATTCTCGATACCCATTTTTTTACATTTTCGTACACAACAGGTCTTTCCTAGATATCTTGCCAAATTTCAATCTATTACGAACATTAGAACTCACGGTTTTTAGACCTTTATTTCCGAGAATTTACGGCCGCCATTAATTTCCCTTGTTCCAAGTCTTGGTTGAGAATTGGAGAAAATGACGTCATTTTCTCAAAAATACCACACGGGTTAAAATTATAATAACAACTAACGTCGAAAATTGCACGAATATATGAGCCAAAGTTTTTGTTATTCTATATGCAAAATCCAGAGATCATTGAGAAGGACAAAACATTCTTCAATATTCTGACCACTCTTTACTCAAGGAACAAACTTAGTCTCTTTGTTGTTGTTGATGAGGCCCATTGTGTAAGCTTGTGGGGACATGAGTTCAGAGATTCGTACGTGAAATTGTCAGATCTGAGAAAGAGCTTTCCAAACGTTTCCCTTCTGATGTTGACTGCTACAGCTAGCAAGGTCACTAGGGATGATATTATTTCTATGTTAGGAGCTAGGAACACACAGTTAGTGTTGTCACCAATGGACAGGGAGAACATCTTTTATGAAGTGAGACAAAAGAATGCCAACTCGGTGGATGATTTGGCAGCCCTAGTAAAAGCTGAAGGTAGCTCTTTAGTCTTCTGTTCGACAAGAAAAGAATGTGAAGACCTTTCCCCTAAGCTTGAGGCCAAAGGAATAAAGAGCAAGTGTTACCATGGGGGCATGGAAGATGGCATTCGAAAAACACAGACAAACCTTATGGATGAAAAATGAATTGCAATGTCTCGTATGTACTTGTGCGTTTGGCATGGGCATTGACAAGAAAGATGTGCGCCTTGTAGTTCATTATGATATGCCACAGTCTATGGAGGACTTCTACCAGGAATCTGGTAGAGCAGGGAGAGATCGGCAACCTTCCAAATCTGTTGTTTATTTTGTTCCACATAATCAAGTTTTCCACGTAAGAAATATATTTGGAAAGATGAATGTTAATCGACCTTATGCCACTCAGAGACTTGCCAGTTTTCAGAAAGTCATGTACTACTGCTTTCAAAGAGGCGATTGTCGGAGGAAAGTAATGCTGGAATACTTCAACGAGCAATGTGATTGCCAAAGTAAGTGTGACGTATGCGCATCAGAAAAAATGTACCTTACAAAAAATGTTGGGGAGTTTGCAAGAAATGCAATAACATGTGTGCAGAGAGTTTCAGATTGTCCAGGAAGAGCTAAATATCCATTAACTTACTTTGCCCGGATACTGACAGGGAAGAAAGTGAAGGAGGAGCACCAGAGGCTACAAGAGTATGGCTGTTTGAAGACAACAACTGATGAAGGGGAGTATTTACTTCGTGTTTTAGTTACTTCTGATGTTCTCCGAGAAATTCCCCCGAAAGAAACAGCACGGAACAAAAACGCAGTTTACCTAACACTGGGAACAAAGTTTGCAGATTGCTTGAATGGTTCCTGTATTCTTACATATAGAAAAAATGTTTAACGTTTATACAGAGATGTGGGTGAATTAAAAACTGCATCAGTGTAAGTACGTTGTTGACTATTCCACGAACGTTGTTCCATTACCCATCTGTACTTTCTTCCAACCATCTTACACATTTTTGCAAATCAACAACATTTTCCCAAAATATCCCACCGAAATGAAGCTTACTTCATACACAGCAAAAGAAAAGAAAGGCAAACAAAGCAGGGCTGACGGATGGAAAAAGTTGACGGGCAATGTCACTCTTAACCCTAAGAAGATTTCTTATAGGTGTAAGCCTGGTCGTCTGACAGTTCTGCCTCTTTGTATCCTATCATTTACCAGAAAACCTCTCAAATACACTGTAGCCTTAAACGGGGTGTTTATTTAGAACCGTTTTCAATGAAAAATAGGTCAAACTGAAACAAAAACATCGAAGGCAGCAGTGTTCCATGCATTGATGAAGGGGCATTTTACCTTTTAGTGAAAATTTCCTGGAATGACGTTTCACGTATCACGTAGCTCACTTGAATTTATGCCTGTTAATTACTAAGTTAACCCTTTTTGTTTAAACTGTATGTAGACATGCTTATAACCAAACTTATTTTAACATTTTCAATAGACGTAGAGTTAATAGTAGCCATTGATCATTGGCA
>OZ026596.1:34707333-34714833 GCA_964020085.1 Micromussa lordhowensis | reverse complement strand
AGTTCAGATAAAATCATAAATCAAACATGTTAGCTAAAGCGCATAAATCGATTGAACGTACCTGTCCAGGTTCCATAAAAAAACTCACTCAAACACTTGTGAATTCCTGCAGCAAGTTTTATACCAGAGAGGACAACTGTATCACCACAGAGGTTTAAGTGGGCAGAATAATCAAAAACCGGAATAGTAGATGTTATGTGTATTTATGGCTGTTCGTTCTTGCCGTGTAATTCATTAGGATCCAGTCTCCACACAACGTTCGGGTATTGAGAAATGATGCGAGAAATGATTTTGTTACAGATTACTCATGCAATGACTTTAAAATATAATTTAGAAGTGAAAAAAAAAGGGTTTTTGATAACTTTGTTTGTCTTGCTTAATGGTTTGTGGCTGAGCCGACAAAGGAATCGTTGCGTGACGACGAAAACGTTCGAAAGGCGCTTTGAATTACGGCCACTCTGGACATGCCATGGCGATTATGGAAAATGCTTTGGTGATAACGGCAATGTGTAAAGGCGCATTAAAATTACTTTGACATAAAAACTCTTCGGCTTTATATAGCCTTTCACAAAAATATCACACTTTCATTGTTTGAATAAACCTGTGGTCTGTTTGCTGATGCATCGCGCAAACGGCACGCTAAAAACCCTATTGTGCTTTTCAGTAACATGCTACCTCAACTTCAGGACCTCTCAGGAAACAAAACTTAGCACACTCGTGGAATTACAATATGAAAAGGCTTTTCGCTTGCTGAACTTTTTTAATTGCACGCGGGACCAAGAAAAAGTGTGTTAGGGGTTGCGCCCTTAATGCAGCACGTGCGTGCGTTGCACGCGCTTTAACATGTCAAATAACTCTTTTAGTGTGACCTCGACTCCAGATATTTTCAACCGCATCAGTTAGGGCTTTTTTTTTCAACTTTGTTAATAGACGGCACATCCATAAGTTGGCACATCTCATGTAATTACAATGTGAATAGGCCTTTTGGCTTTTCGCTCGGCAAACTTTCTTACTTGCGCGCGGTAGACAAAAAAAGAATATATATGTATCCCGCCCGCGCTGTTAAGATGACTGCGACTGAAATTACCGGTTTTTTTTTCACCAAAGTTTAAAGAGTTCACAGCACGCGACAAAGTAAACAACAAAATAAATTTCCATAAGTTACCACACCATACGGAATTATAATATGAATGAAAGCGACGCACATCGAACTATTTGTGATGCAACAATAGAATACAATAGAATTTTTACAACCAATCGAGTGGTAGGATTTCAATCCTGCTGCCTGGTTCGAGTGGCTATAAAACGGTGGAAAATTTAGTCCATTCATCATTCACTCATCGTATTCGATTCTGAGAATAGTTAGAGCAACGTCGAGAATGGAGAAATTAGCTCAAATTCAGTGGGGCCGCGGCAAGTTTTCCGAAGTTTTTTGATCAAGTATCATAGATCCATCTCCTATAAAGGCTGGCCAAAAAGTTAAAGTTCTTTGGGGTGAAACCAGAAAAGAGTACGCTGCTGTTATTAAATGCTATCCGGTAGAACAGCACGATTCAGAACCCGTAGAGGTCGAGACGGAGTTGCCACAGCGTAGGGCTAGAGCCAAGAGAAAACTGGTAAGTAAAAGTTACCTTTTAGTTTAAGTTTTTAAAGCCAGTACGAGATTATGGATTTATCCTCCATTTCCTTTGTATCGCAGTCGTCTGTTAATGTGGTCCGTGACTTTTATCGGAAAACTTCATTATTTTTAACATAACATGTTGATTTTCACTCTGCAGATCCCTGACGACTTTGTCGACTACACTGAAACTGAAACGGCCACCAAAGAGAAAGAGGAAAGACCTAAGAAAAAGGTATGTTGTTCGCTCATCTCTGAATTTTGTCATCGAACTGAGCAAAGTGATTTCAAGCTCAGGGTTGCCATGGTCAGTGAAGAATCAGGAAGAAGCAATAAATTTTCAAGATCAGGGAATTTTGTGAAAATATGTCATGTAAAATTCTGGATATCTGGAATAACTACAGAATGTAGGGTCAGATGTAGAATAGAAACAATTCTGTTTAGCGGCTCGTTTGGCTCGGCAGTGAATAAAAAATGAGGAATAATTTGTATGACGTTAAGTCTTGGGCTCATATATTTGGCATCTCGTTTGGCTCGGTAGTGGATAAAAGAATGAGCAATGATTTGTATAAGGTTAAGCCTTGGGTTCCGATATTTAGCAGCTCGTTTGGCTCAGTAGGGGATATAAGAAAGAGTGATGATTTGTATGCATGTCAAGTCTTGGGTTCAAATATTTAGCGAAAACAAGAGCGAATAGTCAGCGAATACTGAGTCAGGGAATTGTGTTTTCTGTCATAGAACCATCATACAAAACTTTCGATTTCTATTTGAGTGACGCTTGGAGAAACAATAGTTTTAGTCTGTGGTTTTCGTTCTTTTTTATCATTCGCCTTTTATTCATTGTTCAGAGGACAGAGAAACGTCACGCGGGAGCTTTTTATTTCCTAGCTAATTCCTGATTTGTGGCAACCCTGAAAGCTACGTTGTTTTATATTATTACAATACAAGTTGTTTTGCCAATGTGTAGTTTTGATGGATCACGGTTATTTCGCTAACGAGTAGTTTCGCCAACTTTAAGTTCGCCAACGTATTCACTCCATGTTCACCATTTAAGAACAAAATTGAATGTTGATCGTTTCGCTAACGAGTCGTTTCGCTAACGTCCAGTTCGCTAATGTACTGAGACGATTCGCTAACGTGTTCAGTCAATTCGCTGGCGTTGTCAAGTTGCTTAAGTGTAAAAAACTTACTATTTATCAAATCTGTTAAAAATATTTAGCTTGGCAGTGGATGAAAGAACGAAGAATAATCAAAATATGCATTGAGTCTCAGACTAGACGTTAGCGAATCGTCTCAGTACGTTAGAGAACTGACTCGTTAGCGAAACGACTCGTTAGCAAAACGACCGGCTACCACAAAAATTATTTGGTTTTTCACTTTGTAGTGTAGTAAAGTGTTTAAAGAACGAGTAAGGTATATACTTTCTGGGGGAGAACGCCACCAATTGATGTTGTTTTCCTCGAAGAAGGCCTGTGCTCGTCTGGACGTGTGCTTTGGGTCGTTATCCTGAACAAAGCGGTGATCAGGAAGTTTTTCTCGGACAAAAGGAACAAGTGTAGATTCTAGGATGTTGCAAAACAGATCAGCATCCATGATGCCATCAAAGATGCAAATCTTTGTAGCACCATGTGTACTAATTCCCGCCCAGACGTGAACTTTCAGTGGATGCTTGGGTTTGGGCTTTCTCTTCGCCGGCTCGTCAGCTTTCCTGTAGCAGGTGCGCCGATACTGCGTCAGCGAAATAGAACTCTCGTCGCTGAATATTACATTGTGGAAAGTGTCACGACTTTCCAGGACGCTTCGCGCGAACTCCAAACGCTTGGTTTTGTTGACGTCGCGAATTAGCTGACAGTAACCAGTGCGCTGTAGAGTCCAGCCGAGTTGCTTTCGAGACCTTTGCACGGTGGACGAACTCACGACAACCCCACGCTTTGCCAACCTTTTTTGGATCGTGCGACTTGTCATCTCGTCGTCTTTCCGCATCTGCCGATCGATGAAAGCTTTTGCTCCTTCAGATATCTTTGTTGGTCTTCCAGAGCGTGGAAGATTCGCCACGGAGCCAGTGATTTTCAACTTCTTGATAATGTGAACGATGCTTGAAATACTGACAAGTAAACCTTCAGCTTTCAATGACCTGAAAAGTTCAGCTGGGAGCAGACCTTGTTTGTGAAGGAGCTCTATTCGAGTTCTTGCGTAATTTGAAACTTTAGCCATGATAACCTTCAGCGAATGACAAACATTACAACACTTGGCTCAGTCTATAAAGAAAGTGTTACCATGGCAGCAAATACACCGGGACCGTATTGAGCAATTCAAATGCGAGGACACAGGAAGCTGTTGGTATGACCGCGCAGAGGCTGGGGTTTAATCTGGAAATATCGTGTATGTTTACACAGAGCTCAAATTGCGTTTCAGCAAGCGAATTCTAATTTTGGGTCGATTTCCACCGCTTTCCCGGCGCTGACAGCAAAACAAAACAAAACCCGCGATGCTTTTGGGTTGTGGGGACACCTTCACAGTCTACCTATGGAGAGTAACCGGGTAAGTTTATTTAAACTTTGGAGAAATCAATCGTAACTTAAATATACGAAAAGATGTAGTTTGTATGCTACAATAGCGGTGCAATCGCGTCAAAATTGTTGTCATTTCCACTTATTACGACGGAGGATGGAAAGCTTTTCGCAGCTTTCGAAAGCGAATCTTTTAAGCTTTGTTGAAGCACTTACATGTATTACTCGACTGTGCCCATTACATGTACACAGACACGGATTCATCGTACAAGATCGCTTCACTACGATAACTCGTTGAAGCGAGGTTCACTACGATATATCGTTACAAGGAAGTTCGCTGCAACGATATATCGTGGTGATATATCGTTTCGCTTTGCGAGATATCGTTGCAACGAAGTCTCGCTAGAGCGATATCTCGACGAGATATCGCGAAGATTGTAACGATATCTCGCTGATTTTATCGTTTTAGGGTTCGCCGAGCCGTGCAATGTTTCGCTGATATATCGGCGATAAATCGCGAGGACAAAGCGCGATATTCGACGATTATTGTTTGCATTACTTTTGCACAATACTGTATCTAATGTGTCTTCTTTCTTTTGTTCCATATGAACATAAAATATCCTAATAAAAATTAATTCATCAAGGAAAACAATTTTATTGAAATAAATTGATTTGAAATAAAAACAGAGTGTTTTGGGATACTTACATCCGTATCATTTTTGTGACATAATAGGTTACCATAGCAACACTATGACCTACTAAAAACACCCTTAATTTCAGAGTTAGGCGCTTATATTTCAAAGACGGCGCAGTGAAATTTTTTCTTAATATCGAATTTTGATAAGGAGGAGAAGATGCAACTTTTGGCAAAGTTAAAAAAAATTCTGTACATGGGGTTCAGAGCCACCTTAAATTTTCGAAAATTTGAGGTGGCTCTGAACCCCATGTACAGAATTTTTTATCTTTGCCAAAAGTTGTGTCTTGTCATGCTTATCAAATATTAGTAATATAAAAAAATTTCACCGTGCCGTTTTTGAAATATAAGCTCTGAAAGCTTAAATTAAGAGTGTTTTAGCAGGTCATAGTGTTGCTATGGTACCAACGTGTTCACCGGTGATTGGGCAGTTTTTTGATACCATGATTGTAGCATCAAGTGATAAAGACTGGTAATGAAGAACCATCAAAATCTACGTCTTGGAAAGTACAAGAAACTGTTATGAGCCACCTTAATATATTTCCTTGAAGGAGAATGTGCTGTGACAGTAGTTAAAGGTCTTGGAGCTGCAACACATTGGTTAACCATGCATACTAAATGCTAGCGAAAGGATACCGCTTCTGTCTTTGATCTTTTTGTCCTCCATCTTTGTGCGGTTCCTTTTTAGCAATTTTCATTGGTTTCTTTACCACACCAGGGAACAGTAACTTGATAGCATGATCAATTTCTCTCCTGGAGTAAACACGACCAGATTTGTCCTTTATGATGTTAAAAACATCAGCCTGTTTAATTGCAGACCCTTCCTTAAATGTGAATGCAAGTCAACAACTTTGCTAAGAGATTCTGTTGAAAGGAAAAAAAAGTCCTTAGTCTTCAGTAAGAGGTTGATAATAAGTACCTTTTACTTCAAATGCATTTAGTTGAAATTTTCAACTTTGCATTGTAGTGCCGCTGTCCTAATGGACACTACTGCATATCTATTATCTATCTGCTAGTTTTTTTAGTAATGCAAAAACTGGGCATGTGTGAATACATGTTCACTTTTGTGTTAGCTTACATATTTAAGATCTCTGTAAGTATATAGTCAACGAAGACAATAATATAATTCAAATTTTGGAGAGGATAAAATTTATCCACTGAATGTACCAATGCTTGGAGAAGTATGTAATAGTTCACAAGGCTTTCATGCACTTGGGAAGGGCTTAAAAGTAAATAAAACGTGAATCATTTGCAAAAATTTCTAGTGATCAGACCTGCTAATGGCTTCTCCAAACGTGCATATTTAATGTGCTGTGTTAGGGTTTTTGTGAATGCAAGTGACTGTCAAAGAGAACGACACAACCATACTTGTAGAATTAACGATATTTAAAACTGAGTTATACCTTGTTTAAATGGGGAACCCCTATACTTCTGTTTCTTTATGGAGCAAAAAACATCCTGTGACTTCCTCAAAGCTTCACCTAAATTGACAGCAAATGACACGTTTGAATGCTTACTATGCAACTAAGGGAAATATACCAAATAATGCATACCTTGTACACTAACGGGACCACTACACAATGGGTCTGTTAGCAATTCATTCTCAGAATCTAAAAGTCAAGAGCAGCATGCAAATTAATATAATATAATCATCTTAACTAAGCAATGAAAAAAAAAAGATTAACATCAAGGTAAAGCATATTTTCTCTACTTGAATTTGGACCAGGATTAGGGTGAACATCCCCTGCTAACACCAAGCATATTAACAGGATGCAATTACAAGCCAGGCTATAACAAAATAGATTAAGTGTAGGTTAATGAAAGGCGAACGAGAAGTGCAATTTACTTGAAGTCTGACAGAAAACAAAATTAGCCTTAAATCCGAAATAAACTATTTCATACAAACTTACATGCATCTAGGGATTATTCTGGTTTTTCCGAGAAACCGTTTACTAGATTGCGATTTTGTCCTAGTCGAGCAGCCAAGGCAAAATAAGCCCACTCTAACTCTATACACTAAAAGATCCACGCCCATTTTCTTTTTTTCACCAATGAAAATGAAGCGAACTACTGTACATACAGTGTATAGTGATAATAAACTCGTCACATGCCCAGTTCCAACGGAACTCAACTGGGCCGACTGGCCGACTTTTCTGGACTGGGCTGATATAGACTGTAAATAATATGTAGCTTACTTACCAGGGTTTATGGGGTAAAAACGCCCACCACACTTCGTTGCTATCCGATAAAACGGTCCACAGATGCTCGGAAGAGATGTATTAATCTCAAACGTCCAAAATATTCCATGATTGTCGCAGAAAACAGAGGTTTTCGTCAAGAAATCATCTGGGACATTTTCTCGCTGATCTGGGACTTTTTTGCGATTTTTTGCCAGGCCTCGCACTATCGCGCTCGGTTCCAAGCCTCCTCTGGTCACTCGGATAGCGCGAACAGGCCTGGGTACGAGGCTGATGAGCCACTAGGCTCATATGCAGACTTTTACTCAATAAAAGCAAGATAATGCAATCTTTGTAGTGCGCATGACAAAGATGGCAAGTGTGTCTTCTCCCGCGTTTCTTTGCCGATCAAGCGCGAGTTGGCAATATGGAACGTTTTCTGACTCGTAAGTCATTGCTTTCTATCAGTTTATTATTAATGATTGTACAACCCCAGTTGAG
>OZ026596.1:34692333-34702333 GCA_964020085.1 Micromussa lordhowensis | reverse complement strand
GCGTTTTGCTGAGTTGTAACGACGCTTGATCAAACGACGCGGGTTGAAGAAGTTGTTCACTTTTGCAATCACTGCGAAGGAGGGACGTTTATTTCATCTCAACGAGGATGATGGAGGATACAGTCAGTCGTTTCAAAACTCGTAGTTGTTTGCTTCCACGAAGCGCCGAACTTAAGCTTTCTAGGCAATGGTATAAACAGACTGCTCTAATTCGCCGGTAAGACTGTGTTAAATTTGCCGGTAAAACGGCGTCAAATTTGCCGGTAAAAACTGTGTGAAATTCGCCGGTAGAAACTGTTAAATTCGCCGGTAAAACTGTGTTAAATTCGCCGTTAGGAGGAAAGGGAAACTTAGCAAATGTGACACCGTGTCCGCGAAACCCGTTTCTAGTGTTTTCAATTGCACTTTGTAGTGTTTTCACTTACTTTGCTTCGAAAACCTAGACATGTAGATATAAGTGTTTTTGGCTCGTTAAGTCTAGGTTTATATTCGTTGATGCACGGTAGATAAAGTGTTGTAATTGTGACCTTTATTGAGACCATAACATTCGCTTTTCATCAGTTCGACAAAACACGCACAATTCGCTTCTTGTAGAAGGGAACTCGTGTTAAGTAGCTGATTGAACTCCAAAAACCCCGTGGCAAAACGACAAAGCAAGGAAATGCGACACAACTTCATCCAAAGCGAGTTTCTACTCTGTTACGCTGTACGTTTTCAGAGAAAAATGACAATGCAATTTTCGCGTTTCTCAGAAAACCTGTGTCACGCCGGATCGCAATTGTTTTCAATTTTGTGCTTACTTTAATTTGCTTGGAAAACCTTGATATACAGGCATAAAGGCACTGATGGCTTTTACGTTTGAATAGTGTTTTTGGGGTCGTTAGTTTAGGTTTATATTCTATGCTACACGATAGATAAAGTGTTGTAATTGTGACCGTGACAGCATAATTTCACTCGTTTGTGATTTTTGGCTCGTTAGTTTAGATTTATATTGGATGCTACATGGCAGATAAAGTTCTGTTTTTATCTAATGGTCACGTTTGACAGCGATAACATAGTTTTTACTTGTTTAAAGCTTTAAAGCAAACCGCAGCGAAGCTTTAAAAGTTTGCTCGAGCCCCGCTAGGTCCTGTGTTCATTCGAAGTTTGGTCCATTGTTTTCGTTGATGGACTCTTTTCTTAAGCTATATTCTACGTTGAATAATCCTTCTCCTCGGTAAATTAGAAGGTGAGAAGAGCAGTGAAAGTGACTGTTCCACTTAACATCAATTTTTGTTGTGTGTTTTAAAATTTATAGCATTTAGTGAGCTGGATGAATTGTTCATTCAGTGAACTGAAGCATTGAACAGATGTACTGAACGAAAGACTTCATTGTTCTCCTTTGAAGTGTAAAGGGTGAGAAACAAAAGACAAATTATCGCACAAGTCGATCGGTTGGCGTAATCTCAACACAATGTAACAGGCATGCGTACAGTTTTGCCTTTTCAATTGAGACACAACAGATCTTCAAATGAAAATTGCGTGACATTGTTTATTCTACAGCAGGCCGCAAGAAGTTGTATGGCCTTTGTTGTCTCACGATTATTTACAGAATGCAGACGTAATATTTCAAAATGGTCTTGATATTTCACACTTGGAATTAAAAGCATTAAAGCAAGGCAATTGAATTAAAAAAAAAAAAAAAAAAAAAACTGGTAGGAGAACAAAATCACAAGTTTTCCGGATATCCACTGTCACATCAACTATAGTTACAAGGATGGAATTGAAATCAATCAGGGCTTCAAATAATTTCCCAGCTAGCACTGGTCAAATTGTCTGGTCAAAAATGGTTTTGTCCGGTCATATCCTTAGATGGCCGGGCAATTTGTCCAGTCGTTTACGCTGGTAAGGAAAAAATTAAGAGTTTCAAGTTTTAAATATTTAAAGGTTCAATATTATTGGCGTTCGTGAAAAAGGAGGGAAAAAAGGCGGATACTTAACTACCAGACCAAGAACTTTTAACAAATGATTCGTAATAGTCGTAAAATTTCCAGCTGTCATTGCACATTAGCAGGTATGAATTACTTTATTGTTTATTTTATGGTCCGTGTTGGTTTTGTAAACATGATGTGAGAAGGATAACAAAACCTTTCAGTGTTGATACAAGGGTGTACAAAATAACAAGAAAACAAGTTTACATTCATTTGTCTACTTGTCCCATAAGAATCAAAATGGTAAGTTATTCAAATATGGGCAACGAGTGCCACTCGTCACCTGAACCAAAGCGAGCGCAAGTTGTACAAGGCCTTTGAGTCGACAAAAAAGGGGAACGGTCTTGATTGATGGTTCTTCACCTGAAGAAGATCTGACGATTCAAAGTGAGATAATCAGGATGAATAATGCCATGAGAAACAGGGAAAAGGATGACGAGGGCAAGATTTATTAAGAAATATGAACATTGTATATATTTTTCGAGTTGATATGTTTTGTATTGTTCGCATGAAACCAGTCAGAGCAAAGTGCTTTCATGTCTTCAACTCACAACTGAGAAGCATTGCTTGTAATTCAAGTAATTCCACACAACCAGATAGTCATCCATAAAAGTCATGACTCATTCTGTCTTGTTAAATAATATAGTTTAAAAAGGCTCTAAGGGAAGAAATCAATCATCACTTGTGGAAGGTCCCTGATAAAAGCTTGGCTACTAAGAAGCTTTTCAGTGATGGGAATGTAGAATTGTATTTACGAACGTCACACTTCGCAAGCACTAGGTAATGTTTTCCCATGGAGTATAGACTTTAAGTTGACAAAAAGTAGCAAAATTAGGCTACCATTCCAGTGTTTTAAATGGAAAAAAGAGAGTTGTCTGTTAGTATCATTTCCCTGTCCCTTGTAATAAGATAGCAGTGAAATATTCTAAGATTATCATTTACCCTTACTCATAAAATTCTGAGCTCAAATCCTGTCAAATCAATGGACTTAGATTCTACTTGTGTTGCGTGTTGTAAATGCAAGTCAGTTAGATTGCAAGCCTCAGTCAATTTCATCAACTTCATAACTCAAGCTAACCGTATACAAGATGTAAAACTGAAGCAGTGGTTGTATGCATAAATGTGATACTGATTTTGCATGTACCATGCGTTCCACTTTTCCTGCATCGAGATCGATGCTTGTGTAGAATAAAATGCTTTGAAAATTTACTTGTTTCATATTTAAACATCATGTGAAGGGGTGGGGTACTTTATAGTGATAAGACTTAATTTATGTTTGTCCGGCCAAAAATGGGATATGTCTGAGAAAAAATAGGTTTGACCGGACAATATGACAGACACTAGCTGGGAAATTATTTCAAGCCCTGTCAATCAATCTTTTTCTACTCGCCATTTATTGGAAAAAAAACTTTTATTTTAAAAGACAAGAACAATTTACAAGAACTTTTAAATAAACTCCATGCTTATTCAATGTAAAATTATTTAGATGGTCCAATTTTTCATTTTTGATATGCACAAATTTAGACTTTGATACAAAGCAATCAATGCAAAAACATCAACCACTTATCTTTGCCATATAAACCGATCAGTTGCTATCTGAGCGTTCTTTTAGAAGGATTAATGTTTGTCTGTTTTTCACCTTAGGATTTATTTGATTTCACTTTTTTGATTGTTTGTTTCTTCAATCTTTTCAGTCTGTTCAGCTTTGTTATATAAAGGCAAATAAATGATGATGAGGATGATTGAATTGTAACATTTCACTTTTTAAATCTTTATTTAATTCAACCTTTCTTATGATACAATGAAATGAATTGTTCGTTAAAGACCTATGTCCTTGATGTGGCTAGAGGTTCCCGCGAGGGGAAGCCTACCTCTTCGGAGGTCGCTTGTGTCAGGGGTGAGTTACGACGAATGCTCTGATTCACATTTACCCTGCACAAGTGTGAGTCCAACTTTACCCTTCGGGGTAAAGGGTATAGCTCGAGTCAACTCCTTTGGGAGGGTATATGGACAACGAAAGAGCGATGACGACGGGTCTTGGCCTCTCCATACCAAGGCATTTGTTTTTCGCAGACTCATCTTTTCGTGTTGTGTTAAAAGAAAGACATTTTTTCCATTCAAGTTGTATTCCAACTAGAAAAGCGAAAAGTTATCAAATGATTGACTGATTGACACTGATTGGTTATTTGTCGATTTTTTTTTTATCGAGTGTTTAACGATTCATTTATATCTGTGATGTCTCACATCGGACAAGTGAGGTGGGAAATGGTGAGACCAGTTCCAGTACTCTGTTGAGTCTGGTGGGCAATTTCCCATGCATGCCTCAGTCTCCTGCGTTTACCCACACCTCCTTCCTGGTGGTGTTGGGGGCTTGAATTCCGTCCCAGGTCTCGCGGTTTCCCTGCTTACCAGGGTGTGCGAGCCGATGTAGGATTGTCAAGCAACACCTAACTTTCACTTCAACCTTTCCTACTGTTGTCGTTACTTCCTGTCAAGTGGTTTTAGCATTACTTATAGTGTCATTAAAAACTACAACATCAAATTAGATGCTGATTTATGTACTGGCAAGAGTATCGATCAAAATAATCCCTTGACAAGTAAAACAAACTTGTTCCAGATCAAGGCGAGAAACCGCGAAGGTGACGACTACGTCTAGGTTCATCCAGCATGGCGCTCAATACAAGTGCAACACTCAAAGTGACGATTGAACATGATCGCCATAATTTATGGTACTTCCGGTAACCAATCACAAATCAGCTACTCGTCACGTGTGAGTGTCAATACCTGGGGGATAGGGGGTATACCCTCTCAGACTGACCCACAGGGACTGGACCCCAGTCGTTAGAGACTGGGACCCATTTTTGGATCATGAATAAAAGACGCGCACCGATCGGATCACGGCACTATTGAGTTTTCAACTCGTATTGAGCGCACCATGGATGAGATAATTGATAGAGAGCTGAATGACCACATGGATGAATACGAACAAGTGAGTACAGCTTCTTTTTCTCTCAGATGAACAACGATGTTTGATCAGGAACTACGTTCGATCATGGAATTGAGTCTGGTCACCCCTCTATTTGAATTTCACTTTCGCACGG
The DNA here is from genome assembly GCA_964020085.1 of Micromussa lordhowensis. Taxonomy (NCBI): domain Eukaryota; kingdom Metazoa; phylum Cnidaria; class Anthozoa; order Scleractinia; family Lobophylliidae; genus Micromussa; species Micromussa lordhowensis. Next base: position 34,697,262 of record OZ026596.1, on the reverse strand, counting down.
AGTTGAGACATTTGTTGTTCATTTTTTGTTGTTACAAGTTAAGAATACATTCTCAAATTGGCCAAATCACAGCATGATTTGTATTTTGATTTGTATTTTGTATTGGTATTGTTTTAGGTCACGCGTATGAAAACGCAATGAAGAAAACTGTATGACGTGAAATCTTCCGTTAGAGAGTCGTTGGGACTGGTTACCCCCAGAAATCCAAGAGAACGCGATCCAATTGCCCACTTAGTACATCATTGATAATCGAGTGAATGAACTGTGGAACGATGTTTGTGACCAAATCTTGTTGTATGGAAAGTTCAGGGTGTCAAGTTCCTATTTTTTCCTATTTTTTGGCCTGCCTCCTATTTTCTCCTATTTTTTCATGAAATTCCTAGTTTTTTAAAAAATTCTTTGACTTGGGCCATTTTAGTTTCAATAGGAATAAAACGCAAACAGCGGTTACAAACACTTGCGTGAACTGCATAACTTTCATAAACTTAAAGTTTCGTATGTTACAACATACATCATCAGAAGTGATTATTATTCAGTTACAGATAAATTTAAATTCAAAAATACAACTGTACGGACTGGGAACTAACGAAATTGATTGACATAAAACGACAAGAATATGCTAATAATAGAGATGTAGTTTTTCCTACTTTTTTAGGGTTTTACTAGGTACACAGAAACAGTTTGAAATATTTGAATATAATTGCCAATAAAATTGATAAATTCTACTAAAAACTGAAACTTCATGTCAAAAAAGACCGGTTTGAAACCTTTATGAGTGATTTTCTTCTGAAACTCGGTTACGATATCGACATTCATAATGTAAAGAGAACATGTTATTTAGGGTCAGACTAGCTCGAAGAGGCACTGATTAAATTGAGTGAAAGAAGAGCGTTCTTGTTCAGTGCCGATGTATGAATATTGTAAAACTAAAAGACGATTTTTGTTGCTTTAAGTAGTCTTTATTGTGTTATCCTTGGTGGGACGGGTGAACATCCTCACCAAGTACTCTTTTTGTTTCAGAGCCATGACGATGATGATGAATGGATCTTTGACCCTATAGTTGACGAGATCTTGGAAGAGTATGAGGCCAGCAAAAGAAAGCACGAAGAAGCCTTCTCAGATGAGAAAGAAGACATACAATATGGGGGCGGTGCGGCTGCAAGTCCCCTTCTAGAGTTCGACCTACAACCCATCGGAGCCCGACGCAATTGGAGAAACGCAGTCGATAAACAACGCTACGAAGCCACGCTGCGACAACAGAGAGACAGTACTCCTACCGATAATATAGGACAAGAACTGACCCACGCTTTACGAAGGTCCATCCAACGACAGATTGACGATGACAACACCCTGACACCTCATTCCACTGTAAACTTCACCATGCAATCCAGTGCCTTCACGCACGCTTTCCAATCCACCACCTTCACCGTACGTGAATTCGTGCAAGGCAGTGAAAGACTGGATACCTATCTCCAGACCCTCGCGGCCAAACTCAATTCCAACGAAGAATTTGCCCCCGACGACACCTTCAGCATGGAAACCACTTTCATACGCACTCCAGGGCCAGGCAGTGGAAACGGAAAACGATACAAGCCGAGCTATGCTGCTGTTCGCAGTATCGCGAAAAAATCCCGCATCACCATCAAGAATAAAGACAACCTCTGTTCTGCGCGTGCCATCGTCACCATGAAAGCTTTGGCGGACGCTGACGGGAATACCAGAGACCAAGAGTACCACAACCTCAAACAAGGGTGCCCCGTCCAAGAACGACTCGCCAAGGAACTTCACCAACTTGCTGGAGTCCCCGAAGGACCCTGCGCAATCCCCGAACTCGAACGATTTCAAGCCGCCTTACCCAACCATCAGATCAAAGTCGTGTCCATCGATCCACCGCACATGATTATCTTTGCCGGAAACCCCGCCACGCCCACGGGCAAGATTATCCGACTCATCAAGGAAGACGGGCATTACGACGGATGCAATTCTTTTGCTGGATTCCTCAGCAAATCCTATTTCTGCGACGATTGCAACCGGGGATACGATCAGGAAGACTTTCGTCGTCATCCCTGTAAAGGCAAACGCTGCATCTCCTGCAAACGCTTGGACTGTCCCGATTTCCTCGATGTCAAACGACTCCTACAACCTGGTCAGTTCCCTACCCCAACCTCCGTCTGCCACCTGTGTCACCGCAAATTTTTCGGAGACCAGTGCTACAACTACCACCTGCAACGTCAGAGTCTCCACATCAAATCCATCTGTGACTCCCTCAAGAAATGCCCTGACTGTCGTCACGTGTACGAACTGGACGACAAAGTACGTCGTGGCGGAAACCGTCGTGCCCCGGCTCACAAGTGCGGATGGGGAGAATGTCACATCTGCGAAAAGAATGTGCACGTGGCCACGCACCAATGCTACATTCAACGGCTACCTGAAAGTGAGGACGATCCCAAATGGAAACGTGTGTCGCGCGATGAAGTGGGCACACGAACAATGCTCGAACCTGACCCCAATGATCCTGACACTCGTGTGTGGGTACAACGAGACCCTCCACTCCAAGTCTACTGCGACTACGAAGCCATCACGGATGCCGAGGGAAATCAAACACCCATTTTTCTCTGCGCCGAGACCGACGAGGAAGACGATACAGTCTCCTTTTACGGACTCGACTGCACCACGGAGTTCTTTCACTGGCTAGAAGAGATAGCTCTGGACCAAGATGGAGATGACAGAAATGTCACAGCCATCTTCCACAACCTGAAAGGGTACGATGGCATGTTTCTCCTACAATATTGTTACACCCAACACCGAGAAGTCAAAAACCAGATCACAGTGGGTACCAAGATTCTTTCCTTCCAGTCAGACCGCTTGAAGTTCAAGGACTCCCTATGCTTTCTCCCGTTCCCACTCGCCAACTTTCCTGCTACCTTTGGAATTGAGGAACTGTGCAAGGGATTCTTCCCGCATAAATTCAACACCTTGGAAAACCAAGACTACGAGGGACCCATGCCTGATGCTTCCCATTACGATCCCGACGGCATGTCCGCCAAGAAAAAAACCGAGTTTGAACGATGGTATGCTGAAAAAGTCGCTGCCAACTACCAGTTCGTCCTGCGGCGCGAAATGGAAGCGTACTGCGAGTCCGACGTCAAACTCCTCAAAGCTGGATGCATAAAATTCCGCGAAGAATTCAAACAGAAAGCTGACTTCGATCCCATGGAGAAATGCGTCACCGTCGCCTCCGCCTGCAACCGATTCTGGCGGAAGAAACTCGTCCCCACCAACAAGATCGCTTCCGAACCGCCTCGCAGCTGGCACGGGTCCAGATCCAATCAATCCATCAAAGCCCTCAAATGGTTAGCCTGGCAAGAACACCAACTACGGCTCCAACATCCTGCCCCAGGCGATCGCATCCGCACTGTACGAAACGGAGGAGAAGTGCGTGTGTTTGACATGTTTTTGTTGGACGGGTTCGATCCCTGTGATCCCGTCACTCAACGACCCACCGTCTACGAATTCAATGGCTGTTTATGGCACGGCTGTCTTCGCTGCTTTCCCAAGAACCGCAACCGATTTCCCCTATGCCACCACGACCGCACCCTCCAAGAAGTCTACGAAGCCACTCTCATGAAACAAGAAGCCCTGAGACAACGAGGCTGTGACGTGAAAATCATGTGGGAGTGTGACTGGGATCAAGAAGTGAAAACCAACCCAGATCTCCGTCAGTTCCTCGACACCTTGGAATTGTCGAACCGCTCCAACCCAGAAACGCCTTCTTCGGTGGACGCACGAACGCTGTCAAACTGCATCATGTGACCGAGAGAAGAGTCGGCGAAAAGATCAAGTACATTGACGTCATGTCCTTGTACCCCTGGGTCAACAAGACGCAAGAGTACCCTGTCGGACACCCAACAGTCCTCGTCAATCCCGACGATCAAGACATTCACCATTACTTCGGGATGGCCAAAGTAGACATCTTACCACCACAAGGACTCTATCATCCCGTCTTGCCCCACAGGCACAAGGGCAAACTCACTTTCCCACTATGTCAAGCGTGCATGGAAGAAGAGATGACCAAGCCCCTCTTGGAAAAATCGTGTCTCTGCAGACACACACCCCAGCAACGCATGCTGCGCGGAGAATGGTGCAGCCCCGAAATCCAAAAAGCCATGGAAGTGGGCTACACGTTGATCAAGATCCATGAAGTCTATCACTTCCCTCCCGAGCAACGCCAAAAGGGACTCTTCGCAGATTACGTCAACACTTGGCTCAAGATCAAGCAAGAGTCCGCCGGATATCCTGCTTGGGCCACCACCCCCGAAGATAAAGCCATGTACGTGCAGAGATACAAACAGAGAGAAGGCATCGATCTCGACCCCAATCTCATCGTCAAGAATCCCGGACGCAAAGCCACGGCCAAACTCATGCTCAACAGCTTCTGGGGCAAGTTCGGAGAAAATCTACACAAACCCACCACCGAAGTCGTTAACACGCCACACGAACTCTTCGCCTTGGTCTCCAATCCGTTCAACGTCATCCACCAAGTACGACTCTCCAACGACGACACGCTCAAAGTCGTTCACTCCAACCTCAAGGACAATCAACCCGACAACGGCAAAGTCAACATCTTCGTCGCCGCTTTCACCACCTGTCATGCACGACTCAAGCTCTACACCTACTTAGAACAACTGCAACAGCGTGTCCTCTACTTTGACACCGATTCCATCATCTACACCGTCAGGCCAGGTCAACCAGACATTGCTCTAGGAGACTACCTAGGGGACATGACCAACGAACTCGACGACGACGACTTCATCACCGAATTCACGTCAGCCGGTCCCAAAAATTACGGCTACAAAACCCTGCAAGGCAAAGTCTGCTGCAAAGTCAGAGGATTCACCCTCAATGTCCGTGGAGCCCAACAACTCAACT
>OZ026596.1:34664833-34687333 GCA_964020085.1 Micromussa lordhowensis | reverse complement strand
AGGAAAAGGCCAGCATTTTTGGTGCAAACTGATTAACAACTGAATGGTAACCCTCGAGACAACTTGTTTGTTCCACTGAGGATGCTTTCTCTATTGCCTTTGTGAGAGTGCTCTTGTTAAGGGCTAAACATAACTTTTCATAGGCCTCTGAAACTGCAATCAATAAAATAGATTGAAACTTGATTAGAAAGTTACAAGACAGTTAAAAGAAAGTTGTTTTTGCAGTATCATTATATCCAATTTACTCTAACGATTATGTACAGTGTACCTTTGGACATCCACAATTTTGGAGTGATATTTCCATGGGCGCAAACATTGAACAGCCTATTTGGAAGGTCCTTGTGCTTGTTAGTAACATGACTAAGGAAGGCTTGAAATTTGGCAAGCTTAACTTCTCCAAGGCATTCTTGGGTTGATGTTACTGCCCAGTAAAAGTGTCGCACACATGCTTTTCTCCAGCGGCCAATGATTTCGCAGTTCTTCTCCTTGCTAAGTTTGGTTAGGATTTTCTGGATTTCTACAGAAAGATAAAAACCATTGATAGCAATTGGATTATTCAAAATGCAACTTACATGTTTAAACCAAACTGATTCCAGTCAATGTGAGAAGCCACTGACTCTTGTAATCAAAAGCATCTGCTGATTTATCCCAGTAATTATACTTTTTGATATAGGTATGTTACTATTTACATACTTTTCCCAATGTGTCAGAGATCAAAGAAGTGATTAACAACTGGCTTTCCTAGTTCATTGCATTTCTTGCCACACTCCTCTCTCATCCATTTAGCAATAGAGACATGTCCGTCAGATATGAAGGACTTAAAAATCATGCCAGTGGCTAACAGAAAGGTGAATGCTTCCTTGAAGGCCATGAACTCGATTCCTGAACTGCTTCCAGCCTGGTTAGCCTAGAAAGTAATTTAAGGTACAGGTTTTATTGTGGAACCTCAAAGTATGTGTCTGTCTGTGTCTTGTATTTTTCTCTCAGCAGGTTTCTCTGTACATGTATTCAGGACAAGCGAGACAGTGGCAGATCCAGTGAGGGTTCAGTGCCCTGTTTCCAAAGCTTGTGCCTTTCAGGTAGTTTTTAACCAAGGACACCACCTTATACAATCCAAGGCCCCTTTCTCTTATGCCAGTCTGCATCTGCTACTCTTATTTGCGATTACATCATTCTTTAATTTAATTTTCACAAAAAAGAGATCCTCTCAGCATTGATACTATTGATTAGTAATTGGACCACTTGATTACTTGGGAATCATACTCCCCTTACTATAATTACTATTGCTTATCAAAAGTAGTCACTAATAATACTATAAGGTGGAGCATTCGAATTGGAGGATGTACAAGTAACACTCTAATGGGGATTAACCAAACTTGCATCACTTGCCTGCACAAGAACAATGTGAATGATAAGACCCACTGTACAGCAGAAGATTGTATAAGTTCCGTACTTAGCAGAATGGCCCATGCTATCATGGCGCCCATCTCCAGCCAAAACAACCTCTTTTCCATTCAGAGTGTCTAAAATTTTTTTCTGGTATTTACGCCAGAATGATATCACCGTTGGGATGAGGAAGTGTCTCTGGTGGTAATAATAAGTGGGCTCATTATATACCAGAATTCCCATGTGGCGAAACACCAAAAGTACCTTCTTTATAGAGGCACCCGCACAAAGAACTGCAAAACTTAGTAGAAGATTACCAGCTGGGAATTTCCCAAGAAGAAAAGGCTGACTTTTCCATGTAAAGATTTCTTTACATTTGCTACATTTTGTTTCAATTGTCAGCAGGGTTCCAGTTTGCAAGGATGTGACTTCAGGGTTGGGAGTGAAGCATGTATGACAGTATTGGAAAAGGAGTAAGAGTTTAGAAAGAAAGACAATTCCTTTAGGCTCCTCTCGTGCATCCTTCTATGCAATGCCCACCCTATTGTAAAAAAAAAGGAATTATGGTAATAAATAGCAGTGAATGTACATGTATTGCTGGTGTGTTTCTAATATATTTCATGGCACTCGAGCCTTTTAGAAGTCCATAGACTGGAGTTGTTTTTATTAAATACAATTGCAAATTGCATTATTTCTTACTACTCTGTTGTTTTTTTCCTCAGTACTTATAAATTATTAATATACTCAAATAACTAGCTACTCCAAGAAAATGAAGGGAATGCCTTCATTTGGTCTGTTCCTAGTGGATAATCCTGACATCAATTTTAGTATGATAGTAGACTAAAGTAATACCCAACATTTGTTGTTTGTTTGTTGTCATCACAGTCATCTCCTAATTTTATGTAGGCTTCATCAATATCTTCAGGGGTCCAATTAGGATCCTCATCATAGATGGCGCCACCTTGATCACTTTCCTCTGCATTGTCATAATCATCCAAATGATCAGACTGCTCTGGAATGGGCGTGGGTTCAACTTCTGTGGGAGTACCTTAAACAAGAAATACATGCAGTGCCAGTGAGATATTCTACTTGAAGTTGTTAAATAAGGCAGTCCTTAAAGATACAATAATATATTTTTCTGGGTGGGGTGGGGAGGGGGAAGATCATAGACAAAACCAACCTTACTCTACAAGTCAAAAATGTAAAGGTTATAAAGGAAATTCCATGAGCAAGTCAATTTGCAGTTAGGTAAAATTTGCCAAAAATAAATAATAGAAAGCATGGAAGCTTACCAAAATGTGTGGGAGTGAAGTCATGTTGATCCTGCTTAGTTTGATTTTGAAACGTCTCAACCCACTGTTTTTGGTTAAGTGCCATCCTGTTCTTTAGCCTGGTAATTTTGGCTTTTAGTGATTTGATTTCTGTCTTCAGGTCTTTGTTTTCCTTCTTTAAATTGTCACATGTCTTGCAGTCGTCTGGAGTTTGGTCCCACTGATCAGACTAACCAAAAAAATTGACACAGGTTTAATTTATTTCTCTTTGTACTAAGTTTTTTTCTGCATGGTTATTCAATGCTTACATATTATGGTAGTCCACCCGGGGAGAAACTAAGAATTTTAGAAGAGATAACCTTTTTTGTCAGCCAGTTTATTCTTCTAAAAATAATGTTTGTAGGACAAAAAGCAAATTCTTACTGTTTGGATGAACGGAGTTGATTGTCGCTCTGCAGGTGATAAGGAGGTTGTTAAAGGTGTCGCAGTTGAAGGACCAGCCTGCAAATAAAACAAAAAATTAAACTTTGCAAAAATCTAGTTAGTTTACAATTTAAATTTATTCTTACGTTTATTAGTGTTGATGAATAAGTTGATTCAAATTCCAGTTCTTGATCTTGCACTGATGGATCATGATCTTTCTTTTGATATGGAGCCGCGTCAGCGATGAACTGGTTAACCTGCAAAAGGGGAAAATTTAAAATAAAAGAACAAGGAAACTTGTGAAGCCTTTCCTTCCGAGAATACGTTTCCTCTTACCGTTGGTGCTTCCAGCTCTTGATGTCCCGGCAGTGTCAACTGGAGATGAGGTTGTTCCATCGACTCGTCGGTAAGAGGTGGGTGACCTGAGGAAAAAAGTATGGGTACAGAATGACTGAGGTGATAAAAGAAAAAGGGTATAGACACGGAACATTTTACCTGCATTAATTCAGGCTCGGTCTCTACACAGGTACTGGATGCAAATGTTTCCAGTTGCACCGGGGGCAAAGCAGTGCTGTGGTCGCTAAGGCTATCGTGTTCTTCATGTATTTCTTTCAATATCTGCAAAATAAAATGTATAGCATTGGTCTGAAAAAACACGGAAATCGCATGTAAGCGAGAAGAATCCAAGGAATGCGAGGTGCGAACAACTCTCTGAACTTTTAACAATTCTCTAGCCCTGTGCCAAAGCAAGCGAGGGTATACTAAGAATTGTAAGATTGCCTAGCTAAAACAAGTTGCAATTAGTGCATAGGGAATATAAGCTGAACATAACTAAAGTATAAAATAATAGCAGCACTCTATGCGTACCTTACGACGGCTCCTATGCGAGAGCGGCTGATCGACGGATTTTTCAGATTTTCGCCAAACAGTAGGAATGGATCCTGGTTCCAACCTTCTTACATTTCCTTCCATGTGGAACAACCTCTTGAAGCAGTCATCGGTAAAATGTTCCGAACAAACCATGAACCGTCCTTTGGGGTCGAAATGTTTTCGGTGTAAGCAAACGAAAGCTTTCCATTTCGCGTAGAGACCCTTGTTTGCTGGCGACCAATGCAGAGAAATTCCAGCCTCAGGATTCGATGAATTGCTACAGCCTTGGACAACACAGTGGCTCATAATGTCGCCACAACACGCCGAAAACAACAACTACTCAATAGTTTTTCGCAGATAAAAATTTACCTACTTTTCGCAACGAAAACTCCCACTCTGCATACTGAATTAGCCACATTTTCAGAGTTTTGTTGTGACTATGACGTCAGTTCCGTTCTCGACCCAATCCTCCTTTCAAACTCGGTCTTTTCTAATTCGAGTAATGGCGGACGCTTTGAGCATGAAGTTACAGTCATATTTATCGGACTTTAGAATTTAGAATTCTGACTTAAGATTTGGCACAGTTACTATTTGGGTGATGTACTTTTCATATCCGGTAAGATTAAAGAAAGTGTATTTTCGTCGCAGTAGCACTTTAAGGTATTATTGTTTTCATTTGCACTTTCGTGATCAGTGGTCTTGTCATCTCCATTGTTGTCTTCTTTTTCATGAGTGTTGTCAGCATGATTACCTTCACTTGTAGTTATCTCTTCATCATTACTGTTGAAGTTGTAATTTTTGTTTTTGTCTTCAAGTTCTCTCAGATCATTGGTTGTTCTATTATCATTCTCTGAATCAGAACCATTTTTCTTGTGTGGATTTCCAAGCTCAATATAATCTGCCTGAGAAGAATAGATATGAAATCTGACTTGTTGACCCTCTTGTGGGTAGTTGTCAGTGACAAAGTTGGAGAGCCAGTTATTTTTTCTCAATTGAGTTTTGACTAAATAGGGCATTAAGGTCAGTGTCATTTATAATGCTGTGGTCATGAAAAGAAGGGATTTCTTTTACAATAGCATCTGCCCTAAACTGTAAGTGGTAGGGCAAAGTGAAGGGCTTCGAAACATCAATCAAAGGTTCCCTGAGCAGCTCATGGATGAATAGCCCAATGCCAAGTTTACTTTTGCCCCTGTGGGAAAGTGAGTCTTTGAGCAAAACTATGGGTATGAAAATATATGTCACTTGCGCCGTCAATTGCATGAACATCAAGTGATTTTCATGGGAAACGTTTGGTGCAAGCACTCGTTTGGCAAATAGAAACTCCGACGGTGGAAGTCAAAGTCTACATATGTGCCAAGCGGCCCATCAGGCCAGAACTGATAAAAAATAATCTCAAAAAAAAAAAAACCATCTTGTCACGCTCTGTTTACAATGTCCGATTAAAAGCTTTAGATATCAAGAGGATGGTACAGGGAAGTCTCTGGCACGGTTCACGAACCTAAAATACAGAGGATATCTCATGATTCTCGGATAAAAAAATTTTGTTTTCTCAAATTATGAAAATAAGAAAGTAAGATACTCTTTTTAAGGACCTGTTCTTACACTAAAAACAGTGTTTGTAGGAAGCAAAATTGCGAATGGCTCAATCAAAGCTCTGTATAGGATATTGCATGTCTAAGGCACTCTTGATAGACCACTGTAACTATTCGGAGAAGTTGTGTCTTCAAATCATGTAGAGTTGTGTGGTAAAATCACGAATATCTTTTAATAATTTAGGTTCTTCATGGATCACGCAAAATCTTCAGATGTATGAATCAGGAAGAACAATTTTTTAAATTCATGTTTCACGGAAAATAGAATTAGCTAATTCTGCATCACGACCCTTTATCAATATTGAAGTTCGCATGAAGCCACCTGAATTAATTTGGCATCAAACAATTAAGGCTTTAGTTGTAAGCTACTGGAATGTTTGCAGAACGTTTTCTTTGTATTAAAGAAAAAAAATCAGCTAAAGAAAAATTTAAAAACCTTTTCCCTGTTCGTTATCTCTACAAGTCTTCTACATGTACTTTCTAAAGTGCTCTGGCTGCTCCCAAGATAAAGTATGTCACAGCTTTTCGTTGCAAAAATAAAAGAACTGCTCACATTCTCGCAAATACCATTCGATAGCTCTAGCAAATCTTATCCCTTTCATTAAAAGGTCAACTTTTAGCTTCCATGTTTTACAATCGTATGATTTCATCTGTGACATATGATTACAAAATCCGTTAACAACTTGTTATCCGCCATAAAATTACATAACACAACAACACATGTGTTCTTCCCAAACATTTATGTTTCATCAATTACCTTATTTCACCAAATTCAAAAGAACTCCACTTCTTGCATATTACTCCTATGAAAAAGATCTAACAATTCTTATTGCTTTTTAGTGGAAATTGGCGCTAAATACAATAACATATTGTCTCGGGTTAAATGTGATGTGTTTATCTTGCCAGAAACACAGCTATATGCCGTTCTCTGCACTGTGACATTAGAGCATAGCAGAAATACATGCTAAAAAGATATCTCCAAACACTACATAATATTACTTTGGCGTGGTTATGAAAATAACTATCTTGTCTTGTTTCAACAAATACTTGGAGCTGCAAGACTTGCGTTGCTTTTGAATTATGGTATTTCATAGAACATGTTATCAAATTTAATTCAACAGCAGTTAGTTAACTGCTGAAGGGGAAAGCTGTTTAAGTATGTCAAAACTGTACGATGAATAATTGCTTTATATTTATTACATATCTGAAACTTTATGGAGGGAAATTAACTTAAATTGTTGTGGGGTAGGTTGTTAGTTCGTGCAAAATACAACATTACAACTGTTCTATATTCACCAAAATTTCTTGTGAGCTCTGTTAGCTTTGATGAAGACTTGATATTTTACATCCTTGAATTCACCAGTCTACTCCTGTGCCTCTCAAGAAGTGAGTGAGGAACTAATATTCCCACATGTTTTAAAACGGATGTGAAGAACTAGTTTTCTATATTCCAAGCAACAGGTAGTAGAGATATTTACATGGCTATGTTAAGAACAAAGGCTTATACATAGGTTATATTTCCGACTGTAATATGTAACTAAGCTTGGTTTGTATAGCACTTTTATAGCACTCTGCGAAAGTTCTCTTTGTTGCCGAGATACGCTATGCTGTTGAATGTCTTCTGGTGTTTCCATGTCCATTTGTTACAGTTACTGCTGCTTAGCTTGACAAATTTCAATATTACAACTTCCTGAGTTGAACCAAAAGCCATCTTCTTGCCGCGTAAGCCGTCATTTGTATGAACTCTATGTTTTCGGACAAAAAATTTGTCTTTCTAGTACCCCGCTAAAAGCTGCTGAACCTACACCATGAATTGCCTAGGACAAGAACCATACTAAGCAGGGGAGGGTTGGGAGAAACGATTTAATCCGGTTTAATGAATAAATTAATCAGAATCGAGTGAGTGAGTGATCTTGCGCCATCCGATTGCCCCCTATGCTCATGGATATTATGTAACATCCATGAGTAAAAAGGAGTTGTAAATGTTGCAGAATATAATGCTGTATTTTCATTATTGTTGCACATAAGGTATTATTGTTTCCATTTGTACTTTCGTGATCAGTGGTCCTGTTATCTCCATTGTCGTTTTCTTTTTCATGAGTGTCGTCAAGATGATTACCTTCACTTGTAGTTATCTCTTCATCATTACTGTTGAAGTTGTAATTTGTGTTTTTGTCTTCAAACTTTCTGAGATAAGTGGTTGTTCTATTATCATTCTCTGAATCTGAACCATTTTTCTTGTGTGGATCTCCAAGCTCAATATAATCTGCCTGAGAAGAATAGATATGAAATCTGACATGTCGACCCTCTTGTTGGTAGTTTTCAGCTACAAAGTTAGAGAGCTAGTTATTTATCTCCATTATTGTCTTCTTTTTCATTAGTGTCGTCAGCATGATTATGTTCACTTGAAGTTATCCCTTCATCATTACTGTCGAAATTGTAATTTTTGTTTTTGTTTTCAAGCTTTCTCAGATCACTGTTTGTTTTATTAATCACTCTCTGAATCAGAACCCTTTTTCTTGTGTAGATCTCCAAGCTCAATATAATCTGCCTGAGAAGAATAGATATGAAATTTGACCTGTTGACCCTCTTGTGGGCACACAACCCTCTTTATTGTCCGTTGAATACCATCAACAGCCCCCTTTTCATGTGACATGGCAAAAACGTACCATGTGAAATTCATGTCCTCTGATCTAAACTTGTGGTACAAATTCACCTTGTATCTGTTCTTAAACTCAGAGTTGGGCTTATCTGAGAACACATGAACATGTTTAAGCTTGGGACCCTGATCTGAAAGAAGTATTTGAAGTATCCTGTCCATGGAGACAGTAACAGGTTTCTTGTCGTTGTTTTTGTCATTTGTTTTGAAAACTTGGAAGCTGCAGGTCCTCTACCTTAGATCATCACTGATAGTCCAAATGGCAACTGGGAAAATGGTTACTTGTTCCTGGTTCCAGTACTACTGCCTCAACTTCCTAAAGGTGTTGATTTTGTTCTCAAAGTATTTTGATTGTTGCTTCTTGTTATAAACATGTTTCAAAAGATTTTTCCACTTGTGTTTTTCATAAGTTTTTCCCACTGATTCCAAGTTACCATGAAACTCAAAACTTCCTCAGAATATACTCAAGCCACTCTTGGCATTTATCACACTGCCCAAGTATATAAACCTTTTAATCAGGGCTGCATACATAATAATCAACAAAGTGACCTGCCTAAGTTTGGAAATCAGGGATGCTTTTAGATAAGGAGACTCACACGATAAGCAAATGTTTTCATGATAGGAACACAGGCATGCTTGATTTGTGTATTGTCCTAAAAACAAGGACATTTTTGGTTTGCAAAGTGCAAAACTTATTGAACCTAATGTTAACTAAGGGGTGCTCTTCCTTAAATAGGGCATATGTTTCTTTTAATTACCACTACATGTGCTTTTTTTGTATTTGCCATTTCTTGCTATTGTCTCTTACTGCCAGAAAGTGACATTTTCTTGGCGTTTGTCAAAAGACTAAATTTAAAAGGAAAAAGTTTTCAACAAGTTGAATTGTTTCAGCAGGAATACAGTTTGGAGTTTGGAAGTTCATTTCTTTAGGTGCTGTAATACCCTCTGGACCAGGCAACTTCAGGATTACAATTTTTTTCTTTTGTGGACTTTGTGGGAGCACTGGTCAAGTTTCAAGTTTCAAGTTTATTAAGAGAAATAAAGAAAAATACAAAATCTGATGTACCACTGCTCGCAGTTAGCTATAGCTATTCGAGGCGAGCAGTGGCTTGACACTAAATAGAATAATTACAGTAACATTACAATTAACATTAACTGGTTTTACTCTATTGACTTTTTTTTCCAATTGCTTAAGTTGTCTTGTACATAGGTTCCTTTACCCCAGACTTTGTACTTTTTTTTCTTCTTCTTTCTTCTTCCTAGCCTTGAATCTTCTTATTCTCTCGTTGTTTAGTTTTGTTTTCTTGTTAGCATCAGGATCTGTAGTGTTTTGTTCTTTTGTTCTTGCATTTTGTTTCTTTTTTCTTTCCTTTTGCTTTTAAGCTTCATACTTCACAGGATTAGTTCTTAGTCTTTTCTTAAAGGCTGATACTCTTTCTTTAACAAAGTTTGTAATAATAATATTATGATAAACCTAAAAATATGTATTGTGTCTTAGAGAGCAGGAATAAGAGACAGTAGAGCCAATAGTCACAGCATGGTCTATAAAACTGAATTGCACTGAGTATGCTCTATGTGGGTAAATTCACAGATGACAGTAATGTTTTTTACACAGAGTTGTACAATTAAAGTTTTGGTGTTTACTACTATTAAGAAAGAGAAATAACTTAGAATTAAACCTGATTTAGATTAGTTTAACAGTTTGGACACTGTTACTTAAAAAAAAAAGTTCATAAAAAAGTTAAGTTTGTCCTAAACTTTATTTCTGTAAAATGCATTTCATAGTGTTATGTCTGTAACAAAAAATCTGTAATTTCAGTAATGGTAGTTTTTTACCTCCAGTTTTAAATGCGAAACTAGAATAATATATTCAACATGATTTTTAAAAGCTATGAAGGAGCTTTGTTTTTTTCATTATTGAGTAGTTTTTGTCTAGTATGTTAATTTACAGGAATTGTAGTGTCTAGTGAACATGAACAATTGTAGGTTTATTTTCTTGTAAATATGTCCGTAACATTGTTTAAAACGAACATATTGCCAGCTTTTGTAATTGAAATTAAATTTTTTTTTGGTTAGTTAAGTACGATGTCAGGATTATTTTTTGTTTGGATGTAATGTCTATAACTTGGAATAGAATAGAATTGTCTGATAAAGGTCTATGGGTGGGAGGCAGTTTTAATCTTATTTTGAGTCTCGAAGGAGGGCTGTCAAAAAAATTGAATGTACAGAAAATGCTGATAGTACTATTCCAAGGGAAGTGGAGACTTACAGACAAGTTTTGCCCATAAATACTAGAGTTTATCCCAGTTTGTAGATTGAAGGTGCTAGAATTATTATGTACCTCATTTGCTTGTGATGGTAGTCCATTACAGTTCTCATGTTTGCAAGTTGTAAGGTTCCCCAACAATTCGTCAGTAGCCATTTATACACTTGGGTGTATAGAAGCATTGTGAGAGTTAAGTGTATTGCCGAAGAACAGAAGATAATGTCTTTTGCCAGGGCTTGAACTTCTGCTGCATGCTTTGGAGTCGAATGTACTTATGATGAGGCCCTTGTGCTTCTCAATCTCCATGGGAAGTGTTGAATAAACTTCTGTGGAAAATGGAATAAACCTTCATATGCTTTTAAATACTTTTGGGTTTTACAGAACTCTTTTTTTCCCAGGACATTTTATGTTGTTTTTGTGATACGTTGAAGATTGTTAGTTTTTGCACAATAAGCTGGTTATTTAAATATATTGTGTTATGTAATTATATAATGCTTATCGGTATAAGAGTTTTTTATGCCAGTTGTAGCATTATTTAATCACTTAACTAGAAAATGCATTTTGAATAAGTGGAATTGTGGAGAGTTATGAGTATTCTTGTTCAGGGTTAGTACCATTAGTATCAGTTAAAAATTTTTTCTTTGAGGAGTGCTTTTGTCTTATGTGTCTTAAATATTGTGAAGTTATATAATGGTGTGTTTCCCTATTTAGAGCTTATTCTAAAAGTAGTGTCACCTCTGTTTGTTCTTTTTTTTGTTCTTTATCCAGTGAACACCAAAAAATACCAAACACTTCTTGCTTTATTAGTATTACTACATATTTAACTTAGTTGCGCTACTTAGGTGTATTGTTTACAATGTTTGTTGATTTTAATGGTTTTTATAATTATTATTTTGAACTCATTTGGATCATAGCCATTTATCTTTTGGTTGCTTTACTCTTTTTGTACCATTTTGTGTTCAGGAATAGTTTATTTCAAGTACCATTATTTAGAAATTATTGTTGCTAGTGGGTGTACAGGATGAAAATAAGTGGAAATTACATAAGTAAAATTTAAGTATGTCAGCAGCTACATGTCAGAACATCAAGTAATACCCATTTGGAATATCATTTTTTTATGTATATTGTATTGTGTTTTATTTTATTTAGGTAGTCCATTTGTCTGTAGGCTATGTACTGGGGGTCATTGTTTCATCTTTCATTATTACATTTTTGCATTGATTTTGTATCTAGAAAAAGAAGTTGTTCACAATTTTCCGTTTTTGAAGCCTATGAAATGCAGGAAACATTTGTTTTATGTCACTCGCATTGTTATCAATGCTTTCTCATTTTAATGTTAAATATTTGTTGGTATGTCCCTTTTTTCTGGGGGTTTCAATAGAGTTCTTGAAAAATTTCCAATTAAATTTTTACCCTAGAGATGGAAGATGGAAGAAAAATTTAAAAAGGGAAAAGTGAATTTATGTTTTTACCAAATTATTGTATTGGGAAGTTGTAAGACATTAATAATAAGTTGTAGTTTTACTTACTTAGATGTACTGTATTTATGTCAAGTTCTTTCTTTTGTGATATTTGTGTTATGTTTGATAGCCAAGCGGAAAGGTGTATTGTTCTTCAATGCGGAGTAATTAATTGTTGAATACATTGCAACTTCAAGTTATAATGTTGAAAATGCTGCACTGTGGCTACATGAATACCCACTGAAGTAAACTTATGCGGTTATGCAGTTAAGCAGTTTTAAGACCTATATTTACTCTACCATTGTTAAAATAATAGGAAGCCTTTGAAGCCTTCCCTTTCTTCCTTCATTATTTATATCTTAGTATCAAAGAAAGTTGTCGTTCAGTTACTGTGTTAGGCAGTTATCAATAATTTTCCTGGAGCAATTACAGAATACAGTGCCACTTCGGTCCAATTTATATTCATGTATCAAAGTTCTTTGTAGAACGAGGTATAATACAATAGTTGCTATTCTTATTCAATGACATGCAAATAAGTTGCCCTGTATTCTATAGTTTAGCCATCTTTCTCTATAAAATATTGTTCATTGGTTCATGTAATACTTGATTTTCACTTGGTGCTGCTTACATGTGCACTTTATTAATCACTGAGATAGTGATACAATGTGGTTCAATTCCATCAATCTAGAAGTTATCACAAACAAAGAACAAAGTCTTTAACTTTTGCAATTTTGACAAAGAAGATGATTGAATTACATGACCATACATATAAGATAGCATAATGATAAATACCAGTTTTTTAAATTAAATCTACATATAGTTTTTTTAATTTAAATATCATGTAACTTTATTGGCCTTAAAATGACTGCATATGTAAATAAATATAATTCAAATTATGTACTATAAATTTCAATAAATTAATTTTAAACCACCTTTTTAAAAATTTTGAATTTAAAGGTCAATATAATTTATAAATTAAAGATGACACTTACCTAACGGTCTTCCAGAGAACTTAATTCTTCACATTGTGCACAGCACAGACTGCTGTGCACTAAAATCGGATTCCTGTGTTACTCACTGCATTCACTTTATTCTCTCCATTCATTGAATTTATTGTTTACATTAAATGATATTTTCTTCTTTCTTTGGCATGAACTTTAAAAAATAAATAAAGCAATTATTTTATAACCTTCACACAACTTAAATGTATCATTACCTGTAGAATATTATTTTCTCACAAATGAAAGAGGATTTTAACTGCGTCATGATCTGAATAGTAAACACCAAGAACACTATTATCAACAGTTTTAAATTTATGTGGTTTGATGTAAACTTGGTCAAGAAGACTCCCTGATAAGAATGTTGGTTTACTCACAATTTGCTGATAACCTAATGCACTTTCCAATATATTCTTTAAATATTGTGATTCTTTTTCATCAAAATAATTAATATTAAAATCTCCAAGTATTACATCAATTGTGTACAAATTTACAATATGATTTAAATTGTTAACAAAATCTTGTACATTAGAAGCTTGTTTTCTGTAAAGCAACAAAAATCTCATTTCACAATTTCCTCTACTAGTAAAAACTGTTCTGAACACCAAGCCATTTATGACTGAAAAGTACTTTTTCTCATTGACGTTGACTGTTGCTTTCCTACAAAACGCTAGGTTAGAATATCTGTCATGACTGTCTTGTCTGTTTAATATAAAAGGATATAAGTGATCTTGAATATCATTGCCTAAATCTGATGTCCTAAGTTGTGTTTCTGTGAAAAGCATCATATCACAATTGAAAATTTTTTTTATCAAATTTTATGTCAATACTGTGCTTTTGAAGTGATCTAATATTTAAAAGGACAATAGGTATGGTAAGGTCATGTTCCTGTACTTGCAAACTGTCAATCTCCTCTAGCAGTGATGTTTTTCGCAATCTTTCATACTCTTCAATAACTCTAGGATCTGCTTTGATATGTCTGTGTTCCAATTTTCCAAGAACATAAAGACCTTGAAGGAAAGTGGCGCGGCTCAAGGCAACATAAGTTTGTCCATAATGAAATGACCTTTGTTTAAATAAGTCAAAACTTATAACAATTCTGTTTAAAGTTAACCCTTGAACTTTATGAACAGTACATGCCCAAGCTAAAGCTAATGGAAACTGCAATCTCTCTATTTCTGGTGAAGAATGTTCCCAGGATTCAACTTTATCCTAGCTAAGATTGGTTTAATAGGGACAACTTTGTTTTCTATAGCAAACATATCACCAGATTTAATAATAACCAAATTAACAGCATTTTCATCATCAAACTTAATGTAGACAATAGTGGGCTTCTGAGAAACTTCATTCACTAAGATTTGTGTAACAGTACCTATTTGTCCATTTATGAGTCTATCAGAAATATTAACATAGTTTGTTAACATAATACGAGCCCCTTCCTTAATAGATATTTCCAAATCGAGACCACCTGTGTAAGAGTGTCCTTTTGAAAGAATTCTTTCAATTTCTTGCTTGGACACATTCTTTGGATATCTGTCCACAGCATGAAGAACATGTAAAGGCATCAAAATTTCTTGAAGTCGTTGATTGTTATAGTTCGTTACAGGTTTATTTTCAGCCCATACATGCAATTCATTCAAAGGATAATTATTCTTGTCATTTACATCAACTGCCCTAGATTGAATGGTGTCTATGTCAGCTTCTATGTGTTGAGCAACCCTCAGTCTGTTTAAGAGCTCAATAAAAGGCTGATCGTCCTTCTGTCTCATGATTTCAACCAGTTCTATCATCTTGAATTTGTGCCATGGATGTGACAAATTGTATACATCATTACTAAATTTGCAGAAAATAGGTTTTTGTTGGATGGGTGGTAGTTGATGTAAATCACCTACAGCAATAATGCTTATACCAGCAAATATCTTTGAACTTGAAGTTCCAAAAATTTCCTTGAGTCTTTGATGGATATGTAGTAGTCTATTATTTGAAATCATCGATATTTCATCAATAATCAGCAGTTTTAGTTCACTTAAACTGAGTCTTAACAACGTTTTCTTCTGATCTGGTAACGGAGGTAAATTAATTCCAGCGTGTTTCGGAATAGCTAGACCTGTGTTCACTGTCGTGCCACTAATATTAACAGCTGCAACACCGGTTGGTGCCATTAGCAAAACAGTTGGTAAAGATGGATCCACCGCATTATATTTAAACATATTTACTGCAGTATGATAAATTGTCCTTATCAAGTGGCTTTTACCACCACCACCACCACCGCCAGTAACAAATATATAGATAGGCTCAATAGTTTGTTTACTGAGGCAATTAACACTTTTAACCGAGTTTCTACACCAAGACAACACAACATCATAAGTGATAAGCTGTTTTTCATTTAATGATCTTACAGCATCACGTAGTTCGTCATCACTAATAGCAGATGGCTGGTTAAAAGTAGCTATTGCTGGAAATGTTTGGCTTGTTTCAGGTGGGAGTGATATCACTTCCTCAGGTAAATCTACATGACATTCATCATCTACGCTATTCATTGCATCGCTTGACAAGTCCTCATTTTCTTGATCATTAATAGGATCATATGATAGCAAATCTCTAACTTGATTCCCACTAACCATCTGTAACGCGATCTCGATCGCCTCAGCATTTGGTTCAAATGTTTTCCTATTTGCTTCTACTTTGCTAAAAACTTCCGACTCCTCAAATTTTGTTAAATATAAGTGATCATCAGCAAGAAGGTCAGTCTCTTTTCGCCATGGAAAATAAAGCATAAGCAAATGGTGGTAAAATTTTTCAGGCTCTTTTGCCCTACTAGGTGTGTGAAACCTTATTACAGCTTTAATCTTACGACACTTCATTGTTTCTTGTCCATTATTGAGCTTAATATTCAGTGGTGGAAAAATGGATTCACAATTAGAGACATGGTTCGATTCTACTACATCATCACAAAGTACTATAGGTTGAACATCGTTAAATTCATCAGGGTCTTTTTTATAGTCTGTATAGTAATAAGCTGCAAATTCTGCTAAGCATAATTGCTCAACAATATTTGGCCGATCACTGTATCGTTCGATTATATTTGACATGAAAATATCAGTACTCTCGTCATCTAAAGCTTTGATTTCCTCTTGAGATTTTGCAACTCGGCATCTTTCTTCTGGTAAACCAGTGTTTACGAACACTATGCAGGGAAAGGTCTTTCGTAACCAAAGCTCAGGCATACATCTGTAAACACATTCTTGAGCGCTAACTTCTCTACGAGACAAAAATGCTGTACCAACTTTTCTCAAGCTTTCTCTGATGTTCAAATTATTTTCTTTAGCTTCCCTTGCTGCGTTCATTATTGCTTGAGAACATTCCGTCTCGTCTTTTGAAAAATAAGAGCACACATACGTTATGCATTTGTAATGATTAAAAACAGGCTGCAAATCCACGTTAGCTCTGAAACCTTTTATTCCTGCTTCAAAGTAATTATTAATGAAGCAACTGTCCACTGCTCTTTTAAGGTGTAGCTCAAAATCAGAATCTGCAGAAATAGATAGAGCCCACTTATAATCTTCTTTGGAAACTTTGCACATAGCCAACACGTCCTCTGCACTTGTGCTTGAATCATAATCAGGCTTACTTGGATCTAACGTTTCGTTAATCTTTTCTTTTACAGAGCACAAGATTTCATTACGCTTTTTAAAGACTAATACTTTTTGTTCATCAGGAATGTCATCCGCTAGTGGCTTAGATACAATCGTTTCGTCAGAGAATAACTGCCCGAAATTAACCCATCGACTCCTGTGCCGGCCGTAACCGGCCGTGCGAAAACCCACCCCCAATTTCCTGTGCCGGCCGTAACCGGCCGTAAAAAAGCATGTGAGGAGAAATGCCTGTCCTACCCTCCCTGAAGACATTTTGGTTCTCCTATTGTACTATTGTTGTTAAGGACAAATAAACCAATGAAAATGGACTTTCTGAGCATATTTTTAGAGGACTTTAGGGGTCCTAGAAAGACGGGTTTTTGTCTTAAAATCACGCGCTCAAAAGTGCAGGTAATCATGGCGCGTTGCGGGCCAAATCTACAAACTTCCAGGGTCTTGTTTTCATTCCTAAAACGGAGAAATTACTCCTTTGGCACTTAAAATGGAAAGAAAAAACAAAAATCTATGTTTAGGTGGCCTTAGAATGGAAGATCAAGGTGAATGGAACCCTCAGACCTTTCTGGTGAATAATTTTTCCTTCCTTAAACCGTGGCGAAAACAAGACGATCGGGTGCGTTTTCAAGTGAGTTTTGAATACAGATCGCGGATTTAAAGCAGCTGCCTCGACTTTAGAAAACAAAAATGATAATGTGCAGTATTAGTTCGAAGTTGAATTCAGCTTTTAGCACGATAGGCAAAGCCACGGCCGATAAAATAACTGCAAAACTTGTAGGGAAAAACTCACGCTTTCGCTTTTGCGTGAAAATTAATTCAAACATGTGGTCATGCCGCGAAGCACGTCTCTAAAATTTTGAACATTTTTGTGCTTTTAGATAAGTTTTTTGCCTCATCTTGAATGAAAATTTATTGTTATTGAACTTCCTGTCACGTTTCTTTCATTTGGTTGCCTATATTTGGGAATTTTAGGTTTTAAAAGTGAACAGTATTTTTAAACGCTGGAATTCTGCATATTTAGTTTACGGCGACCCCTCGTGGTTTGTTTGTTTAGTGTATTTGCTTCCCTCAAATATATTTTATTGAGTCTTGTTCAGCTTCCACAGAACACCTGAGGATAGAACTAAGTTGGCACTAAATTTACACAGTTGAAAAACGATTCATCTCAAAATAATTGCCTTGTTTTTGTCATCTTGTTGATGTACATTTTTCAACTTTCTTTCGCTGCGCTGTATTATTTCGTCGGGCGGCAAAAAAATTATCCGATTTCTTCTTTTTGAATTGGTTTTACGTGTGTTTTTCGCATTTTATTTTCTGGTATTTTCTTAAATGTTCTCCGTTATAGTAAAAGAATGGAAATTCTGTTGTATTTGGTTTCGTTTCATCCTCTGAAGTAAACATTTAACTCATTTTTGCGTATTCAATTTTCTCGCCGTTTTGTCACGCGGCGAAGACAAAAAAATAATTTCTTGTTTTCTTACAAGTTATACGCATCAAGCTGAGTTCTTTTTGTTGATATTTTTTACCATTTTGGCCGTTCATTTATTGAACTTTAAATAAACGAACTCTTGAAACCTGATCTTGTGTCTGTGGTTACTGTGCATATGGTTTATTTTTGTGCTTTCACTTGCTCTGACATATTTCCAAAAAACGCCAGGAAATTAGGGGTGGGTCGCAGACAGTTTGATGCAGGAGTCAATGGGTTAAATCTGCATGGAATGTTCTTATACTTTTTACAACTTCTCGAATGTGTATGTTTTTGATACATCTTTACCAAATCATGAAATTCGCAGTCATTTTCCTTATTTGGAAGATTTCCTTGTACATGATCATCAATGTACCTTATGTAAGCTTCTTCGCTGCCATCTTTGAGTTCTGGACTGTCATATTAATGTTACACACAGACTTTGTAGAACAACAACAGTTTAATTAATCCAAGTCCTGAGTGTACATTTTACAGAAAACTCCCCGTGACCACGAGGTCTCTCTGAATGAATGTAAAAACACTGTCCTCGTGCTCATGCGCACTGACGTCATGACATCTCCCTCTTTGAGCTCGTAACAGACTTAACATAACAGAACTATCTTGAAAACTTGTACAAACACTAGCTTAACATATTTTGAGTTTCAATCAGTCCATGTCTCTAGAAACTAATGTTTTAAAAGGACAATCAAGGAACATAGTCTCTAAATCGTGCCGGCTTCCACACAACACGTCCACTGGATGTTCTCACTTCCGGGAGACTGGGCTGTACACCTGCGGAAGAGGCTCCCGCCGTTTCACAAGGTTTCACAATCTGTTGTGGCTCTTCCGGGCACGTCTTGAGAAAAGATGCAACCGACAACTGCAGGGTAGCGTTAGGGTGGCAACCAGAAGGGAAACGGGCAGTAGGTCGACCAAAGACCACGTGGAGACGAACCGTGGAAAATGAGCAAAAGAATGAAGGGTGGAACAGCTGGAGAGAAGTCAAAGTCATAGCGGAAGACAGAGTGGGTTGGAAGACGAGGGTTGCGGCCTTATGCGCCTCCTGGCGCGGAGAGATCTAAGTGCTAAGTAAGTGTGTGGCTCTTCCGGTTCCGCATCTGGAGATCCTGCACTTGGATCTTCTGCTTGCAACTCGGGTTCTAGGTCCAGCTCTGGCTCGTCAGGTATCTCAACTCTATTGGGACTTGTCACTCTACGCAGGTGTCTGCGGTTTCTACGCATCACGCTAGATGGTGTCTGGATGACATATGACCTAGGAGTATAGCTTCTTGCAATGACTTTTCCAGACATCTTCCATCCCTTTTGTTGATCGAGCTTAACACTGACTACGTCCCCTGGCTGTAGGTCAGGAAGTGACTTCACTCCATGCCTCTTATCAAAGTATTGACGGTAGGTAGTTTTGGCTTTCTCATCCTTGCTGGTAACAGCTTCTTGGTTTGGGAAGATCGGCTTCAAGTTGGATTCCAATGTAGGTAAAAGGGTGCGAATTTCTCTTCCCATCATCAGCTGACAAGGGCTTACACCTGTGGCTGTATGGGGTGTTGCTCTATAGGACAGGAGCGCGAGAAAGTGATCATGCTGCCTCAGTATCTTTTTGGCTATGCGAACTCCACTTTCAGCTTCTCCATTCGCTTGTGGGTAATAAGGGCTAGTAGTGGTATGCTTGAAGTCATACTCCTGGCTAAACTTGCGGAACTGATCGGAGGAGAATTGTGGTCCGTTGTCACTCACGATTTCGTCTGGTACTCCCCATCTGGCAAATATGTCTTTGAGCTTATTGATTACAGCATTGCTGGTGGTACTGGACATGTAAGCAATCTCTGGAAATCTTGAATAATAGTCAATAACCACGAGAAACTGTTTTCCCTCATGTTCGCACAAGTCTGCACCAATCTTCTGCCATACCCTTTCTGGAAGAGGTGTAGTGATGAGTGGTTCTTTTCTCTGACTGGGTAGATTCTCTTGACAAAATTCACAATTTGAAACTTTACTTTGAATGTCACGGCTAATACCAGGCCACCAAACTGACATTTTGGCTCTTTCGCGACATTTGGTCACGCCCTGATGACCATCATAGATACGTTCCAATACTTCAGACTGCATAGCGGAAGGTATTACTAGACGGTTGTGATAGATGATCTTGCCATCTGCTACTGAGAGATCGCTGCGGACTGCATGGTATGGACGGATTTGCTCGGGTACATCTTTAGCATACTTGGGCCAACCATTAACTGTATAATCAAGAACACGCTGTAGTTGAGGATCAGATGAAGTAGAGTACTTAATCTGTTCCAACTTCTCGTGTGATGCTGGACGAACCGTTTCAGCAGCGTCAACATAGGCTTTGACATCATCCTCTGTGTCGGATGTTTGTGAGGGGACTGCAAGGGGATTTCTTGAGAGAGGGTCAACAACCACTAGTTCCTTTCCAGGCACATGTTCAGCCTTGACCTTAAATCTCATCATGCGCATAAGAAGACGCTGACATCTTAAGGGTACTCTATCCAGGTCTTGATGGTTGATCAATGGTACCAGTGGCTTATGATCTGTCATCAGGTCAAATGACTCAAGACCACAAAGGTAACGGGAAAATTTCTCACATGCCCACACTGAAGCCAAACACTCCTTTTCGATTTGGGCGTACTTCTTTTCTGAATCGGTCAGAGTACGAGAGGCAAATGCAACGGGACGAAGTTGACCACCATGTTTCTGTAGAAGGACACCACCTAAGCCATAACTACTAGCGTCCGCGCTGACCACTGTTGGTTTCTTTACATCGTAGAAGGCTAGTACGGGTGCTGTGGTTACCATGGCTTTGACCTTCTCGAAGGCTTCCTGTTGACGATGGGACCAAATCCAGGTACTATCAGATTTCAGCAATTCGCTCACTGGACTTATCACATGTGACAGGTTTGGTAGGAACCTTCCAAGATAGTTAATCATTCCAAGTACTTGACGCAATTCCTGTACATTCTGTGATGCAGGGAGCTCCTGAATTGCTTTAGCTTTCTCTGGGTCTGGGCTAACTCCTTCTTCGCTAATGACACTTCCAAAGTAGCATATCTTAGGCTTGCGGATTTCACATTTCTTCTCATTCAGCTTCAATCCGGACTTTGCAATTGTCTCAAACACTCGCTGAAGTACTGCGTCATGTTCTGCTACAGTTCTCCCATAGACAATGATGTCATCTTGAATTGCGGCCACACCTTCCTGGTCCTTTAGGAGGTTTGTCATTCGTTTCTGGAAAATCTCTGGCGCTGAGGTTATCCCAAATGGCAGACGGCGGAAACAGAAACGACCACTGGGTGTGATAAAAGTAGTCAGCCTTGAGCTTTCAGGGTGCAATGGTATTTGCCAATAACCGCTTGAGGCATCCAATTTCGAAAACACTTTGGCTCCTGCCAGTTTCGGAGCAACATCTTCCAAGGTAGGAAGAATGTACCTTTCTCTCTTAACGGCTTCGTTCAGTTTCCTCAGGTCAACACAAATTCTAACTTTCCCATTGGGCTTTACTACAGGAACCATAGGAGCGCACCAGTCAGTTGGTTCTGTAACCTCTTCTATGATGCCTGCTTCCAGCATTCGATTTAACTCATCTTTCACTTTGGGAAGTACAGGAAATGGAATTTTCCTGGCAGTATTAACACAATAGGGCTTTGCACTGTCAGTGAGCTCAATCCTGACTTGCTCACAGTTCATTAGACCGATATCTCCAAACACATTGGCAGTAAATTCTTCTACACATTGGACTAGACCCATTTGGCATGCTGCGTGACAACTTAGAAGGTTGTTTACACAGACTCCTTCAATGACATACATATCAATAAAGTACGGTTTGTTCTTAAGCGAAATTTCCGCTGTAAACTGGCCTTTACACTTAAGCATCCCACCTGGACTAGACAGCACAGCATTCGAAGGCTTTAGCTTGGGACGTTGAGGGAGGGCTTCATAAGTAGATACTGACATTACTGAAATATGGGCGCCTGTGTCGATTTTGAACTTGATGGGTTTCTTGTTGACATGTAACACAACACTCCACCGCTCTTCAAATTCATCACAAGAAGTAACAGCTCCAAGGAAGAATTCCCGATTGTTTCCTTCCGAATTTGACGTTACTTCTCTCACGGAACGGCAAACAACAGCAAAATGACCTGATTTGTTACATTTCGAACATCTTTTACCTCTCGCTGGGCAAATTTTGTCTTGTTTATGTAAGCGATTACACCTTGAGCATGGTTAAACTGGCGGACTATTCTTGGGTTTTTTGTCGCTCATATTACGAACCGGTCTTCTCGCTGAATGGGGTTTTCCTTTCTTTTGATGTATTTCTCCGAGGTGCTTGGTATCTGACTGGCCTGCAACTTGAACTTTTACCAGCTCGGACTGACGTGCCATTTGTATCGCAGTGTCGAGATTCAAATCTGACTTCATCTGCAATT
>OZ026596.1:34602333-34654833 GCA_964020085.1 Micromussa lordhowensis | reverse complement strand
TCATCTTTAATCAATACAATGTCGTTCACTTGGAGATTACGCCTTTCTTGATGCCATTTGGGGCGCTCTTGTAGTGTCGGCAAGTATTCGCGTTTCCATCTTGTCCAGAACAGGTTGCACAAGTATTGAACTCGGCGCCAACGACGTCGCATGTAAACGTCATTGCGTTGAAACTTGCCAGGAGGGGGCAGAACAATGCTGGTTTTCGTAGTCAGGATCTGGTTGGGTGTAAGTGGCAATGGGTCATTGGCATCACTTGACGTCATTGTGAGTGGTCTTGAATTGATGATTGCTTCAACCTCACACATCAAAGTCTGCAAAGACTCATCGTTTAATCGATTTCCATGTTCGCGAAGCAAGGTGTCCAGGATCCTTCGTGTGGTTCTTATTTGCCTTTCCCAGACTCCGCCCATGTGACTTGCAGCGGGAGGGTTAAGTTTCCAGTCGATTTGTTGTTGGCGTAGCTTCTCAGTGATTTCATCATGGTCCATTTCTTTGATAGCTTTGCGTAGCTCTCCTTTTGCACCGACAAAATTGGTACCATTGTCACATCTTAACTCACGTACGGGTCCTCTACGCGCAATGAAACGGCGCAGTGCGTTCAGGAAGCTGTCTGTTTCCAATGAGTGAGCTATTTCAATGTGAACTGCTCGGCTTACCAGGCAGGTGAAAAGTGCTCCGTACCTCTTGAATTCTTTGCGACCTTCTTTTACAAAGTACGGACCGAAGTAGTCAACGCCAACATAGGTGAAGGGCGGTGCTGGTGTCAGTCGGTCTTGTGGTAGATCAGCCATTTTCTGTTCTAAAGTGGAAGCCTTACTTCGTCGGCACGTGACGCATGCGGAAATCACCTGTCGTACTGCAGAGGTGGCTCCAACAATCCAGTATTTTTCGCGTAACCTCGAAAGGACATGGCCACGTCCTACATGTCCAAGCTGCTCGTGAGCATGGCGGATGATCAACGTTGTCACGTGACTTTTTCGAGGCAGGATAATCGGGTGCTTAGAATCTTCTGAAATGTCAGCGTTGCTCAATCGACCGCCGACGCGAAGAATTCCGTCAGCAATAAACGGATCCAGACGATAGATGTGGCTTGTCCTTCTCATCTTAGTCTTCTTACGAACTGCAGAATCTTTATCAAACCCTTCGCTGGCTTTCTGGTCTTGAAGGAAAACTTGAATCTCGTTGGAGAACTTGTGATTCTGTGTGAATCGCAGAATCGCAGCTTCGGCTTCTTCAATCTCTTTCACTGCTATGGGTCTGTGATATAAATTTCCAATCAAGGAGGAGTCAGGGTTCTTTCTCTTTAGTCTTCGTTCTTGACGTATTGCCTTTACACGCATGAACACAGCTACAGCTTTCTTTAGGCGATACCAATTGGAGAAATGTTCTATTAGTCTTCTTACAGTTGATGCTGGCTCGGCTATTGTTGTTGCACATGCTGTGACAATTTTCTTGACTTCTGGGTCTTCACTAATTTCTTCACCAAGCGATGACGGCTGTTGGGGCCAGTCTTCTTCTGGTCGCCATAGAAACTCAGGTCCTTTGATCCATCGACTGTGCTCTAGTAGGGCCTGTGCGTTTATCCCACGTGAAGCGTCATCAGCTGGGTTGCTTTTAGTTTCCACGTACATCCACTGACTAGGGTGGGATAGGTTACGAATGGTTTGAACACGATTTGCTACGAAAACTTGGAAACGTTTCTGATCATTCATGATGTAACGCAGCACTGTAGTGGAGTCGGTGTGGTACTTGACTACGTCAGGTGGATCATCTAGTTCCTTTTTTAGAACTTCGCCAAGACGGATGGAGACGGTAGCCGCGGTCAATTCTAGACGAGGAATCGTCATTACTTTAATTGGGGCCAATCTGGCTTTTCCCATAAGAAAGGAACAATGGATACGAGATTCGCTGTTACAGAGACGGAGATATGCTGCGGAGCCGTAGCCGGTAGCGCTGGCGTCAGAAAAGATGTGGATCTCTCTTGACGTAACCTCTCCAAAGTCGGAAGGTTTGAAACAACAATCAACGTTGAGCCGTTCTAGCAGGGGAAGTTCGTTTCGCCACTTTTCCCATCTGTTTCGGTACAATTCGGGAAGTTCATCGTCCCATTCGAGCTTTTCTTCCCTGCAGAGGTCTTGCAGTAGCTTCTTTGCTGTCAGCGTGAAAGGTGCAGCAAAACCTAAGGGGTCGTAAATGGAGGATACGCTGGATAGTATTCCTCTTCTGGTCAGGGGCTTGTCCTTGACAATAATGCGGAAGCCGAATGTATCGGATTCGACACACCACTGCACACCAAGAGCACGTTCGATCGGCAAGTCATCGTAATTGAGGTCCAACAATTTAACTTCCTTTGAACGTTCTTCCTCTGGAATGGACTCAAGAACACTTCGATGGTTGCTGATAAACTTGGTTAATCGAAATCCGCCTTTAGCGCATGCTTGACGTAGGCAGGCGATTTGGTTCTTACCATCAGCTTCCGTTTTGACTGATCGTAGACAGTCATCAACGTAGAAGTTGCGACGCATGGTGTTTGCCACAGCATTTCCAATTTCGTCCTCGTTCTCCTTCGCTGTGTGACGTAAGGCAAAGTTAGAGCAGCTAGGCGAGGATACTGCGCCAAAAGGGTGTACCACCATTCTGTATTCCACTAATTCAGCGTTTAAGTCGCCCTCTGACCACCAAAGGAAGTGGAGGAAATTGCGTTGGGTGACGGGTACTCGTACCTGATAAAACATGGCCTCGATATCAGCCATAAAGGCTACTGGCTCTTGTCGGAAGCGGGTGAGGACACCGACTAAGGAGTTGGTCAGGTCTGGGCCTTGTAACAGTTGATCATTCAGTGACGTTCCACAGAACTTAGCGCTGCAATCAAATACCACGCGGATCTTTTCAGGCTTCTTTGGGTGATACACGCCGTGGTGTGGAATATACCATGCATTATTGGCATCTGTTCTCAACGATTCCTCTGGTACTTTCTCTGCGTAACCCTTTTCGATCATGTCATTGATGAAAGCCATGTAGTCGCTCCTGTACTTCTCATTTTGTATCATTTTCTTCTTTTGCCAGAGCAATCGTTTAAAGGCTTGTTCACGGTTGTTTGGTAAATTGACATTCTGATGGCGAAAGGGAAGAGGGACTTCATAATGGCCTTCTGTATAACGGATGCCATCGGAAACAAGATCCATGAATTTTCTGTCTTCTTGGGAGTAGCCAAGATCTTCTGGAAGGTTGCACGATGCCTTTTCGTTAAAGTCTAGCTCAAACAGATTGAGCAAGGATTTGGGAGTGATGACTTCTTTAAAACTTTCCAGTTCTCTGACGGTTATTCTGTTGGCGGTCACTTTGTTTGTGTGTGGCTTGGTTGTCAAATGCAAAGGACCGCTGACCGTCCAGCCATGCTTGAGCCGTATTGCAAAAGGACCATCGCCCTGATTCGGTACTACGCTGAGCGGGACCAATGCGCTTGGGCAGTTGCTTCCAATAAGAAGACCGATTTCTAAATCGGGATCGTAGGCTGGAATTTCAGATGCTATTTCCTTAAGGTGCTCAATACGGCCTACAATTTCTGGAATAGGAATCTGTTTGACTTCGGCAGGAATCTCTTGTCTTGTGTACGCTCTTGGAAGTTCCACAGGATTCTGGCCATTCACGTCAGTCACGATAAGATCCTTTACAATGGCGCTGTCAACGAGGGTGCGGCCATGCATGGTTCCTAATTGCAATTTAGTTTCGGTACTTGCTGCTTTAAGGCGTATCTTTAGCTGTTCAGTGATAAAACATCTGGCACTTCCATTATCATAGAACGCGTACGTCTCTACTGGTTTGTCAATGCCTTTCTGCGTGACCGTGACAGGGAGAATGGTCTGCAACAGTATGTTACTTTCAGTATTAGACTCTTGACGGATTTCCACACGCGCGTTGTTCACTTTCAGTGGTTTGTCGTTGCCAGTCGTTTCTTGGCCAGCAGTGCCATTTTCCTTGGGAAAAACCATCTATATGAAGCAAAGTGGGATGCGGCTTCTTGCATTTCTTACATGTTCTCTTTTTCGTGCAACGTTTCGACTGATGGTTCTCGCCATAACAAGCAAAGCAGAGAGCCTTTTCAGCTAAGAAGGATCTTCTCTCTTCCACGGATTTTCTTTTATAATCATTGCAATCATCCAGATCGTGTGACTTTGTACACAAGGGACACCTGCGCGTACTAACGTTTCGGCTGGAAGACCCGGTCCCATGTGAAGGCGGGGGCTTGGAAACGGCGTCCAAGTTGGTGGCGAAACTGTCGACTTTGGACTTTGAGGGTGGAAACTTCTTGTTTTCCTCTGTAAGGCCGTTCGTTCGGTGCTTTGCTTTGTTGAGAGCTTCTTTACCATAAACAGGATCATTTGCAGTTTCGGCAGCATATTCCACGAACTCAACTGGCTGTCTGAAGCCTGCAACCTTGCCGTCCTTGCGTCTCGTTTTCACTACGTTTTCGCGCCACCTTCCTTGTAGAGAGAAGGGAAGCTTCTGAACTACCGATTGCATGTTTGGTGGATGATTTAAGACTGCTAGATGTGAGATTGTTTTCATTGCGCTGTTGCACTTCCTTAAGAAAATGGAGAGGCTTTTCAAAGCAGGCCCATCATCGTACTTAAGAGTTGGCCAGCTGGTAAGCTTTCTCATGTACGCCGATGATACTTTGT
Source organism: Micromussa lordhowensis (assembly GCA_964020085.1). Taxonomy (NCBI): domain Eukaryota; kingdom Metazoa; phylum Cnidaria; class Anthozoa; order Scleractinia; family Lobophylliidae; genus Micromussa; species Micromussa lordhowensis. The sequence goes on along the minus strand of OZ026596.1, from coordinate 34,650,148 downwards.
ATGGATCGCCATATTCCTCTTCAAGTAGCCGCCGTGCTTCCAAGTACCCTTCATCTGGCTCCATATGAAGACATCCACTGATCAGTTCCTTTGCTTCTCCCAAGAGATGCTGATCGAGGAAATAGAGCCGGTCTGTGCTGCTGATCACTTTTGACTGAATGCGCGTGTCGAACGCCATGAGGAAAGTTTTGAAATCCATGGGATCGCCTTTAAACTTTGGTACTTCTGGCTGGGGAAGGGTAATTGCGGTGGCTATTAGCTTCTGCGAGGCAAACATTCCCTGTATTTGTTCTTGCTGAACTTTAAAAATCTCTTTTAGAATTTCGTCCTCTCTGTTAATTGAATGTGCAACATCTTCTTTCTTTACTTCAACTGGAAAGGCACGGTAATAGAACTCGGAAGCTTCGGGGTTGAGTGGCCGGCGCTGGGACTCTCTCTCGATCTCTCCACGTTCCGATTTAATTCCGGTCGGACCTCTCGGAGTGTTGACAGGTGGGAGAGGTTTACGATCAAAGGCGGGTGTTGGTAACGCAATAAATGAATCCAGAGATTTATCTTGTTCCGGTAATTTTACTTTCTGTTCTTCTTCCATTTCTGCGAACACTTTTTCTCTGGCTTGAGCTCTGGCAATCTGAAGATCTAGCTGCAGTTGTTCTTCAGCGACTTGCAATTTAATTTTTTCTTGTAACATGGAACGTTCGGCCATTAATTCGGCGACCTTGGCCTTTTCTTTCAGGCGGGCTGATTGAATAGAGCTGGAAGCGCGTGACGTACGTGACGAGCGTGACCTGCGTGTTCGCTTGCTCGTATCCGATAATCCGTCTAAATGATTGCTAATTTGTTCTTCACAGCTCGTAATCCAATTAGCGACTTCTTTGCGGTACTCAAATATGTCGTTTTCTTTATCAGCATAATGACGAGATGCAGTGTCTTTATCTTCCGGCGAATCTAATTCTTCAAGATAGAGATTATGGGTGTATTCGAAATGTTCACACAATATGTCCAATTGTGTAAGTTCCGTTTTGACGACATCAAGATTATTTGTGTCAGTCATCAACTTCGTGATGTCGGTTCGTTTGCGGGTAACCGCCGATAGTGCTGTTGTTCGCTTTTGCTTTAGGCGCCCAATTTTTTCTTCCTTGCCTTTATCCGTTAGCTTTCGACTCCTAGTTCCTTCGTCGAAGTTTTCTGCGCTTTTGGTGATCGTTTCTGACCTTTCTTCATCGCTTACGTTAGCGTTCGTGAGTTCAGGTTCTTCGGGGTCATGCGAGATATCGTCATCTCTTCCGATCATTACGTTGACGGTTTCGTTCAATGTTCCTTTGTTTGAGCACGTGCTTTCACTCGTTGCCATTTAGACGTTTCAGACGAACCAAGCGTTTGCGTTTCGTTAATAGGTTCCCTGAATTTATCTTAATATCGAAACAATAGAATTTTTTGAAACGAATGTGAGGGGAAAGACGTTACGTTCCTCACAGGACGTCAACCACGTGAATTCCAAGTGTCGTTCGGACGTGCCAAAATATTCTTAACGCGCTTTAGAAACGATAGCTACAACAGGGTTCGCCACTTCAGCCAGTTTAGACTAGGTTTATTGAAGCGATGCGTTGAGACGTTACATCGACGCTTAAAAACCTTGTAAAAACGGTACTTGAAGTGATATAACAAAGCGGTAAACCAGGCGGTGTAACAAAGCGATAACCAAAGCGGTTTCAAAAAACTAAGAAGTAAATATAATGAAACTGTAATTAGCCTAACTAAAGAAACTATGAAACTTAAAAACAATTGTTCCGAGAGTAGAATGAACTATAAAATACAAAAGGATGTAAAAACTTACTTCTGTGTCCGCTTGAGGAATTTCACGAGTTGTAACGTAAAAGCCTTAAGAATCTTGATGTTAACACGTTGAAAGGCTAACCCGAACTAAGAGTTTTCCTGAACACGTTAGAAGAACGTCTAAGTAATACAAAGCATAATAGCTTTCTTTGTTCCTAACATCGTACGTGGGTAAACATATCCTTGGACTAACCACAAAAAACACGCAAAATGACAACGCAAGGAAACTTCTAAAGGCTAGAAAGGAAATGCGAAAAACCATAACTATTTGGCAGTAACACTCACTTTATGTGCATATAGATCGTTTCTACTGTTTCGTCGTAATGGTGTATTGTTGTGCTGTTGGATGCTCGAATGATTCTCGATCAGTTAGCAAGGAGCATGGAATAAGTTTCCACCGTCTTCCTACAGAAAATTCTCTCTTGCAAAAGTGGTTAGCAAAAATATCCCGAGCTGACTTTGTGGTCACTAAACATACTCAGTTGTTCTGATCACTTCGAGCCTGACTGCTTTGAATGTGATCTTAAAGCAGAACTTCTTGGGTTGAAATCAAAACGTACATTGAAGCCGGATGCAGTACCAACAATATTTGTCCATCGGCCAAGAAAGAAGCCTCGACTATCGTCTGAAAACCGTTTGCATGACAGAGCAAAGCAAGAGGTAAGAGTCTGAATTAATTTTAGCTACTTGCAACTTGAAGTACTTTCTTATCTTACATGTGGAGGGAACGCTCATGCAATTGCTCACTAAGTCACGAAATGTCTGCTTTGGTTTGCAGTATATTGCATCACTCACCACGGCACATCATGTTTCCCCTATGAATGTTGTGGAACCTAGTACCTCCACTGAATGTAATTCAGCAGCTGTCTCCCACAATTCCCAGGGTGTGCATGCAGAACCTGTAGCTAGTACCTCCAGTGAATGTTACCCGGAAGTTGGCTGCCTAAATTCCCAGGGCATAGATCATAGTGAGGTTGCATTCGAGAGGCCATTGCAGCAACATAATCTGGATTCAACAAAAGAGAATAAAACAAGTACACCAATACATAAGCTTACCAGTGATGTTGGGTGTCAAATTAATACACGAGGAGCACAACTTATGATGAAATCCACTGAGTCGCAAACTTACAAGTCTTCATTTGATGTGATCCTGTGTGACCAAAGCACTCAAACTGATGAAGACTTCCACAGAGAGGAAGTGATCTCTTCTGACGAGGTAGACCCGTCCCATGAACAGAAAATCACACCTGACAATTCACCTCAAAAGGATCCATCTTATGTACCATTGAAAAATGATGAAATGTCAGATCATTCAAACAGTTCACAGTCAGAAACTGAAGACTCAAAAAATGTCAATCCAGAAGATGATGTTAAATTCCTTGTTTTCAAACAAGAATTAGTGAAGCTTTTTAAAAAATGCCCCAGGTGTGGTGCAGGCATAAGAAAAAAAACATGAATCTACCCAGGGTTCTCAGTTGTTTGTTACACTTAAGTGCATAAATGGCCACACCTACTTCTGGAACAGCCAGCCAATGATCAAAGGGATGGCTGCTGGAAACCTTTTGATATGCTCATCAATTCTTCTAAGTGGGGCCACTTACACCAAGATAGCTACATTAGCTGAAATATTAATGTTATGCTTTTTTAGTGAGAAAACATTTTGTAACATTCAAGACTCATATTTATTTCCAGTAATTAATGAAATTTGGGAGGGAGAACAAAATTCTGTTTTTAATGATTTGAAAGATAAAGAGTTGTGGCTTTCTGGGGATGGTCGCTGTGACAGCCCAGGGCATAATGCAAAATATGGCACCTACACCATGATCGATCAACCCAGCAGTAATGCCATGGAGAGAGAAGGGTTTAAAAGGTGCATGGAAAATATCCAGGGTAAAGGGGCAAAAGTGAAGGTTGTGGCAACTGATCGCCATGTCAGCATAAAGTCAGATATGAAACGCATCTACCCTGATGTGGATCACCAGTTTGATGTGTGGCATTTAGCAAAAAGTGTCACTAAAAAACTAACTGAAAAGGCAAAGAAGAAGGACTGTGGTGATATTTTTCCCTGGATTAAGTCAGTCTCCAACCATCTCTGGTGGTGTGCTGACACATGCAATGGGGACAAGGAACTCTTGAGGGAGAAGTGGATATCAATTGTCCACCACACTGCCAACATCCACCAGTGGGACAGTGCAGATTATTATCATGAATGTCCCCACCCACCCAACCCAAGAAATGTGGCCAGAACCAAGAGATGGCTGAGGCCAGGTTCACCAGCCCACGAGGCATTAAAAGAAGTGGTATTTGACAAAAATCTACTTAAAGACATCCAGCAGTTGACACTCAGCTGTCATACTGGATCTTTGGCATCCAGACGAAATACCTCCCCAAGCGACAGCACTTTTGGTACAAGAGCATGGTTGCTCGAACACAGCTGGCAGCCCTTGACCACAATGCCAACACCAGCAGAGACCTTGCTACTGCTTCGAAGGGAGAAAACGAGGGAGAGCTTCATTTCAAGGTAGTATTCCCCAAAAGAAGTAAGGAATGGATTGCAAAACCAATTATGGAGAAGACAACAAGGGATCATGTACGCCCATTGGTGGATGCAATTGTCACAAGGAAGTGTCAAGATGCTGCCGAAAGAAGTGCCACTCTCACAGCACCACATATTCCACGCAACATTGCTTGCACCCCTTGACCAGATAAGGCATATGTTGTTGAAAGGCACACATCTAGATTTTCTGATACTTGAATGAATTTGATGTAATGGTTATTGAAGGGCTTTTGGCAATGTGTTCACTCACTCTGGAATTTTTTTTGTACATGTACACCAAACAAAAATTTTTTATCTTTTTGGTGCTTTGCTCTGGGAAATGTTATTTCCATTTAACTTTCAAAACAAACTGTTGCCAAGTTTAGGTTATTTAAAGCAATGATGTTGGTGTGCTGAACAATGTAATAATAGGCCATCTTTCCCAGTCAGCCCTTCAACAATTAATACTTCTATTATCATTATTAGCAACAACTCTTTTATACATGCCATCCAATCTATACATTGAAACCAACAGCAAACAGTACATTTCTATCAAATTTCAAATCAAAATTTATTCAGAACAAACCATGCATATTGTGCTTGATCATGGCTATTACTTATCAATATTTCGAAGGTGAATCGAGCAACTTGTTGAAAATCCAAAGAAAATAATTGAAAGAATTAGGTTAATTTTAGAGATCAGTGTAATAGTATTATAATTAGCCGAAGACGAATACTATTTTTGCAAAACATAAATGTGTAGAAAATCGATATCAATAAAGCATGCTAAAATCCACTATTACTTGTTCTAGAAAATTTAATTTAAATCTATTTCCGCCGGTTTGAATCCGCCATATTCCCCACTCTCCTCTGGAAATTCATTTCTAATTGCTTTCACAACGCACGCTGGAATCACTCGCCGGTTTTTCCTTCCCAGTACACCATGAACCCACCAAGTAAACTGACGGTAGGCTGCTAAACGCCATGTTCTAGAAGAGATCACAAATATGCGAATTACATGATGAACAAATAACTTTTGCGGCTAGATTTTTAAAACAACTAACCTGTTCTCTATAGGTTCCGGCAAAGGATTACAGCGAGCGTTGTGAATTGCAACAAGGGCAGTATTTAGCACATCGGTATCGAGGCACACAATTCTAAACTTTGCATGGTCAGTTGTGCATTCAACCCCTGACTCGTCGAACTTTTGATTAAGGGCCTCCAATTCCTGACAACAAAAACATTCATCGGCCGTCGACATTGGGACACAATTGCCCCCACAAATGCACCATTCAGTGTTTCCAACTCTGTTATCAAAATTGGCTCTGCTGTCTCCTTCGTCGCCAGTTTCTTCTTCCGAGTCAACTGGTTCTTCACCAGGAGGATAGGTTGGCTCAAACTGGAATGGCTGTACACCGCTCACAAAGGAAATCCGTAACAGAACGACAAGTTTCAGCTGACACCGCCTGTTTTCTTCTTGTTTACGAACTCAGTGTTCCCCATATCATACGTCATAGCATACCGCTGACATGCATTATGGGCCCGCAATGAAAAGGCCCGAAAAGCGGGAAAAACACAGTTTCAAAGCTAAATTTCTCGCGAAAACCAATAAACGGACAGGAATAACTATCCAAACTGGACTTTATTGATGTTAGACTTTCTAAAAAAAGTGTTACAGAAAATATCAATTTTTGCCTTCAGTTCTCCTTTAAGATGCATGCCACGGGCATTCGGAAATAGAAATGGGCAATCATGAATCGTACATAAATAATAATATGCGTACCATTGCTTTATTATGCGAGCTTCGTCCACGGCAATTGGACAAAGATTCGACCTGTAAATTTCGCTGGACAGCACTTTTCTCCAGCGTTCGTTTTTCAACCACACTTCCGGACTTCCATAAACGATTGAAAATCTTCCTTGAATAACACCCTTTGCATTTTCTTCGGTGATTTCACTGAGAGAAGCGGCAAGAATTCCAAGATTTGCCAGTTTGTCCACCTGGTCTTAAGATTTACAAGGGGCGAAACCACGACAACAATATGCCCAGCAGCTTCAAGAATTGAATCGTAAACAAATGATAGAGCTTGGTAAATGAGTGACTTCCTGTAACCAGTGGGAAGGTTGACAAACACATCAGTTTTCTTCTGCACAAACTGCATTAGGCATCTCTTTGATACGTATTCAACTCTCTAATACCAAACATTTCGCACACATGGCCAAAAACCGCATTTAAGTCTGCCATCTTGTCACGCGTAATATTTTTAATAACAAACACGAGTTTATCCTAAGTTGGAAAACGGCTTCTGATTGGTCCACAGTATACGAACAGAAGTGGCTGTTTGTACCAGCAGACGTTCAGGAAGGAGCGCGTGACGAGCCCTTAAGAGCGTCTGCGTGGGAGGCTAGTACCACCGAGGCTTCGAAGCACACCACAAAAAACGTTTGCACAGTCTTAGCAGGACATAATGCCGCCACGTTTGATGTCCCCATACTTCTGCTGAACGGTGGACACAATTTTGTCGCTGAACACACTTCTGTGAACATCAGGTGTGCCGACACTCTTTCACTGTTTAAATCACTTATCAAGGGCAAGCACTCACCTCTGGAAAATGGAAAATGGGGGCGTTTTGGTGCTATTTTTGAGATTGTCACGGCACAGAAAATCGAGGATTTAACCAAATCCAGAAAAAATTTTCTCAGAACTATTTCAAATAATAAGTAGATTCGTTTTAGCAAAAAAAATTGGGGGGTTGGGTGCACTTTAAAGTCTGCTCTTGTAGCTTACTTAACCAATAAGGAGCTTGCAATGAAAAAATTGGATATTTGAGACACTGTCCACAAAGTTACTACAGTAATAAAATTAGAGTTTATTATTGATTACTTTGTTACAGTAATGTACCTATTTGCGCTGTTCCACGACTGATAAACACAATTCCCCATGCACTAAGTGGAAGACGCTTCGACACTGATTTTATTGGATGGTTTTTACCAAACTACTTACAAGGACGCAGTAACAAAAAAGATGAAGAAGAAGAAGAAGGAGAGAGTGAAATTTCTCGCAAACAAGTTCAAGATTGTTTTCAATAAATTTTCTTGTGTGAAATGACTTGTGACCATTGTTCTATTCAACTACTTTTTGTTGTTTATGTGTATCAGCGCTAGACACCATTGAGAACAAAGAAATGATTGTAATATTTACCCTGTCTTGATAACGTAGATGAAAGAAGAGCATATGTAATGTATACAAACTCCAACGGAAAAGCCCATGTGACAGCTCTAGCATTGAAATTACAACAATAGAAGTTAAAAGCGCTAATTAATTGTTCACACGCGACAATATTCAGTTTTGGACAACGTTTTCTTAAGACACTTTATTGCTTGTTATTAGTGAACACCAAAAAATAATACACACAGATTTGAAATGAATACACCAAAAATACAACAACTACAAAATGTTTATGAGTAAAGCATCAGAAAATTAGGATGCAATCAATCGTCTTCAGCAAATTGAGAGTATTTGTAAGGGGAAGTCTTGAGTAAACGTCGAGATCGTCTAGAGGCTTTCTTCGGTTCATCGTCGAGGTGATTTACAAATTTGACAGACTGGGGGCGTTTACGCTTTCTAACTGGTGACAGCGTTTCGACTGTGGGAGGGGAAGTCAAAATGGAGGGAGGAAGATGAGTTAGAGGAAGAGGTTGCCATGGTAGATAAGGCTTGTGGGACTGTCACTTGAGTTGGTACTTGAACTGGAGTCACTGGTATGATTTCTGGTGGTTCTTGAACGGGGTTTGGCGCAGTCGGTAAGTCGCCGGTCAGTACATTCGCAGAAATTTGATTTGGCTCTTGGGGTTGGGTGGGTATTGTTGCTTCAGGTATTAAAGATTTGAGCTGGTGTTTATAGTTTAAAAACTTGTTTTGCAACTGCATGTACTGCTTCGCTTTTTGGCCTCTCCAAGGTTTGTACGTATACAGGAGATTATCCATATTATTCTGAATGCTTTGCATCTCCGAAATTGGCGGGGGCAACATCAGAGTTTGTTGTTTGAGGTACTGGAGCAGTTCTTGGGAAATTCTATTCTCGTCAAATCCTTTGTCGAATCTTTCTTCGCAATCTACATCTCTCTGGAGTCATTGGCTTGAGATCTACAAAAAGATATCTATATGGTCTTCGCACCGCCTCTTCGTACTCTTTGATAAACCAAGCAGTTTCACTTGGAAACATTTGTTTGGCTAGAGTCAAAATTTGCAGTTTATCCCGAGGATTCTTGAAAAGGACCAAGTAATCGACTGTTTAAGCTGATGCTTCGGTTTCCTTTGCCTTGATGGAACAGATTTTGTACAATGTAGATAACGCTCAGATTCCGGTGATGCGATCCTTTTGTAAACAGGTTCACGATCCGATTATCTTTTCTGGCTTCAATCACTTGGTCGTCAATAACAATCAGGTTGCTTATGTTGCGATCTAAATAGGAATCATTTTCCAGAGATTCCAGGATCTCCTTGACAAATTCGATTGTTGGTATCATCATCAATAATTGCGTGTAGGCGTTTTGCCACTGTGAATAACATCAGATTATTCTCTCCGGTGGTTGATCGATCACGGTTTGAGCTTGTTGTAACAGAGATTGTACCCAGACAGTTTTTCCCGAACCGGTCATCCCTGCAACCATGCAAGTAAATGGATGAACCAATTGAAACCACTGACACTTTTCTTGAGACATCGGTAGGACTGGAGCAAAATTGGAATTACTGTGTTTTCTGTTCATATGTCTTTGCTTACTATCTTTTCTAGAGAAATCCTTTTGACAAACATGACAGGACCCACTCATGCACTTGCTGCCCGATTTGGGAAGTGGAGGATTGAGTTACACACTTTGTGAGGTCTCACAGTATCACAAGTATCACAAACACTTTGTGTACCACTGCTGCCAAATTTGTCGCTGATTTTTTTATATCCACCTTGACAATTCCTGATTCTAAACAGGATATCACATTTAAAAAGATGGCAAGGTAACAAGAATTGTTTAACTAGCTTTGTGATTACAAACCATTTAATGATTCCCGGAATGACTGTTTGGTTTCTTTAGCTTTTCATTCATCTACATGTATGCACCGTGCTGTGATCTTCGCACCATGCACGGATGGGAAAAACTTCTATTCTTTCCTTTTTTGGGGGGTGTTCTGTAGAGCGTGTAAAACTCTACTTGATTGTTTTCCTCGTGGTCAGTGGTCGTCAGTTAATAAATTCAGAAGCTGGGAGTATGTTGAAGAGATGGGCTGCTGAATTTCCGTTGCTGATTTGAGAGCGCAAGTCCATCACGAAGTCAATGTGCAGCGGCTATTTGACCAGTTTGTCGCGATCAATGTCGAGAACTTAAGAGGAACCATGAGAACATTAGAGAGCTGGCTTGTGGCAAAATATGGCCTCCAAGTGGCCTATGAATGCGTGAGTTTTTTTGCAGTCTTCTTCACTCTTGCCCTGTTCTGCGCGAAAACGTCTCTTTGACAAGTTCAAGCAAACCATCGTGGAGGATTTTGATGCATTTGATTCTGTGTCAAACATCTTTTCTGAAGTGCATAGTGAAAGAGAAGTTTTATCTCCTCTGATTTCCACGTGCTTGGTCTGTGAGAATTCCAATCTCTGTGTAAACAATCATTGTGACGTGGTTGTTTACGGATTGAGAGGATCTTATACAGCAACCAAGGTCTCCACGCAGTGTCAGTCCTGTAGAAAAATCTACAACTACTCCACATATGGCAATGTAGCGGAAGGTTGGAAGCTCTTCAAAGAAGAAAGAGATTTTGTAGAGGCCAGTGACGTGTCTTTCGTCGAATGCCGGATGTTAGAAATGCAGTGTTCGTTAGCGTAAGTTTCCAAGTTTGTTATTACTCTCAGGGTTTCGCACACATTGCAGCAATTTTTTGTCATTTTGCCCAACAATACTACAGTATGTACAAATTTCGTGGGGCAAAATCTCCTAAAGGTTTACATGATGAGATTAGCTATCGTAACCTCAAAAAAAGTTAACCATGAGTTATTCATGATCTAGAAAATGCCCCGTGGTCTCTTCTTGAGGTGTTTGATGATGTTAATGAAAAGCTGGCCACTTGGGAACTAATCTACAATGATGTTTTGAATTGTCACATGCCTATTTGTCAAGAAAAGAGTAAAACGCAAATGCCTGTCACCTTGGATGAACAAAGAGATCATGCATCTTATACAACTGAGAGACCAGTTCAAATCACGTGCGAAGACAAATATTCTCGCCAGGTTAATGTACAAGAATTTACTCAACCAGGTGGTAAAAAAGATCGCGAATGCTAAGGCAGCACATATGAGAAATGAGATCATGGAAAACATGAACAATCCGAAGAAACTGTGGAAAATACTTAAGCAAGTTGCTCCAACCAAGCCAAGACCAACTAATTTTTCTTTTATCGAAGTGAATGGCCAGCGAATCAGTAATTCTGTGGGAATTTCAAATGCTTTCAACGAACACTTTACTAACACCCAACAAACCAATATCTCTGTTACAGACTGCATAGATTTAAATTAACTAGATGCACATCTTGTTAATTTCATCAAGTCCCACATTAGTGAAGCAACCGTGTTCCACATCCCGCCAATTACCACACAGCAAGTCATCGAGGACCTCAAGAGCATCCCAAGTAACAAAGCAACTGGTCTCGATGGTATTGGAATAAAACCGTTAAAGTTGGCACTAAATGCTATTGCTCCCTCTCTTACTCATATTTTGAACTCAAGTATCGCAAGCGGCATTTTTCCAAATAATTTTAAACAAGCCAAATTGACTCCTGTTTATAAGAAGGACTCAGTTCACGACAGAAATAATTATCGCCCAATCTCAATCTTGCCAATTATATCTAAACCTCTCGAGAGACATGTGGCAAAATCGTATCTTGGGTACCTCACTTCAAACAATCTTATTCATAGACACCAGTCGGCTTATCGACCACACCACTCGTGTGAAACTGCGCTCTTGAACCTCACCGATAACTGGCTTAAGGCTATGGACTCTAGAAAGCTTGTGGGTTCAGTGCTGCTGGATCTAAGCAAGGCGTTTGACCTTGTAGATCATGATTTATTCCTATCTAAAATCGACAAATACCACGTCACCAATACATCTCAAGAATGGTTTCAATCATATCTTAGTAATCGAACACAATGCTGCTGCATTAATGGCCCAGTGTCTGATGCACTGGTGCTGGCCCGAGGGGTTCCGCAAGGGTCAATTTTGGGCCCAATACTATTCTTGCTGTATATCAACGACCTTCCAATTGGAATCCCCAACTCAAACGTTGACATATATGCAGATGATACTACTATATGGGAGACTAACAGTGACCCGCTGCTTATTCAGCGCGGTCTACAAGACAGCCTTGACAGAACTAGTAGCTGGCTATCTCTGAATAAGATGGTTCCAAATACGAAGAAGACTAAACATTTGATCATAGGAACTGTACAAAAACTGTTGCACTCTGGTAATATCTCTTGATCTATCTCTTTGTGGCACTCCGATTGAAGAAGCCAAGGATGAAAATCATATCGATTTCCTTATTGATAAATTAAGTTCTAGAATTTGCTTGCTTAAGAGAGCTAAGACATATCTTAATCATCCGCTAAGAAACTTATTATATAATGCATTAATTTGGCTGTTATTTGAATATTGTTGAACAGTGTGGGGAAACACCAAAAATGAAAATCTACTTTGATTATTAAGAGTTCAAAAACGTTGTGCCAGGCTAATTTTAGATGCTAGTTTTTCTGATAATTCTGTTGAACTTTTCAGTAAGCTAGGTTGGTTACCCATCGATGACGTCATACGAATAAGAAAGCTTTGTTTAATCCAAAAGATCGTTAATGGCTGTTGCCCTCAGTACTTCAAAGATTATATCTCCTATGTTAATGATAAGCATAGATATAATACAAGGGCGTCAACAAATAATTTATTCATACCCCTTTCGTACCAATTCTGGTCTACGCACTTTTTATGCAAGCGCCAACCGATTATGGAACACATTAGATGATGGCACAAGAAGTATTTCAACTCTAAGGAATATTAAAAAGTATATAAGTAATAAATATGTCGTTAATAATTCTAAGCTCGATCATTTTACTATTCATAGAACCTTCTAATTAACTTATTTTGGGAGTACTGTGTGAATATTTTTACTTTTTATCAATATTATTATTAATGGACCACAATGTAAACTACTGAATTTTTAGTAATTGTGTCATCCAATAAAGTTATTATTATTATTATAGTATAAAATTTCTGAAGTACCTTATTTTTTTTCAAAAACAGTAACCATTGTTGGGTGAGTTTTAGCGGAAGGAGTGTTGCTTACAATGAGACATTCAAACCTTTACAAGGCCAGTAACAATATTCCTATCTAAAACCTGACGCTATACATAATTATACATTTCTAGGTTAAAATTATGAATATCGAGGTCTAACTTTTTTTTAATTCCAGTTTTGTTAAGCACATTTTAAAACATCGATCATCCTAAATGTTAACTTTGCAAATGCCGAGCAGTGCTATCTGGGCTGGATCAATCTATATGCAGATCTTTGACATATTGTATATGTGGATCATTCTTGGGGCCAATATTATGTTGGCACTAGCTTACCTTCATTTTTTAAAATTCTTTTATTATAATATATTTGTTTAGAATTCTCTGAAAAACAGGCACCTTCAGTCTTCTGGAATGGAGAACTGGAAATGGAGCTCAGAGGAGCGAATGAGTTATCTTGTTATGGACTGTACCATAAAAATGATGATAGAGAGGCAGTCATGGAAGAAATTGAAAGGAGGAGAGCACGGACTGTGTACCAACATAGCAGTGCTTAGTGTTCTGAGGACTGTAAAAAGACAGGTGCAATTGCTTGCCCTTTGGCTGTTCACAATTGTTTAGGCCAATCCCCCCTCTATGAGAATTGCGCGTAGGGAATCATAATGGTCCTTGTAGCTACCGCCGCATGGCGAGTCTCGAACATGTCACACACTTGTTGAATACAACTACCATGGATCCCTTTCTCATAGAGGGAATTGGTTATACATGTAGCCGGGGGGGGGGGTGTACTCCCAGATAAAAAATGGGTACGGGTGTGCGACCCGCTTCCCAAAACCCTTATCCTATTTATGCCCAAAATCTGTGATTTTTCCTACCCTATCTATTACCTGGCCAAAAATTTGATACCCTATTTATGACCAGACCCTACACAGGTACTGTAAACATAATTTGTGTAGGGCTTTTGCTGCTGGTCTTATCTAGCGTGGGTAGCAGGCGTTAAACAGGGGAGAGGAAGGCAAAGCGCAGATGGAAGGAGGGAGACATGATAAGAAGTAGCTTCTTCTAAATTCAAGACGAGAGTACAAAAATCGATACCCTATTTATGACCAAGTGGCGGCAAAATGTCCAAAATCGATACCCTATTGATGACTGAAACGGCTGAAAACCACACCCTTTGGGGCCGCACATACCTATATAGCCCACATAAGGGAGTACCCCCCGGCACATGTAGCTATTATTCCTCAGAATTTTCAGTCGGGCAACTATAAAAATTGACTACGTATGGTATTGCATTAGAATTGATGGGTCACAGAATTACAATGGAAGGGGAGGAGGTGGAGCAAATGATGTAAGATGATTGATATGTATGAAGGTCCAAGATTGTTAACAACTGTGTATGCAATGAGAAGAATTTTAAAATGATACAATGATTTATTGGAATAAGTTGTAGAATTGGTGTTATATGTTCATCTTGTCTTGAGAGTGAGTTTGATTGATCTTGTGCATTATATGTCATCCAATTAAATTAGGATGTGGTGAACTTTGGGTTGCTGATGGTTTGTGGAAGATCATGTTTTCCCACTGAGCCATGTCAACAAAGGTAGGTGGAAGATCTTTTTAACCAAATAGATTGGCACTCAGGTTCCAAAAATGTCCATATTCTCCCCTCCCCCAAAAATTTGTGGGTGCCAGGAGGGGGTGAGTGGGGGGATTTGCCCAAGGGCCAAAACTTAAAATTTTAAGTACCATACTAGAATACATTAATTTTCCCTGTTTAAAATATATGTCTTTACTTTTCAATGTTAATTAATCACAATATTGTGATTTGAAGCGTATGAGTGGTATACTGTTTACAATCTTAAGCTGGTAACCACATTTATATTCCATATTTTTAATCCCTTTCTTCTAGAATGTCATAAAGGGTCTTCCATTATTGAACCATCCAGACATATGTACAGCAGAACCACAGCATGGAAAGGCATTTTGTGTTTCCCATTGCCAGTTCATATCTAGTAATCATCCTGAAGTACCCACAGATCTTCGTGGATTTCTACATTACTGTGGTATCTTGAAAAATGCACATTCCAGTATGTCTATTTTTTGAATATCATATTTCTATTAGTGCCTTGTTTTCTATGAATTTGTTCCTTATTCCCCAATTTTACTGGGTTTGCTTTCCAAACTGAATTTTTGTCAACTCTTAAAAGGTTTTGGTCCCTTATAATAATTGCTATAAACTGGAGCCCAAGTGGCTCAAGATGTTCTGGAAGGAAATAATGTTAACACAGCGCTGGCAAAGCATAGTAAAGAAGCTATTTGTGGACTAGTACCTCAGGCTGGGAGTGGTAGAAAAGCTACAAAAAGAAAAGTGCAGTTTTGTGGATTACCCCAGTTCAAGAAACGAAAAACAGTTTGTGTTGGATCAAGACCAAGACGACTTTCAACTTTGGTCGTAAATTTAAGTGGAGCTCCCTGGCAAAATTATAAAATAGGTACGCAAGGCGTACATGTGTCTGCTATTTGGAAGCAAGAATGCGTATTAGCGTTTACTGGCATACGCGTGTAAAGCATGTGGAAAGGTAATGTCGTACTCAGATCACACTGAAGGTTGTTTTCCGACCATGGAAGATCATTGTACTAGATAGGTTGAAGGTTAGACTGTTCTCTTTTCTGTGGACGCGGGATTGTGGGAGAAATCTGCAGATCACTCAAAGGCATATGTTGAACAGGTAATATGTTATTGTTCTGAATAAAATCCATTGTTTGCAAAGGTACGTATTCTGCAGCCACTCCACTGTTTTTAAAGAGAAGTGTTGTCAGGCACTGCGGCACATTCTTTTTCCCGTTGTTGCTGCTGTTGGTGGTGCTGCTGCTGTTGAGTTGCTTTTTTAGAATTTCTACCCTTCCCTTTCCCTCTTTTGGAACTAGCAATAGAAGCGGTGCTGTGGCCAGTGTTTGAGCTATTCATAACCAGTGGCGTGGAAATGGCGTTGGTTATTTGACGTAACGCTTCAAAGATTAAATTCTTTTTCTTCAAATTCTTGGTTCAAAGCTTTGACAGATTCTAGTAGCTGAACAGCATCTGCATTAACTGTATAATCAGCAGAACTCTGCTCAACGTTTGTCACAGTAGCTACAGCGAGAAAACTTTTGGAAGCCATATGTAGTGTACCCGGTATACAACTTGAAAACATGTTTGCAAGATAACGTTAAGGTATTCCTGGAGGCTAAAACGACTTTCTCTGTTTACCACAATTTTTTAACAGCTGCAAGGTAATGTCAACCGTAACACGCATGCAAAATTTCAGGCGGAAAGAAGAAAAAGCTACCAAGATATAGCCGGACAAAGTTTCGTTTCTAAGGCTTATTTAGCGGGAAAAATATGACACCATGCCGTGTCCAAAACAATTTCATGTTTCTCTGAAACTGGTCTCGTTGACAGCTCGTCGCAATAAATTGTCATTCGACACAGATAACCCTCTTTGATTATGGCTGCGGAGTATGCAAGTCTAGATATATAAGCGCATCCTTGTGCTTTTCACCGCTCTTACCTTCCACGTGGCACGAAGCTGAGAACTTTGACTGTTCTACATTCTGTGATGCGCCGCAAACTCTACGAAAATAGGCCCTCCATATTGTTAATTCCGTACTATCCCAGGAATTGAGTTGCAGACAACTTCAATTATTTTTCTCGTAGTGATGTATGCTACCTTTCCGTCTCGACCGGGTGCTCAGCACTCATACACATACAGCTTTGATTGATGCCGTGGAACTGAAAAAAAGGCACAGCCAATCACAACACAAAAATGGCGACTATGGTTTCTTCATCTAATTGCTCTCCTTTAGGGCACACGGATCTGGAAAATGATCGCAGAAATTTCGATATTGTGTTGTTCCAGAAAATATCCATACCCCTCCCATGAAAGGCTTTTTAAATTGAACTTCCCCACCCCTGCGGAAATTCCATTTTAGTGTCATACTTTCATTCCAAAAATTGGGCTTTTGAAATCCCCCTCCCCCTTGGAATTTCCATTAACCTTCCATGGGGTGGCATGGATATTTTCTAGAACTACACATAAATGTTGACTCTTTTATTTTCTCCAACAGTTTGGAAACAAAGTTGGCGATGGCCAATTTAGGGGAAAAGCGGTCCCCACTTATGTCTACCCCGCTTGCCTCAAGGCCGCAATAAGAGAAAGACTGAGTGGGCACCTGCAGGATTATCCCGACCCTGAAACCCAGGCGGGTAAGAGTAATTTAGCTGTTAGCTATTTTTGTATCCCTTAGCCATTCATTTTTTACCATTCAGTGGTGCCTGTGGTGCCTAAGCTATAAGTGGTTCCTGTTTTGTTGACAAATTTTCCCCTTCTTTGATACCGAATCCAAACATCTTCTAAAATATATGTTTTCCTTTGCATACTCTTATGACAAGCACTTTGAATTTCAGGTTTACACTGTAACCCTCACAGACCTCTCTCAGGCCAGATGGCCAGGCGATCCTTGAATGGATAATGGTTGTGGACTGAAATGCTTTTTTTTTAAACTGAAATATCAAGTGCTGTTATTTACAATTTTTCAAAGTGATAAAAAAATTTATTGAGATGTTATTTGTAAAAATTGTGCTTTATTATAAAATTGTGACCCTGTTTGGGAAAACGAGGCTTAATGAAAATTGCGTTGTACCGCTTTTTTTCATTTCAACGCATTTTGCGTTGGAATGCGTTAGAGAACGTTTTCAATACATTTTAAAACATTGGCAATGTTCCCCAACGAAATTGAAAATTCGTTGTAAACCATTTCAAAATCGTTCCAAAACATTTGCAACGCGTTTTCAAACACTGGCAAAGCATTTAAACGAAACAGCTTAATGTTCTGGGGCATTCACGCCAAAACATTCACTTCAGTTCCAAAATGTGTGTTAAACATCAAAACTGTTCTCGGCGCCTGTAAGTCCTGAACTTAAACGCAACACACAATTTTTGAAATTGTTTCATCTGCAAAAACTGATGCAAAACTCTTCAGGGTTGTTATATGTATATTCAAATTACCTGAAGTGAAATAAATTATTGACCATGGCAATAGCGGAGAAAATACTACAGTCGTAGAGCACAAGAACATCTAAATGGTAACCGACGCCATATGTTTACATTATGAAGAGGCATTCTACTGTAATTAAAATCATCGAACTTCGGAGATACGTTCTATTTTATTGAAAAATGTCCTACTTGAGATTTAAATTACTAGAGAAGTTTTTATGGGTATAAATTATATTCGATCTTGCATTTGTCTGTGCAAGCCGCGTGCCAGAGTTTTCTCTCACATCGAACTTGACACCACCGAGGTCACTGCGATGTATGTCAGACATTCTAACCTCGCTAACTTCTGCACGAACATATAAATCTCACTCCGTTCTGTTCAGTGTTCCCGCGTATGTAAGGTTTAATTATAATTTCTGCTACAATAACTTTATCATGGATTGTTATCTACACCAACGTGAGCTTACCGTGGTTTACCAGCGATTGCGAATGACGCGTGAACCGACTCTGTCGTAATATCCGAACATCAAATGACATCAAGCTTTAGCTTTGTCTTCACACAGATTTTCTAGTATTTCTATTAAGTGTTGACTGATTCATTTCCTTTTGGTTTCAAAACAAAAGGTTACCATTTTCTTTCAAAATAGACACAAGAACTGGTCTATCTCAGGCATATGTCAAAGAAGCGTTACATGTAATTGCGTGACGAGCCAAAACGGCTGCAAAAAAGACTAGCTCAAACGACCCTAAAAAGCCCCAAGGGACTGTTATGGTGAATCCCACTCTGATATACTCTACCTCCAACGTACTACAATCACGATGAATCAAATGTTTCCCAAAAATGAATATAACACTGCCGCTTTAAAGGCACGTGTTTTCAAATGAGTGAAAACTCGTAAAGCAAAGAGACTTATTACCTTTCCGGTGCTACTAGAGTATTTTATTGTAATTTTACTTGGAAGGAAAGGGAGATGTGAATATGCACAGTTCCTCTAGATAATCTATGTACTATGTACCTTACTTGGGGTGATGTACAGAATAGACACGGTTCTCCAATGTCGGAAACTTTATTACGTCATTTGTAGATTACAATAGCAGCGAAAACGTAACAGTGGTTGTCAAAGCCGGCTATCCAAAGTCAATGTTCCATCAAAAGAAAAGTTACAGCGGAGGTGCTACAAAGTCTTCTGTCCCGGGGCGACAAAACTCCCTAATTTCCCGATACAAGAATCGTTTTCTTTCTCTATCCAAGCCCAAAGGAGTGATTTCTGGGGGTAGCTGGTTTGGAGGTCTTACCTCTGGGTTTTTCATAATTTGAAATTCCATTTCCACTGAACCTACAAGGGTTTTATGCCTGGGTGCTGTTTGGTAAAACGAAAATGGTGAAACTTGCTTATTCCTGGAATTTTCTTAAAGTATGGCTCAAGAAATGTTACCCAGTTATAGACTGGCACTAAAACGGTGCCATCGTGGAGACCGCACAGTTTCGCAATGTTAACACCAGTTACTGTCGACTGGTCTACAACTTCCATGAGGTCAAAAAGGGAAGAAACATAGCGCCTCCTAAATGTCTGCTTAATTAATCCAAAACACCAATCTGGACTAAATTTTGTGTGCCCTGCAATCAAAAATGAATACAAGATGGAATGATGCAGTCCACAAATAACTCGCCAGCAATAATACCAGATAACAAAATTGTTTTTGTTTTGCCCCCCACAGTTATCAGCATTTATCTGGGCGTCTGTTTCCCTTGCCCCATGCGAGCTAAAAAAGTCGTGCACATAGCTAATGGTGGAATTTGCACCCTTCCCGGTAGCAACCGCTTCCTCAATCAGGTAGTTAACTTGCCTGGGAATGCCTTCACAGCATATCCCAAAAAGGCCACATTTCCGGGGGGTTTTGAAGTAAATAGGGCCGGGTTGCTGTGGGTTGGAGGGGATATGCACTTGCTGTGCATAATCGTAGGAATAATGCACGTTTCCCTTAAATGAACAACTAGGCCTTCCTGTTAAGAGGTCGATACCACTATCTTGCAACACCACTTTACATGCCGCGATGTTCGTTTTCATAAATTCCCGTTCAGATTTTGCTTCCTGCAGATGTGTCTCTTGATCGCGGAGACAGTCCAATTTCTCTCGCTCATTCACATTAACAGTTTTAGTTATCTTGGCATTATTAAGTTGGCAAAGGCTGCAAAGATCCGAGGCGGGAGTCATTATTACAATGTATGGTGTTAAAGTGTTCCAGAGGGCAACAAATTTCGAGTAGCTAACTGCGCTTAAATTCTTGTCTTCCGAGGCCTTTCTGTACTGTCGCCAGACAGATGCTTTGCTTTCAGATGAAGGAAGCAGTTGTACTTTCAAATCCTTAAAGTTTGAACTCTTCCTGGAAGAGAAAGTGCATGTTCAGTGGCAAAGTTTTTGATAAATCCTACAGTTCGGTTTAAAGCGTCATGGTCTAGCGTGTTCTTGGGCAATCGTGACGTGTTCGCGTGTGTCCTCGAAACTACTCCATACCTCTCAAGGTGAGCCTTTAGGTTTGCCAATCGTGATTTACCGATGCCATAAACAAAGAGGAATGTTTTCTTACATACGTGAACACCTCGAAAGAAGTAACTCATTCGATGGCGTTTTTTGGCATAAGACAGATTCATATGACTTTGCAATGCACCCAGGACAACCAGATCAAGTTCTGCAGGAGACAGTTCAATGCACTGCATTCGATGCTCTACTAATTCTTCAAAGCATAGAGAATTGGTGCACGAGCTGTTATTTTTCCCATATCGGCAATCGCATCCACGTTCTAAGAATGATCTTATTGGGGTGATGAAATCATCTGCGGAATTCTGATCGACCATGGTATCTTCACTGTTTTGTTGAGTCCTAGAATCCGAGGCAATCTCAGTGGAAGTCTCCTCAAAAGCATCCTGTGATGCTTCGCTATCAGTGCTTTCGCGCATGTCTATCTGCCCTTCATTCCTAACACTTTCTACGGTGAAATACTCACTTTGAACTTGATCTAGTTCGTTGTGTAGATCAGCGTGCCCCTCTAAGCCACAGTCATCAAAAAAATTGCGATCCATGTTCACGTTATCTTTGGTTTGAAAGTTTTCTACAAAATGTTGAGCCAGCAATCAGACGAACTTTTCCAACCTGTCTTTGCTGAAAAATGTTTGTGAAATGTATCCAAGAGCAAAAAAAGAGTCGGTTCAGGAAACATCTTACATGCAAGACCACCTGCACGCAACACAAAGAGCTCAAAATCACGAACATATTAAATCAGAAACAATCATGGTGACATTTTGCAGTCCAAAATAATATCAAAACAGGTAACAGAAAGATCAATAGATTGGACATGCTTTTCCCTGAGTAAGACTAGCACACACGCAAGGCTGGGAAGATCATGAAATCGCGTTTCCTACTGCTACATGAATACAGTCACGATCATTTCTTCACTTTATCATGTCATATCACACTTTATTTCTCACAATAATATTTACATTTACATATAAAAACTTACAGCTTTTTTTGTGTTTACAACATACCTTTTCAATATATTTAATATTGAAGTTAGAGTATGGGGGCCAAGTAAGCCAATCGGTTTTCTTGTTGGCCCCATATTTACAAAAATAATACAGGACACGCACGAAAATCAAGTTATTTGCACGCTATCAAATAATGGTATCATCATGATGAGCCAAAGGTTTGCTAGACTCAAGCAAGACGACAGCAGACTGGCAAACCTGGATTTTGAGACTGAGACTCGTGCGCACGTAAGGCCTGGGAAGATCACGGAATCGCGTTTCCTGCTGCTACATGAATACAGTCATGATGATTGCTTCACAGTACTAGACACGCACGAAAATCAAGTTATTTGCACGCTATCAAATAATGGTATCATCATGATGAGCCAAAGGTTTGCTAGACTCAAGCAAGACGACAGCAGACTGGTAAACCTGGATTTTGATATATTGGTCCCTGACTGAGACTCGTGCGCACGTAAGACCTGGGAAGATCACGGAATCCCGTTTCTTGCTGCTACATGAATACAGTCATGATGATTGCTTCACAGTACTAGACACGCACGAAAATCAAGTTATTTGCACGCTGTCAAGTAATGGTGTCACCGTGATGAGCCAAAAGCTTACTAGACTCACGCAAGACGAAAGCAGTTACTGAATCACGCACAAAAAAACGAATTACAGTACCATATGATAGGGTCACAAGTGATGGCCAAACTACTCTCCCTCGTACAGAACATTGTACGCGTAACTGTGTAAGCATCCACTAAAAGTTTGTTTATTACAACTTTATACTAATCAATCATTTATGCCGTGCAGTTTCAATAAGATTATTTGAACGGCTCTACAAAAAACTTCTTTTCCTGCAAGTCTAAATAAAACATCAATTACTTACAATTAATAGCTGAGAACCGACATACGTGAAGTATCATGCATGAGTGAGAGATGAACACGCATTATAATTATTGGACACTACTTTTAAAGTTCCATCCAGCTATTGTCAGTGGCCTCTTTAGCTGAAAATACCGTCGAGCGAGATGAGCTGCAGCAGTAAAAGCAAAGCTGTGGTAATGCGTTTGGAGAAACAGTTCCATGGGGCAAGCCACACAAAGTGGGAATACCAATTTCGGCAATGTCAGGATATAGTTCTACAAGATGTGTGATTTCTGCACTTGTGAATTTGATTCCCTTTACACACATTGCAAAAATACCATGTTTATTAATGGCACAAAGTATAGCCTCGAGACTGACCATACAATCGGCTATTCCGAGAAAACGTAAGGAAGGAAATGACGCATTTTCAATTCCTAAAGTGGTCAAGTTGTAACATCTGGAGACATTTACTATACCTAACTTGGGAAGGCATTCTGTGGTAAAAACGAAGAAACGGTCATCTATTAGTGTCTCGCTTACGTTTAGTTCCACAATATTGGCTGCTCGAATCAACGGGTATTCAGGTATTTCGCCCTTGATTCTAGCCATGTTCAATATTCTCAGTTCAACGCAGCAATTTGTTATCGCACAAAATGTTGCCCATGTTGTTTTGGCGCCACACAAATCTATACAGTGGAATAGATTTGGCCTCCATTGTACGGCTTGAAGGAAGTTATCCACTGTCTGCTTTGATGAATCTCTGGCATTTATTTCCAAAAATTCCTCATCCCTTGCATACTTAATCAAACTTTTGTCGTAGGCAATTTGGCGCCAAGCTGTACACACCAGCGATGCTGCTGTACGGACAAATTTGTATGGCAAGTAAGAGAAAATTTGCAGTATGATACTCTGTGGCAAAATATCCATTTTTCCTTATTGAAATCTTCCAAACTAATTCAAACTAATAGCAGTTCGTGAGTTTCAGACAATAGATGTTTAGTTCATAGAGGAAACTGATATCAGGATGTACCTGATGTGATCATTCAAAGTTGCTACTGCTAGCTTATTTCCTGTGATAAGGCACGGAACGCAGAAGAGCTGGTGGAAACATGCAAGTTAGCGTGTAATTAAGTAGGGAACCGTGATTTTGCGTGATAAGGTGGGTATTTAAATCAGTGCTTCTGAAAGCAATCTCCAGTTCATATGCTACTAAGCAAATTGTTTTTACACTCTGAACATTCGGCAACTTTTTATTCCTGTGATGTCAAAGCGTGAAACAGTACTGATAAAATGGAAGACAACTAATGTTAGGTGGAACGATTGTGAGCAGCGAGTTTTTCGGAAAGATATCAAACCCTTGGGTGTTGAATTGGAAAAAGGGCAGCATGTTAAAATTCTCTTCAATAGGCATTGGTCAGATGGAGAAGTTTGTGAAGCATGGCGCCCATCGCAAAAGAAAATCCATACAGGTAATCTTTTTCACATAGCTTTACACGTAAGATTATACATTTTGTATTATTTTTTTTAGTTGGATTAATTTTTTGGACAAATTAATAATAACACCTAAAGCTTAGTCCGCTTCGAGACCTTGACATTTTGTGTCACTTATGGTCAAAGAACCTTCTCTTATTGCGCCCCAAAACTTTGGAACAGTCTGCCTAAATCTTTGAAAGAGTCTGAGACTGTGACTATTTTTAAGAAGAAACTTAAAACATTTCTCTTTCGCGATTATTTTAACTTTTAGATAGCGATACGACTTTATCTACTTATTTATTTTATTTATTTTTTTTTTTTTTCGTTACCTAAGATTATATAAATTATTGAGTCTTAGCTTCTCGCTGTATGCGCATTGAGAATTTAAATGCGCTGACAAATGCTTTGCTATTATTATTATTATTATTACTATTATTACTATTATTATTATTATTATCATTATTAATATTATCATTATTATTATTATTATTATAGTGTCCACAGCGAAACGAGCAGAACAAGATGATCCTGGCAGTGATGATGAGCCACTGTCGACGTACCAGCGAACGGAGCCCTCCTCAGTTCAAGAGAAAAGGCCAAACCCCGAAGCAGAACTCCTTGGCCAGTACGTGGCACGAAGAGATGCCCAACTAAGGAAAGGGAGAACGGAAACATGCAGTGGCGACATTCAAAAGAGCACCGAAATCAAATGAAAAGAAGTAGCAAACGTCGCGAGAGTTGATGCACCCTGTAATGACGCCGAAAGACTTGCATTATTGGAACAGCTTCAGGCTGAAAAAAAGAAAAGGGAAGTCCTCTGTGCCGAGAAGTTAATAGCGGAAACAAAGCACAGCAAACTGGTTAAAACGTTGGAGACAGAGAGGAAAGACCTGTCGTTAATGAGGAACAAATTAACCACCTTAGAGACCGAGAAGAGAGAGTTGAAAGAAGCGCTAATTGATGCTGAAAAAAAGGAAAGAGAGATGCAAAAAGCCATACATGAACGGGGATGAGGTTCACTACTCATAAACGTAAAAAAAGGAATTAATAGTGTGTCTTAAAACAAAATATTGATCAGTGTTTACTCGGTTAAGCTTCTCGTTGTTTGGAGATTGCTTGCAACACTTTCTTGCATTTGACATATTTTACTTGCATTCCCAACTGTTAGATCTCAGAAAGGGTATATATCAGTCTTGATTTCGATAAACAATTGTTGGTAATAACAATACATTTTATGCTAACACTATTATTTTAGAACAAAAGGATCGGATTGCAATACAATATTATGCTCCCCAGGTTGAGTAGAACGGTGTTGTTGTGTGACATTACATAATTGACAGATTGTTTCTACGTTGTAAAAGTGATCATTGATCGTTATTATCTTTTTTATTCTCTCTCTCTAGAATGCAGATTCGAAGACACATGACATTACCCCTTTCATGAACACCATCAGCACTTCTTTAACAAAAATAGAAAATCAGTTAGATGCGTACAATACCAGACTTACGTTAATAGAAACGTGCCTAAGTAACATGTTTAACTTCAGTGCATCAACACCAGACTCTTCCTTCAGTGCTTTATCCACTGTTCTTCCTACCGACGCCTTTTGCACACAAGCTAACACAAGTTACCCTCCCGAGGAAGTTGTAATTAGCCCACATGATTTACAGACGCCATCACCCAGCCACAGACGAACCACCACCACAACTACCTCAGTTTCCCCATTAGTGTTTAATCTGCCGACAGAGACAGCCAGAAAGGTAAAAAAAATTGAAGCAAGGGACAGAAGTCAGTATCTCCGTGGGTGTATGGATGTCATGTTTACACCAAACGAAATGGCTGTGTCAAACATAGGCGGAAAAAGGAACAAAGAAAAATTGGACGAAGCTCGAGTTCATCTTGTCAAACGTAAGTTAATAAAACTTTTGACGTTATTTGATTGAAACAGTCAATAATAATTATTAATGAAAAAACAATGGTTAGCTGGTGAGAGTTGACCAGTATAGTAATACTTCAAGTCGACTATTAAAGCGGAGGTTAACCGAGTGAGCAGTCTAATTGTTAGCCCGGTGACTAACCCATCAAACTTAGAACATCGATAAAAGTAATTTTTTTGATGGCTTTATTTTGTTTTAATACCTTTCTGTCATAACATAATGCATACTATATAGCCAATGAGATTGCGAGTATAAAGCAAATAGCCATCACGACTTTCACGAATTAGTTTATTAGAGCCAGTGGCTGAGTATTCAAAGTTAGCCGCAATTCACAACTATTTCTAAATCTGTATGATACATTTCTTTGAAGTAGCCTTTGAATTATCATCTGAGTAATGTTGTTAGCTTGCTTGTTTGTTTTTTTACTTCACAGGACTGGCCACTACCGTCTTTCCACCAAGTGGCAGTAGCCCGTGTGAAAAATCAATGACAAACACTATAAACGCCAAGTGCAGGGAGGTCAGGTTTAAGACAAAGGGAGGCAGTGATCATGGCGAACAAAGTTAACTAGTTCTCTTTTATTGTTTGCACTTTTTTATTTTGTACTGGTCAGGCCATCAGATTTGTGGCTTCCCAAAAAATAGGAGTACAGCTTTTGGATTTTTGCTTTTCTTTTTGGCAGAGTCAGGCTAATTTCTCGGCAAACTGACCTATTTTGATACTACAAATATTATTCTGTAGTTGTTCTACTTGTTGTTGCAAAACAATGTTGAGATTGCTCTTGGAAGTCGTGTGTCAGTCATCACTTGTCAGAAACGGAAATGACCCTTAAAGGTGACCTCAAGTCCTGTAATCATCACGGGCAACAAAGATCATTGTATCACTTGAGATTCGAGATTTATGGCAATGCTAACAAAACAAGAAGTTAATGGTGTTTCAGCCAATAATTTTTGTGACAACATCAGTTGAAGTAAGCAATGCCGGTTGGTCTATAAATACAACATCCTGAAAATAACCAGCTGTTGATTTACTGAATAAACAAATTGTACAATGCCAATGGATGAATTGATATTAATTTATTTAAGTGCTTCCTCCCTCCGTCATCCTCAACGTTAAAGCAAGATCCTGTCAAAATTTTCCCTGGTTAACCCTCCACTTCAGCACAAGCAGTTGACTTGAACAATTGCCGAATACAAACACTAGGTACACGTTGGTTTGTAGAACGAGTTGTAGTAAATGGTTTAAACCCAGGAGTATCAGTAGTTCGTATAGTGTGATCGTCCGGGTGAGTGTAGTTGTGAAAAGAACTGTTGCTGGTGACTTGAAAAGAACTGTTAATTGCCTAGTCACAAACAACAGTTCTTCTCACCCGGACGATCACACTATATGAACTACAGAACAAGTTGTGTCACAATATCCCATATCCTATCCTTATTTATATTCAATGGCCTGCATTCGGTAATTTTCTATACTGTACAAATATATTTCGTGTGCCTTTGAAACAAAACTCTGTTTACATTGAAAACCATGCCCATATTTGGCAAATGTTGCTTTCAATACGAGTTTGACAGAGCTGAAGAGAGACGAAGCAACATCTCGTCTCTCATCCGCAGAGGCTTGTGTTGCTTTTTGCTCCCTTACTTTCTATAATCGCCTGGGAAACCTCTGCAGCATAGAATGGAGATGTTAAGTGATTTGTCCCGTCCGTGGAAAATAACCTGTCCGTGAGATCAAACATCTCCCGCAGTCATCTCACAGGATATACTTTTCCGTTTCATCATGACAGGTCAAAACACGCACTTTTCCTATCTTTTTGTCTTCTTTTGTCGTTGGCTAAAATTGCAACCACTGCAGTAAATATATCAACAATAAATATGCAATCGTAGCTATATATAAGTAGCAGGGAGAGAATAATTATAATGTACAAGTATACTAACCATTCGTTTTTCTAGCAGTCAGCTCTTCATGTGTGTGATAATTAATGTGTCAATTTCGCTTTGCGAAGATTTCAAATGCTACAGGAATAACAATTACAAAAAAGACTACTGATACTAAATCTTCCAAAGACAGAGCGACAAACAGATTGCTTTGGAGGGAGAAAACAACAAAATGCCCACCGTTACTGCATTGAAATTAAATGTTGTTCTTGTTACCGTCGTGCGTAGCTGGCTACGAAGTTACAGAGATCGATCATCGCAGATTCAAACTGTAAAAAATATGTAATTTGTGGCCTACTGAATAATGCTTGAGGTGTGAGCTATGGCCATACGAAACTTTATAGTAAAGGTTGTTCATCGATTGCCCCATTGTTTATAATTGCACATAATAAGCGTGTTATTTCAAACGGAAATGTTTCCGTTCAAGAGGAGAGTTACAGTATACGATGCTACTGGAAGGCAAGTGGCAAAAATTCCGTAGACAGCAATGTATGATGGTCATTTTGGGCTAGTTTAGCTGACGCTAGAGAATAAACGTGAAAGCATGTCATGCCGTGGCATATACGATCGATGCTATTAAAAGTCATCACACTAACCCCGACAAACGTCGTCGTTGCGTTGAGATTAAATAAAAGCGTTAAACATTTTGGAATGGTTTACCCTTCCGTTGAGAATCATTACCAATGCGTTGAAAAACATTACAAAATCATTCTAGAGCATTAAAAAAACATTGAATACATTTCAAGAACTCATTAAGAAACATTGAAAAAACGTTGGGAATCATTATCAAGCGTTACAATGCATTCACAACGCATTCCAAATTCGTTGAAATGCATTTCAACACAAATTTTCGTTAAGCCCGGTTTTCCCAAATAGGGTCACAATTTAGATATTAATTACAATGATTTATACATATTGAGAAAAATAAATAAAAATGCCTTATTCTTTATCTTGCTTAGCCAAATGCAATGGAAAATGTTATTGATAAGATAATAAATACCATATCTTTCAAATTACAAACGAGTCTATTTTACTTTTATATGACCACAATAGTAATAACTAGAGTGGTTTTCAATTGAGTGTTGTACCACAAAAGCCAAACCATTTACTTATCAATAAGACTACTCAGCCAATCTCAAACCATAGTAAAACCAAAGTAATTTCAACACCAAAATGAAATCTTCTCTATTACATGTATGCAAAACTAACATGTCAAAAAAATATGTCTTCAATTACTCATAAGTAAAACCTACAGCTAGAGCAAAGCACTAATTCCAGTCTTTTCAAAGCAGTAGCTATAATTACTCAAGAACATGACCCCCAAGGAATGCACTGCTTTCACTTTTTGTATTTTACTAGTTTTCAGATAAGTGTGGGCCTCATATCATGATCACAAACCCTACAATATCAGCTACATGACCCAACAATAAAATTGATAACGATTTGGTGGTATCAGTGGCAATTGACAAATTGGAATACCCTGTTGACACCCTGACTTAAAATCCTATCTGGAGCCCTGTTTTGCTCTTGAATAATAAGTATTTCGACTTATTGTTCATTCAGAATATTTCCCTGTTTGTGATTGGTTAAAACCACATGCATTATTCACGATAACCAGCTGCTGTTGACCAAAATTAATTTGGACAGAACTTTGCCATATTGAACCAATGATGCCAAAATTGCAGCCCGCTGCAGATTATTGAGCTGTTGACCAAGAAAACCTGGGGACAAGGCTGTGTTATTTTAGAAGAGCAGAAAAACAAAGAGTGAAAGGCAAAACTCCTTTAAGAACAGGAAAATATTTTGAATGAATAATAAGCAATTATTGATTTTGGCTTTCGTAGGATATGAAGAATTCTGCATATCTTTGAGAGTGTTATACACCTAGGCCATAGGCTGAGGTGGATAACACTTTCCTTGATCTGCAGGATTCTGCACATCCTTCTCAGTCTCATTCAATAATTGCTAATTATATTATCTTTGACTGTTTCATGCTACAGTAGCCTTTGAAATACAGCAGAATATAGGTTTCCAAGACTCCTAACATGAAATGTTAGTAAATTGAAATACTTTGTACACGTGGAACTGCTGGTATAAAACGTTTATACCAATTGACTAAAAAAGTGGAAACAAATTTTGTTGATTAAAAGTGATAAACAATATTAATGTTTGGCAGTCACACTGTTCATGTAGAAGTTGGCACATTTTTGGGATTTTGAGGACAATCCTTGTGACTTTTTCGACTGTGGGTGGTACTCCCACACCATTTACACTTCTTGCCTCCAAGAGTCACAGTGGCTGTTTCTGGTGGATTAACAACATGATCTCCAGGTAATGTGGTGTCAATCTCTGAACCAGCCTGAACAGCATTTTCTGCCACCAAAATAGCCTCCTCTTCTAAGAGATTTGCTTCGATCAACAAGCGTGACCTATTGTCCAAATGTCTATTCCAGGAAGAAAATAACTTTAGGGATTCCTTGTCCATTTGAGATTTCTGTTTTCAATACCTACCCAAACATGCTCAAAAATAGCCTGGATAAGCTTTAGATCTCTCCCAAAAAAACTCTCATATGCATCAGGTTTTTTAACCATGAACACATTTTCTATATGTAACATGATCATCAAAATAATAAGTATTTACCTTAATTCTTGCTCCTCTGATCGGTTAATTTTTCTCTGGACCCTTTTCCTTTTTCCAGCATCTGTTTTATAGCGCTCCAAACGCCGCATTCGCTCTTCATTGTCACTTTGGCACTTGTGAAAAAGAAAAACAATGTTAATTTAAAACAAATTATCAATTATTAATTACCTAAATTTTGTAATTTTAGTTACTAGATATTTTATTTATGTTCTTACGTTTTTATGTACATATTTCTTTCTTCTTTAATATTATTTTGTGGAAAGCCAGCGAAATAGCTTCAGCTAAGTGTTTCTACCCACATTAAATAAAGATTATGTATGTATGTTATGTAATAACCTTCAAATGTCCCCAGAGTTTCTTTCTTCATTTATTTATGATCAGGTCCCAGTGAAATGTTTCACTTATTGACTCTTCAAAATATGTACATGTAACTTTTTGGTTAGAGTATCAAGGTAACAAAAATGCTATAAACATACCATTTCCTGTATTCCACTGAGTACCGGGAGTCCCATTCTGGAGTATAACTCAACAATCCAGTGGTATTGTGGCCCCTTCACTTTGAAACTTCATGTCATGTTTGCTTGAAGAAGGCCCAAATTGGTGGATGCTTGATAATGTTTTTGATGGAGGTTTGTATCCTTGGCCCTAAATTTTGTCAACACACTAAAAGTGGCCTCTGGCAAATTTGAATGCTTTTTCCCCATGTCAGGGTCAATTACCTCATCTGCTTTTTTTTGCCCTTTCAGCACACTCTATCTCATAAGCCAATGCATGAAATTCACATGTCAGAGGGTGAGCAGAGTGATAAGGCTGTCCTTGGCACTTTATCTCTGGGTAAAACCCATTTTCATCCACAGTAGACTCCTTACAGGTACATTTTACTAATGGGTGAAAAGAACAAGACCCCCCCTCCCACTCATGAATGTCCCTGCTGTGGTATTTGCCAAGAGTCAACATAGTCTCTTTGTACTTCTCAGGGCTTGTGCCAGCCTGAACTAAAGCACAGTAATGATTACGCTTGGCATTTTGAATAAATGCAGGACCAATGCAACCACAAGCTGGTTTGTTACTTGAAGCAACAAATTCTTGATTTTTACCAGCTAAACAGCATTTCACCGATTGAGTTGCAGGAAATTCTGATTTGTGCAAGGTAATATATGTTGGAGTAAATGATGACATAGTTTTAAGTTCCTCCAATCTTTTCCCATGTGCCCTTCCCACATGCCCCCCGCACAACACTACTTTTGACTCCTGTTCATTTGAAAATGAGTACCTGAACCCTTTAGCTGATGAAGAATCTGCATCCTGCCAATTTATTGCAACTTTCAGGCCTTCTTCCTTTGCCTTAGCCCAAAGATTCTGGCTCAAATGGCCCTCAGCTGCCTTGGCTGTGCCTTTCCATAGTTCTTCATCACAAATCCTGTCTGCACCTCGCATGGACAGATGCCCGTAATAAAGAAGAGCACCTGTGATGTAATTTTTTATGACAAAGGTGCAATTTTGACTGAAGTGTCCCCGTATTAGCCAGCACCCATCACAGCAGGTTACCGCCCTGGACCAACTGCCTATTTGCTCTGGAGGGAGCTGTTTCATTTGATGCTTAGCATCATCGCACATCTCATCCACCATATCTTTTATATGTGGAAGGGCAAGGTCAATCACTTCCAAATAGGGTTTTTCAGAGGTGATAACTAAGCCCAACCCCCTTTCCAGTGTTTTTCTATACCCTGCATAACCATGACCACTTATAAAAAATGCCAAGGTAAGGGCCAAGGATACTATTTGCCTCCTCAAGTCCTGGGCCAGGTAACTACTTTTGTAGTCAATTTGAGTAATCCAGCAGCCATTGCACTTGAATGCAAAGGTCATAGCCCCTCCAAATCCTTTTTTCTCAAAGGCTGTCAAGATAAGCTTTCCTAAAAGATATTTGGAGAATTGATAGAGAGGTTGAGAGGTGGCCATTATGGGGAGGTAGGGGGGATATGACACTTGTTCTTTTCAGGGTACAATTTTTTCTTCAAAATGGCTTCTTTTAGCCAACAAAAATGCAACACAATCACAATATACCAATAAAATAAAACCTACATAGAAACAGAGAACAAAAACAATTGCTATCTACAAGTAATACTCATAGTGTAAGGAGGTGATTAAATTTCATATTGGGTCATAAAATAAAAGTTATACACTGTAGACAAGTTAGATAAACTTTGTAGACAGTATCAAATAAAGAAAACAAAGTGTTTGCTTGTGGCCTTCACTAATCAGAAAACATACCTTTACATTTTCCGCTGTTTGATGTACATTTGAAAAATTTGTTGAAATCCTCAACAAAAGCAACAATGCTCGAAGTTGTGGCCAGGAACAAACCTTCTGGAACATCACTCCTGCTACTAAAAAAAAAATCAAAAACCAAATGCTTCTATCAGGGATATCTCAATCACTGTGAATGCATAAGCTGGGATGAAAACCACACAATATGGCAAAAGAATGCTAAATTGTCAATGTTCAATTCTTACATACATGTCAAGCAGTTGAATAAATTGAAGTTCACACAGCTTGTAAAAATCGCGTAAATCAGTAGTTTGAAAGCATATTCATAATCAAGATAACACATTCCACACAAGAAACCAAAGTTATATAAGAAAAATCACCACTTCTCCTCTTTTCCCTTGTGAATCTGACTCGTCCCCAGTCGTCTTCATACAAGAGATGTATGGAACCGAGAAAGGGAGCGCAAGGGCACATGGGAAGGGAGAAAACGAAGGAGGAAGACGACTGGGAAATCCTGAGTCGAAAAGTTGTTCCACGAGTCGAAAAGTTGTGCGAGGCCGTTTCAGCCACGTTTTTCGCCATAGATTGATTTTCAGTGTTTGGCTTGTTATTCGAATGTTTTTCTGTTTTCTGTTGGGCAACGGTTAGTGTTTTTTCGAGACTTGGGTTTAGATCCAAGATGGCGTCCAATGGAGGTCACGATACCACGTGTGAAGATGTGAACTTGAAAGGGCTGAACGAGTCTATCCACGAACTTAGTATTCATGGTAAGTTGTGAAATGACAAGAAGTGAGTTTTCCGTGTATATAAAGATTAAAATACAGACCTTTCAAAGCAAAGACATTGAATCAAGGCTTCATCAGGTTTTAGCAGAAGCTTCATTTAATTTTTCTCAGATGATGATGTTGATCTTAATATATAAAGCTTGCCCAGAACAAGCACTCCAGTCAAAGCCCGGAGAAAAATTGCCAGTCAGTTTGATGAAGACGGTGTGCAAGGTGACAAAAATGGTAGGAGAGGGACGAAACACGATTTGACTCCAGGTTCCAAGCAGAACCCAAATCAGCCAAAGTCTAAACGCTTTCTTGTTGGTAAGGTTACATGTACATGAAGAAATCATTTATTTATCTTGAAGATACCTCAATTTGAATGCATTTTCAGCTGCTTTCTACATGGGAATGCATAAGGTTTATTTTATATAAATATTTTCCTGGGCTTCCGTATTTACTGACCAAAAAAAAGGAGCATCAGTTTTAAGCAATGATTTTACTTGTTCTGTCCATTTAACAATACAAAGCGTTCTCTAATGTTCAACATACTTTGAAATTGCTCCTTTGATACACCTTGAAGGTGGCAAGCCATCTGGCAAGGAAGTTGTTCAAAGAAGGGCTACACTTGAGGGTATTCTAATGGCTGGATTTGTGGAGGAAGATGGATGTAGAGTCAGCCGTGACTCTGTACTGGCCTATGCAGATCTTGGCAGTGACTCTTCCACATTACTAACAAGAACATTGAAACATGTTTTCCCAAGAGTATCTACCTCGCAGGATAAGGATGGCATGTATCCACTACATTTTTAAGATAATGAATAAGAATATGATGGATGTGAACCAGATATTTCCTATTATAGGCAAGCAAGTTGTTTGCAGTAAATCAATGCATTAGGTATTTGGAATTACATGCATATGCTATTTATGCACAATAGTGCAATTTTGGTATGCAAAAGTCAACCTAGGACAGTGGCTAAGGGACTGTGGAATCATAAATGTAGACTGATTAATTAAACTGATGTAAATGTCAATCATGAATTCTCCTTGACAGCATTTTCAGAACCTTTTATGTCGATATAAGAACCAAGAATAACTTCTCTTGTACTACTCCTGAATGCACAACACCATTGTCAGGTATGTACATTATTTTTCATTGCATATGTTGTGGTTTAAATTTATCTTTGAGTTAAAAATTTTCAAACCAGTTTAATTTTTATTTCCTTTTGTTTCAGATTATGATAATGAATATGAGACGGTGAAAAATAAAAATTGTTCTGGTTTGAATAATCTTAAACCAAAGATATATTTCAACCACAACATGTATACTTAAATATATCAATTGAGCACCACATTCCACTAACTGGGAATGGACTGGTACTCAACAATAATACCATTTGCATTACTGAATAAAATTGAGAAAAAGGAATAACATCATAAATGCAGGGGTTTCATTAAGTTTTTGTGCAGGAGGTCAGTGGGGGTTTTCAGCGGGGCATTTTAGTTTTTCTTATGAAAGATAGTAAGAAAAGAAGATGAAAACAACCAGGCAAATTGATGCCTAAGTCCTGTTCACAGCCGGCCAATTTGCCCAGTGCCCGGCCCTTAATGAACCCCCTGTAAAGGTATCCTTGTTACAGAGTACGTCTGAAGCCTTGCTTTAAATATGGCTCCTGATGGAGATTACACAATATATAATGATAATTTGTTAGATAGTTAAGGTCCTGATACTACTTAAATGGCTGGGTAAATGCTACTTTGTTGATTTGGCCTTTACTTGCTATCATTTATTATAAAATCTCTTCTGCTACACACAAATGTTCAACATGAATTTTATTTTGTTGCCTTTAAAGTAACTACTGCTTTATTTTCGGTTCTTATGTACATAGCTGAGATGGTTAATATCCAGCAGAAACTGTTGGCAACAGAGGAGGTTATGAGGCAAGCTTGGGAGTGGTTGGCCATTGCCACTGAGGGTATGGCTGATGTGCAAGTGCTTCTGGCTGAATTCACTAGAGAGGCCTGTGAAAGAGACCAGCTCATGAAAACACTTTTGAACAGTTTAGAAACTGAACTCACCAATGCCCAGGTTGTTAATCGTGCCAGGTTGACAAAGCAACAGACGGAAGTAGTTGTTAAAGAAATGAAAACCCTGGAAGAAATTTGCAACCTTGTAGTCAGAAGCTGTCAAGATATGGATGTTGCTGAACTTATTCCACCTACCATATTTCAAGAATTTGTTAGTGCTGTTTCAGAGAAATGTCCATTACTAAGGAACATCGTGGAGACATTAGTAATCAGCTGCAGCACAGAAAGAAATGTCAACAAAACCAATGAGCAAAAATTGCTTAGTGGCCATCGTGCCTTGGCCCTGCTACTGAATACAAGAAACCCCAAGTGCCTCAATGACTTCCCACTTCTATTTGGCCTTCTATTTGTTTCATATGGAGCAGGGAAAAACTTTGTTAACATGCTTCAGTCAGTTGAAATGTCTCTTCATTATAATTCACTAAGTTTTAAAAGTTGTTTTTTATCAGGTTTTAATTTTTTGCATTTGTTTTGATAAACAACTATTCTTGTTTTTTTCCGAACAGTGTTGATTAATCCTTCCCACATTCTCTACATGTATCTCTATCACATAAAACATAAAACAGCTTTCTTGTACATCTGAAATGAGTTTATATTTCACAAGTAAATTTGCGAAATGAAAGCCTAAAAAAGTATCAAATAAAAAATCAAATCAAATATATGAACTTTCATATATTCACTTGTATTCTTCACCTTCTACGGGTATGTTACGAACTCACAAAGTGACCAGCTCCCAGTTGGCTTGATAGCTCAGTTGGTAGAGCATTGCACTGCTATTCGCAGAGGTCATGGCTTCGAACCTCATTCAGGCGTGAATTTTTTTTCAATTTTATTTATTTTAACTGAATCATACCTTACAAAATGGATGGGAGACTTTTCGATTAAAAGATAATCCAACTGAATCAAAATTTGCTAAGGAAATAAAAGGTAAGAAACATTGGCACTGTTATGATTAGGCCAAAAACCTGTATGTTGTTACATTTTCACTGGACAGTCTTTGCAACAAATTAAATAAAGCAGGGGCAAGCACTGTTTCAGGTGTTGCAAAAAGAAAATGGCGGGTATTCGGGAGGATTGGACTGAAGTTTCCTCTTTGCAATTTGTCTATCAGCTTCCTCCATATCTGACATAAAGTAGCACACATTCAAGCCTCGCATTCTTTCCACTTGGTCTAATAGCAGTGCAAGTAGGGGGAAAATAACTATAGTAACCTTCGGCTTCATTAAGGCAGGCACTGCATAGCAGATAGTTTTACCACCCCCTGTAGGCATTATAAGCAAAGTGTTTTCCATATTTAAAATTGAGTTAACTGCTGCCCTTTGGCATTCTCAAAAATCCTGAAGGTGAAATGTGCCTCTCAGCAGGTCAAGGGCTTTGTCACTAGTAACTTCGAAATGTTCACCATCAACAATTGCTGGGACTGTGTACTCCTGCAGTGGGGTGACTGTAATATCCTAAAAGAAAACAAACAAATTGTCCATTAATCTCCAACATGTACTCCAGCAATATCTAATTGCAAAAATTGTAACATAATATCAGTGCAATTTGTATTAGTCAAATCAGCAAATTGTGTCATTTTCACAATAAATAGTTTAGACACTGGATTTTCATCAAGAAATTTTGCTGATTAATTGTAGCCTAGGATGTGGGAAGTCTATG
The DNA here is from genome assembly GCA_964020085.1 of Micromussa lordhowensis. Taxonomy (NCBI): domain Eukaryota; kingdom Metazoa; phylum Cnidaria; class Anthozoa; order Scleractinia; family Lobophylliidae; genus Micromussa; species Micromussa lordhowensis. The sequence goes on along the minus strand of OZ026596.1, from coordinate 34,613,253 downwards.
GCTATTAAAAGCTGCTGATCTGATATAATATACAGAACTTTTCACAGTGGATTTAATATGAGATATTTTACGCTGTACATTATGCATTTTGTAACAAACAAGCAAGACAGGTTACTTACCCTTTTTACAAAAATGGCTTCAGCAATCACAATTGGTATTCGCCTTTCGTTGACAATCCTTTTTGAGTGCCATATGTTGAAGCGAACGCATAAACCACGTTTGTTGACTTCGATGACTGCCGGGTTTCCTTCACCATAGTCCCTCAGCTGTCCAAAGTGCATAAGAGCTACTCCTGCAAACTTTGCACCTTCCATTGGATCTTTCGAAATGATGTTAAGTAAAGAACATCCAGCATAATTGGTGGAAACCGTGTAACGTTCGTAGCCCTGGGTGAATAAAAAGCCGCAAAATAAGCTCTAGGACCATGCATGGCGAAAATTCCCAAACGTATATATGCAAATTGGGATTAATTATATATTCCAAGTTTAATAGAGCGTAAAATAAACTTAACAAACCTTGCCCGGCGACAAGTGGACAGCTATTCTATGTGTTGCATACTTTCCTCGCCGTGGTTGACTCCAAATAATCGCCACGCTTGCCGCTCGATTTTTTCATCGTAACATCTAAAGCGATCTGCTGCGTATTTCGCCCGATAATGCTGCACAAGCCCTGTTTTCACAAAAAATACTCCACCAAGCTGAGCTGTACCATGAACATGAGGACAAGGTAACTTCTTCACTAAATATGATGAAACGGCCTGTTTTCCAAGTTTGAAATCTCACTATCTTCTGCCATTAATTGGTCCGCCATATTGAAAACAGGATTTCCCAGTCGTCTTATCCCATTCTCCCTTCCCATCATCCTCTGTTCTTCAACTTTGCGCGTTGCCGTGTGCTACATAAAGACGACTGGGGACGAGTCAGCTTGTGAATCACATGGGGTTCATAGTCAGGGTCTGTTGATGTAGATGAAGAAGATCCTTGAGGTCTTGAATTTGTTGTTTGACCGATTTGGGGCGCTTGGCCGGCTTTTTCTGTCGTGAATCTTTCATAGATTCCTTCTGATTTCAGTTGACGCTCTACGTCCTTAGCACTTTTCAATGTCTTTTCACCTGGGTTTGAGTAGCGAAAGTAAACCTTTACTCCTGAAGAAGTCTCTCTCTCCTCTTGTTTGATCGTCCAGCCAGCTTCCCTCAACTTTTCAAAATCGAGCACGATTCTTGATTGCGAACCAGAACCCCGAGCTTCGTTAGCTTTTGCCGACTTCTCGTTCGTTAGTTTCTGTCGTTTTTTTCAGTGGCATCACTCTAATTCGCTCTCTCTTTTTTTAAGTTTTAGTCGATGAAGTTTTCTAGCAGGCTGAATTTCTTGCTTCGCTTCGATTTAGTTTAGATCTTGTTAATAGTCGCATTCAGCTGTCATCAATCACAGTTGGACGCCGTTGCTGGTGCCGTTGCTATGCAAGGCGTCATCGCTTTTCTGATTGGTTTCGCAGGAAAAATATCACCCCGTAAAAGGAAGCGGGGTAAAAAAGAAGGGCCATTTTGGACGAGATACCACTGGAATCTTTTATTGTAGGCCTTTACAAGATGGCTGCCATTGAAAACGATCGAAGGAGACCTTTCAGACTGATATTTTTCAAACTAAAGCTCGATTTTGTGTGTCATAACAGATGGTGCTTCAAATGTGGGGATTGTTCATTTCATTTTCTTTTCGCAGATTAATCGGAATGACTTGAAACTTGGCAGACAAAAACTATGTATGTGAACGAACGTTTTTGCGGGAGTACGTCAAAAGCCTTCGAATTCAAGACTCGTACTAGCATCGCCAATTTCATAAGGATACATAATTACATTTCTAGACATACATTTTTATCGTTTTACTTTTTCTTGACGTACTCCCACAACATTTTAGTTTTCAACGTTGTGCATCAATTGGCCAAACCGTTCGAACATGGAAGGAATATTCTTTGAATTATATTGAAACAAGTAAAACGGGAGGGTTTCGACCACGCCCATTAGGATCTCAAATTTCAGGGCCAACTTCAATTCTTACAGAATGACAATGATTTTTAAAGAAAATACATACATTAAAGTTTTAGATGTGAAAATATGATTAACTTTGGGCCAGTATGATGGCCGATTTGATGCATGTAAATATGGGAGAAAAATATGCAAATTAGCCTCCAGGAATACCTTAACATTCAAAAGAAATTTACATTCCAAAAGAGCGAAAATTACAAAAAACGTGATTGCAAGGAAACGTTAAACTTCAAAAGAAATTTACATTCCAAAAGAGCGAAGCTTACAAAAAACATTTTACTTTTGAAAAAATAAAAACAATACCTTCAAAAGATGTGTTGTATTGTTTTGTTTGTTTTGTTCTTTTTTTTTTTCAGGCATTTGATTGAAATTAAAAGGTTAATTAAAAAAGGCTAATAACAGTTAATTAAAAAAACGTTTCACATTTGAAAAGAATAAATTTTAAGAAAATGATTGTGAAATTGAGTAAAAATAATGCTTATTTGGAAATTGAAAGAGAAAAGCATATCAAAATCTGCATGCTCAAAAGCACCCTACACAGTTCAACCCAAAGTTACGCAAGAAGAAGGCAGAAAAGGAAAAAATGGCAAACGTAGTAGATTTCGTTAAAGAAGACGAGGACGGTAGCTTTCTTTACAAATGTACTGTGCGAGGAGAAATTCGTGTTGCCAAGTTTGAAGAAATGAAGCTCTGATTGGAGAAAAAGGAGACGTGGGGGATGATGAAGATGCTGAAAATTTGCACTGCTTCATTTTCGAAGACAAACCGAAGCGTACAGTTGAACTGAAGATTGAAGTAAGTGTACAAGATTATTTTGCACGTTTCTATTGTTAACTATAATTTGAAATCACATTTTGTTTATTTTTATTTTAAAGCAAGGAATGGTCTACCAAAGGAAAATTTGGAGCCAAAGCACAAGAAAGGTCCTACTGCATCCGATGCAAGACAGAAAGTGGCAAGCTGGATAAAAATAGTCTAGAAAAGATCGAGAAAGGAAAATTGGAGAATTTTAGAGGAGACATTTTCCAAAGTTATTGCTGTGGCGATATTTACGGCGAAGGAATCGAAATAGGTGACAACAAAAGAAAACTGTTTTTCCTAGGACGCACGCAAGAGGGACCATTGAAAAGGTTAAATCTCGTTCAATCATTCCTAAGCGATTTGACACCGCAGACTGTGATTTTATTGCTGTAATTACTCAGTTTCGAGTCTTTAATTTTTTCAGAGATTGTTTGTAAAAATTCCTCTTTCAAATTGTAATAAAAGGTTTTAATGTTATCTGACTAAATCTTGACCTATTTCTGTCTACTTGTGTAAGGGGGTGGTAAAGGTTTTTTTCGTGATTTCATTAGAAGCTCTAAAATGTGATTTTCAAAAAATAATTATCCGTGAAACATGTGAAATTCTCTGTTTTCACTCATTTGACACTGACCAGGGCAACGGTTGTTATCCTCCATCTTTGTGCCCCTCAAATGTAAACAATTGTCAGACGCGAGTGGGAGATTTTGAGATGGTTCACTGTATTGTGGTTGGTTGCTGGAGGAAAAGCGGGAAACACAATGCAAAATTTAGTAAAATACCCAAGATTGTAACAAATCAAGGTTAAGAATGGGAAGAATTGACTCAGGAGAGAAGACATCGATGGATTTCGGCGGTGAGTCGTGGCAATACTGCCGAGAAGGACATCCTTGAAAGCAAGCGTGTTTGCGATCGTCATTTCGTTTCAGGGAAGGCTGCAGCTGCATGGGACAAACACAATATTGACTGGATTCCAACTTTACATCTCGGTAAAATGGAATACAAGGGAAACGAACGGAAAGAAAAGGCTTCAGAAGAAAGGGCCGAAAGAGCCAAGGAACGAAGGAAACGCACCATTGAACAACAAGAACTCGAAGTTGCCGAGAAGAAGAAACATTTAAATGTGAGTGGCGATCGTGTTGTTGATATCCACTTCACAGAGACTATCACAAGTACCTCAACAGAAGAAGAAGAAACTGGCCTTGCTAATTCTACAATGGAAATGGAGCCATCAGAGCCCTCTTGTTCCACTAGTTGTGGTACTGCAGGCGACGCTGAAAACCAAGCCGAAGGAAGCGTTGCAGAACCTTCAAAAGACAGACACCGAGACCGAGGAGTTTGCCAACATGTTTTACAGCAAAGGAAGCGTCCCAGAGCCTTCAAATGACGTCGAATCACAGACCGAGGAATTCGCCTACATGTTTTACAGGCCAACTTATCAAGCTCCTGACAAACAGTATTTCAAATCAGATGATAAAGTTCGCTTCTACACGGCTTACCATCCCACAAAGTTCTTGTTGCAACATTGAACCATGTGGCGCCCCACGTGGGTCGACGTACCCAGGCACTGGATCAATTTCAGGAATTTATTATGGTTCTGATACAGTTGCACCTCAATGTCCCTTTTCAGGATTTGGCCTACCCTTTCTTGGTATTGGTATCAACGGTTTCACGGATTTTCTGGTTGTGGATAATTGCCACGGACTACAGGCTGCGTCAGCTTGTTTACTGGCCAGAGAGAAAATCTTTGGAAAACAATGCCAATGTGTTTTAAGTATGCCTTTGGCAACAAGGTGACTGTGATTATTGACTGCTTTGAGGTTTTTATTGAATAACCAACAAATTTGCTAGCAAGAGCACAGACATTTAGTTCCTATAAACATCATAACACTATAAAAGTATTAATAGGCATCACCCCTCAAGGATCTATTTCATTTGTTTCTGAGGCATGGGGGGTAGAACCTCTGACAAGTTTCTGACTGAGAATTGTTGATTCCTCAACAAACTGTTCCCGGGAGACAGGTTCACCATCAGTGACAGTGTTGGATTAAAACAGGCTGAACTTGTCATTCCAGCATTTACCAAGGGGAAAGCACAACTAGACCCAGTAGATGTGGAAAAGACCAGAAGAATTGCGAGCGTGCACATTCATGTTGAAAGAGTGATTGGATTGCTGCGTAACAAATACAAAATATTCGAGGGTCATTTGTCTGCTCCTCTATCTCTTGACTTATGACATCATGAAATAAACTGTCATAAAGGTGTACCTTCCCAGGAAAAAACATCCAATAGAGCTAACACAGACCCAGTGATCACTGCCTGTATGGAGAATTTGGAGAAATTCAACTGAAACTACATCAAAGTTTCGTACACGTCCAAGAGTTGGACGCTGTAGGCCTTCAAGTAAAGAGTTTACCCCTTGTAGTAGCACTTGTGCTGCTTGAACAATGTCACAGATAAGCCAACCAGATGGATCATTGATAGTGTCATAGTCTGAATCATCTAGGGTTGCTAGGGCACTAAATTTGTCCACAGTGCCTGCTGTTTCCTTAGTCATTGAAATTTCATCTTCACTGGCACTGTTGGAATCACTTGACACTGACGAATCTGTTGCCATTGGGGTTGCTGAGGATGCATGGGTAGCAGAAAAAGTAGAAGTGGTAAGTTTAATAAACTTTGAACTGGGTTTTGCTTTTGTTCTGCAAGCCTGACACTGCCATGTTGTCTTGGAATTGTTTGGCATTCGTTTCAGCCCCAAACAACTCAAATGAAAAAAGGTTCCATTTTCAAAAGCTGTACCATGGCACTCTACTAGTCTGTCAGTTGGGGCTGCCTTGGTATTGCAAATGCAAATGCTGCTATACAACATGGCAGCCTGGTTCAGTGCAGCTGGTTGCTTGCCTTTGGTCGACCGTCTGCTTGGGCAGTACCATGATTTCAGTGTTGGCACCTCACTGAGAAATAAACATGCAATGTGAATCTTTCCGTTAGGGCATTCTACATTGCTACATGAGACCACGGGCTCACTGATTGGGCCTCTGCAAAAGCAAATACCATTGTCATTGCGAACACTTGCATGCACATCACACCTTCTTGTAAACCATCTCACCAGGATCTCTGGAAGAATGCAAATTCTCCAAAATTCTTCAAGCTTTGGTAAGACTGTGTTTGAGTGCTCCAAGTCAGGACAAATTCTCTCAGTTACTAGGTGTGCATTTTTATGACAGTCAATTGCACAGACAAGAAAGTCATTAAATTTTCTCTCTGGCAGGTTAAACAACTGCTGCTGTACCTGGAAATAATAATTGTGTTTCCTTTTTAGCATAAATGTACCATTGACTTTTTCCAAACAAGAGCTCTTCTTTTGAACATATTTGTCAAAGTCACCATCTGAGATTGAAATGAGGCATTTCACTTCACCACATCCCAACCCACAACAATCACAAGAAGTTAAGAAGTCAGGTGTGGCATGCAGGAATGGATAATGCTTGTTGATAAACAGTCCACATCTTGTTACCTGAAGGTTATTAACACGGCTTTTCTTCATCTGTGTTTCGTACGCCTTAACAGCATATTCTTCGTATTTGCAGTCATGTTTAATTGCCTTACTGTTAACTTTATACAGATGTGGGTAAAGAATCTGATCCCACCGACGCGTCGGCCAACACGTCGGCCAACACATCGGTCAACACACCACCGACACGTCGGCTAACACACTACCGACACGTTGGCTGACACTACCGACATGTCGGCCGACACACTACCGACACGTCGGGCGACACACTACTGACATGTCAGCCAACACACTACCAATCGAATACAAGGCAAAACAGTAATTAAGACACATCAAGTTAGGATCGTATTAAACCAATCACCGTTGCGGAGAAACAGCGAATCACAGCGCTTCTTACTGAACCAATGATATGAAAGGAACAAGTTAATGTGACAACTCAGTTAATTTAACACCATTAGCATCTATTTGCAACTACGCTCTCTACAATCAACAATGTCTCAACACGTAACTAAGTGTACTGCCTGTGGACAAGCTGGTCATACAAGAATCCACTGTTTAGTAATGTGCGGCGACAGTTGTAAATGCAATTGTGAGCAACCACCAATGAAAAAACAGAAGACCAAGAAGGGAAGGAGGGCAGCAGAAAAGGAGCAGCCACAGGTAGCCGCAGCCGCAGGGTCTCCAGAAGCTGAGCCCAGTTTGACGACCTCAAAGATAGCTGCCAAGAGAGAGAAGAGAAGCTAGCTCAGGCTCAACAGGATGCCGACGAGATGACAGACATGGTCCAGCAACATGAACAGCGCATGACAGCCTACACAAAGGAGTTGAGAGAGAAGGATGACTGAATTAAGGCCCTGGTGCAGGAGCTACGAACCCTGAAGAACTCTTCAGAACCCACGTCAGCCAACCATGAAGCTGCTGCGAAGGTGGACCGCAATGACCTGGCGGTAATCCATCGACGATACGCGGCGGTGCTCTCAACCCTGAATGAGAAGAAATGCAGCCTGAACAACGCTTACAGACTTGCAGGCACAGCACACAGCACGATAAGAGACTTCCTTGGCATAGCAGAGCTGAAAATTATCAACGAAGTGACATACCAAAGCACCCTGGAGAGGCTGGGAGACCCGAAACTGTCAGTTAAAAGGATAGAACAGGAGTGCCGAGGGCAGCTGGGTGGCCTGTTGCCGTTGGTTAAACACTTTCGCGTCGCCAAGAAGCTGTTGCCGCTACCATTGGAGGATGCCTTCTATTCCTAGAGGTCTCTGTTGAGAACAACAACAAAAAAACGGCTCCTTTAGGAGCCACCAAGTTTTAATAAGTCAATGACCAACTCAATGAAGTTTAGCTAATAAAGATGAAGTCTAATGGGAACTGGGTTCTAAGTAACAGGAACTGGGTTCTAAAACAAGATGGCGGCAAAAACTACATTTCATAGTTCGAATCCTAGTGAAAGCTTTTAGTTGACAACATCTCAGTTCAGTTTGGGAAAGGTATGTTTAGCATTGCAAAAGTTCCATCAGGCCCAAACGAGTCACCAACATGCCACCAACGCACCTCGTACGTTATAAGTTTAAAGATTGGTCAACGTGTCGGCTGGCTGTCGGCCGACTGTCGGCCGACGCACGTTGGCCAACGCGTCGGTGGGATTGGAATCTTTACCTTTATCCAGATGTGGATAACAAACAGACTTTATAAGAGACTGCAAAGGTTGAGCTGTATTACTGTGATAGACAGCACCACTTACAGAGGCTCCAAATTCATCCGGCCCCATGCCTAAAGAATCCTGCGCCCTTGGCTTGTTCTCTTGTGTCCTGTTCAACTATTTTAATGTTTTTATACGACAACATAATCTTGACATCTGCACACTTCTGCAACAACTCTGGATAACTAAGTTCTAAATTGTTCAGGTCATAAAGATCTGATAGGACTGGCACATTCCGACTTTTAACAACAAACTGCTCGGCATATGGATTCATTAAACTTAACACCACAGCTTTTGTATCACAAAGATTAAGTGTTTGCAAAACTTTGTTCATTTCCTCTGTCGAAGGCAGCTGCGAAGGAATGGCGCTTTGTGCTTGAGAAGGTTGACTTTCACAAGAAGTTGCTTTGTTTTCATCCAGGGAGTCAATTTATTGTCAAGGTTTTCTTTGAGCTTTTTCGCAGAGGTAAAGTCAATATCCGCAACTCTCTCATAGGTTACTTAACTTAACTTCACTTTATTTAGCACTTCATTTTTTGTTTACAATCATGTTAGCCTAAAAAAAAAGAAACGATACATATATAAAACAAATAATAATAACAATAATAATAATAATAATAATAATCATTCACATAAGTTGGCAGGAACCAGGAGCATTTCATTTGTGTATATCCCATTGATCATCATCATGGTGCTGGGGACATTCGAGCATGATTCCGCTAGCCAACCTTTACATCCTGAACAGTGAGCAGAAATTATTACACCTTCAGTTTCAGTTATAATACATACGTTGACCAGTGGATCGTTCATCCGCTGCGAATGTCAAACTTTAGCTATAACGACATACTTCCAGGAAATGATCTTTCCTTTCACCGAAGCCACCAATCCAGACACAACTTGATTATTTTATACCATGAGATAATCATTTGCACATTCACTTGCACCCTGGTATTTAATCACATGCACTTGCACTTTAATTGCATTATAAAGCATTATCACGCACATATGCGATAGTATGTATTTATTTCTTGCATCAGCTTAATAAATTCAGTTTTGACCATGTTATTGAACGACAAACATGGTGGCAGCGACGTAGTTTATTTTTGCAATAATCTAGCGCAGTTACCAACTCAACAATTCTTCGGCCTACGGCGATGGCTTCGAACACCCCGTTTCCCGAGTTCAAGCAAACACGACATGACAAACATGACTTGGAAACATACATCGAAGATTTGACAGATTACTGCATCATGCAAAGTTGGTTTGATCCATCAAAAGAAACTGACGCACAGAAATGGACCAAACCTGAAAAAGCTATGGCATGTCTCAGGGCATCCTTATCTCCAGCAGCGAGAACGGTCTATAAATATAGTTTAGGCTTAGACGAAGCCGATCAGGAGAAACCCCATTGTGTTGTCGCCACACTAAGAGAATACTATGGCGCTAGCATCAGAGTGTCAGGGAACGACAAAAGTTTCTTCGCCTTCTGCAAAACGAAAACGAATCAATCGTCTCCTGGGAGACGCGTGTACAGAATCAAGCAGCACAGTGTGAATATGAAGGCTTCACTGACGAGCTTATGAGGGACCAGTTTATCGCTGGCTTAACGTCTGATACACTTCGAGTGAAACTAATCGGAAAAGGACACAGACACAGACACCGCACAAACGAAAGTTACGCTAAGAGAAGTTGTGGAAGTGGCCAAAACGTTCGAGGCGACTGTATTCGCGAATCAACTCATGAAAACTGCCAGGGACACACAGCAGGAACGAGTAAAATCAACATTTACAAATTAGCGGCAAAATCTGAAGCCAGCACAGCAATCAATACAGTGTTTCTGGTGTGGCGGCAACCATCAACAGATCCGCCAACAGCACTGCCCCGCATTTGGCAAAAGATGTGGAAAGTATGGGATCTCTGGTCATTTCTCTCACGTTTGTAGAGGTGGAGCAAGACGACAAGGACGCCAACAGCAATTAAATTTTGTCAATGAAGACAACGGTGAACAGGCGTTTGTGGCAGATTGCAAGATACTCTCACAGCCAGGAATGAAAATTCTTTGCTCATCTACATCTCGTACACGGAAGGAAAACAAAAGTCGTGAAAGCGCAAATCGACTTGGCATCCACATGCAACATGCTTCCAACCAGTCTACTAAGCAAGTTGTTTCCTCACGTAAAGATTTCGCGGACCAGAAGCAAGATTAACACATATGGAAGCAAAACTATCCGCCCTGAATGCCAAGTAACCTTATGTTGTGATAGAAGGGGCAAGATTCACACCATAGATTTTCTTGTGGTCAACGTGCCTGATCAGAAACTGCCACTTCTCAGCGGAAAAGACGCTCAAGCTCTAGATTACTTGAAGATGTATGCTGATGAAACAAACGCAGTCGAAGAAGAGATTCAGCGCAATATGCAGTAACCTCCACCACTAGGAAAACTGACAAAGGAAGACGTGTTACACCACTACTCAAATGTATTTAAGCCAGGCCGCGGAAATCCTCTTGGAACTCCCCTGCACATTGACCTTGATCCTAATTTCACTCCAGTACACGCCCCAACGCGTGTGTGCGAGTTCCTGTGGCAAAGTTGGACAAAGTAAATGACGAGTTAAAGAGACTGTGATGAAGGCATCATAAGGCCGGTCACACAGCCTACAGATTGGCTTGAAACATCCTGGTGAAAGAGAAACCTAACGGAAAACTTTGAATATGCATTGATCCAAGTCAAACCATTAATAAGGCGATCAGAAAACCCAAGTACACAATACCGACGATTGAAGAAAAGCTTCCACAACTAAGGCTAAAGTGTTTACCATTGTTGATGTATCTGAGGCTTTCCACACCATCGTCATGGATGA